>OX030951.1:109347268-110092268 GCA_943735915.1 Pherbina coryleti
GGTATACATAATAACCAGAGCTGCCAGATATTCTGAGCCCCCCGTCCCCATTTGACAAGTATAAAATCCCCAAAATTCCCAAACTTTTTCGAAAATCCCCAAATTTCTTCGAAAATCCCCAAATTTGAATAATAAAAATTACAACTAGAGAGCACTGGTCCAAAACCTCCTAAAACAATAAAATAAACATTAAAATTTACCCAAAATTAACCACATATGCAACTGTTTTCTTTGCTTCTTTTAATTATTTTTCATTTTCAATCATAAATGAGATTCTGTGAACAAAACCAACAAAATACTTATTCAACTTTCAAATAATATTAGAAAAACAAAATGTAAAGAAATTCCAAGGAATGAAGGATTCTATTAAAAAAGCTGTATTTGAAAAATACAGTAATTTTTCACAACTTTTATATTTTTAGATATATCGCACCCTTACTACAAATCAGACACAAAATTCTTAAATTTGCAGGAGAAGCAAAAAATAATTTTGTTTTTCAAGTCCTTACAAAACAAAGACGACAACTCGATTTGTTTTAATTAAAGAGAAAGAAGATAAGTAAAAAAATTTAAGTTTTAAAGTAATTTTTTTTTAATCTTAAATCTTAATCTTAAATCTCTTAAAGTAAATTTAAGAGTTGTAACTGTTTTGAAGTTAGGGTGCGATATCACCACTTGAAATTGATAAGTATTAATTTCCATTATAAACTTTTTATATAAAACTAGTAAACCCGTATGGCGTTAAAACGCCAAAATGCGAAAAAAATATCTAGTGTTATTTTTTTTTTTTTTTATTAAGACTTTTAAGACTCCCCGCGGCTTTTGATATATGTTGGGGAGAGGGCTGGGTTGTGAACCATTACTTTTTTTCTTTCCCTAATTGACATTTCGCCAGTCTTTCAACTGCTTAATTTGTCTTTTGACATGACTCGATTTTTGCACTTGTACCGTACATATGTATGAAGTGTACAGATGTGTTGCTTGTGTCAGCGACAGACATCGTGTTCGAAAATCGACTGCTAAAATTTTTGCGAAAAGCAATGGAGAGCTGCGAGCTGACTTCTCCAGACAAAACTGATGATCTGAAACAGGGAAAAACTGCGGCAAAGTCAAAATCACCAGCAAAAGCATCACTGAAGAAGGCACAACCAGCACCATCCATGGCAAAAGAGCCACCAAAACCATCTGATGAGGATATTGATTTTTGCATCATTTGTTTGAGGTTTTTGCCTAAAGAATTGATATCTAAAAACTCCATCGAATGCAACACATGTGGCCGGCCTATTCACTTGAAGTTTGCCAATATGGGAAGGCGTTCATATTTCATATGAAAACATTGCGACACCGGTTTGGATGAAGATGAAGAAAATTATGATTGAACACTTCCATTCATTACGAGCCTGAGTGGCGTCATTATAACTTGTTTTGCCTCTTGAGGCCTTCTGAATAAATAAAATCTCAACTTATTATAGAATTATTAGTGTTTTACTTTGTATTTTCCGACTTTTATTGGGATTTGCCAGATCGTTCACCACTTCGCCACTTTGGAAGAGCCAAAAATCACGTCTTTAGAAAATTAGCAGTAGAGAGTTAAATTTCAATCAAAACCCTGATCTGTCTGCACAAAAAAAAATAGTGTTGTATATTCACCTTGCCAATGGTAACTTGGATTATTCGATATCTTTGTTCTGTGAAAAGTTACACACAACCCAGCCCTCTCCACTATATCTGTGTAAACTAAATTTGATGTCATATAACCCTCATTAATGGGTAAAATGCGCTGCATGCTGCATATTTAAAAATAACTTTAATAAAAATATTCATCAAAAGAGCGGGCTCGATTTAATGACAAAAATAATTGGCCTTGTGTCAATACTGGGGCTTGCAGGTATATTGCAACATTTTGTGGTCAAATCTGGCAACTCTAATGTCATTTATGTTCAGTTTGGTTTGCCATTTCATCATGAACAGGTTAACAAAAGAACAACGCTTGCAAATCGTGCAAATTTATTTCGAAAATAATGGTTCAGTTCGCGAAGTTTACCGCAAGCTCCGTCCATTTTATGGTCGACATAATCGTCCATCAGAGCAATTAATTCGGTTAACCATGGGTCGTTTTCGCGCTACGTTTACTCTATGTGATAATACGCATCCGCAGAGACGTCGAACAGTGCGCACCGAAGAAACAATTGCCGCTGTAGAGCAAAATGTTGAAGAGGACCCGAATGAATCGATTCGCCACCGTGCACAGCAATTGGAGCTTTGTCCATCAACTTTATGGAAGATTTTGCGCAAAGATCTTGGCTTGCGACCTTACAAGATCCAGCTTGTGCAAGAATTAAACCCCCGAGACCATGCAATGCGTCGTGATTTTGGTGTATGGGCCGAAAATGAGATTGATCTCGATGCTGATTTTCATCGCAAAATTTTGTTCAGTGATGAGGCTCATTTTTGGTTGAATGGCTACGTCAACAAGCAAAATTGCCGCATTTGGAGTGAAGAGAATCCACATGAGATCCTTGAGACGCCATTACATCCACAAAAACTGACTCTTTGGTGTGCTCTATGGGCTGGTGGAGTCATTGGGCCATACTTCTTCCGAAATAATGCTGGAGAGTCAGTTACCGTTAATGGAGACTGGTATAGAGCCATGATAACCGACTATTTTGTTCCCGAATTGGATGGCATGAATGTGGATGAGTTGTGGTTCCAACAAGACGGCGCTACATGCCACACAGCGCACGTCACAATCGATTTATTGAAGGAAACATTCGATGAGCGCATAATTTCGCGGAATGGACCTGTCAATTGGCCACCAAGATCGTGTGATTTGACACCATTGGATTATTTTCTTTGGGGATATGTGAAGTCGCTCGTCTACGCCAACAAACCAGAAACGTTAGGGGACTTGGAGGCCAACATTCGTGGCGTTATTGCCGACATACGGCCCCATATGCTCGAAAAAGTGGTTGAAAATTGGACTTGGAGAATTGGCTTTATTCGAGCCAGCAGCGGCGGCCACATGCCCGAAATCATATTTAAACATCAATGGCATCAAATTATCCTTCCAATAAAGCCAAATTGATGAGCATTAAAACGATTTTCTTGTGTTTTATTTCAATTCGAAGTTCTATACCTCTAAAAAAAACACCCTGTACATGTCCAAACTCTTGTTTTAATCCATGTTCAAATTCTTCATTTAATCCTTGTCTGAACCCCTTTCCTAATTTGGAAAGATATGTTTTAGCTGTGTCTAAAACTTTGTCCTAATCCTTTAGGACATATCCTTTGTCATATCCTATAAAATATATTTGTATGTTTTTCGCTTTGTTCTACTGCTTTAATTATACAATAAAATTTCTTTGGAAAATTTCAGAAAAAAAATATCACATAGTTTTAGGCACCACATAGAAAACTCACTTTCTTTGCAGAATATTGTTTTCTTTTTTGTTTAAATACAGAATATTTAAAAAAAAGTAAGACCCTATTGCACATCTGAAGAGCAAGACCTTTCTATTGATACCCTATTTATGAAAATCGCATTTGCGGTATAGATTTGATGGTCATCACAAAAAAGCGCTTGCGTAATAATAATATAGATTTTTGGTATTTTCAATAAAAACCAATTAAAAAAATTTAAAACAGATTTCTCTTGAAAATCCGACGTTACAAAAAGGTATTCAATAACTACACAAATATAATTTTACAGTATGTTTTCAACTGTCTGAAAGACGTCAATTTCATTTTGCTCAGTCAAGTCCTGTTCTTCATTTTTTGTGTACATATTTGTTGATTTAAAACTAGCTAGCATGTCTTTAGTTGGAAGGAAATTCCGACCACATATAGAAAATACATATAAAAAAATAATTATGCGCAAAAGTGCCTCTAAAAGTTCATATTGCATTGAGTTTTTTAGCTTTTAGCGGCTTCCATCGTTATTTTTTTCATTTCTTTGAAAATTGACAACGTACGTTTTTTTATTTACTCGTTCGTTTTTCCATAATATGGCCAGATATTCAAATTTGCAAGTTAAGGGTATGCTTACATTTTTAATGTTGCGCCACTGATAATTTATGTATCAAACTAAAATTAGCTGAATTTTTGCTCTTTCTCCTCTGAAATCCCCAAAAAATCCCCAATATAGGTATGGATATCCCCACCAAATCCTTCATTCCCACACTAAAAAATTCGTCCCCAAAACTGATTTGAAATCCCAAAATGGGGACAAATCCCCATATCTGGCAGCCCTGATAATAACTGCTAATTCGTTCTCTGTTCTCTCACAACACACTTCTTACGCTGATCTGAATTTGTGAGCTGTGTTGTTTTGTTTCTTAATCGAATATTTGATAAAGAATGCTAATATTCAGCAATGCACTATGGTGCACTGAAAAATGTTAGCGAAATTTGTTTAATTTGTGTTGATGATTGATGAGTTGATGTTAAAAACAAAATCATTGCGACTTTAAATTAAATTTCAATAAAAAATATATTTTTAAATCAAATTGAAGCATAATCATTTTCTGTTTTAACTTTTAATGAATTGTAACTTTAATTTTATTGTTAATAAAATAGTTATTAAATTTTAATTTTAAGTTTTCGAAAATTTTTCACAAAATGCATAACTGTCTACATAATTTAAAACATTGCCAAAACACACATATGTATATATGATGGTATATTGCTTGCATTCCATATATAAATTCTCGCATAACAAGAGATGTTTGCGCTTAAAGAAATATGCACAAAATATTCAGTGTATGAATACAGTATTTGCGTTATTTTTTATTACTTTATCCGCTTCTTATTAGTATAAGTACAGCAGTGTACTCTCTTCGTTTCCTAAAACAAAAATTTAATAACTGGTAATTTCAGCCCTTGAAAGGACTTAGACCTAGCTTCTTATGATCAATTGTGTTGTGCGTGTTATTAAGTTTGTACACAATTGACCGAGAACCGGACCTACAGGTTTAACACCGACTCCTAACGGCGATGAACGGAATGTTCTTGTTCTCAAGAAGCTTTGCATATAATTTTGATTACTCTCTGAGGTTTGCCATTGTCTGCAGAGAGGTGGCGGACGTACAGAAAAATCATTTTAATTCAAATAATTTTCTGTCGCTGTTGGGATTCGAACCCGGGCTTCCAGGTTGGTTGACATAGCAGCCACGCACTTTAACCAACTACGCCACGGACGCCACTTTGTTTTCTACTTGCGCATAATACCAAGATAGAGTACGTTCACATATGAGAACTTTAGAAAAGCGATGAGAGTAAGCTTTTTATTCTACAACATGCGAATATTTCCAGTGGGCGGAAAAGCATACTTATGCAGGGCTCTTATGCGTATACAGAGCTTTGTTTAATAAAAACAATAAATAGCACCATAAAAAATAGCTTAAAACATTACAACTTAAATAAATAATGCTTTACAATTTATAATTGTTTTGCTTTATACATTTAATTTTCTTTTTATTCATTCATTTGGGGAGGGGGGGTTTTAACACCCAAAACCCCTACCTGTGTTCGCCCCTGAGCTACTGCTAGTTTGTTCGCTCATATTTTGCACGCCAAATCAAATAAATGCTTATAATTGTTTGATAATATATAATACATATTAATAAAACAATAAGAACTAAAGAAAGAAAATAAAAATAAAGAAGAATAAATATAAAAATTATTTCGTCCATTTTCTTGAAATAATTTAAACACTGTCAAAACAAAGTGTTGCCTTCTATAAACAGTATCGATCAAATATGTTGTGGGGGATAATTCAAGTGCAAAATGAAATTTTTATATATTTGTTTCTTTCAATATTTTCAAGTGATTTAAAAAAATTGAAGCGTTTGAAAAGATTGTGAAAAGAAAAAGCGTAGTTCTCTTTTGATTGAGAAAATATAGTGTTTAAAAGTTACATCTTAAAAGTGCGCTATCTCTGAAAGTTTTGAACATATTTCATCGCAACTGGTATCATTGAAAAGGTAGTTTGATTACCTTTATTATACTTGTAGAAATTTTTACTAAGTTTCTTGATAGTTTTAAAAAAATAACGATTTTAGTTTTTCTAAGTTTTTTTTTAATAAACTTATTTTAAAGAAAAAAATACGTTATTTTGGCAGTCTTTAATTATTTTAATAAAAACGTCATATTTTTATCCTTCAATTTGGTATATATTTTTTTATAGTTACTGTTAAACTCTAAGAGTTATCATATTTTTAAGAAATAACTTTCAAACCAATGTAAGTTTTAAAAGAAAAGAGAAAAACATTTTTTTTGTGCCATTGTTTTAAAGGCTTCAATATTTAAATATATAATATCAAAAGAACTAACAAATTCTCAACGATAAATTCATATTTTCAATTTAAAAAAGGAACTTAACAAAATTAGGGTATTTTTGTCAATAAGCACGCAACACTGAACAGCTGCTTTCTGGCAACATGCTTTTCACCTTCCTGTGGTGAATGAATAAAGCTTTTTATTTGTCAAGTGTTCGCCTGAATAGGTTTTACAAGTCAGGTTGACAAAATTTTGACAAATGATTTCTTGTAAATTGACATCCAGAACAGGTCTGTTAGTTGTATCATCTACAGGACAAGTCATTTTTTTTAGTGCTTGATTTCATCGCCCTCTACCGGCTGAAGAAGTGATAAAAAAAAATTTTTTTGTTATCTTAAAACATTAAATATGCCACAAAAAGTTTAAAATTGATATTTAATAAATATGATTGATTTTACCAAAATATTGGTACCACTCCCTTAATAACCCAGTCAAAATTTAAGAGACATCCAAACAATTGTTGATTTTATTCAAATAACAAACCCTACATCTCTTGTTGATATACCATTTATAATTTATTGAGTGCTGAAAACATATTTTAAATATCTATAACCTGATGTTATTACCTATAGAGAGTTAAGTCTACATTATTCATTTACAAAATTAAAGAAATAAAAAAGAAACTAATGATTTTGTTATTTGCACGCCAAACCGGATATTTAAAAACTTAAATCAAATTAAAATAACAACACAAAACAGAAGTTGCCGTTAAATTTTTGTTTTTTTGTGTTAGTCTATTTATGTTAATTTTTATTACTTTATTTGTTTGATTATTTGGATAAAACAAAGTTTATAAATAAACAAATTTGAAAATAAGAGCAATTTTAAATTGGTTTGAAAAATAAAACGGTTTCGTTTGAATTAATTAATTTAAATGTTTTTAATTAAATTTAATGTTATATTATATTGAAACTAATTGTTGAACTTTAGGCTAAATACGTTTTGAAGAAAACATCGAACAACAACAACGGCTCTGTATCAGAGAATTGACTCTCTGCAAAAAGTCAATTGAAAATCAAGTTACTTGAAAAAAATCCAGTTTTGACTTGGCTTGTAGAAACTTCATATGTTTTACCTACACTAAGAGAAAAAATATTAAATTTATCCAAACATTTTTTAATTTGTTCAAAAACGGGGTAATTTTTTAACCAATAACGCATTTGCACAAATCGAGTACGTTAATTTTTAAAATTTAGTTAAATACTTTTTAATTAAATTATGTATGTGTATTGTAAATATTATTTTAAATAATTAATATTTAAATAAAATATTAAAGAATTTAAACAGAATTAATAAAAAATATATTAAAATTATGCACGAATTTTTAAATATTTCAAATATTTAAATTAAATATGTTATTACTGGTTTGTTATAGTTCTCGTTTGGTTTTTGTAATGAAAAGTATATAGCCTAGTTTTGTGCGCTGCTGCAACTTAATGTCAGGAACGACTAATGTGAAACAAAAAAATCAAATTGATTATTATTGGTGACACACTTTTACGTGGAAATTAACCACATTTAGGGAAAAAAGTCCCCTATGTAAAGGGGTGTATCCAAAATTTTCAAAAAAATGTTGCCCGTTTTTCAAAATTTTTTTAAAATTTGTATATTTTTTTTTATATTTGACTTTTTTCCCTAAATGTAGTTAATTTCCACCAATAATAAACAATTTGATTTTTTTGTTTCAGATTAGCCGTTCCTGACATTAAGTTGCAGCAGCAGGACAAGTCATTTTTTTAGTGCTTGATTTCATCGCCCTCTACCGGCTGAAGAAGTGATTAAAAAAAAAATTTTTTTTTTGTTATCTTAAAACATTTATAAATATGTCACAAAAAGTTTATAATTGATATTTAATAAATATGATTGAAAAAAAAACAATATTAATAATGTATGTTTTTCTACCAAAAGATTGGTACTACTCCCTTAATTGTAAGAAAAATTCAAAATTTCTACTTTTCAAGTCTGTTTTCCAGTCAATGCGACGAGCGTCCACTTATAGTTCTTTTCTATACAAAGTAACAAAATTAATATACCCCTTTTACGTTTTTGGATAGATAGGATAGATTCCCAAGGATAGATTCACAAGGGAAAAATTTTGCTTTTGCAAAAGTAATGGGGGTCGTTGATACATATTAACCCTCTCCGGTTGTCCCTTAAAGCTCACCAGTTCGGGAATAAATATACAAAAATCATAAAATGGTTTTGGGATTTTTTGATGTTAATACTCCACGTCCCTATCATACTTCGTCTATTCCGGAAACTCTACTGATTCCGGTTTTATGTTAAAACATCTAAAAAATATGAGAATACCAAGCTTTAAATCTAGAAAGCAGGCAACTCAATTTTGTTTTATCCCACTGTGACCTAAATACTTATAAAGTAAAGTAGCTAAGAAGACATCAATCTATGATCTTATACAATACAAGCTTAATTCAAAACTTAGTTCTTAATATTAATGTTTTTCAATGCAGTAGTGCTCTTGCCTCGAATACATAAAAACACAAAATGGCTTAAAGCAGAATATTTATGAATTACGGAAATGTATGAATGTATATCATAATGATTTATAAAAACTTCAAGTTTTTTTCGAACAACAAAGTCGGGCTTAAGGCATTATTGCTAACTGCAACAGAAGCGTTGAAAATAAGATCAGTTTGTTTTTATTTAAACTCAAGTAAAAACTTATGCCACTTCTTTTTAAAACAACATATTAACAAGTACGCACACACACATACATATGTGCCGAGTATGCTTGTTCATTCGGAAATGCCTTAATTTTTATTTTTTGTTTTGTTTACGCAGTAATAAAAAACACCACCTTTATTTGATTTATCTCGCAGTTCTAAATAATTATGCTCGTATTTTGCATTCAGAAGCCTAATGATGGGAAAAGTTCGATGTAAATGAAGGCAGGTCACATGAAGCACTCAATTCTTGCAGAATACAGCTCAGTTGAGCTCAGTGGATAATTACCATAGTAATTAGGACGATTTCTTGTTCGCAACGAGTGTGTGCCTCAGCACTTGTTTTACATTTTCAATGAATTCACATATAAAATTGCAATTAAAGAACAGTCAATTCAGATCAAGTCATTAGCGGAAATCCACAAGAAAGCAATACTTTATATTAGTACATGTGTAAAAACAGTTCTGACATGGAGTTTCACAAAATACGATCAACATTGCTACTTTGGAGAACTAAGCAATATGTATTTGGATATTCACCAATCCAAGCTGTTGGGGCTAAGACAATGTTTTAATTATATATTTACCTATGGTAGCCATTTTGTAATGACGATGTTTTTGCATTATGTCGGTATAAATAATTTATTTGAATTGAATTCCCCTTTTTGTTCCAATTAAAATAATAGAGAGTTTATTTTTTTTCTTGAGTCCTTTAATAACAGGTCTAAAAACACGCAGGGGTGTATAAAACATAATGATAAACCCACAAAGACTGATCCTTTTAACAATAAAATTCATTTGAATAGTTTTGCGCATTATTCCGACAAGATAAAATATATGAGCTGTTTCAAGTAGTTTGGATATAAGATATACTCAAATTATCTTTGGGACAATGTGCCAAAAATCTTACCAATTGTGTCCTTGAATAAATACTTCAAAACTGTCGATCTGTTTAAAACAAATGGTACCGTTTTTATAGCAAAGTTTCCAACATGAGAGTTCTCAGAAATCCTACTTAGGCAGGAATTCATCTATTGTTTGCTTCCTCCAATGACGGTGACAATTCGTCCCTTAGTCCACGAGGCAGGCCTAATCCTCAGAGAAAAGTTCCGCCACACTTTTTTTTAATTCGGGAAAGAAAAAGTCACTAAAGAGAAATCCAATTGTGATTTCTTCTTTTGAGAGATCTGTCTACACGGAGAGATAAAAATCAATTCATCTAATTTTCAATGAAGCGAATAGGCTATCAGTTTACACTCAAGCGTAATTTTGCATTATTTTGCTAAAATGAACAAATTTAAAACATATTACATATATTAAGAAAAAAATGTTTATTCCGAGAAACATTTGCCTAAAACTCAATGGCTTAATATAGAAAACGGCGTGTCTCGATTTTTTACAGGAGAAGCTCTATGTACTTTGTTGCTCGATTTTTTGCAAAGAAAAAAAATTCAGAATTTGAATATTTTAAAATTCAAGATAACGGATCAAATATGCCAGCCTGAAAGAGGTGTATAACATAAGAAATATGTCCCCCTGCTAGTTTCCGTATCGTGTTGTAATGTTTTTACAACTTCTAGGAAGCCCTAACATCCACTTACATGGCAAACTGACAAACTACAAAAATTCGTTTTTTAATGTAGAAAGTCATTAAAAAATGTCTGGTAATACTGAATATTTCATATTTCGGCTAAAAATATCCCTTTGGTCATTTTAAAGCAGTGGTGATCAACGCACGGTTCAAACAACAACAAAGAGAGCTTTCCGAGTGCACAGTTTTACACCAGTGGTGTTCACACGCATATTACTACAATTTTCGTGTTTTTTTATTGTGTTTGTAGCTCTCTCGCTCTCTGCACTGAAAAAAATTGTTGTGCAGGTATTAAACAAGAATTGTGTTATAATTATCATTGTCATCATCATTATCTTTATCAGTATCATTATCATTATCACTATTATTGTCATTGTCACTATTATTATCATTATAATCATTATTATTGTGCAAATAACGCATTTTCATGTGCCTCAAACATTTCGTGTAGTGCAAAACACACGACCAAGACGCACGAACCTTTTTACTTGAAGTTTCAGCGCCAACTGATTGAGAGAACTTCGTGCATTCGATCGTGTACGTGTTTCGATGCTCGAATAAAGCTTTCGAGTCTCACCACGCGTGGTACTACGGGAACATCACTGCTTTACACTGAAACAAGCAGTTTTCAAAAGCTCTCACAACATTTGGTGCAAGAAAATTTTTTCGAGTATTGGATTTTCAATATAATCATATATTTTTTATTTTTGTGTTTGTTTTTTTAGCATAGAAAACTATTTATAATGTATAAATGTTTTTTCCTGAAACATTGCAAAATATTTAAGTACATTCATAAATAAAACAGCGAACGAATCCCATACCACATGAGCAGCTATGGGCAGAGAGCGCTCTGGGAGCGTTAAGAGCAAGAATTGAGCGTAAAGGCTTATGTAGCAACACAAAACGAAACAACAAATCAATGACAAAATACAAACACAGAAACAACACAGAAGCTTTAAATGTAGTGGTGTCCATACCCACACATGAGCGCTCAAAGCAACCCAGTGGGCAATTATACTAGGCCTTAACAAAAGAAGGCATGCTAAGACTACTACTATTGGCATCTTTATACCTCCTAATATCGCTGTACCAATGAGCACTTCTAGAAGCCCTTCCTATGGATGGGGCTCAAAAATTTTTTATTTCTGTGCAACGCAAAACATAAAAGAAGTGAAACATATCATAAAGTGTTAGCCCAAGGAGAGCACAGCGCTCTCCTATAAAAAACATAAATAAAAACAAAGCGAGAAAATTTTACTTTTTGTCACATGCGAGAATTGAACTCGGACCGCTGGCGTTATAGTCAAACGTTTTACCGCTCTGCTATTTCACCGTTTGATAACTTTTGAACAAAATGTATGTAAAAATATGAGGTCCACAACTCTGAAATTATTTTTACGCTGGGCATCTACAGCAATTTGATTAATTGGTATGTAGAGTAGATTCGTGAATGGAGGATTTAGCTCAATAGATAAGGCGTTGTTTTTGAAATCTTGAGGTCGCAGGTTCGACGCTCAGCGGAGACAAAGAAGTTTTTTCAGTCATATATATACACTAGGGTTATAATTTTTTTACATTTTTGCAAATATCAGTTCTCCCAAGGTAAAATCGTGTAGGGCATGGGAAAATATTAAGAACTGCATTTTCAGTTTTTCGCTATCGTTAAAAAAGGTCCCGCGCCTAACGCCATGAAGTTTTCAATGAAAATACTATATACACTGATGACCAAAACTGTAACATTGTGTAGCACATCTCATTTCAGCAGCTGCTATCGCTTCCAAATAATAAAGAATTTGATTTACTATGTTATTGGTACACTTGCACTCTTCCTCTCAAACCAGTTTCAAGTTAATCTCCCAACAACAAAAAAACTAGCAGACAAAAAGGTAAAAATAGGCAAATGTTACAGTTTTGCACTCACTCTCAATTGTTCATTTTACCGTTATCTATAAAAAAAAAATAAATAACTGGCCATTTCAGCCCTTGAAAGGACTTTGACCTAGCTTCTTAGGATCAATTGTGTTGTGCGTGTTATTAAGTTTGTACACAATTGACCGAGAAATGGACCTACAGGCTTAACGCCGACTCCGAACGGCGATGAACGAAATGTTCTTATTCTCAAGAAGCTTTACATGGCATTTTGATTACTCTCTGAGGTTTGCCATTGTCTGCAGAGAGGTGGCGGCCGTACAGAAACGTTATTTTAATTCAAATAATTTTCTGTCGCTGCTGGGATTCGAACCCGGGTTTCCAGGCTCGTTGACATAGCGGCCACGCACTTTAACCAACTACGCCACGGACGCCGTTATCTATGCTTTGCTTAAAATACTTTGCAAGTTTATGTCTTTTAATACCTAGTCATAACCATACAATGTTATAATTTTTGTATAGAGTATTTAAAAAAAAAATAAAAAAAAAAAAATTAAATACATTTTAGAAATCGCTTTAGGCGCGGGACGTTTTTTCACCAAATTGAAGTAAAAAAATGTGTTTTATTATCAAAACATAATTGGCCGTAAGATAGACCCTTGGGAGAATGACGTCCAAAAAAGTTATAACCCTAATATACACTATATATATTTCTCTCATTCTCTCTACTATCAAACATATCTTTCTTCTCTATCGTGTGACGAAATGAAGTAAAGTGACCTAAGTAAGTTTCACTTCAAAATAGAAATTGCAAAACAAAAAAAGTTTACTGCATTTTTTTTTTATTTTTAGTTAACTTGAGAGTGCTTTTATAAGCCCTCATAAAGAAGGTCTTTTAACCCATTAAGTCCGGGAAGAGCACAATTTTAATATGATGTTTGAGACTTATTTTCTGCTATTAAAGATTGGAATAAAAAATTCCAAACATACCTATTCTACTATTTTTGGGGTCGCTCTTTCGATTGGTGCAGTCGGATTTGCAAAATAATGACTTTTGGAACCAATATGGCGCATTTTAATTAAAAAAATAACGAAATTTTTTGCGTTTTTCTTTTTTGTGAATCTTTTTCGCATAAATAAAGTTACTGAATCGGTGCCAAACTAAAACTAAAAGTGCACAAAATATCTAAAGTATAACTATGAATATTTTTTTTTTGGTTTGAATCAACCTAACCTCTTCAATATATCAATACGTAAAAAATTAACGTTATTTGCGGCCTCGGTAGTCGCGTAGGTAGCGTGCTCGACTGCTACCCCAGGGGTCCCGGGTTCGATTCCCGGCTAGGCCATGGTCCTACGCTTTAAAACCTTTCGCATTTGCAATTTTCTATCCTCTTTTCTAATCAACTGAAATTGAAAATTCATCAATATTTACGACTTGAAGTTGTAGTTGATGGTAGAGAAGTTTGTGGATGAGATTGCCTTAGAACTTGAATTGACTGAGGTAAAGGCATAACACTTGCCTCTGATTCAAATTCACATGTTTCTTTGGCTTTCCACCACGCTTAGAACATCCTACACGTGTTTCTCCTGATTGATCTTTCCTTCCCACTAATCTATCACCCCATATCGAACCAAGGCAGACTTGACTGAATAGGTATTCCACCTGAAATCCTTGGTTCAAATCTAAAAAAAAAAAAAAAAAAAAAAAAATAAAATCTTCAAAATTACAAGAAAATGTGTATAAGGGAGTTTTTGAGGCCGTCAAGTTAGGTTGATTCAAACAAAAAAAAAATATTCATAGTTATACTTTAGATATTTTGTGCACTTTTGGTTTTAGTTTGGCACCGATTCAGTAACTTTATTTATGCGAAAAAGATTCACAAAAAAGAAAAACGCAAAAAATTTCGTAATTTTTTTAATTAAAATGCGCCATATTGGTTCCAAAAGTCATTATTATGCAAATCCGACTGCACCAATCGAAAGAGCGACCCCAAAAATAGTAGAATAGGTATGTTTGGAATTTTTTATTCCAATTTTTTATAGCAGAAAATAAGTCTCAAACATCATATTAAAATTGTGCTCTTCCCGGACTTAATGGGTTAACATGCATTCTCAAAAAAGACCTAGAAAATTTGCTCGTTTCATATAAAAAAGTTAATGGGCTTGGATATGAGTGCGGAAGGTCTTCAAAATCCATATGAAGGCCTGCAAGTAGCGCTTCGAAGCCCTGCTTTTGCCTACTGGGAAACGGACTTGAAATTTAAAGCAGTGGTGTTCACACGCATACTACTACAATTTTCGACTTTTGTGATTGTGTTTGTAGCTCTCTTGCTCTCTGCACTGACAAAAATTGTTGTGCAGGTATTAATCAAGAATTTTATTATTATTATCATTGTTATTATCATTATTATTATCAGAATCATTAATATTATCCTTATTATTATCATTGTCACTATCATTATCATTATTATTATTATTATACTGCAAATAACGCATTTTCATGTGCTTCAAACACTTCGTGCAGTGCAAAGGCGCCGGAAGCTCATTTCAATTGGGTGGGCAGTACAACTGGGGAGGCAGAACATTTTTTATTACATTAAAAATGTCATTAAGACGAAAAAAACATTTCAATAAAATATTACGAAAAGTTTGATATCAAAATAAGTTCGATAAAAACAAACAAAACATTTAAATCCAATATGAAACGAAAAATTTATTAATTTATAGTTAAATTTATAATTTTTTAAACAACCACTTTATTTTTTCGGCAGCGAATTTGCACTAGTATGGACTCCACGGGTTAAAAACAAGTAAAAAAACAAAGTTTTTTCAAAACGAGAACAAAATTGGTGAAAGCAATTTTCTGTATTAAAATAATATAAAATTTAAAATGAGTACTTAGTCCATTGCATTTCGTTCACAAATTACACAGCTTTTTTAGTGGAATTTAAAATAACTTGATGCGCGAGGGTGCAAGCGAAGAACTATTTTGCCACCTCAAGTTAGAAAATCACCGCCAATCATATAATTGTTATAAAAATTATAAAATTCATTCATAAAATTCATGCACTTCAATTGAACTCAATTTTATTTTTTGCTTCTTTGATTTCAGCTCCAATTTTCCGTTTCTTTTCATATTGAACATTCACAATTAGCTGCGTGTTATTAAGCTGTCAAATTGGTCACCTCACCAGAGTTGCAAACTTCACTACTACTTTGCTACTTTAAGGTGAACGTTAAGCAAGGCGATGTATACTTTCCATGCGATTGTAATGACTTGTAAATGACTTATTTTTTAAAAATTGTGATTTTAGAACTTAATGCTTCACAGCTGATTACAAAAATTCGATGTGAAGAGAAATTAAAAATTGTATTGTAGTTAAAATTAAATTAAACTTAAAATAAAAAAATGTAATCCATTGCATAAAAACATTTCTATTAAAAAAATTATTGTGAGAGTTTTTTACTGAGGGGGAGACTGCCCCCTGGCCCCCCGCTTCCGGCGCCCCTGGTGCAGTGCAAAACATACGACCAAGAGGCGCGGACCTTTCTGCTTGAAGCATTGTCGCCAGATTGAGGTAATTTTTTACTTATTTTTTGGGCAGAGGTAAAAAAGGTAATTTTTGATCAAAAGTGGTAAATTTTGCGAAAACAATATTTTTTTAGACTTATTAATTTTTTTAGTTATTTTCAGAATTGTTACCTCTGTTAACATACTCACAAGCAGTTAAAGAGCCCAAACAGAAACAAAGCGTCTGTCGGTTGTCCATCCTTTTTCGGAAAAATCCGCTGAGAACACGTCCAGAATAAGAGCGGTTGTCAGTTGTCGGATCAGCATTGCTTTTTGGCGTGTGAATGGTACAAATGTTATTTTTTCATGTTTTTGTTCTTTCTTTATAAATAAGTATATGTATATTAAAAAAAAAATTATAACGGCTATTAATCATTAAAAAATTCTTTAATAGTTTTATTTTGGAAAAAGGTAAATTTTCTCCCAAAGTGGTAAATTTGTTCCCAAATAGTGGTAAATTTCAGTTCGTCTCTCTGGCAACACTGGCTTGAAGTTTCAGCGCCAACTGATTGAGAGAACTTCGTGCATTCGTTCGAGTATGTGTTTCGATCCTCGAATAAAGCTTTCGAGTCTCACCACGCGTGGTACTACGCATGGTATAATAATACAAGGTAGCATTGACAGTTGCTTGGGAAAACATCTCCTGTCAAAAAATATACTCAAAAAAAGAGCGCTCACAATTCGCCATTGAAAACACAAACAATGTTGAAAACGTTAAAATGAAAAAAAAAACAACAACCACAGCAGCTGCAGACGCATTTACACAAAAAGCTGTTTTTACAGATGTTTTCTTGTAGAAGAGAAAATAAGCAGTTATCAATGCTACCTTGTATTATTATACCATGGTACTACGTGAACATCACTGATTTAAAGCAAAGCAGAACAAGCAAATTTTTACGCAGTGTACAAACTCAGCGAGCCGATTGCTACTTCGTGTACAAAAGCTCAACACCGCACGCTGCCCGCGGGCTATGGAAAACCACGTAGTGAGCACCACTGTTTTAAAGACCAAATTTAAAAGGAAACTCAATGTCCTTCATAACAATAAAACTTGTTTTGCCTTTTTTCACGAACTATATTTTTTGTTTTTTATTGGTACATAAGTTCTCCTTGTTTGGAAAAGTTTTGTTAAAATGTTGACATATTCATAATCTACAGGCCAAAAATTCAAGAAAGTCCAAAAGAGTGAGAAGTTTGTTAATCTCAAACGATACTAAAATATTTAACATCAGTAACAAAAGCCATTACATTTCATAATTGTTTATGTTTTGCGATAAATAAATTCACAAATTGTGTGCCTAAAAAGAAATTTACTTACAACAAATAAATAATAAATAAAAATGAAGTAATTGTTCAGTAATTACAGGCGCAATTTACGTTTGACACGTCTGCCGTCAAAATCAGCTGTTTTTTGCTTGAAACTTACTAGAAGCTATTTCCGTACTTTTGCAACTATTCTCAAATTTAATTTTTACTCTCACAGTTAGTACTTACACAAATCTTACACAGTGTAGAGTACGGAAACAGACCTAATATAAAGGGTGATTTTTTTGAGGTTATGATTTTCATGCATTAGTATTTGACAGATCACGTGGGATTTCAGACATGGTGTCAAAGAGAAAGATGCTCAGTATGCTTTGACATTTCATCATGAATAGACTTACTAACGAGCAACGCTTGCAAATCATTGAATTTTATTACCAAAATCAGTGTTCGAAAATCCGCTTTTTTATCGACAAATTTTGTTCAGCGATGAGGCTCATTTCTGGTTGAATGGCTACGTAAATAAGCAAAATTGCCGCATTTGGAGTGAAGAGCAACCAGAAGCCGTTCAAGAACTGGCCATGCATCCCGAAAAATGCACTGTTTGGTGTGGTTTGTACGCTGGTGGAATCATTGGACCGTATTTTTTCAAAGATGCTGTTGGACGCAACGTTACGGTGAATGGTGATCGCTATCGTTCGATGCTAACAAACTTTTTGTTGCCAAAAATGGAAGAACTGAACTTGGTTGACATGTGGTTTCAACAAGATGGCGCTACATGCCACACATCTCGCGATTCTATGGCCATTTTGAGGGAAAACTTCGGAGAACAATTAATCTCAAGAAATGGACCGGTAAGTTGGCCACCAAGATCATGCGATTTGACGCCTTTAGACTATTTTTTGTGGGGCTACGTCAAGTCTAAAGTCTACAGAAATAAGCCAGCAACTATTCCAGCTTTGGAAGACAACATTTCCGAAGAAATTCGGGCTATTCCGGCCGAAATGCTCGAAAAAGTTGCCCAAAATTGGACTTTCCGAATGGACCACCTAAGACGCAGCCGCGGTCAACATTTAAATGAAATTATCTTCAAAAAGTAAATGTCATGGACCAATCTAACGTTTCAAATAAAGAACCGATGAGATTTTGCAAATTTTATGCGTTTTTTTTTAAAAAAAAAGTTATCAGGCACTTAAAAAATCACTCTTTATAAAACTTAATTCAGGAATATTTTCTCTGAACATTTTAACTTTCTAGCACGTATGGGTTAGTTTGAGCGTTTTTTGAAAAAATCAATTAAAGTCAACTTTGGTGGGAGGTCAAAGGTTATAACCTTCCACAAAAATATTCTCCAGAAAATTTCATTAAGGATCACCAATGACAAGTAATCTCTACGAGTTAAAGTTTGCATTTAAAAAGGGAAATTAAATAAGAAGAAATTTATTTCTAATTTTTATTTATTTAGTATTTCAAGATGGTTTAGCTAAGTACTTAAAATTTGATGGGTTTTGAGTAACTCGATTAACATAATGAAAGTAAAAGTGTGAAAGTAAAGGTTGTGAGTTTTTTGATTGAAAAAGTGGAAATGAAGTGTTGTGATCTTTATTTCGTCAAATTGGAATTCGAGGATTTATTATACGATAAGTTTGCAAATGGAGTAATGCAGAAACATACGAAAATGTTTATATCTGCTGATATTTGCATACCATCCTGGCGCAGTCAATGTCATTTCAGTCAAGAACTGATACAAGCGTATGAAAAATACTATGATCAGAAATTTATTTCTGATGATCCGTGGATACCACAAACAATTCGCGAGAGATGCTACAAATACTTGTTAGAATGGCTAGATCATAAACTCAGAACGATGCTAATGAAATCCGAATCATTTGATGCAGTGCTAGTCATAATGAGCTAATTGGATGTAATGTAAAAAAAGGGGCTACTAGATGTGGGCTTCTAGGCAAAATACGCTCCAATAATGATGAGGTAATTCTTAATTAAGTATAACTTACAACTCAACTATTTTGTATCATACGTGTTCTTTTCCACAGATAAAAGGAAAAGATGCTGGCTGAAATTTGTTGGTGGTGCAAAACCATATTTCAAGAAAGGCGTGGTGTCATATCGCCCAATGTCATATTGCCCAAATCAATAAATGTCAAAATGCTCATTTGTTGTTGTGCAATTTTTGGGAACTTGGGCCTATGACATTACATTGGGCCTTTAGACATATTATTTTGGGCGCATAACCATATGCCATAAAGACCGACAATGTGACAATATCGCCCAAAATCAAAAAGCCCAAATCAAGACATGCCACAACGCCCAAAGCATGATGTGTCAAACAAATGAAAGTCACAACAATCCAATGGAATGTCATACAAGTGCGGATCCACGGTGGGGTGATAAGGGCGATCTCCCCCCCTCCCCCCAAAGCTTTGTGAATATACAAGTTCTCTAAGCCAGTCTCAAAACATATTCAGAATTAATCATTTGTGCTTGAGTATTTATTTTAGCGTAAGTAAACAGTTCTATTAAATAAAGCAAAACCAGTACAGTATAATTTAATAATATGCACAATGCAAAACATTTTCAAGTCCAAAGAAAACATAAATAAACATTTCCCTCTTTTCATGAAATTATGAAAGAAACTAAAGATGGAGAATTAATAAAACCAAAAGTCACTGGTATTAAATTAGGAAAAACTGTAGTGATTGCTTTGGAATTGCTGAATTCGGATCTTCAAAATTGCGTTGCTGTAACAACAGATGGTTGTTCAATTATGGTTTCGGAATCTTGTGGAGCTGTTGAAGAAGTGCTCGAAGTGGCTATAAATGCCGTATACTGCCCTTGTTACAATCATTTTTTGAACAATTCGTTATCTGTATCAGATGTTCATATAATCCGAAATGCTGTTGGTACTATGAAAGAGACGATATCGTTCTTTAATGTCTCGGCGAAGCGTTCCAATACATTAAAAAAAATAATGGGTAGTCGGTTATCTAGCTTGTGTGAAACTAGATGGGTCGAGAGACATGATGGAGTTCTACAATTTCGTTTTGCGCTTCCGAAAATTATTGAAACCCTACACCATATATCTCAGTGGCATAATTCGAAAACGTCGCCAAAAGCACACGCTTTGAGAATTGTTCTTTGTGAGACGAATTTTTTAGTTGCAGTCGCTTGCTTCTTTGATGTGTTGAGTAACACACAAGCCCTCAGCTGTTTCCTTCAGAAAAAAACAAATTGATGTTAAATCAGCGCAGAATACAATTCAAGATACTTTAAATTTATTACAGAAGAAACAAGAATCTTGTGAGATAAAATTTGAAACTCTTTTTAAACAAGTTGCAAAACATTGCAAATAATATTCGAGTAGAAATTAAAATGCCATATGTTGCAAGTTTTCAAAAGAACCGCGATAATTATCCAGTAAAAGATCCCATAGCATATTTCAGACAAGCTGTTTATATTTCCATACTGGATAATGTGATGATGGATTTAAAAAGTCGATTTTCAACAACTACTTTGGATTTGTATTCATTTTTAGTGCTGTTTCCTTATTCCATTACCTGTGAGAAAAGTTTGTAAAAAATATTACATTTTCTTCAAAGAATCTTCAGAGGTTTTAGAAAGATCTTTAATTAATGAGTTGGAGATGTGGCACTTGTAATGTGATAGAGAAAAGTATGATTCAAGTACTAGTGCAATGCTACTGCTGTGATGCTGAAGTATATCCTCTTATTCATACTCTTTTTAAAATTTTAATAACATTGCTTTCAAGTGGAGCAACTGCTGAAAGATCATTTTCTACATTGAAGAGAATTAAAACCAGTTGAGATCTACGACAACAGAAGAAAGATTGAACGACTTGCTTTATTGAATATTCATTATGACATTTATGTGATTGTGGATCAAGTCATCGATAAATACGCCAAAACACGGAAGCATAGATGTGATTTGGTGTTGTGATTAGATTTTTCAAACCGGGAGATTATATACTACGTTATTTAATCCAAAAATGTAAGCCAAAAATTTTGTATTTCCCTTTTAATTTTTATATAAGTTATGTAAAATGTTTTTTTTAATTCAGGTACACATAAAGTTGTGGGGTAAAAGTGCGTGGCCTCTATGTCAACGAACCTTAGAGACCCGGGTCGAATCCCAGCAGCGACAGAAAATTATTTGAATTAAAATTATTTTTCTGTACGGCCGTCACCTCTCTGCAGACAATGGGCAAACCTTAGAGAGTAATCAAAATGCCATGTAAAGCTTCTTGAGAACAAGAACATTCCGTTCATCGCCGTTCGGAGTCGGCGTTAAAGGGCTTACACATCAGCGAATCTGTTCGTCGACAACATGGCGGCGCGAACGTGTGTGAAAAAGCTAGCGTTCAAATTGAACGAACCTGGGCCTAGATTCCGTAACTATGAAAAAAACAATGTACACGAAATTTTGTGTAAACGTGTAGTTTGCGATTCTGTAACCGTGTGAAATGAACTTTAATGTCAAAAAAGTGTACACAATGAATAAATTTATTCACTGAAATACTGGACGTGCAAAATTTGAATATACTGTTTTTATTTTTCTTGTTTTATAATGTTATTTATTTTCATTCAGCAAACGTAAATTTTCATTTAGCACAATAGTGTTCATTTGAGCTTACAGAATCGCTTGAAATTGAAAAGTGTACACTGCATGTGAAAGTGAATTTTTTAATTTTGTGTACACAGATTTTTTTCACAGTTACGGAATCTAGGCCCTGTTCGTCACACAAGCCATTGATTTTTGTTGTTGTTCATAATTTTCGGCAGCATCCCTTGTTCGACAGAGAAAATCAAAAATTTTTGTAAACACGGCCAACCGTGTGACAAACTGTCGAACATCGCTTCTTAACTAGCGAACTTGTGTGAACATGGCCGCCGTGTGACGAACAGATTCGCCGATGTGTAAGCCCTTTAAAACCTTGTATGTCCGGTTCTCCGTCAATTGTGTACAAACTTAATAACACGCATAACACAATTGATGATAAGAAGCTAGGTCAAAGTCCTTTCAAGGGCTGAAATGGCCAGTTATTTATTTTTATTTTTTTTTTACACATAAAGTCACTGAAAACTGGTTAACTCTTTTTAATTTAATATACAATTCGAAAAACTGGTTTTTAAAATATCGCCATTTTCGGGTTATTCCACAAAAAAAAGATTTTAACATTTTATAGAATTTTGAATCTGAATATTTTCAACATTTTATAGAATATTTTGTTGCTTTTGATTTGACAAACTACGATTTCCCCTTTGTTACTTTTGTTACTGATGTTAAATACTATCATTTGAGATTGGTTTGATTTACCCTAGAGACAATGAACCTCAATTTGTGTCGCAATGTTATCCAAATTATTTTCCCGAACAAAAATAAAAATTCACGATATATTACTTTTCGTTTATTAGTAATAGTGTTCCTCATGTACGAATAATCAAAGACAATTTTAATAGGTGCACTGAGAAAATTGAACGCCTTAAAATCAAAGAAAAAAAGTTGTTAAAAACTGTAACCAAAATATCTTTGCTACAAAGAAAAGATCGTTGCACTAATGATTTATTCTTTAACTAAGCAACTGCTACATCTTTAAAACAAAAGACTGAAGTTCTTTGAAGATAAATCAATCAAAAAATATTTGCTGTAAAGATAAATTATTTACTATAACGATGTAATTCTTTGATAACAAGAATTTGTTAACAAAGAAAAAAGTACGCAAAATCAACAAATTTTCTTTGTTTTCTTGAAGCTAAGCATCGTTGTTTCAAAGACAAAGTCTATAACTTTAAAGAATTTTTTCTACAAAATCATATTTTTCTTAAAAATACACACGCTTATAGTTCGCAGTTTCTTTGTGGGCAATATGTACTATATAAGGCAATTGATTTATTAATATGTATAAGTTGTAATTAGCACTATATTAAATCGTATGGTTTAGGGTCAAGGGGATGGGGAAGGGGTGGGAAGGAGAGTGGAGAAGGGGTGAGTAATAGAAAAAAAGGCGGACATACGAAGATAGTATTAAGGAAATCGACTTTTTTGAAGACGTACATCTTTGTCACAAGAATTTAAGTCTTTGATATAAAGTATATTTTTCATGGGAATTTAACAATCTTTGTGCCTTTGCCGTAAAGATGTTTTATCTTTGGGCACAATCTAACCAATAAAAGTCTTTGTGGCAAAGTTTTTTTTCTTTGGTTTTACGATTTTTTTCCCTGAAAACAGCATTACCGCATAACAGCATACCGAAAAACAAACAGTTAGCACCCCTTTTCAATGGTTAAATGATGTTTTTCTTTTCTATGTTTAATTTCTTCCGAAAATAATTATTACAGGTACCTAGAAACGAATACAGGAATACGAAAAATCGTTTGAGCCCAAAATAGTATTTTATACTTTTATAATACAGTACACTCTCACAAATTAGAACTCTCACAAATTCGAATTGTCCAGAAATAAGAACCTGCCATTTCAATATTTAACACTCTGAAATTAGAACCTGGTTCTAATTTCTGAACGTTTCTTTATTTATTAAATTCATAAGTGATCTTTGTTCATTGATATAAATATAAAAAGGTGAATTATATGTCTTTTATGTTTAAAAAAAACATTAAATTTTAATCAATAAAAATTATTTTGTGTTAACACCCATTTTTTTGAATCAGTTTCATTTTTTTCTTTTAAATTTCTGTGAAAAAAGAAAACGTCCAGAAATTAGAACATTTCAGAAATTAGAACTACCCGTGGTACGAAGTGGTTCTAATTTGTGAGAGTCTACTGTATTCTCAAAATATGATATCACATTCGCACAATACATTGTATTGTATAATAAAAAAAAACCCCGGATAATTAAAAAGTACTTAACTAAAACACAAACAAAAGGATATCGTCAATTCGATGTTTAAGGATATCTCAAAATCTGGTGACTATTTTTCGCATTTTGAGTAAATAAATAAAAGTGTTTGGACAACATTAAAAATGAATTATTATTTCATTGAGCATTTATGTGAATTTTATGTATTCTCATAGGAACTGATAGCCAAATCATATCCTGACAACTTCTACATTTCAACCAATTTATTTTGGCATTTGAAAAACAAAAAGTTCAACAAAACGTTCCTTTTCCTAACTTGAGCAACTCAACAATGACCTAAACAATTTAATGCTTGCATCCTCTTGTCTTACAAACCCCATAAATCTGTCAGTTATGTTTGAGTAGCTACTATTTTTGCTGGAATTTAATTTTTCGGTCAAATGAATTTGAAAATTTGTAAGTTTTACGTTTTTGCACTCTAGTGAACAAGAGAAGCCGTTTTTGGTTCGATGTGTTCATATAAATATTATTTATGTAAAGGGCTGGACTAAGGGTGGTTTTGAGGTGGTTTAAGAGGCTTATATAAAAGATAAAGAAGGACTAGATGCTGCCTTGTAAACATTCTTTTAGTTCTATTATAGCTGTTTTCTGTTTATTCTTTTATTAAATCGCTTTTTTCGGCGAAAACCCAAAGAAAAAGCAAATAGAAAAAAATTATATTTTGTTGGTTATATATAATTAATATTACATAACAAAATATTACAAACGGTAAGATTCGATAAGAAGCCATAAATCGATTCCAATTATTTTTAAAGGCGGTAATGAAAAAGTAATTACCACTTCATCATCATTACAACACGGTGCTTTTTATCGCTAGTATATAATTAAGCAATGAAATTTGTTATAAATTAAAAATTCATGATTATTACTAGAGAACCATTCATATCTACATATGTGGACAATAATAGTGTGTACACTAAGGGAAATAACGCATATTAGCATTATCCACGCTTGAGTATAAATTTTATTCAAATATTTACGTGGATAAATCCAATGTTTTCCTTACAACTCGTTTTTTCCCGTATTTGAATTTTATTTATACCACACACGTACACACATATTTCATACAAGCAAGCAGCAACAGCATCGCACACGTACACACATACTCCATTTGCAGTTCTTATAGTTCTCATTAAGTTATTGTTTCAAGACTAATATAGTATGCATGTTTGGCAACGAAATGAAATTATATAGGGTAGAGTCATGGTATAATAATACAAGGTAGCATTGACAGTTGCTTGGGAACACATCTCCTGTCAAAAAATATACTCAAAAAGAGAACGCTCACAATCCACCATTGAAAACACAAACAATGTTGAAAACGTAGAAGTGAAAAAAAACAACAACTTCAGCAGCTGCAGATGCATTTGCACAAACAGTTGTTTTTGACAGGAGATGTTTTCTTGTAGAAGAGAAAATAAACAGTTGTCAATGCTACCTTGTATTAATATACCATGGCGTGGAGTGACAACTCGGTGCTTTTTCAAGAACATCTTGGAGTTGGTGCAATATTAGGGCACCAACTCTCAAAAAATAGAATAAATTAGAGAACGAAAAAAGTGAAGCGAGAATAAATTATACAGGCAATGGCATTTGATGAACGCAATATGAAGAAAATAATACCATAAAACCACTAATAACATATTCAATTTAAATGTTTTTTTTAAATTGAATATTTTTATATAAATTTTCTTTAAATGCGATAGTTTATTTTCAAATAGTAAATATTTGAAAGATATTTTAAAAAAATTTGTGGATAATTTTAATATAAGTTTTATTAATTCTGTTTACATATTTAAATATTTAATTTAATTAAAAAAGTATTCAAATAAATTTTAAATATTTACGTAGTCGATTTATTGAAATGCGTTATTGGTGCAAAAATGACTCGCTTTTTGGATAAATTAAAAAAGTTTTTGGATAAATTTAATATTTTTTTCCCTTAGTGTAATAACTTATTTATAGTATATTCATTTCATTCATTTTTCAACTCATGATAAACAAAAGAAAGGCATTCCTAAATTTTTATTTAGCTTTGAGCCACGGATTTCAGGTGTTATACCTATTCAGTCAAGTCTGGCTTGGTTCGAAATAGATTAGTGATAAATTAGTGAGAAGGAAGGAGCAATCAAGTGAAACATCAAGTGAATGTTCTAAGCGTGGTGGAAAGCGATAGAAATATGTGAATTTGAATCTGAGGCAATTGGTCTATTCGCATACTTCTCCAGTGAAAAATATCCAGCAGCAACTTGCAATAGTATAACGCACAATTCTCTCTCAGATATAAAAATATCCAAAAAGGTACGCGAACGCAAAATTTGCAAAAACTTGCAAGCCTCGATAACAGCTGATTAATGTCTCCATTCAAGTGGAATGGAAAATTAGTCATGAAGTGTTTGTGAACACCAATTTTACTAAATTTGTTTGGTTGTTCAAATTGTAATTCTCTTAAATCAGCTGTTTTCTAGCTTGGAAATTTTCGACACTAAACATTTTTCCAGCAGGAATTTGCAACTTCCCCTCAAAGTCAGTTGTCACTTTTCGCTCTCAATTTCTCTTATTTTGCAAGTTTTTTGCGTACGCGAACGCCAAAAGCTGATAATTTGTGATCTATTATCACTGACAACAGATAAGAGTACGCGAACAGACCAAATCTCATCCATAAGCTTCTCTACCACCAACTACAACCTCAAGTCGTAAGTGTTGATAATTTTTCAATTTCAGTTGATTAGAAATGAACGATTGAGGTGGCAGTCGAGCACTCTACCTACTCGACTACAGAGGTCGCTGGAAATCTTTGTCTTCATAACATCACTTCAAGGCTTAAGATTGATGTTAGTTTTGAAAAGGTTTTCTTACATGGCAAACAAATAAGTAAAAGATTTCTTGATTTTTCGACTTCCACATCCGACACACTTAATTCGCTATCTTGGATTGTTTTTGCAGGACTCTATACTTTTTTTTAAGTAATTTTCGATGATTATTGTGCACAACTCGGGCACTAGCTCGGCCATGATGAATGTTGGTTTTAAATTGCTCAAACACTTGAGCAATTAGCCCCAAGGCCAATCTCGGAGTCCAATTGACATCGCCAAATCTAGAAATAAGTCATCCTGGAAATTTCTGTTGCAAACAAAGCCCTAATTGGTATTGTTGTGTGCCTTGTGGCCCCATCTTATTGAAATCACAAATCCTTGATCGTTTAAAAAAAAAATAAAATATGCACCAACGGACACCACAGTCAATTTTTTTCTGATGGAATGGCTTCTCCACAATCGGTTGGAGATTTTCAGAGCATCATGTACGGCAATTTTACATTTTCACGTATCCACCTAGTGCGAATTGGGCCTCATTGCTGAAGAAAATTTCCTCCGAAAAATCAGAAATTTTTTTAGAGCAATTTAACAATTTCAACACAAAAGTTGTAGTTAATTTCAATACAAATGTTTTGATATATTGTTTGATTGCCTGAACGTCTGGTGACTGAGATATCAATTTTTTAAGAAAAAATCAGAGGAATACTTAATTTTCAAATTTATTTTTCATTTTCACATTTTTAGCGGGAAAACCATTTGAAACACATTATTGAAATGCTCCACTCTATTTTTCTTCCATGTATTACGCGTTTTTTTATAGCTGAAACTTACCTCTCCGACTTAAAATGTCCGAATTATAAATAAAAAATGACAAAAAAAGAACACGATTTTTAGGAGTAAATTTATCTTTATAGTGAATAAATATAGGGAATTATTGTGCCCAGTGGCGTTCCTAGGCTTGGTGACACCCGCGGCGGATACTCATGGTGCCACCCGTATAAAAAATGTCTAAATGCAAAAAGAAACCAATTCGATGAGATTAAGTGTTTTTATTACTATCTGTATCTTCTCCGAAAAAAAAACAAACAGAATATGACAAACAATAAGAATTTGTAAAAACCAGAACAAAAATATAACATTTTCAGGTGTCTACATTAGGGCGGGTCAAATTTTTTATCGATCAAGCGTATAGCAGAAACGTAATCTATGATGAATTCTGAGAAAACTTCCCCTTCGCGCATATTGAGGTCAAAATTTGTGTATGGATTTCATAGTTTTATATAAAAATACTGTATAATAGTCCAAAAATGGCAGCGTATATCATTGATTTTGGGCTTGTTGAAAAGGAAATTTTGCCAGCCTGATATATAAAAATTGCCAAAAATGTAAAAATCATCGTAGAAACGTTTTGATAATTTAGAATTTTACATTTGAATTCTTCATTTTTACTTTTTTATTACATTCTTCACATTTTAGTATTTAAAAAGTAAACAAAACTGGAAGTAATAACCTCAGCTATACGATATTGGGATTGATTTTA
This sequence comes from Pherbina coryleti, assembly GCA_943735915.1. Taxonomy (NCBI): domain Eukaryota; kingdom Metazoa; phylum Arthropoda; class Insecta; order Diptera; family Sciomyzidae; genus Pherbina; species Pherbina coryleti. The sequence continues at coordinate 109,375,855 of OX030951.1, forward strand.
GACCTATGGTTTCTTGGGGAAATTTTCTAAGAATTCATCATAGATTACATTTCTGCTATACGCATTTTTGGTTTTTTCTCATCCGAACAAATTGACCCGCCCTAGTCTATATATTTAGATATGTAGGCATAAGGTAAAAAAGAAAACTTACACAAAAAAATTACACAAATTAAACAAAAAAATTACATTTTCAGGTACATATTTGTATATGTAGGTATAAGGTCTTAAAAACTAACTTTTCTTACTTTAAGAGCTGCAAAATTTGAAATAACCTCATCGAAATCAATATTACTTGCAAGCTCGTTTTCAATGGATAAAATAGCAAGATCGGAAAGGCTTGCCTGTCCCATGGAAGACCTTAAATAAGTCTTAATTAATTTTAGCTTAGAAAAACTCCTTTCGCATAAAGCTTAAATAAAAATAAATAACTGGCCATTTCAGCCCTTGAAAGGACTTTGACCAAGCTTGATGATCAATTGTGTTGTGCGTGTTATTAAGTTTGTACACAATTGACCGAGAACCGGACCTACATGTTTAACGCCGGCGATGAACGGCAGAGATAATGAGATGGGAAACTTCGTTTCTATTGTGAATTCTGTTGATTTTGACAGATAAAAATGCTTGTTCTTCAGTTTTTTTTGCAATCACGTATTGTGCATGTGAGTTCACCTCATATTTGTCAAAAATAGGTATTACACCCAAAAAAGTCTTCCATATTTAAAAGAAAATTGTTTTAAGTTGAGCAAGAATATTGTTAATAATAGTCGATAAAGAACTTTTGTTAACATAGAAATGTTAGTTTTGTCTATCTAATTTGTGGAGTTACTTTGATAACAGACAAAAATATTTTTGATAGAAAAAAATTGAATTTAAAATGAAAAAAATTGTTCTATTTACAAGTGCTGTTGTTAACAGAAAAACATAATTCAATTTCTTTCAAGAACAGCTATATCTTTGTTTTAAAAACTCTGTTCTAATTTTAAAATGCATGAATTTGTTTGAACAAACATTGTAGGCTAGCTTTTCCCTATGTGTAAAGTGGTGGCTTAGCTGTCGAAAGTGAGATATTCACCAGCGCGCATGTCCATCCTGAGGGGTGAATTCATCGAGAATCCATCGCGAGGGGTGAGTTTGTCATGAAATTTTACTAACACATTTATAACATTTGCATTAGTATTGACTGCATTTTAGCATATGGCTATCTCCTTTTTGCCGAAGTTTCCAATCTCTTTATCTCTGATGAACGGAATGAATGTTCTCGTTTTCAAGAAGCTTTACATGGCATTTTGATTACTCTCTGAGGTTTGCCATTGTCTGCAGAGAGGCCGTACAGAAAAATTATTTTAATTCAAATAATTTTCTGGCGATGCTGGGGTTCGAACTTGGGCCTCCAGGTTCATTGACATAGCGGCCACGCACTTTAACCAACTACGCCACAGACGCCACTCGCATGAAGGCATTATTAGAAATAATTTCAATGCGACAAAATGGGACACATATTTTTTAACGTAATGTATTTGTACCTTTTTCTTTCTGTTTGAGAAATTAAAAAAAATATCGAAATGGTGTCACCCCTAAAAAACCATTTTGTGTAAAGGTAAAGCACTTTGTTTTAAATATGATATAGTTATAGTGATAATAGTTTTTAAATTTCGAAAAAAGAAAGATTGTTATTAAAAAAAACATAAATTCATAAGAAAAAATTTTTACTCAAATAGAGATGTAAAAATAAATTAATTTAAAATTTGTTTTAAGATAGTTTTTCGTTGGATAAGGATTTATTACTATGAAAGTAGGAAAAGTTGTGAAGTACCTGATAACGGAGTATAGTCAATAAGACTTGCACGAAAAGTCAATGATTTGATAGGGATTTAAAAAAAAAAACGAGCGAGCCTGACTGTAGTCGCATCTTATGCCCTGGTAACAAGGATCGGTATTATTTAGTTTTAATTAATTTTTTGGGAAACTTGAATATATTGTCACGATTCGTGGGCAATTTTGTTTGAATAACGTTATTAACTCGTTGTCATACCTAAATATCTTAAGAAAAATATTTTATTTTAATTTCATTACTTAATTTTTAAAAATAATTCAGTTAACTTTCAATTTTGTTTGAATTAAAAAAAAAGTAATTCATACCTAATGAAAAAAGCATTGTACCAAATATTTGAACCTTTATAACTACATTGTTTTTAAAGTTATTGAATAATTTTTTTGCACAAAATGTAAACAAATTCTTAGAACTTTAATTTTTTGAGAAAAAAAGAACAATTTTAGGGGGGGTAATTCGGGCTAACGAGGTTTACTAGTCAAATATGACCTTGGAAGTAAAAATGTTCTGAAAAGAAAATATAGTACTTGTAAAGCACTTTTAAACGACATATTATTTTTTAAGATCGGATATGATATGCTCAAATTATAGAAAAAATACCATTTCGGCTGTTTTACCGGTGGTCCAAAAAAAATTTTTTTTATTATTTTGGAATCCATTCAAGATCAGCTTTGAAATAGGGGGTGGTTTTTTCAAACTATTTTTTTCGACCCACTCTAATGTAACATCTGACACCTCACCTTGGTAATAAAAAAAAAACGAAATGGCCGTTTCAGCCCTTGAAAGGACTTTGACCGAGCTTCTTATAATCAATTGTGTTGTGCTTTTTGCGAAATGTTTGAGCACAAATGATCGAGATCTAGACCTACAAGCTTTATGCCGACTCCGAACGGCTTATGTTCTCAAGAAGCTTTTCATGGCAGTTTTTACTCTCTGAGGAATTTGTAACCTGTAATTGTAATTTGCAATCTGTTAATTGTAATTGAATTGCAAATTTTATTTCTCCCTAAGGAAAAAATCAGTTTTTCCTCAGATTTTTCAAACCTCGATTTTTTTTTGACTTACGAGGTTCAGTCAGAGACCAGTCAATATACTCTGCTCTGGATTTACAGTTGCGGCGAACTAATTAAGAACACTGGCGAAACTGCAATGAATCCCATATAATTATTGTTTGAAGGTGGCAACCCAAGAAAGCGTCCCGTTATATTTAAGACTTGAGATGTACTTTTTAAAATTACATTAGTGTAATTCATTGTTGTTTGTTTGTTTGCAAGTAAAACAGTTTTTACAAAATCATTCGATATTCGTGCGGCGGTATAATTAAAAACGATTAATTTTTCAATAAATTTCATTTAATATTTACAAAGGTATTCAATAATTTTTGGTATGTAAGATTGAAAAAGGTTTCATTTAAGTAAGTGAAAGCAAATTGTTTTAATTTTTTGTAGAAATGGGTAAGAACAAGAGCTGTAATCCTGGCACAAGAGATGCTATTTACAAACTGCACTCAGATGGGCACATTTCCTATGGAGACATTGCAAAAAAATTAAAATGCTCGAAAACTATGGTGTATAATGCTGTACAACATTTAAAGAAATATAAGACTCATGAGTCGGTCCCCAGACGCAAACGTCCACGTAAAACAACAGAAGCGGTGGACCGCAGGATTGTTCGAGCTGCGAAAACTAACCCATTTCTAAGCGCTAAGGAAATACAAAGCCTGGTTTTTGGTGAGGACCCCAATGCATTATCTGTACGTTCTATAAGAGAAAGACTAAATGAAAATCAGCTCTTCGGCAGAGCATCAAGGAAAAAGCCATTGCTCTCTAAAAAAAACAGACAAAATAGGTTAGATTTTGCAAAGGAGCACAAAGATTGGACAATTTCTCAATGGAAAAAAATACTCTGGAGTGACGAGACTAAGATCAATCGAGTGGGAAATGATGGAAAACAATACGTCCGACGGCCAAGAAACGCAGAATTTAATCCCAAGTACACAACAGTAAGTTTAAAGCATGGAGGAGGAAGTGTGATGCTCTGGGGTTGTATGTCATTTAAAGGAACTGGGCCCTTGTACCGCATAGAAGGCATTATGAACTCAGAGAAGTACATAAGCATTTTAGAAAATGTCATGCTACCATATGCAGAGGAGAATTTGCCAATTACATGGAAATTTATGCAGGATAACGACCCAAAGCATACGGCCAGATCAACTAAATCATGGTTGGAACAAAATTCTGTTGATGTTATCAAATGGCCATCATGCAGCCCGGATTTGAATCCCATAGAAAACCTCTGGAATACGCTTAAAAGAGAAATTTCAAAACACAAAATTGGAAATTTAAATGAACTTTATGAAATTGCCCAGCGAGCTTGGAATGATATACCACCAGAAAAATGCCAGGCTTTAATTAACTCTATGCCTAAACGATGTCGAGATGTCATCGCAAACAAAGGTTTTGCAACAAAATATTAGCATATTTTTCAACTAAAGTCAATTTAATTAAAATTTGTTTAATCGTTCTTAATTAGTTTGCCATCTCATATTTCTATGGAATATTTAGTTTTGAACATAAACGAAACGTTATGTGTTAAAGGAAGAAACTATTTTTGTTTATGTTAAGTTAATATCTGGTTTATGAATAAATATACAAAAAACACAAATTCTCTAATTCGTTTTTATTGAAAAACTCAAAAAGTATTTCCTGTCATCACGTTCTTAATTAGTTCGCCGCAACTGTACCTATCTCTGCAAATCACAAAATTTTTTAATCAAATAAGATTTATATATATTTAAAATATTAACCGTTTATGCCAAAAACGGCTTTTCTTTGTTTTCGGTAAAAAACGGAAAACCCGTTTACAAGAAATACCGCCTTTGTGACCCAAAATATGCCCGATCGTGTGTAGATGAAACAAAAAATTACTTTTGACTCTTTCTTTGACTGGTGCGCATGATCCTCATAGCATGTTTCCACGGCACCTAATTCGGCTCTCTCCGAATCAAGTAGAAAGAGTTTTATCTCTAATTTTTATCGAAAATTTATCGAAAACAGTAATAGAAGAAAGACAAAAAAAAAACAAAAAGTCAAAGACAGCTGTCAAAGTGAGTATTGCTTTAAAAATTAAATTAAATAATACAAAAATATTTATTTTGAAGATGGATGCAAAAAAGAACATTGTGAGCGGAATTAAAATGGCAAGAAGACTGTCCAATAATATAAAAGTTGCTGACCAAACAAAAATGTGTTCCGACGCTCTATTATTTCTGCAGAAGTGACAAGTTGAGTTAATGGAGCAACTCCGATTGCTAACTTCTATCAGCCTGCAACTCACTTCGGAAACAAGATAGAAGTTGAAAATGGTAATATAGAACATGTTTGTAGGACAATTACATCTCATATGTTTTTAGGAACGAACTCAATCCTTCTGAGAAATTAATTGCCGGCTAGCTGATGAAGCTACTTTCAAAAACAATTTCAGGATGGACAAAAGAGTTTTTTACAAATTGTGCGAATTACTTCCAGAATTGACAAAACTAGATACCAACATACGTGAGGCGATACACTTGGACAAAAGAATAGCAATAGCATTGTACGCTTTAGGGTCATCTGCCGAATATCGCACAGTTGCAAACATGTTCGGAGTTGGAAAAGCAACTGTTTGTAAAATACTTTTGAGCATTTGTGCGGAAGTTTGGGGAGTAATGGCTCCAATGTATTGAACCACTTTCCGCTTTCGAGAGAGAAAATTGAAGGCTTGATTAAAGGTTTTGAAGCACTTGGTTTTCCGCAATGCATGGGAGAGCTTGGTAAGTATGCTATATTTGTGAATGCTGAATTTTTATTGATTCATACATTTGATAGATGGTTGTCACATCGAAATTCACCCATCAAAAGAATATGCTACGGACTACTACAAATATAAAGGGTGGTACTCAATTGTTTTGTTAGCCTTGGTGGACGCTAGGTAGGAGCACTTAACGATGATTTATTAGTTTATTAATTTTGTACATATTTTTAGTTGCCGATTTATTTATGTGAGCTCAGGCAGCCCCGCCCGTTGCAATGATTCCAGAATATTTCAATCATCTTCTCTTAAACTCCATTTGGATGGATGCGGTCTGTTAAGCGACTTAACTGGAAATTTTTCGGAGGTGGATGTCCCAGTGCATATTATTGGGGACTCTGCTTTTCGCCTTACCGACAAGCTAGTGAAGCCTTACCCTTATAGCATCACTCAAAGCAGAGAGCAAAAGCACTTCAACTATTTTTTGTATTTGCAAAATGGCGGCCATATTTGTCATGCAACCACGAGCGATTTTCGTATCTTGTAGAGTTTGCGGTAATGATCATATCTCAGCTCCTATTAAACATACAGTAATAAATGAAAAAAAATAATACTAATTATTCCTCAGGCTATTATCTTACATATCAGAAAAATTAATTGAGATGTTACTTAATTTTACAAAAAAAGTTAAAGTTTCCAAAAAAAAACGTAATTTTTATAACTTTGAAAAAAAAATTTAATAGAAAGAAGCTAGTGGCAGACCTATTTTTTTTTTTTTTTTTTATTAGGTACGTCTTAGTAAGAACTTCAAATATAAATTTTTTAAAGTGACAAGATCATAAACTTTTTGGGTTACATCTCTTTAAAAATTAAGAAATCTCAACTTTGGCCCAACTTTGGGGTCATTAAAAAGATATAACATTTTAAAATTCGTCCAATTTATTACATGAGGTATGAGTATTAGATGGGTTTTTCTTCCAAAAGTATTCCAGAACCTCCCTGCAAGGCCAGATTCTGAATCCTGGATGTAATATAAGCATGTGACGCAATAAAAGTCCGTCACAAATCGCATATTTTTATTGGTTTTCTTAGGTTACATAGGCAAATATTTTCAAAATATATTAGAAATAAATTCTTAAATTAAGTAAAATTAAAAAAAAATAAAAAGTAAAAATAATTTAAATTCAAATTCGCTAATTTTCAACTCCATTTAAAAATTTTAACATTTATAGGCAAAAATTGTTTTAATTTCAAACCATTTTTGTGATTTAAAAAGCAAAGCCCTTGATTTTTTCGAATAATTTTTTTTTTCAATATTGTGTTTTTATATTTTTGAAAAAATATACAAGCAAAAAAATTAATTTAATAGAAAAAATTATCTTAGTATCTCTTACCAATCAAAAGTATCTTTAAATAATCTTTACCCAAAATATATATACAAAAAGCAAAACGCTGTCTGTGTGATGGCTGGAAACTTCAAAATTACTGAAACGATAGAGCTGAAATTTTGGCAGTACATTTTTTTCAAGTACGAGATGGTTTAAATTTCTGTCACACCCCCTTCTAAAAATAAAAAAAAAATAAATAAATAAATAACTGGCCATTTCAGCCCTTGAAAGGACTTTGACTTAGCTTCTAAGGATCAAATGTGTTGTGCGTGTTATTAAGTTTATACACAATTGACCGAGAAATGGACCTACAGGCTTAACGCCGACTCCGAACGGCGATGAACGAAATGTTCTTATTCTCAAGAAGCTTTACATGGCATTTTGATTACTCTCTGAGGTTTGCCATTGTCTGCAGAGAGGTGGCGGCCGTACAGAAAAATTATTTTAATTCAAATAATTTTCTGTCGCTGCTGGGGTTCGAACCTGGGTCTCCAGGTTCGTTGACATAGCGGCCACGCACTTTAACCAACTACGCCACGGACGCCACTCAACTAGAGATGGGTCGTTCCGATCCTGTACACTGAACCAAATATTGTTCTTAAAATCAAAGAATCTCGTTCATAAAGCGAAATTCATTGATTTTTAAGAACTATTCATTGAACCAAAGAACGAATTCTTTGGTTCAATGAATCGTTGTTCTTAATTTTAAGGAACAGTTCATTGTTCGTGTTCATTAAAATTTTGTTTCAGTTCTTGTGTTGTAATATCTAAAAAACCATTAGAGAATTTTATCTCAATAAGAAAATGATTTTTTAAAATATATCTTGATATTGTTTTAAAATTTCTAAGGACAGACTAAGTCATTGTAACAGTTGTATGTGTCATTAATTTATCATTTTTCTTCATAACATATCAAAGAAATAACGTAAGAACAAAGATTCATTGAATCAAGGAACTTGTACTTTGGACCAATTTTAATGTATAATACATTGGGACAAAGAACTTTTTCTTTGTTATTAAGTACGTTTTTGGTTCTGTGTATAGTTCCTGGAACTATGTTCACAGTCGGACATAGTTCCAATCGTTCCTTCCATTCATTTTTAGCATGTTCAAACAGTTCCGATTGCAATGAATTTTTTTCTATAAATCAATAAGAACCGACTTCTCTTTCACACATATTATGGCTTACACGAATTTGTGATCGACTATAAGTGCAAAGATATGTTTGCGAACGAACGAAACAACTGATGTGTGAAATGGTAAGATGACATTTCGACGTTCTTGTTGCGCGCAATGCTGTGTTTATTTCGTTTTGAACATGCTTTCATTCAATCGAATGGAACTGCGGAACTAGATAGTTCCGCGGACATGTTACAATCTGCTGCATATGAGTTTCATTCAATCGAATGGAACTGCGGAGCTAAATAGTTCCGCGAACATGTTACAATCTGCTGCATATGAGTTTCATTCAATCGAATGGAACTGCGAAACTAGATTGTTCCGCAAACATGGTACAATCTGTTGCAACTAGATAGTTCCGCGAACATGTTACAATCTGCTGCATATGAGTTTCATTCAATCAAATGGAACTGCGGAGCTAGATAGTTCCGCGCAGGCCCGTAGCCAGGATTTACCTAAGGGGGGGCTTTGGATTAAAAAAATATCGATAGTTTTTGATATCGATAAATGAAAAGGTATTTTTTATATAATTACCAGAAAGATGGGAAAAACAGTGGCTAGAAATGGACAATACTTTGAAAAATGAATTTGTAACAAATTTTTCACAATAAAGCGACAAACTTGAAAAAAAAACACTTTAAAACTTTTTTGTACACCAAATACATAAAACAAAAATTAGTTTACTTTATTTTTGCTTATTTTATATACATATGTATACTAGAGGACCCGGCAAACTTCGTCCCGCCCTAAATTCGAGCAATCACGATTCCACCCGGAATTAATTTTTTATCGAACATTCATGATCGATAACACATGGTGCCAATCGAATTTCAATTATTGATTGAATGAAACACTCCAATATCCCTTATTAACACGGAAGGTAATAGGCAGCTGTTATTCGAATTCAAAAGATTGTGCTGTCATATCATTTTATTGCGAATTCTATTAGAAAATTTTTTAGTACATTTCAATTTGAATAAAAATAGTCAGCTCAACTGTTAGTTTTGAATCCATGAGGTGGTCTAAGGATCGATCCTCACAATGGGCAAACAAATAATTTTTTTTAAAGTTTTTTTTTATTTATTGAAATGATAGCTTTTGTGATTTTTGGAGTAAAAAATTAATACGTTGGAGCTTTCTTCAAATATGGTTTATTAAGTGCTTAAATTGAATTTATCAACGAAAAGAAATTGGATGAAATACATTAAAAAAAAAAACGGAGTTATTTTCATCGAAAGTAAGATATACAAATTTCTGATAGTTTTTTGTTATTCTAAGGAAACGAAGTTATTAGAAAAAGACGCTGTACTAAAATTTTGTGCAATTTTGAAGATATGTGAATGTTTTTTGACAGAATTTTCTTTTAATTATTTAGACGCACATTTTTGCTAATAAAATTACGCCTGTAGGATAATTTACGTTTCTTGTAAAGGGCCAGAAGAAGGGGCGTAGTCAAAACCAAGTATGCCATAACCTAATCTAGGTTGTAAGTAATGTGTGTGCCGAATTTCAGTTAAATCCGTCCAGCAGTTAAGATTTGTTGGCTATTTAAAGTAGTCTGATGTGGCAATGCCCATACAAAATTACCAATTTTGATTAAGGCATACAATACAAAAAAAGAATCATTAAAATCGGCCAAGCCGTTTCTGAGCCTTAGCAAGACTAACGCACACGCATTTGATTTTTATATATAAGAAGATTAAGTCTTCTTATTTTTTTTTTTTTTTTGTTAATTCTAATAACACAGTCGGCTGTGACACTGCAATCCCTATGTATGCTTAAGGATGCACACCCATTTAACATAAAAAACGTGTGTTCTATAATATCAAAACTGTCGTTTGTTGAGCTCAATGTGTTTCGGCTATATATCTTGCTTATCGTTGCACTGTCATTTTGGAAGATAATTTTCAAGACAAACTTCTGAAATGACGATAATTAAGCCTCTTATGTTATTATTTTAATAATTTACTTGCAAACTTATATCGGTTTAAAATTCTATATAAAAATAACCACGATTAAAAACAACATTTTCTTGTATTTCCTGACTTTCGTAAAGGCCACAATGAAAAGGTTAGACAATTTTATTTAAAAAGTTTTTATTATCATTCGGTAAAATTACCCAGAGGTTGTGATCCTGCACCCCCAAAAGCAGTGCTAAAAAATACGCAAAACTTGCAATAAGCTGCATTTTCCAATTTGGAGTAAACCAACCAATGCCAATGGTTCAACCAAGAATGCTTAAATCGGAGTTTGCGAAAACCGCTGGCAGGAAAATTAAAATTTGGTGGAGGCACATAAATGCTTTGAAAACTTTCAAGGCGGTTCGAATCGGAAATATTGCTCATCAACTTGGAAATATCGTTATTTGGACACTGATATACTCTCGAAGTCGAAGGCAGTTCCGATGAATCAAATGATATTTCTGGAACAATTTCTACAATCATGCACACAAACTTAGAGTTATAAACATTAAAAGTAAAATATTAATACCACAACTTATACTACCGCTTTCCACAAAGCTGTCAACATTAAAGCTTTCTTCAACTGCGGTTACAAAGGAAGTTCTGAAGACTTTTCAGATTCCAAAGTTTCTTGAACGTTTTCTGCAATACAGATGAAATATAATATTATTCGGATTTTGTCGGTTTCGCATCAAGCAAAAAGCTAATCCATTAATATTCAATCAATACAAACACGCCACAAAAGAAAAAAACACAGCTTTCAAACATTCAGAAATATTCGGCAACTTTTTAACACATTTACGCATTGATAAAGGAAAAAAAATCATTTAAATCAAGCACTTACTTTCCACCGTTCTAGCCTTTTTTACTTCTGGTTTCTGCAGCCAATTAAGTAGAATCATTTTTGTAGTTTTGGCACAGTAAAATTAACAATAGAAACTCTTAAACTTATCTAACGAAACTCAATCAAAATTTCACCACTTTCACGTAACACCTGTTAACGCAATAAATTCTTAAATTAATGGTGGTAGACAAAGTTCAATTAAATGTATCGAACTTTTTTCGATACTTAGCATGTTGATGTTTTCGCTGTTGCTGTTTACACTTGCAGTTTGCACTGTAAGAGAAAAAAGACGCACGTGCAGCAAGTATTCGCAAATTGGCAAAGTTATATTAATGCTGATATATTATTTTTTTATACTTTTTGGACCATGAGGGGGGGTTTTAACCCTAAAAATCCCCCCCTTGCCTACGGGCCTGGTTCCGCGGACACGTTTTGCAACTCGAGAGTACTCAATTTGTTCTTATAAGTCTTATAAGCACTTATAAAGGCCTGACCAAAATAGACAGAACGAGACATAACGAGTAAGTTCGAACAAATGGAAGCCAATGATAAAACCCAAAATACACATACGTAACTGATCGAAACTGAACGAAACATTGCGACGAGACGGTTTGTTCCGTAAGGACCGAACTTTTAGCGTCTCAACTCGTCAACAACAGCTGTGCAAAGCAGTCTTCTTCTTGTTTCAGACGATTGGAGGTACTCGTTTCATTTTGGGTTAAATGTCAAAACGGACATAACGATTGCAAACGTTCGGCAAGTTGCAATCGTCTCGTTTCGTCTATTTTGGTCAGGCCTTAAGTTACATACGAACGGACGGATGGACAGACGGACATGGCTAAATCGACTTGGGTGGTGATGCTGATATTGACAAAATTAATATGCCCCTATTGCGTTTTTCTATGGGAGCCCCCCTAAGGAGTGGTTGGAGGGAATAGGTGTCTAAGGAATAAATGTTCCTTTTTCAAAAGTAATGAGGGTCGGTCATACATATTAATCCTCTTCGGCCTTCTCTTAAAGCCCTTCTGTTCAGGTGTAGAGAATACATATACAAAAACCATAAAAAATTGCTACTACAGCTCAAAGGAACTACATAGTTCCGCGGACATGTTTCCGCGAACTAGTTCCGCTGTACAAAAGAATCGTTCCATGTTCGTTCCGACCTCGGAACTGTTTAGCACAAGCCTACACTCAACAATGTATAAAACTTAAAAATCGGGCCACAAATAACCGAGTTATAGACAAAAAACCGATTCCGCTGTTTTTGCCAAGCTCACAAAAAAAATGTTTGCATCCCGGTAATCTTCTCGACATAACAGTTGATATAAGGCAGTTACATTGAGAATTTTTTTCGATACGGCTGGTTCCACAAATACTGGCTAGTTTTTCCTCTATAGATGGAAGCAATTTTTTGCGTATATTTCCCTTCCAATCAGAAAAAACCTGTAATTCACAATTGAGAATTTTTACTACATAGCAAGACGAAACACTTACTTTTTTCAACCGCTTACGTATTTCTGTGAATGTCCCTCACTATTCAGTTGCTTCGCCAGTTCTGCCCACAAAGACTCTGCGATTGCACGGTCACCTTTAGAAAGTTTTTTGCCAAGTCCTGGCACTCACGCATGAATCGGATGATCATTTCATCTTGGTGATAATTTTTGTGTTTTCTCCTTAAATGAGTAAAGTTGAGAAATAAAATTAAATAAAAACACGAAGTTCCATCAAAAATTTTAGGTAAATGACGAATTAATTACATTTTTTTATCTTTTTTGCAGCACAAGAATTCAATTCATAACAAAGCAGATGGCCGTATTGAAAATGGCGCAAAATCGTAAAAAACCGATTTCTGTCATATGTCAAAACGCACGATTTGACATGTTCGAAAAAAGCGAAAGTGAAAGTGGATCACAGCACAGGGTTTTTCGGATTCACATTTAATTTTGTACGAAAGTGAAATGCACCACATGCCTGATGGTCTTTTTATTTTTATTTTTATCTATTTGTTCAAATTAAGAATTATATTTTTAGACCCCCACACTTTATAGAACGCAAAAGGGGTTTATTAATTTTGTCACTCCGTTAGTAACGCCCATAAGGAGGAGTGATAGATATAGAAAAGTATATATTCCTGATCAGCATCAACACCCGAGCCGATTTAGCCATGGCCGTCTGTTTTCTGTGATCACGATTACAACCGTAATTTTCAAGCTATTATCACAAAATTCGATATTTAAGCTTGTATCTAAAAAATAAAGATCAAGTTGGAAAATGAACCAAATCGGATGAAAACCACGCCTACCTCCCATAGTAATTTTATCGAAACGGTAAAATCTCTTCAATTTTTACTCCGATTCCTGTGAGTATGAAATTCAACCAAATGGGAATCAATCCTCCTGAAATGTAATGATTTTCAGATTCGCAACTTCACAATCGTAACGACGATATGAGCTTCGATATTTAACATGTACTATGAGTATAAAATTCAACCAAATCAAATAAAAACCACGCCTACCTCCCAGACAAAGTGACTTTATCAAAAAGGTTAAATCTCTTTTAATTCCACAAAATATGATATATGAACTTGAAATTTTGCAAATGCGCATTGATATATAATATACACTCTAGGTATTAAATCTAAATTATTGTTATTATGTCGAATATATAGTTTTGAAAATAAAACAGAACAAAAGCTAATATTTTCCTTTGAAACTATAAAGAAGAAGCTTTTACAGATCAACATTTTATTGACTGATTAAGACTTTGAATATACTTTGGTTCGGGCGTGGGGGTATTTTAACTTCGTCCCAGTCGAAGATCATTTCTTACTAGTTTCCTTCTGATTTTATTTGTAGAATCAAAATTGGAATTAACTTCATTTTAGAATCTTTTTATTACATAAATGTTAGGTTAAATATGAAAAACAACTCATTTTTTTACGAATTTTGTTGGTGACCTTTCATAATTTGTTTTGATTTCGCAGCTTGCGGCATGGTTTGTCCTGCTGGTTAAGATATTTTTGACGGAGTTTGCTCTATTTCATTTTTTAATTGTCTACTCGTTGGGATTTTAGACTTTCCTTTTCTTTTACTTGAAGTTGTTGGTTTTTTATGACTGGGAATGGACGAACCTGTTTCGGAGTTATAAAATATATTCTCCTATGGCACTTTTCCCGTTCCAACATCAATTTTTGGCACTTGAAAATTAAAAAACACAATACATTGTATTCATTTTTTATTTGAAGTATTTGCTATTATATTGCAATAACAAAAAAAAAAAACAATTACATACTGTGACAAAAACAGGTTTTGGCCAGCAAAAGCGGTCGGCGGGACTATAGTGTATTGGTTTGCCACTGACCCGTAGCTCTTACTGGGCCTTATTTATTCTAAATAGTCCAGTGGGTGTTAAGCCTAAATTGCAAATATGTTTTAGCTTTTGAGTTAACTGCTAATTGTTAGATACTCACCAATGTACTGTTCGGCTTGGTTTTCATTCTAACCGTGGGAAGGAATTTAATTCGAAAGAAAAGTCGAATTGATGGGTATACTCAGACAGGCTTGAGTCGTCTTTACTGCTGTGAGCGAGCTAATACAAGCGAGTCTTATTTAAAAACTGCTGACCTAAAATTGGACTACTGCATCTGTACGCCATACTTGGGTATTACAAATAATAAGATGCTTGGCGACTAGGTTGGCAGAAACATACAAAAGAAGTGAAATAAACCACTTTTTTTGGTTTTTAAGGAGCGCAGTTTCCGAATATGGCCTAGAAAAAAAAGGCAAAGACATCACAAATTGTTATTCTAAACTTTAATATTGTAATTATCAAACGCACAATTTCATCAGAATTACTTACAGTAAGTAGTACAAAATAATACTTCCTTTTATTTTGATTCGGTCGGATTGCTGACATGGTTTTAAATAAATAAAAGTTTAGTTTTAAGTAGTTTGCAACTGCCTATTAATTTTTGCTTTTGTTTCTGAAGGCGTCAATTTAAATGTTTAATGCCAAAGTACGTACGACATTTGAAGAAGTATGACTTCACTGCTTCGGGTAAATTAATGGTTGAGCTAAGTAAATGTGCCCTAAACTTGATGATGATTGAATTTTATCGCCGTTGATCCGATTGAAAATTGCTTCCAATTTTTAGATTTCCACCAAAATTTGTGTTGAAGGTTTCTTTAGGTTTCCTGTACTAGAGACCTCATCAACCGAAGTCCACGTCGAGTCGGATGCCTCTTTACAATCATCACGGTTTTACTTCCTAATAATGAAGCCTTTTATACATTATAGGCCATCTTGGTGAAGCTTGTCGATGTCAACACTTTCTTGATCAACTTCCAAGACTCCGGACAGTTCAGTTTGGCAATTATTTGGAAGAAGGACACTAAACACTTCGATATTTTTGCTGCATTATTTCCAAAAAATAGTATTTTAATCCAAGTTTTTATATTTTATTTAATTTTAGGTATTGGTGTAGTTAATTATTTTCCGAAAAAATTTCTATATGTCTTCGTTACATCTATACATCAGCACATAGGATAAACCGTATATTCCGGACACGTACTCATGCAACATGCGAAGTACCATAATTAATATTAAAATACCCTTCAGAAAAGGAGCAATTCTGTTTTGGCAATATTGGTCTCTCCATGATGGGATCCATTCGCTCCAAAATTGAAATTCGGTCCGGAAGAACTTGACCGACTGGTCTTCTGTCTGAAAAGTTAAAACTTTAAATATTTAAGTTAAGGATACAATTATTCATAGGTAGTAAAATGTTCCCTGAAAAAAACATGTGCCCAAACTTGACCACTTTGATAAAATCAGATGTTACTAGTAGAAGATAAACTTCCATGCCCACCTGATAGCATATTCGAATTGCAGCTATTGTTGTATTGAAAAAAAACTTCGCAGCTAATTTTACCTTCCTCTTGTCTGTTGAATAATATCGCTGCAAGACATGCCTAACCGAAACTCCGACACAATCAAACAATTTGCAACAAAAACTAATACACTCACAATTTTTTGAGGTTTGTCCGTATTGCTAGAATGAGACAACAGCATATACATATGTCAAATAAAGCGCCATTGTGCAAGATTACATCACATAAAGCGCCAAAAGTTTTTCATTTCTTCTGCTGTTTTTTGCCTGATATTTTTGTAATTTTAAGGTATTTTATTATTGTTTCTTAAATTAAACTTATTGAATTCGTGTTCGCGAGAGCTTCTTAATATTTTTTAAAATTTGTTCTGTGCCGAAGCGCCTGATTAAATGAAAGTTGTAGTGTTGAAATTAGTTAGTGTTGTGTTGAATAGTGTTGTGCAAATGAATTAAACAAAATTAAAATTAATAAAAAAAGCTTTGCAAATTGCATGAACATTGAAAGAAGCAAATTTGAGTCAAGTGCAAAAAAATTTAGAAGGCTTAACGAAACCGAACAACAGGAATGCGTTGATTCCTTAAGTGCGCCTGCTAGTGCTGCAAGTCAAGTAGACAGTGACGTGAGTGATTTATTTGATGTGGAAATGTGCAGTGGTGGTTCGGAGGAATCTTTTGGTAACTTAGAAGAGGATTGCGATATATTTAAAAAAAAAGTGTAGTGAAATAAAATCTTGGGCATTGAGAAATAATATTTCGCAAAATGCATTAAGTGATTTGCTTCAAACTTTGCGTAGAGTAGGAGTTAGTGATTTGCCATTATCAGCTAAAACACTTTTAGGAACAAGCAGAGAAAAGGTAACAATTAAGTCAATTCCAGAGGGTGATTCATGTACTTAAAAAAAAAAATAAATAAATAACTGGCCATTTCAGCCCTTGAAAGGACTTTGACCTAGCTTCGTATGATCAATTGTGTTGTGCGTGTTATTAAGTTTGTACACAATTGACCGAGAAATGGACCTACAGGCTTAACGCCGACTCCGAACGGCGATGAACGGAATGTTCTTATTCTCAAGAAGCTTTACATGGCATTTTTATTACTCTCTGAGGTTTGCCATTGTCTGCAGAGAGGTGGCGGCCGTACAGAAAAATTATTTTAATTAAAATAATTTTCTGTCGCTGCTGGGGCTCGAACCTGGGTCTCCAAAGTTCGTTGACATAGCGGCCACGCACTTAACCAACTACGCCATGGACGCCACATGTACTTAGGTATCCAAAAATACTTTAGCTCAGATTCTTTCAGCTATTTAGAAAATTCATTAGAATCTTTAATAGATGTAGGAATCGATGGCCTGAAATTGTTTAATAGTTCTAAAAGAGTTTTATGGCCAATACTAGCAGTATTGGTTTTCCTAAAGAGAGCCCCTTTACCATTGCTTGTTTTTCTGGTACGAAAAAAACAGATAGTGTAGACGACTTTTTAAAAGATTTTTGTGAAGAAGTAGGCTTCTTAAGGGAAAATGAAATAAAAATAGGTTTCAATGGTATGAGGAAGAAGTTCGACGTTCGTCTTTTCACTTGTGATTCGCCAGCTCGAGCCTTTGGTACAGGTGTCCAATATTTCAATGGTAAGAATGGTTGCCCTAAATGCTCTCAAGTAGGAAACTATATTAAAAAAAGGTTAAGCTTTTCCAAACAAACTCACGATTTGCGCACTGACTCAACATTTGATCTTTGAACTGACCCTTCACATCATCGATCGACTGACCCTTCACCAGCGATCAAAAACTTTTTCTATCTGCATTCCGTTTGTTGCTCTTCGGTTCAAACAAAAGCACTAGCACCATAGTGCAGAAATGAGAGATTGGAACAGAATGTTAGCGGGCTGTTTTTTGAACATAAACCATAATTTGCTGTGTTGAGGTTTTTACTCGCCATCGCTAACTGAAACCGTACCAAATTTCGGTTCGGTTCTGCAGTCATTCGTTTAAGAATGTTATTGATTTTGTTATTGCTACTGTTATTGACGCCAGCGTCTTCCAAAGAAAAATTGTGGGTAGCTGAATCCGAATCCGTTGTCAGAATTTCAAACTTGTGAAATTTTGACCCTAAAGGGTTGCCACCTAAAAATATGCTTTTTTAAAAGTTTTAAGCACGATCCTACAGTTTTAGCGTGTCGCTGATTTCGAATCTGATGTCAGAATTTTAAAATTCAGGATGACTGGTATATACGAATGAAGAGGAATACAGGTAGCGCTTGCTAAAAAATGCAGAACAGATCAAAAACGAACCGATCGTTAAGGTTTTTTTCCATTCCCTGTTTTCAGCATATAAATTTGAGAACTATATGCAATATTTAAAAAAAATTATCAACAAGCCTAATCAAATATTACAGCAACTGTATTTAAGACTTCATGAGCGCCAAGGCCTTGAATCGCATCTCGAAAGTAGTTCAAAAATATTGTTATTGCTTTAGCGGAAAAATAGGTCCTGTGAAAATTGTTGGTTATGATAAGACTTCAAACTCGAACGCTTTCCTCTGTAAGGTCTTTGAAAAAACAGAAAATTTCTTAAATGAACCACTTCAAAATTCTACTCTTCTAGGAATTATTCTTGGTAGTCAAATTAAAACGGAAACTATTTCAATCGATATTGAAGATATTCTATTTAAATTCTTTTGTGTTCCGTATCAAGATAAATTCGTTCTTATACCACTTCTGCATCATATCTTCCATAATTTTTCAAGATAATTTAAAGAAGCAACGCATTCCGTCCATAGAAGTTATTCTTTTTACCTTTTTATATATTATTTTTTAGAACAATTTATTTTTTTATGAATTTTCTATAATCATATATTCTTTAATTTGCATGCTTTATGAATAAATGCAAGTTCAAAAATGAACCCCGAAGAAATGTTCAACAATACCTTCACGTCTGAAGCATCTTCTTGTGATGGTCAAAGTAAGAACAGTATTATTATTATCAAATATTTTCAATTCTATTAATGATATTTATCTTTCAGTCAACCATTTACGAATTGTGAAGCGAAGCTTCGACGCTTAACATAACGCCTCAATTCCTTATAAAAAGAGGATGTCCATCGAAGGACTGACGTCATCTACGCCCTTCAAAAATAAAAACAGCGCTTGTAATCTTGAAAACATTAATGAAGGTAAATTATAATTATAAATTTATTTGTTTAACTGATTAAAGTTAAATGTAATAACTTTTTCTTTTGCAGAAGTGCTATCTTTCCTTAAAAAACTTGAACAGCGGCTTGACAGAGTCGAAACGATTCTAAATGATATACAGTCAAGGAAATAACTCTACATACAACCTTTGATTTAGGGGTATTAGAGAATTAATAGCGATTATAGAAATAAAATTTATAGCAATGTTGAAGGCATTTATAATAAAGACTATTTGAAGAAAAAATATTTATGAAAAAAATATAACATAGAAAAAATTGGTGAAAAACATAAAAATTAGCGGGAATAAAGTCTACATACAGTGTGGCAACTCCATATATCAAAAAGAAAATGAAAAAGCAAGAAAGGGAAATAACAGTTAGCTTTGTTGCTTTGAATAAAACTACAAGCATTACCATTGTTTAAGTGGAAAAAGTGATAACTAAAGAAGGTATTATTTATATTTGTATCCTTAAAAATGGAAAATCGGAAAGAAATACATATTTCAGTTCGAAATATTGTAGTAAATCTTCGAAAGGAAAATAAATCCTATGGAGAAATTGCTAAGACAGTTAAATTAAGTCGTTCTACTGTACAGACGATCATTAGAAATTATAATAATAACAATAGTACCGAAAATAAACCACGATCTGGCAGGCCGAAGAAGCTTTCGATACGCGATGTTCGCAGTATTATTAAAGTGGTCAACCAGGATCCGAAAATAAATTGCCGGAACACCCCCAAAATTGGCGGAACACGTCGAAAAATGTTCCAATATAATTGTTACTCCACGAACAATAATAAACGCTTTACATGACGCTGGATTTAATAGCAGAGTAGCACGCAAAAAGCCACTAATTTCAACGAAGAATCGTAAACTTCGCCTTGAGTTTGCTAAAGCACATCTAGACAAGGGTATGGATTTTTGGAAGCGTGTTTTATTTACCGACGAAAGTAAATATAATATTTTCGGAAGTGATGGCCGATCCAAAGTTTGGAGAAAACCAAACACTGCACTTGATCCAAAGAATATTATTCCTACGGTCAAACATGGTGGTGGCAACGTTATGGTTTGGGGTGCCATTGCGTCATCTGGAGTGGGTCGTTTGGTTTTTGTCGAGGGTAATATGGACCGCTATCAACACAAAAACATATTGGAACATAATCTGAAGGCATCTGTTGATAGCTTGGGCCTGGGAAATCAATGGATTTTCCAACAGGATAACGACCCTAAGCATACTGCGCACGTTGTTCGAGACTTGCTCCTGTACTATGCCCCAAGACAGCTGAATTCTCCACCCCAGTCACCAGACTTAAACCCAATAGAGCACATATGGGACGTTTTGGAAAAATTGGTGCGAAAATATGACATTAGTAGCCGTGAAACATTAAAAACCGCTCTTATTCGTGCATGGGCCGATATAACACCGCATATTACGGAGAATTTGGTGACATCAATGCCCCGCCGTCTTCAAGCAGTTATTGATGCCCAAGGTGGACCGACCAAATACTAAAAGTTTACATTTTTTTCGTTTTTTTGTATAAAATTTTGATATAGTATTTATTTCTTGTGGCTGTATGTAGACTTTTTTCCTATGAATTTTTGCTGTTTTTGTTATTATTTTTTTAATTATGGTAATGAATTGCTTTTTTATTTTATAAATAAACTAATATATTAATGCCTTAAATATTGACATAAACATTTTTTTATTTTCTTCACAAAGTCTATAAAACCCCTAAATCAAGGGTTGTATGTACACTTATTTCCTTGACTGTAAACAGAAAAGTAAGTTTATATTTTTATTTAATTTGTTTGAAAATTAACGATTTTAAATATCCATTTCATAATAGATGATAGACAGAAACGAGTTTATGGCCCAAAATAAAATGATTAGAGAATGCAAAGTGGTACTGAGAAGAGTCCACAAGTCAGTAGGCCTCAGACCGGCGAAGAAGGAAGAGATAAGTTAAATGAAATTGCAACCACACTGCCTCTTACCACGATCGATGCTGCTCTGGAAGTTGAGCAATAGCTAAAAAACCAGGAGTATGCGCAAGCAATGGTTAGATTTTATAAAACTCATCTAGAATTACTGGAATTCGTTATAATTCCTTTTTTTTTCAAAACAGAAAACATATGTCCATGGACTTAAGGGTGCATCGGAGGATGTAGATGCCGTGCTAAGGAGGATGTTTGCAGAAGAACTCCTTTACTTTTTCAACTGGGATGGCAGGTGTGACAAAAAGGCCCTTGGCAAAATGTCAATGATTGATGAAATTTTATCTGGTAAATTATATATTTCTAAAACTTACCGTTTCCAAGCGAGAAGCATTTTCTTTGTCCTTAGCTTTCTCATGTCGATATTCTGAGCTAGACGATTGATCACTCATGTCAATATATTCGATATCTTCATCTATAACAAATGGTTTTTTGCGTCGGCTGAAGCTATGTCAGGATTTCCTTCATTGTCATTTTGAATGCAGTTCTCCATATTTTGGCAATTTTGTGTCTCTATTTTCTGTTCTGCTGTCTCTCGTATCCGAAAAGCAGCCTTGCGAACAGTGTAGAAAATTCGAACGTAACAAATCACAATAGAAATGCAAGGAAGTAAAAAAGCAGCAAGAAAAAAAACTTCTTTTGGGGACCGTCCATTTTTATCGTGGAGTATGGAACAGGATCCGATTGTTGTATCCAAGCCAAATATACCCCATATTCCAAACCATGTTGTTATCAAAATCGAGAAAGCAGCAAACTCTTTACTATAGCTCAAAATTTGTTATGCTTTTGTTATTTTCTTTTTTGTTATATATATCGTTTAGACGTTTCTAAAGCTGTTGGCCGATTTAATTTCGAAAGGCAAATCAAGAAATCAATTGAGAAGAGCCACAACCGTCTCAAGCAGAAAAAGAGGGCGCAACTGAAAGGCAGGAAATAATTTTTTTTTACTTTGTTTAAATTAACCCTTTCCGATTCTAAGAGGCAGTGTGCTTGCAATATCGTTTACTTCGTCACCATTTCTTTCATATTTCTTATCGCCCTAATTTTTTATATCGTTAACAATTTAAAACATTTCAGTTAACTTACATTTTGATTGTGGACTCTTCTCAGTACGACTTTGCATTCTCTAATCATTTTATTTTGGGCCATAAATTCTGTCTATCATCTATTGTGAAATGAATTCTTAAAATCGTTAATTCTTCCAAACATTTAAATAACAATATTAGTTAACTTCCTTTTTTGTTCATTTCATTTAGAATGTTTTCAAGTCTGGAAAGCCGCTGTTCGAGTTTTTTAAGAAAGCATAGCACTTCTGCAAAAGTTATTACATTTAACTTTAATTGGTTTAACAAATAAACTTATATTATAATTTACCTTCATTAATGTTGTTTTCAAGATTACAAGCGCTGTTTGTATTTTTGAAGGGCGTACATTATTATTACTTTATTTATTTAGCTATATGCTATTTGTGAATTTTTATGTGTTCGAAGTTTTTAAGAAACTCGGAAAGGGTTAAGCAAATAATTTTCTGTGAATTATGAATTGAATTATACATTGTGATCTCATTTTATTATAATATTGGAAGATATAAAATTCTGATATATATAATTTTTCTGTGAATTATGAATTGAATTATACATTGTGATCTCATTTTATTATAATATTGGAAAATATTTTTTATATTTTGTTTATTATAAATTTTAATCTATATATTATTTTGATAAGCTTTTTCTTGTGGGAGTCGCTGAGGGAAAACGGCTAGATATATAAATATTCTTGAGATGTCAAAGCGAGGGGAATATCATATAGATGTGCCAACTTTCCAGAAAATTTTCATATTTTCAAAACCGTGGTTAGAATGGCTGCATTTTTCTATAAAGCTATCCAAGCGATTTTTTGGCGAAATTTTTTGACATAAAATATCAGTGGAGTATTTAGTAGAATAATCTGATGTTTAAATGTTCTTTCTTTAATATTTTTTGCAAACTTTTTCAACATACGAACGGAGTAGCTAAAGTTTTTTTTTTTTTTAAAACAAAGTGATTGAAGTTATAAAATTTAAAATAACAAAGCAAAAAAATGTCTTTGTTATTTAAAAAAAAAAATAACAAATGTCAAAAAAATATGTATGTATGTATGTATATAGGTAGTATATGAAAACGGTGAATGATTTTGGTGTCAACTACTGATGTTTTGGTCAAGGTTGGAAAATGGATCGAGGCATCTTCCATAATTTTGGAGTTTTGGTGAAACGAAAGATTTCAAGCTTGCTTATCTCGTAGATAATTCATCAGAACCCTTTGAATACCATGGTCCTATTTGTAACCATTCTTTTTTGTAAATAAACAGCAATTCTCACAGTATATTACAATTTCTAACTGATTAGCCGGTTGATGGAGGTTGCTAAGATCTTCGAAACTAAAAGAATTGAATTGGCTGAGGTAAAGGCATCAAATTGAACATGTTTCTACTACTTTGCTCAAAAATCCAAATCCAACAACTGCCTTACTTGGTTTCCGCTCTCCATTCCTATTTAAACTGCAACCAATTTTCGAATCAAGAGCAAGATAAACACCAATTTTTAAAACTGGGCTAACCATACAATATGTCTGTATGTTATCTATATGTATATTATTTTGAAACGGTTTTTCTTATGGGAGTCGCTGAGATAGAACGCCATAGAACAAAGGAAATGTCATGAAAATGTGCCAACTATCGAGAAAATATTTCATATTTTCAAAACCGTAGAGAGAATGGCATTTCTCTAAAAAGCTATCCGAACGATTAATTAACGAAGTTTCTTCATATTAAATATCAGTTGAATATTGAGTAGAATAATCTGTTGTTTAAAAGTTATTTTTTTAATATGTTTTGCACACTTTTTTTACATTAGTACAGAAAAGCTACCGTATTTTTTTTTTTTTTTTTTTTTTTGTTGAAAAATAAAATATTTTGAAGTTGAAAAAATTTAAAAAATATGAACACGCTAAACGAACCACTTAAACCTTTTTTACATTAGTACAGAAAAGCTACCGTATTTTTTTTTTTTTTTTTTTTGTTGAAAAATAAAATATTTTGAAGTTGAAAAAATTTTAAAAATATGAACACGCTAAACGAACCACTTAACCCCTAAACGAACCACATATGCAAATATGAACCTTTGAATCACTGAAATGTTTTGACCAAGGTTGAAAAACGGGCTTCTCTCACAATATTTTGAGTTTCGGTGAAACAAGTGGTAGCAAGCTTACCAACGTTCAATACCATGCCCCAAACGGGTAACTATTCTATTTTACAAATAATCAGCATTTCACACAAGACACAAAGATGGTTGCCAGAATTTTCGATAGTAAAACTAAAAGAGTTGAATTGGCTGTATGTAAGTATGTTGTAAGTATGTTTCTACTGCTTTACTCAAAATATCCAACAAATATTTGGTTTCCCCTTATTTAGTTTCCCCTTTCCATTTCTACTTAAGTTTCATCCAATGAACAACATTTTAAATCAAAATCAAAACATTTTAAGATCGTTATTTTTAAATGTTTTCCTGAAAAAACAACTTTGTCTTTCCCGGAGAGAAAGACATCCTTTTTCTTTCGCTAATTTTTCCCTAATTTTTCGGTTGATCTTGACAACCCCATGCAACTTTTGAGACCTCTTAGAACGTGAACTTCGAAAAAAAATTTTAAATCGATACGCCCTATTGTATAATGAGCCTTCGAAGATACAATTCTCCTAACAGTATAATAAATACCTTCTAAATGTTATTTAATTACGTTTATTACTAAGTCATATGGAGGGGGTATGGAGAGGAAAAGATTTTTTTTATGTACAAATTTTTGGGGCAAACAAATAAATTGGTGTTAAAAAAAAACTGTAGAAAATAGACAAGTCAAAACTGAAGCATATCTCTAAAGAAGACACAAAAGGTAACCTAGATTTCCCAGTTTAAGGACTTTTACTAAAATAGCTTTTCATTTTCTAATTAAAAACAAAAAACCAAAGGTAAGTCGATTTCGACGGGGACCACTCCGATTTCGACGGGGACCACTCTAGTTTTTAATTAATAAATAAATACCTGAATGTGATATTAAAAAAATTCGTTTTCAATAATTACTTTCAATTACACGTTAGTTCTATATACGCAAATTTTGTCATAAGTTCTTTTGAGACTTTAGGCATTTATTAAAAAGCTTAGAGTTCCTTCGTCAACAGCTATTTGCAAGCCCACACTTGTAGTGGGCTCTTCACTCTTTTTCTTGCATGGCAACATATCGCACTGGATATCCCATGTTCAATTTACTTTCACGCCGGGGTTCATTGACTTTTTAACTTGCTCTTCTGTGAAGATGGATCTGAAAGAATAGAAGTTAATTCCAATATAAAACCGGAATTTAAATTAATGTATTCGCTAACACTACTTGGACACCGCACTCAATCATGTTCGATTCATATTGAAAAAGCTCGTGCATTATATCCATTGTTTTCGGTGTATTCACACACAATAAAGGGACTGCACCAGGCATCAGCATTTTTCTACTTTGAGAAAATATGAAGTCAGCCTCCGAAAAATGTTTTTCGCAAACAAATGCGTTGGGAGTTAACACAGGAATTCACTTCACACTGAGGCGGAGCAGATTCACCACATTTATCGAGCTTTTCTTTTGTTTTTTTTCGCATTTTTGTTACGCATAACGTAATGCTTAATGAAGGCACGAAATTCTTTATCCATTTTTATAACAATACCAAAAGTTCTTTAATTTAAAACTGTAACGTCGCTAATCATTGACAGGTTGATCTGACATTTATGGCGTGTTCTGATTTATGTTAAGATTGCTATCCATCAAAAAGGTCATGTTTTTGAAGAGTGGTGGTGCCGTCACTTGGAGGCTGACAGCATCTTGAATACCCAAGTATATGAAGTATAAATGATCAATCTTAAAGAAAATTATCGTTTAAGGGGGCAAAATATACCCAGAACTTTTTATTTCAAAATTTTTTGCATTTTCTTAAAGCTTTAAGTCTCAAGAATATGTGGTGAAAATTTCAACTCGATATCTCAAAAAATAACAAAGTTATAGCCTAGTGAGTGAGCTGCCTCCAAGAGCGCGCAGTGCTGGCCCTTATTTTCAAACGCGTTTTTCTCGAAACCATGTTTTCAAAGTCGGAGACCAAGATTTCTCGAAGCTCAGTGAACCGATCGTTTTGATTTTTTTGCAGACTTATTTTATTCATAATAATCTCGTACTTGTCATAGGATTTTTTTTTTGTAGCTTCGTTCATTTTTTATAGGCAAAATAATGACGAATTTTTGGCCGAAAATCGTTAATTTACGTTCGGAAGTCTGCCATTTTGTGAAAAATCAATATTTTCAAAATAGGCTATGACAAGTACGAGTTTTACATAAGTATCTAGTTTAGTAATATTTTTAATTTTTTTGTTTCAGTTAAATTTAGGAGGAGCAATCTTGGTCACCGCATTTTCACAGCGTTCTACAAAAAATGCTGTATCTACCATAATATTAAATTTTTTTAATAAAAAAATACTTAACATACTCATAAATGTGTATATTTTAAGGTATAAAACCCCTCATTTAAAAATATCCCTTAGGTTTCCTTAAAAAAATTCTCAAACATGACCTTTTTTTCGGCCTCTGGGTATATAGTCCCCCTTAAACAACTTCCACAGCACAAGAAGTATTAAACCGTCAGTGCTGCCACCATCGTTAAAATAATCTCATAATACAAAACTCTGTTAGCAGGGTTACCAACTCATACCATTTGGCCCGGAGACTCCGGTTTTTGAGGCTTGATCTCCGTGCTCCGGATCTGATAGGTTTTCTGCGGCTTTCGCACATTTAGATTTTTTTTAATACTTGTGTTCTGTACAATGTAGTGTGTATGGAGGGACGACATAAACAAAATGACCATACATTTGGTAAAAGCAGAGCTATGCGTAACCATTTATTGCCTTTTAAATGTGAAATAAACTTAAAAATTAAGAGATTAATTAATTAGTAAAAACAGCTTTAATCATGGCGAGCGTTTTTTACACCCGAACTTTTTGTATGAAGAGCTTCAAAACATGGTTTCGGAGGTACAATCTTTAAAGTGGCAAAACTGTTTTGAAAATTGGTTCAAACGAATGCAAAAGTGTATTGATCATCTTGGAGAATACTTTGAAAAATAATTACAACATTTTCATTGATTAATCACTGTTTTGTTTTTCATTGTTAGGCGACAAACTAAAAAGGTAACTTTTCACCCCACACATTTAACACATCGCATCTCCGCTCGTCACCATTTTGTGTCGATTGTAATGTTGTTAGTAAGTAACCAATTTACTTATAATAGTAACAAGTTATCCACAAAGTATATCTGAACCAGGGATGTAACAGAGCTGCGAATTCGGTTCCGAAAGGTCGCAACTTCCGATTGATTTTATACCTCCGACTTCACTTCCCATAATTATGAATCGGAGTTATATCGAAGATCGAAAATCATTGATTCTATCGATTCGATACGATTTGCAGTATCTCACACACTAGCGCAGTTCTCCGTAAAATAATTTTGATTACTTATAAACTCTCTGGCAGCACTGTTCTTCGGCGTTAACGTTTGCTGATTTTTTATTTCGATCTATTTCGATCGAATATAACACATCTTTCTTTTACTCCGATTTCGACTCCGACTTCGGCTACGGTTCTGACTCCGGTTACGATAAATTAAATTCAAAAACTCTGGTTCCGACTCCGGTTCCGATAAACTCGCCTCCATCCCTACTCTGAACTTACAAGCGTTATGTGTTCTCTGAAGCAAATTAAGCTTGGATTATTGGTTTTTACATTATATTATATATTGGCTTAATCCAATCACTATTTCTAAATGTCTGACTGGGAAGGCCATCACCATCAACATCGTCGACTGAGGGTTGTTACGTTTGTTGCTCATGTGTTTTTTGGTGAATAATCGGACAATTTTTACTTGATACTTTAACCTATTATCAAACTAAGTAAACTTTAAAATTTGTTCATTGAATGATTGTGGTTGTATCGATTGTATCGAGATTGTATCGAGATGGTTTATTTAATTAAATTTTAAGCCACTTCTCCAAAGTTTAAAAGCTATAGGACTTGAATTAATCGAAACTTCTGAGTGTAATTGTACGAAAAGTAGTAACATCGAAAAAGTTATAAAAAAATTCGTACAAATAAAGTGTGCAGCCATAACAAGGCCATATTTAAAGTGTTCTACTCATTAACTTATTCCCTTACCCGGCACCAGGTACACAAAATTCACATTATTCGTGAATGGTCCATTACCAAAATATCATAATTTGAATCCACTGGGAGGATCTTGAAGAAAACCCGTTATGTAATAAGTGAACGTAATATGAATACGTAAAATTAATTTTTTCTTTCTCCATTGCTTCTAAACAGGGACCGAAAATAACTATTATGTTCTCTTGCTGATCTCAAAAACGGCAGGCTTGGCTGTAAAATTTTTGACTTTAAGAATAAAAGGCAACATTTAACTGGTACTTTCTGCCGTTTATTTTTTTTGACAGGAAATAACGATTATTTTCTGCTGGATATTTTTTCCAGCAAAAATATCCAGCAGTTTTTTATATTGTGAAAACTATGAATGCTAGAACCATTAAATTTGGTACATATGACATATGTATGTATTTATTTTGGAAATATGGGCAGACCACGCCCCGTTTTATGGATAATTATAATATCTCATGATCACAACATCCAATGATTATGGAATTTGGTATGTGGGGGCTAAGCATGAAGATAAACTTTTTTGGAAAAGATATGTGTGCCACGCCCATTTTTAGGAAAAATAACAATATCTAATGACCACGATACGCAATAGTTATGAAATTTGGTATGTGGCGGATAAGCATGAAGATCAACTTTATTGGAAAAGGTGGGTGGACCACGCCCATTTTTTGGAAAAATTACAATATCTCATGACCATAATGCGCAATGATTATGAAATTTGGTATGTGGAGGCTAAGCATGAAGGTACACTTTTTTGGAAAAGGTGGGTGGACCACGCCTCTTTTTAGGAAGAATTT
The DNA here is from genome assembly GCA_943735915.1 of Pherbina coryleti. NCBI lineage: Eukaryota > Metazoa > Arthropoda > Insecta > Diptera > Sciomyzidae > Pherbina > Pherbina coryleti. The sequence continues at coordinate 109,405,004 of OX030951.1, forward strand.
CGGAATTTAATTCTTGTTTTCTAGAAGCTCGGACAATGAAATTTGGAACAAATGCTTGTTACTTAAACTTATACAAAATTTAAACTTAAAGAAAATTAAATAAATGAGAATAACTAAATAACTATTGAAACTATAAATTACCATTTACTCCTAAAGTATTAAAAGATAACAAAAATTTAGGAAAAGAAATATTAATTTTACTTATTTTATGAAATATCTGAATTCAATTTCACGATCAGTATAGCAGCCAGACTTTCTTCGTGCAAATTGGATCTCAAATCGTCCAGGATTAATTTTAGTGCTGAAAATGATCTCTCTACACTAACTTGCCCCACATACCAAATTTCATAATCATTGCGCATTGTGGTCATGAGATATTGTAATTTTTCCTAAAAATGGGCGTGGTCCACCCACCTTTTCCAAAAAAGTTGATCTTCATGCTTAGCCCCCACATACCAAATTCCATAATCAGTGGGTGTCGTGATCATGAAATATTGTAATTATCATTAAAACAGGGCGTGGTCCGCCCATATTTCCAAAATAAATGCATATGTCTTAATGCTACGCCCCCATATACCAAATTTCATAGTCCTAGCATCCATAGTTTTCACAATATAACAAACTGCTGGATATTTTTGCTGGAAAAAATATCCAGCAGAAAATAATCGTTATTTCTTGTCAAAAAAAAATAAACGGCAGAAAGTACCAGTTAAATTTTGTGTAAAAAATTACAAAACAGAAAATAACTATTACTTTCTGATTTTTTTTGGAAAAAAGGAATAATCGTTACGGTCCCTGCTTCTAAACATTACAAGTTTTAATATCATACATTGTGAAAAAATTATAAATTCATATTTTTTACCGATTTTCACAAATAGGTGTTATAAACAATCGAATATTCATGTCAATTATATTAATTTTTCCATGCCAAGGTATATTCAACAAGGTAGTCTCGTCTGGGAGTGGTGGGTACAGTAGCTGTCAAACATAAGAAGAGCGTAAAATAAAAATAAAAAACAACAGAAAACTGTCAAATGTGATAAAATTCATAGTTTTAATTTTTTTGCGTGCTGAATGTTTGTTTTTAGTATTTATCGTGAAGGTAAAATTACACTAAGGAAGGCACTGCTCCTGGCTGCAACCGGAGTGGAGCACAATTATTCCCCGGAAGATTTATAAAATTACTTACTTACTTATCTGGCGCTTACAACCGTAAGTCGGTTTTGGCCTCGTGTAAGAAATTGCGCCAGCCATTTATATTTTGCGCTTACTGGCGCCAGTTGGAAACACCAAGTGTAGTCAGGTTATCCAACACCTGATCCTTCCAACGAAGATGTGGGCGTCCTCTTCTGCGTTGACCACCAACGGGCACCGAATCGAATATTTTTTTCGCTGGAGTGTCGTTTTCCATTCGCTCAACATGACCTAGCCAGCGGAGCCGCTCGATTTTAATACGCTTAACTATGTCGATGTCAGCGTACAGCTCATACAGCTCGTGGTTCCATCGAATTCGGTACTCGCCATTGACGCAGATTGGACCGAAGATCTTACGAAGGATCTTTCTCTCGAAGGCTCCCAAAGTCTTTTCATCAGAACTGCTCAACGTCCAAGTTTGTGCTGCATACAGTGTTGCCATATTTTTTTTTAAAAAAAACTTTAATTTCCAGAAAAAAAACTTGTTTTTTGGTGAAAAAACTTGATATTAAAAATTAACTAAAACATGTATTTTTAAAATGTGTGCTTTAAAATTTTTGGCAATTCGCTTTGTTATCTCGTTGTCCCGTTATTTTGGCCACTCTTCATTTCTCAAGAAAATACGGAAGACTTGATCGTCAACTCTGAATATATGTAAACTGAAGCGTAAAGTTTAAAAAGGAATCCCAAAAATTGACCGCCAAGACTCGACGAAGGGAAACCTAGACAAAAGAACAGAAGCAATGACAGCAACAATAATAGCAACAGCGCTGCCATAAAAATAAACTTTGAAAAGGAGTGAAAATTAGTAGTAGCAGCTTCAAATGATACTTATGTTTTTATAGTAACATACAATTTAGTTTATCTATTTGATTCATAGATTCACTAAAATAGAAAGCATCGTTTTAAGGGGGGAAATAAACCCAGAACTTTTTTTCAAAAAATTTGTACATTTTCTTAAAGCTTTAGGTCTCAAGAATATGTGGTGAACATTTTAAGTCGATATCTGGAAAAATAACAAAGTTATAGCCTAGTGAGCAAACCGCCTTCTAGAGCGCGCAGTGCTGGCCCTTATTTTCAAACGCGTTTTTCTCGAAACCATGTTTCCAAAGTCTGTGACCAAGATTTCTCGAAGCTCAGTGAACCGATCGTTTTGATTTTTTTTCAGGCTTGTTTTATTCATAATAATCTCGTACTTGTCATAGGATTTTTTTTTGTAGCTTCATTTATTTTTTACATGCAAAATAATGACGAATTTTTGGTCGAAAATCGTTAATTTACGTTCGGAAGTCCGCCATATTTTTTTTTAATTAAAAAAACACTAAACATACCCTTGAATGTGTATATTCAAAGGTATAAAAACTCTCATTTAAAAATATCCCTTAAAAAAATGCACAAACATGACCTTTTTTCTTCGGCCGCTGGGTATATTTCCCCCCTTAATCGTAAAAACTTGAAAAACTGGGTAAAATAAAATAAAACTTAATTTTTTTAGGGAAAAACTTGAAAACTTTCTACCCTCTCAAAAACCTGGCAAAACAAGTTTTATCTGCCCACATGGCAACACTGGCTGCATATAATAGGACGGGCATGATTAGTGACTTATAGAGCGTGAGTTTTGTTCGTCGAGAGAGGGCTCTGCTTCTCAATTGCCTACTCAGCCCAAAGTAACACCTGTTGGCAAGAGTTATCCTTCGCTTTATCTCAATACTGACATCGTTGAAAGAGTTTACGCTGGATCCCTAGATCCAGACGAAGTCCTTAACAACCTCGAAGGAGATGTTGTCAACAGTGACGTGGTTTCCAAGACGCTGGGACTGTTTATTTGTTGACACTAGGTATTTCGTCTTATTTGCGTTCACTGCAAGACCCATTCGACTCGACTCTTTCGCTAACCTGGAGAATGCTGCACTGACTTCGCGCGTATTATGGCCAATGATATCGATATCATCAGCATACACCAGCAGCATAATACTTTTGTAGAATATCGTGCCACTGCGTCTCAAATCAGCAGCTCGGATGATCTTCTCCATCATTAGGTTGAAAAAGTCGCACGATAAGGAATCACCTTGTCTAAAACCTCGTTTGGTATCGAATGGAGGAGTGAGGTCCTTCCCGATTTTAACTGTGCTGCTGGTGTTGCTCAGTGTCATTCTGCAAAGGCGGATGAGCTTTGCAGGAATACCAAATTCAGACATGGTGGAATATAGATGATTCCTTATTGGACTGTCGAAGGCGGCTTTGTAATCGACAAAAAGATGATCGACAAAAACAAGGGTAACGCGTATGGGTCATGGGGGCGATCTCCACATGGCAAAGTGTCTGACTGCCGTAACCTGGTACGACCAGCATTATCCATGTCGAAATCGTCTCAAGTCGACTCAAACCTCTCCGTGGTGTCCTCTAGAAATGGCAAACTGGCAACCGTTAGTTTGTCGGCTAATCTGAGCGGCGGGCAACCTGTAAAAAAAATATTTCAATGAAACCAATAAAAAAAGATACGATGATACCCAAATCTGATGACAACTACCGCAATCGAAAAACTGACAATAATTTCAGGATATGCACTTGAAACGTCCGATCCCTTAATTGGGATGGTGCCTCTATCCAACTGATAGATATATTGAAAAGATACGAAGCTAATATCACTGCACCCTAAGAGATGCGTGGGAAGGGACAGAGTTGCTCACGGCCAGCAACCTGTGATATCTACTACAGCGGCCATGCGGAAAGCACGAATTTGGATGAGGATTCGTGGTTAGCAAGCGACTACGGCATCATGTCCTGCGATTCACGCCTGTGAACGAACGACTTGCCATAATCCGTGTTAAGGCAAGATTCTTCAATATAAGCCTGATTTGTGCGCACGCTCCGACAGAAGATAAGAACGATGAGACCAAAGACAGCTTCTACGAGCGCCTTGAAGAGGCCTATGAGCGCAGCCCCCGCCACGACATAAAAATCGTGCTTGGTGACTTCAACGACAAGGTGGGAAAAGAAAATACCTTTGGTCCAACAGTCGGAAAGTTCAGTCTCCACGACAATACCTCCGATAACGGAATGAGGCTGATTGACTTTGCCGCTGCGCGAAACATGGTTGTTAGTAGCACTAGATTCAAGCATCTAAATATTCATAAAGCAACTTGGCTGTCTCCTGATCAAAAGACGCGAAACCAAATTGATCACGTTTTGATTGACGGAAAGCACTCTTCCAGTGTTTTAGATGTACGCACAATCCGTGGTGCCAATATAGACTCGGATCATTATCTTGTTGCAGCCAAGATCCGTACACGCCTGTGCGCAACCAAGAATGCGCGCAATCCAGCACAGAGAAATCTAGACGTCGAAAAGCTGCAATCAAAACAAACAGCCGAATACTTCGCTACTCGACTCTCACTCCTGCTTCAAGAAAGCACTCCTCCGATCGACGATATATGCGCGCAGTGGAATCATATTTCCCACTCTATGCGTACGACTGTCGAAGAGGTGATAGGCTATCACCGCCCTCGCCGAAACCAGTGGCACGACCAGGAGTGTCGCGACACCACTGCAGAAAAAGACGCCACCTACAAAGCCACCCTGCAGTCGGTTGTAACGCGTGGTGCTAAAAAGCGATACAAAGAGAAGAGGAGGGAAGAGAGACGCATTTTCAGGCGAAAGAAAAGGAAAGTGGAAATGCGTGAGTGCGAGAAAATTGAGATACATAGTGACAGGAATGAGGTCCGAAAATGTTTCGAAAAAATAAGACGCCTGGCCGATGGTTTCAAGACCGGGGCCTCTTCCTGCAAGGATTAAAATGCGAATCTAGTGACAGATAGCCAGAGTGCACTGATGATGTATAGAGAACACTTCTCTAGGCTTCTGAATGGTGACGACGACAACAATCCCGCCAACAGAGATGATATCCCGGAAACACCAATTTTGGACGACAGCGTTGAAGTTTCGCTGCCCGACCATAGTGAGGTCTTGAAAAGTATAGCTCGGCTTAAAAACAACAAAGCCGCAGGAGCCGATGGCTTACCTTCAAGAATGGAGGCGAAGCTCTAATTAACCTTAATCGGTCCCTTGTGTAAATTTTACACACCCTTTTCAACTTCAAGCTGTTATTTTTTTAATATAATTTCAGCAAATGGACCGAGCTAGGATTTTGGCTGGTTTTTTACAAATTTTTTTTTTTTAACTAAATAGAATAATGAATAATAAATATTTTTTAACGACTAGATCGCATTAATTTCATTCATCGATAACAATATGGCGCTTGAAAAAGTGTGTAAAATTTACACACAAGGAACTTATTCGTTTCTAGAAATTAGGGACCGATGAAGGTTAAATGCATTCATGAGCTCCTATGCAGAATATGGTCGGAAGAATGCATTCCAAACGATTGGAACCTCAGTGTGCTCTGCCCAATCCACAAGAAAGGCGATCCCACAATTTGCGCCAACTACCGTGGGATAAGCCTTCTGAATATCGCATATAAGGTTCTGTCGAGCGTACTATGTGAAAGACTGAAGCCCATCGTAAACCAGCTGATTGGACCTTATCAGTGTGGCTTCAGACCTGGCAAATCCACCATAGACCAGATATTTACGCTACGACAAATCTTGGAGAAGACCCTAGAAAAACAAATCGACACCATCCATCTTTTTGTCGATTACAAAGCCGCCTTCGACAGTCCAATAAGGAATCATCTATATTCCACCATGTCTGAATTTGGTATTCCTGCAAAGCTCATCCGTCTTTGCAGAATGACACTGAGCAACACCAGCAGCAGAGTTAAAATTGGAAAGGACCTCACTCCTCCATTCGATACCAAACGAGGTTTCAGACAAGGTGATTCCTTATCGTGCGACTTTTTCAACCTAATGATGGAGAAGATCATCCGAGCTGCTGACTTGAGACGCAGTGGCACGATATTCTACAAAAGTATTATGCTGCTGGTGTATGCTGATGATATCGATATCATTGGCCATAATACGCGCGAAGTCAGCATTCTCCAGATTAGCGAAAGAGTCGAGTCGAATGGGTCTTGAAGTGAACGCAAATAAGACGAAATACCTAGTGTCAACAAACAAACAGTCCCAGCGTCTTGGAAACCACGTCACTGTTGACAACATCTCCTTCGAGGTTGTTAAGGACTTCGTCTACTTGGGACCCACCATAAACTCTTTCAACGATGTCAGTATTGAGATAAAACGAAGGATAACTCTTGCCAACAGGTGTTACTTTGGGCTGAGTAGGCAATTGAGAAGCAGAGCCCTCTCTCGACGAACGAAACTCACGCTCATAAGTCACTAATCATGTCCGTCCTTTTATATGCAGCACAAACCTGGACGTTGAGCAGTTCTGATGAAAAGACTTTGGGAGCCTTCGAGAGAAAGATCCTTCGTAAAATCTTCGGTCCAATCTGCGTCAATGAGGAGTACCGAATTCGATGGAACCACGAGCTGTATGAGCTGTACGCTGACATTGACATAGTTAAGCGCATTAAAATCGAGCGGCTCCGCTGGCTAGGTCATGTTGAGCGAATGGAAAACGACACTCCAGCGAAAAAAATATTCGATTCGGTGCCCGTTGGTAGTCCACGAAGAATAGGACGCCCACATCTTCGTTGGGAGGATCAGGTGTTGCATAACCTGACCACGCTTGGTGTTTCCAACTGGCGCCAGCAAGCGCAAAACAGAAATGGCTGGCGCAATTTCTTACACGAGGCCAAAACCGACTTACGGTTGTAAGCGCCAGATAAGTAAGTAAGTAATATTGATGATTCAAATATGATTGCTACTTAAAACTAAAACAAGACCGGATCAATTTTCCCTTTTTCAATAGTATACATGGGCTCAATATAGAGAATGGCTCAATTACAAAAAAAAAATGTACACTCCTCATATACTTAACACTCATAAACCGCCCATTTTGCTTTATTTTACATTAACGTTTATTTTAGCTGAAATTAACTTTTGACAAGCTAACACATGCATGCGTTGGAATCCGGTTTCCTTATATCTAGCTGTAAGTTTATTAATAAGGTTTACCACATTCACTTCTAGTTTTCCTATTTGTTTGCAATAGGCTTATAAGTGTAAAGTTTACTCTGAAGGAACTGTTTCGATTTTTTAATAATTAGTCCCAAAGATTTTCAAAACATTTCCAATCATGATTTTAAAAAAAAATGCTTGAGTGTGTAAGTTCGTAGTAATTTAAAATTGGTAATCAGTGAACATTACTAGCTAATAGAAACTTAATTTGCTAGAATTATTTATGTTAGTTATAAAATTTTATTGTTTAACCATTTTATGGTTTGTATATAAAAATCAAAGTTTTTTTTATGAAAAAGGATTATAAATGCGGTTAAATGTGATTGCAAAAACATGTTTAATGATGTATAGTTATCGCAAATATGAATATAAAGTCTTATTTTAGTTGCCTTCCACAGCAATCTCCATTGAGCTTTGCACATAATAAGGACCCTCATTTATGTAAGTTTGTAACTGAAGTTGCGTTTGCAAATCAAAGACGGAGCTTTCAACCAAAAGTTTAAGAACTTCATATTTGGCATATTTAGCATCCTTGTTGAATTCGATTTTTCTATCTAGTAGGTATTCAACAAAACCTGCTGTATTCTTCAACGCCAAAACACCCCAAGTGTAATGACAAATGGCTTTTATGAATGACAAACATGCTACTTTAATGTCAGGAAATGGATTACGACAAAAGTCCATTAAAAATTGCATATTGGTGCTTCCAGCTAGTTGATTGAACCACTTTTGAAGAACCTCACTAAAAAAAAGTATTCAATTTTCAGTATTACAAATAACTGAATTCAACTCACTTCAGTTCAGCAGTTACTTCACCTTCAACAGAAAATATATGTTCAAGCGAAATAAACGCTCTATTTTTGAGATCAGATGACAAATTTCGGAGATGTGACGCGAATTCCCGAAATATATCCTTGAGTGCTCCAGAGTAGTTTGCTTCCAAAAGTAATTTTCCTTGTTGAGTCTGAGCCAGATTAGCTGTAGATGTATTTTAAACGAATTGAAAACAAAGTTTTAAATTTCAGAATTTCATTAATTTACCTAAAGTATCGAAGGCGATTGGCAGTATTGATGTATCGCCTGATCGCAAGCATTCAAACAAGCACTCAATCATGTGCGGATAGCCGGTCAACATCTTTTGCGGCTGCAAGCATGCAATCTTCCCAAAAAACTTCATAATTCCAGGAACTAAAAGCCTGTCCAATGGTTTTTGTTCGAGTGCTTCCACACGTCTGCTTAGTACTTCAAATACCTGATGTTGCTCCAGATAAAGCAATCCATGATTTTGCTCTGCCAGTGAAACAAAAATCTCCAAGATATTGACTTGTACAAGCACATCGTCATTATCTAGTTCGGCGAGTGCAGCATCAAGTAAATATTCCATTTTTTTTAATGTTGCCGGTGATCGCTTGGCTAAGTTGACTGCAAGTTCAAAAACACGGCATTTGATGACCTCGTTGTTGTTAAGTGACTTAAGTAGTGCTTCCCTCACAAAGTTTTGTTCGATTTTATGTTCCAAGACAATTGAGAGAATTCCAACAGCTGGCACACCCACAGAAGTCTCAGTCTCCAGTAACGCCTTCAGTACATGTGTTAATAAATCATCTCCAATTGTTGCTTCTTCTTCATTCTTGCTAGCATGTGCCTGTAGCTCTCGAAGAATTGTGTTCAAGGCTAATGCTCGAATTTTTGGATTGACATGAGAAATTGATCGTTCCAAAAGACGTGGCAAATCATTCTGACTTATGGATAGACTGGTCATGCATATTGATAAAATGTCACTGGCCAGGTCCAATTGTTCGCTGTCGTTTAATGTTATATAATTTGCTGCCCAAAGTCTGTTTAATTTGCTTACCTCTGACTGCCGACTTCTTCAGATTCTTCAAGACATTCGTAAATCTCTGGAGCACTTAACAGTCTGTTGGTAACCGCTTCTTCAAGATTTGGTACCTCGTTCAGTCTGACACGGATTTCCTGCAAAGTGTTTATACGATTCTCTTTGATTTTGAGATTTTTTAGTTTTTCGCAACACCACTCTTCAGACATAATGCTGCTTTTTATAGATTTAAATAAAACAAATAAAAATACCGCTGTCGGTAAATAAAATACTAGTTTGTTTGCAAAAATTCAGAATCACTTAATTTGACATTTAGAAGCAAGGTACTGCCAATGCAATAAAAAACAAGTTTTATTATGACTAGCCCAGTGAACAATCCTATTCGATTTTCCGCTACGTAATGGAGTGCAGATTTGTGCTCCAATCAGGGAATTTTAAGCATCTTTAAAAAGGTGAATTTTAAGCATCGATATTTGCGTTTAACAATATTTTTCATTAAAAAAATATGAAAAACTCATAGAAAGCCGAAAGACACACTGTTGCTACATCAAGAAAGTGGTACATAACGGCAGCACTTTTTGAAAAAACATGTTTATGTCAGATCGATGATAAAAAAGTTATATTTATATATAAACAAAATCAATTGAAATTAACAATGCTGCCAAGTTTCGACGAGCATATGTTAAACGCTTATGCGCGTTTTTTTTACAAGCCAAAGAACTAAAAAATAAGGCAATGGTGTTTGTCTCCCATACAGTGAATGAGTGCAGAAGTACTCCTGCCAAGTGTTTTTGACAACAAAATATCACAATTACGGAATTAAAGCAAAGTATCGCTTAAAGAAACCGAGTGAAAGAAACAGGTGATAAAATTTTTAAATAATAACTAAAAGCGATTTTAATCGCTCTAAATTTTTAAATTAGTGTTTAATTGCAAAAATAAAAATGCGTTGCATAGTGGAAAATTGCAACAATAGCCAGCGTTTGAAAAATAACTTGATTTCATAAGTAAGTATTATACGATTATTAAGGTTTTAAGTAATTATTATACAATTATTAACATCATTATTTAACATATATAAAAGTGACGAGTAAAAGGTGAATACCAATGAGAAATAAATGCATTTGAGTAAATGAGAAATAGTGCGCTGTTTTGTTGCCATTGAAAGTATCGTAATTGTGATATTTCAGCTGTCAAAACTCAAACACCACTTCAAGGACGCATTCAATTTCTGAAGTTGCGATGCTTTTTAGGGCGATAATTTTTAATCATATAGGAACTAAAACAAATGATTTATTTTTTTAGATTTCCAAATATGTTGGATTTGAATTAACTTTCAAGTATTATACTTTTTTAATTTTGAAATATTAAACTTCTTGTAATTTCATACATGTTTTTCATAAAATGAATTTTTAATAAATTATTGAAAGTAGTGGTCAATAATTTTTTTCTGAGTTGACGTATTTTACTTCATTTTACAAATATTTTTTTTACGGGTAGGCCTACAGACGAACCAAACACCAAAAAAAAAACAACATAATAGGTGCGTCAGCGGACACACGAAAGAAGTGAAGTTTTCGCAATTTCATAGATTTGATAATTTAATGGCTTTTTTTCGATTAAAATAATTTTTAAATTTAAAACTATAAAATAATAAAGTAACATAAAGAAACACACTTTAATATTCACATCAGTTCATTTTATTACATTTCATTATTGTTTTTTTTTGTCACTTAGAAAACGCACTTGTCGACTCACTTTTAGTCAATTGTTAATTTTTCCTTCGCGCTATTTAAAAACAAAAAAACCATGTACCCACAACAATTCAAACATATTCACATTAATAAAAAAACACTTACTTAACGATCGTATAGCATGTGACAAAATTAATATTTTTACATTATTGTATGGGAGCTATTTTGTTTTTACAGAAAAACGGTAAAAGATAATGGAAAAAATTTTTTTAAACAATTTTTAATTGTATTTATTTACCACAAAAAAATTCTATTACCTCTTGCCGTTTTCCTGTGAAAAAAATTGTAATTTTCACTCAAATACCGGGAACGCCAAGTAGCAACCCGTCTTAATTTTGAGGCATTTCTTTGCTAAAATTCATTTACCATAGAGTTGTATCAGTTAATTAATTTAATTTTATTACATCTTGTTCGTTTTCGTTTACATTGGTAAGAATTGTATCTAAAAATTTATAAAATACTTCATTTCATGACGTGTTGCCTAATTTCTCCTTGATTATATTGTTGACTGTTTCGCTCAGATCATTGAAGATTTCGTGGTAAGCCTCAAGTGTAGAGTATGCAACTATTCGACATTTTAAAAAAACCGGTTTCGAATAGCACAATTTTTACAAATTCGGTTTTCGAATTATTCGACCAGAAAAAAACCGAGAAAATCCTTTTTTTTAAATTATATAAATTTTTTAATATTTTTACCTACATGTGTATATCTATGTAGTTTTTATTTAACAAAAATAGCAACTATTTTTAATAAAGTAAAGAAAGGTACTTATGCCGTACTACCCACTGAACCATAAGCGAAGGTTTTGCGTAAGGTGAGAGTTTTGCGAAATGTTTGGGCAGAATTTTTTTTTTAATTTTTGATTTTTTATTTTGTTGCTTAAAAGTTCTTGCTATAGATGATTAAATTCGTGAAAATTTTTCCCATTAATAAAATTGAACTTCTTTTTCGAAATTCATAAAAAACTTATTTAGAGTCGAAAAAGACTAATTTTTTATCATTGAAAATAGCTTGACTATTAGACATGTGCATGGGTGTATAATAAACCTGTTTCAAGACACTCACTCTTCTTTAGAATACTTACTGTCGCATGCTCTCAGCTGTAATAACAAATACGTGTAGTGAAAAAGAAAAGAGAATACAAGAGAATGTAAGCGAATATTGAAACAAAACGTTGTTGCAGTGTACCCATGAAAAAAGTGTGCAAAATAGTTCGAGCATATAAAATATAGTGTTCAATGCACTAGGTGCACCAAGTATTTTTGAGTTAGTGCAAGCGAACGGATTTATTTTCATATTAAGGAATTAAGTTGCGTATCAGGAGTTAAATTTGAATAATTAAAAATTATATGATCTTCATTGATGCGTAATTAATAAAATTAAAATAATCAAATAAATAGTTTTTTGTTAATAGTAATTCCATTTTGATGTGTGATAATCGTTAAAAATAAAATAAAATTTATTCTATTATATAAGTATTATTATATACATATTATTATATACTTATAATAAAACTATATATTATTATTGTATTAGAAAATATACTGATTGTTATTTCTTCGACCTTTTTATTTTTTGTGAAAGTTAATGTTGAGCTCAAGGTCTGTATGAGAAAAGGTATTCGATATCAACACTATGGCTTGTATGGGTGGAGACACACCTGCTTGACCAATGCCTGTCCAAACTTTTTAGTAGAAATGCATCACCAAATAGTAATTCTATTCTAAAATTCAACGTTTTGTGACTTACTTTCATAGGCTATTCGATATCAAAAATTGTAATTGTATGGGTAGAGCCACACCTCCTTGTACAATGCCCGTCTCGGTTTTGTAGTAGATGGACATTACCAAGTGGTAACTCCATACCGAGTTTCATTATTATGCGGCATTTAACTCCAAAGTTATTTGATACCATAAGTTTGACTTATATGGACGGTGCCATGCCCCCTTGTCCAATGCTCACTCAATTTTTCCAGTCAAAGGACAAGACTAAATAGTACATTCTTACCGAGTTTCATTGATGTATGACTAATAGTTCGAACGTTATACCCATCATTTGGGCAGCCGAAAAAGTGCCACGCCCTTTTCCCAATGCCTATAAAATTTTACCAGTGGAACGACACATGTAAATCGAGGCCGAACACCTAATTCCAATGCTGTGCGACCTATAATTCCAAAGTTATTCGATATTGGAGACTCGAGCTGCCACGCCCCCTTGTACAATGCTCGCTGAATCACTTGTAATTAGTGAGTACTTGGGTACAACTTTACAAAAACAAAATTAACGGCATTTGCCAATCTACCTTACTACCCAAGTCAGTGTGAATATCCCTATTGACTTCATTCATTTTCCTCGTGCACTCACTGTATTCTGTGTATTTAATTGGTGTGCTCGTTTTGATTGGTTTGCAAATGCAGTACTTGAAAAATGTAAACCGTGCACACCATTTGAAGAGAAGCAACCAAATACTGTAATATTTCTTAATCTCTTGAGAGAGTTCTTTGTTATAATGTGCAATGATTTGGATTTTGAACTAAAACCGGTTCACTGCACAAGTGTTCGCAGTTGAAAATTCTTTTCAAACACATTCATGCACATGTCTATTGACTATACAGACTAAACAACTGTGTGATTTGCTCTATACAGAGCTGTTGTTGTTGTTGTTGGTTGTTGCCTTCTTTGTTCTTCATGTTGTCTTGTTGTCAACATGCTTGGCCTAAAGCTCAAAAAATTTGTTTTCAAAATAAATAATGAAAAGGCGGTATACAAATATTAAGATCATATTGAACAAAAATAATAATGACTTAATTTTTTCAAAACACAAAAAATATGATCGTTGTTATTAGAATCGACTAACGAAGCACATCCAGGGTTAATAAATCTGTAGCGTAATGTTTTCCAGCGTCCCTGGCAATGATCAGCTAAAATTACGAAATTTAAACATTAAACTTGGCTGCTGGTTCATTTCTTCGGTGTTCAGGTTTCATTGACCGAACTTACTTGAACTTTGACAAACAGCAGCAACTGCAGCCATTGCTTTTTCTCGCTTTAATTTATTTTTATATCCAATGTCTTTTTTGTTATAAATACATGGTTATATATATATTTCAATTATTAATGTTTCCACAAATTCACTAAAATTTTAATAAAATATGGAAAATTCAACTTACAAAGAATTACTTCAAATAAACAGTTATATTTCTGACATCTCTTCTGTCAATACTTTGATTCCTGCAAAAAGTTGCAAGTTCGCCAACTTCAGGCATGCTTCAATCATCATGCATGCGTGCATGCTTTTGATGTGGCTACTTCAGAAGAATAAATATCTTCAATCACAAATGTCAGATGTTTGATGCATGCATGCCTCCTATCCCAGCTAGACAGCTCTAACGTAGTTACAAACACAATGAAACAAAATTTGGTGTTCACTAACACACTCTTACATTTTGTTGTCATGTTAAACAAGGAAAGTTGTATGTGTTTAAATAGCTTGCTCTTTTACGCAGCAAACAAGCTGGGGGTGTGAAAAAAACTTTAAGCGGTGCAGGTGTAAGTCACGCAATAAATAATATCCGAAAATAATCAACTTGTATGATGATGGCCGTGGCGCAGTGGGTAGCATATGGAACTTATATGGCAGAGGACCGTGGTTCAAATATCGCATGAGACCCAAAGATTTTCAATGTGTTGTTTAATTATCAAAATACATTACAAATAGACAAATTTACAAATAACCTTCTTTCTAAAGAAAAGAAAATTTTCCTTGCTTGAGTAAATAATAACAGAGTTATTTTCAGGGGCTTTGTTTTTTATTGTCTAAATGTTTTACTTAAATTTATCTTTTGTAAATCTATCCATTAATAAAAATAGAAAAAAAAACATTTCTAAGCAAAATAACAAGAAAAAAATTTGGCTTAATTTGGTGTAGGGTTTGAACCCGCGCATGTTTGCGTTAAAGGTCAGCGCGCTAGCCGCTACACTATGGTGGAAAGGTTTTGCGGGCCGCTAACTGCGTACTTATGTAAACAGCTGAGCTTGTTATTAAATTCTTTACGGAATTTGTTGTTAGTGTGAGCAGAGCAGCTGTAGCTTTTTGCAATGTTTAAAACATATGTGGCAGACAGAGATGCCAGGTCACACGGATAGACAAAAAGGCGTTAGGTTTTTCCCAACGCTAGAACAAACCTAACGTAATTTGTATGGAGAGTTTTATATGAACTTAACGCCTTTGGCGTTAGGTATATGCCATATATATGGCATATCTAACAGTTAGGTGTCCGGCTGGGATGTGTTTTGGCCTATAGTGTTTGACATTGGTTTGATCTGTTACTGCAACATCATTGTTGTTGAAAGTGAAAGCGGTAGCGTAGAATGCGACACTGTAAAAAGTGTGCTGCTGTAAGGACAAAATGGTTAATGAGAAGGATTTTTTAGAAGAATCTTTCATATTTTAGTTCTTTAAAGCCGCTTTACATTGTCTTACAGTGTGTTACGACATGTCAAAATTTTCATGTATGATAGAATGTAGAATGGTGTAAACAACGAAAAGCAAAGTGTCTTCGAACCTGTTTTGATTTTTTTCACATGTCGTTCTATATTTTAATTTTTTGGTTTGTTTCTAATTTCATCACACATTCTATTCGACCAGAGATGAGTTTTATAAATTTTTTTCGAATTTAATTTATTGGAAATCACCAAGCTGCAAGTTACCGAGCGTTTCCACTGCCCGAACGAACGAAGATTTCTTCGTTCGTTCAGGCAGTGTAAACAGTTTGATCCGAACCAAGGTTCGGAACATTGGTTTTTTACAAAATGCTCGCGAGCGCTATTCGCGCAGTGTAAACACTTTTCCAGCACGAACGAACGAAGATTTCTTCGTTCGCTCTGATCAGCCGACGCTCGATCTTTTTGGGCGAATCCACTGCTTATTTGCGCATAGGTAGTAGATTTGTTGAAATTGTAGTTAATAACGTAGGAAAAACAAAAAAGAAAGAAAATATATTGAAAATTTAACGCAAAAGAACTTTGTTTTACTTTGTTATTTTATTAGCACTTTATATAAGCAAATTATTTATATAATATTCTTTATATAATAAATTCTTTACATAAATACCTACACAAAACCTAAATTAAAAGGCATAAAAGTAGTAAAAATTAATCAAATTTAGTACGTTTGCATAAACAAATATTGATCAACGCTGATGCTCGCAAGCATTGAATTTATGCACTGAACACATTGACGACGACAAGGACATTACGACACGACAAAAGAGAGAAATGTAGTCATGTCCTCGGCTACTCGATTATTTTGAAAGCGACGCAACAAACAGCTGTTGTTGACAACATTGTTATGTGAAAATAAATATACATTAACAATGAGTGAGTTTGATGAATTGATGGCATTTATTATTACTTTAAGTAAAATAGCTAACGAAATAAATTTGGCTCATGAGGCCTTTAAAGCTATCCAAGAGGGAAGAAGAAGATGGTGGGGTTCGGCCAGTAAACTTGACTCAAGATGAAGAAGGATTTTTTAAAACATGCACACAACAGCTCAAAGAAAAGGACGAGGAGCATTTTTTTAAGGCAACCAGGATGAGTGTGGCGAATTTGAACCTACTGTTGGCACTCCTCAAAGAAAAACTTGAAAGATTTTCAAACAGAAAAGCTATTAATCCTGAAACACGCTTAGCCATAACACTTTTGTAAGTACCTTCAAATTCATGCCTAAATTTTATAATCCAAATAAAATAATCAACATATTGTCAGTTATTTGGCACAAGGGTGCAACATCCAAGTTTTGGCTTGGGCACACAAGCTCGGTATTTCAACGGTGCGCAAAATTATTTATGAAACTTGTGAATCAATTTGGGAGGAACTTCATAGCATTTATTTATCGCCACCAAATGAGCATGAATGCAAAAGGATTGCTGACCAGTTTTTTATTAAGACTGGAATGCCTAATTGTGTTGGCGCTATTGACGGCAAGCACATTAACATCGTCCGACCAGCGAATAGTGGCTCACTTTTTTATAATTACAAAAAAACTTTCAGCATTGTACTCTTGGCAGCATGCGACGCAAACTATGTTTTTACATATGTGGATGTTGGTGCATTGGGAAGCCAAAGCGATGGCGGTATACTGGCTCGAAGTGCTTTCGGAAAAAAAATCCTTAACGAAACTTTAACCATTCCACATAACAGCAACTTGCCAGGTACAACAACGCTCTTTCCTTATTACTTTGTCGGTGATAACGCTTTCCCACTAAAAAATAATATAATGCGGCCCTATCCTGGACAACGTTTGCCGGAAAGTAAAGACAATTTTAATTGTTCTTTATCTAAGGCTCGGGTGCATATTGAAAATGCTTTTGGTATTTTCGCTAAACGCTGGCAGATTTTTCTTACCACAATTCCTGCTTTTCCGGAAAATGCCGATAAGCTTGTTCTAGCTGCAATTGTGCTTCATAACTTTTTGATGCTACAAAATGATCGGAATTACTTCACAAACGATTTAGTTGACCATTCTGTGAATACTGAAGATATTCACGGAACATGGAGACAGGATATAGCACCATTAAGATCTTACACACCTAGGTCTTCAAATCGATCTTCTTCCCACGCTTTTGCTTTGCGTGATTGCCTTAAAGACTATTTGCAGAACAATTAAAGTCGACATAAAACTGCAGAAAAAACATCAAGGAACAAACTAACTTCAACAGCTACATCAAACCACACCAACAACCACACCAACAACTACACCAACAACCACACCAACAATCACAACAACTTCAATGACTACAATAACAACAAAGGTAATGAACAAATAAAATATCATAATAAAGGGTGATTTTTTTGAGGTTATGATTTTCATGCATTAGTATTTGACAGATCACGTGGGATTTCAGACATGGTGTCAAAGAGAAAGATGCTCAGTATGCTTTGACATTTCATCATGAATAGACTTACTAACGAGCAACGCTTGCAAATCATTGAATTTTATTACCAAAATCAGTGTTCGGTTCGAAATGTGTTTCGCGCTTTACGTCCGATTTATGGTCTACATAATCGACCAAGTGAGCAAACAATTAATGCGATTGTGACCAAGTTTCGCACTCAGTTTACTTTATTGGACATTAAACCAACCACACGAATGCGTACAGTGCGTACAGAAGAGAATATTGCGTCTGTTTCTGAGAGTGTTGCTGAAGACCGTGAAATGTCGATTCGTCGCCGTTCGCAGCAATTGGGTTTGTGTTATTCGACCACATGGAAGGTTTTACGCAAAGATCTTGGTGTAAAACCGTATAAAATACAGCTCGTGCAAGAACTGAAGCCGAACGATCTGCCACAACGTCGAATTTTCAGTGAATGGGCCCTAGAAAAGTTGGCAGAAAATCCGCTTTTTTATCGACAAATTTTGTTCAGCGATGAGGCTCATTTCTGGTTGAATGGCTACGTAAATAAGCAAAATTGCCGCATTTGGAGTGAAGAGCAACCAGAAGCCGTTCAAGAACTGGCCATGCATCCCGAAAAATGCACTGTTTGGTGTGGTTTGTACGCTGGTGGAATCATTGGACCGTATTTTTTCAAAGATGCTGTTGGACGCAACGTTACGGTGAATGGTGATCGCTATCGTTCGATGCTAACAAACTTTTTGTTGCCAAAAATGGAAGAACTGAACTTGGTTGACATGTGGTTTCAACAAGATGGCGCTACATGCCACACATCTCGCGATTCTATGGCCATTTTGAGGGAAAACTTCGGAGAACAATTAATCTCAAGAAATGGACCGGTAAGTTGGCCACCAAGATCATGCGATTTGACGCCTTTAGACTATTTTTTGTGGGGCTACGTCAAGTCTAAAGTCTACAGAAATAAGCCAGCAACTATTCCAGCTTTGGAAGACAACATTTCCGAAGAAATTCGGGCTATTCCGGCCGAAATGCTCGAAAAAGTTGCCCAAAATTGGACTTTCCGAATGGACCACCTAAGACGCAGCCGCGGTCAACATTTAAATGAAATTATCTTCAAAAAGTAAATGTCATGGACCAATCTAACGTTTCAAATAAAGAACCGATGAGATTTTGCAAATTTTATGCGTTTTTTTTAAAAAAAAAGTTATCAGGCACTTAAAAAAGCACTCTTTATTATGTTAATTATCAAAGTATTGGTCGAAGCCATATGTCAAAGTTATCACTGATGTTTCAAAGAACAGTTAAGGGTCAACCATAATAGGCTCGAGCTGGCTGCGCCATGTGTCAAAATTTATACGACTACACAGATATGATGCGCACAAACCATAATGGCTTGAGCCAGCTTTTTCGTCAAGTTTCGTTAACTTGATCTGGCTGCAGCCAGAGCGATTCAAATCGAATGCTCCGTAAGGAATCGTTTGTTTTAATTTATTTATAAATTTATTTCCGCAATCCGTTCTAATAATTATAAATTCAAACGAACAAAACGAATTGATGTAGAAATTGTTGAATTTTTCAAAGCAAATGTGAAAAGTAGTTATGACATAAAGGCGAGCACTGCTGAAGTCATTATGGTCAAATTAAGCATTTGACAGAACTTGAGCTAGCTTTTCGTTTATTTTGGACATTACCGAGCGTTTCCACTGGCCGAACGAACGAAGATTTCTTCGTTCGTTCAGGCAGTGTAAACAGTTTGGTCCGAACCAAGGTTCGGAACATTGTTTTTTTACAAAATGCTCGCGAGCGCTATTCGCGCAGTGTAAACACTTTTCCAGCACGAACGAACGAAGATTTCTTCGTTCGCTCTGATCGGCCGACGCTCGATCTTTTTGGGCGAATCCAGTGCTTATTTGCGCATAGGTAGTAGATTTGTTGAAATTGTAGTTAATAACGTAGGAAAAACAAAAAAGAAAGAAAATATATTGAAAATTTAACGCAAAAGAACTTTGTTTTACTTTGTTATTTTATTAGCACTTTATATAATCAAATTATTTATATAATATTCTTTATATAATAAATTCTTTATATAAATACTTACATAAAACCTAAATTAAAAGGCATAAAAGTAGTAAAAATTAATCAAATTTAGTACGTTTGCATAAACAAATATTGATCAACGCTGATGCTCGCAAGCATTGAATTTAAGTGTTTCCACTGCACGAACGAACAAGATGGCGACTTACCAATGTTCGCAACTTGTGTTCGTGCGGTGGAAACAGTTGGACCGAACGAAGAATTCATCGCGACGATTTGTTCGCGATGATTTCTTCGTTCGTTCGGGCGGTGGAAACGCCCGGTTAGCTGCAGCCAGCTTGAGCCTATTATGGTTGGGCCTTTAACTATCCGGAAGCAAACTTAGCAAAATTAAAGCTACTTCGCTCATAACAGTGTGTATGGAAGCAGAACAGACGAAGCACAAATTGACACAAAAACAAAATATACTTAAACAGTTATCAATTAAAAAAAATATTTTTTGTATTTTTCGAACGTACATTTCAACGTTTATATATTTTTTAAATTAACATTGACAAAAAAAAATGCAAAGTTAAATAAAAAAACATTTTTAAGAAACATAACAAATAAAAAATTATTTTACAAAATAACACTGAACTTTTTTTACAAAATAACAACTTAGTTGTGGGAGTCTACAAAAAACAAAACTTTTCTAAAACAACATAACAACATAAATTTATATTAACATAAATAAAAAATTCATTTTTTCAAAACTTAAAGGTATTCATAAGTTAAAAAAGTTATAAAAAAAAATGTAATTTGAAATGTTTTCTTATATAATACAGCAATAGAAATCTGCCAAAAGTAAGTATCGCATGAAATTTGCAAGTTGATTTTAAGATAATAAATCGACGAAGCTGAAAAATATAGAACACTCTGGTTGTATGCGTTCTCTTTGTATGGAATATTTCATTTGAAAAGTTTAAAATTATTTCTCTTGAATTTTTGAAGTACAACGAAGGTTTGAATATGACATATTTTTCAACTTCGTTAAATTATTCAAAACAATTTGCAAATTTTTTGTGCTACTTTCTTTTGACAGATTTCTATTGCTGTATTATATAAGAAAACGTTTCAAGTTAAATGAGATCTTGTTATACCTAAAGATATTTAAATTAATTGAGATCCGTGTTCTCCTTGTTTTCCAAAAATTTGTCAATTTCCTCGTATACTATTTGAGACACTTTTGCCTTTATTTTATTTACGATATTACGCGGCATTTGTGTCTCATTGATAGTTTCTGCGAGGCTCGTAAAAACTCTGGTTGTTGAATTTGGTTCTTTTGTGCGGCCAGAATACAACGCGCACGTTTCGGAAATGCTCGCTGCTGCCTTATCCAGGAAATTATTGAAATTATCCGTATTTTGCTAAAGGGTAAGAAATGAAATTATATATTAAACATATATGACAATGTTATTGAGACTCTTACCTTATTTCGTTTTTTCGAATGCGAAGGTGGTGTTTCGGAAGTATGTGTAGGGGATCCTTCATTCATGGTAACATCCAGAACTTCCCCATCAAACACAATCAAATCGTCCATGCCTTCTGAGGACTCCTCATTTTCTTGAATATTACTTTTTGTACTAAAAATTTTTAAGAAAACAACAATAACAAACTTTACTTATGTAAATGCATGCAAGTACTCACCTCCTAGAGCTTTGCACATTATCGAGGAAAGACATTGCATTATAATATTTCCATTTATTTTTTGGAGGCAAGGCTCCACTGCCCGATGCGATTATCTCTGCTCGCTTGCAGCGCTTGTAACAATCGCGAAGCCCCTTCCACCGCTTTCTGCATTGCACATCTATAAATAATTTCATAAATAATTACAAAAAGTTAATGTTAAAATATTGCATTTATAAATGCTTACCATTTAAATTAACATGATGGGCAACTTCCTGCCATGCACGATCTTTTTTTTTTAGGTTTTTATATTCTTCTGACGAAAGATCAAATATAGAAGGATGCTTCCGGACTTCTTCTATGGCTGTGTGCGAATTAGACTAAAATTTAGGAAATGACTTTTCTATTCAATGGAAATTTTCAGCCCTGCAAACATTTAGCAAAAAAGCTGACCTAACTGTGCGAAATAACATTTGACAACTAAATTTAAGAACCTATTGTAGCACCTATTGCTATCTCTTTTCTTCACATTGGCGAGCATGCAATAATACATAAAAGCTCAACGCTGCCAGATGATCGACTGCATAACGTAGGTTTTTTTGTGGCAATTAAGAGCTTATGTTTTCTTAATTCGGATGAAATCTCCAAAGAAAATATTGT
This sequence comes from Pherbina coryleti, assembly GCA_943735915.1. NCBI lineage: Eukaryota > Metazoa > Arthropoda > Insecta > Diptera > Sciomyzidae > Pherbina > Pherbina coryleti. The sequence goes on from OX030951.1 coordinate 109,427,104, forward strand.
TAAACAAGCAATATATAAAATTTTAATTAAAAAAAATTAACCTGTTATAATTGATTCGTCAATTTGGATGCTTTTTTCCCTTTTTTTCAATTCAAAATTCCCACTTAGTTTCCCAAAAAGATCAGACACAAAAGTATGGTAACTTTCAATTTAGTCATGAAAAGTCTACTCGAAAATTTACTAAATTTTAGACAAGCACTGCATTACCGACAAACTTCCAATAATTTAGAAAAGTCAGTCAATTTAGATCAATTCGCACACGGCCTATTAAGCGTTCATCAGTGTCCATGTTTACTAAATTAATATAATAAACAAATTTTATCAAAAAATCAAAATAATAAGTGTAAACATTACCTGCTTTTATAAAAGAAAACAAAATCAGCAAGACCAGCACGTGCCACGAACCAATGCAAATTTCTTACTAAACAAAGCTTTTTCTTGCTCTCCAAACAATCAGAAAAAAAATATTTGTCGCCTGTCAAATTAGAAACTATTCTATACCGACGACAGCAACATGGGTAGCAATGTCGTCGTCATATTTTCACCACTTTCACCTCCATAAGAAATACATGTAAAAAAATTTGACAGATGTCGTAATGTCGTTGCCGTCGTCAATGTGTTCAGTGCATTAAGTGTTTCCACTGCACGAACGAACAAGATGGCGACTTACCAATGTTCGCAACTTGTGTTCGTGCGGTGGAAACAGTTGGACCGAACGAAGAATTCATCGCGACGATTTGTTCGCGATGATTTCTTCGTTCGTTCGGGCGGTGGAAACGCTCGGTTACATTTCATCAAATGTTTAAAAGCAAGCAAAATAATGACTGCTTATATTTTTAATGCACAATTGGCCCTTATAATGCTTACAATAGCTGTGTTAACAACACTGTCACCTGCAACGCTGCTTTTACTTTCTGAACATATTCGAATATATATATATATATGGCCCATCTGGCAATACTGTTTCCTTTGTCTTTTTTGTACTTTTTAATTTTCTTCATAATTGAAATACTAACGGCTAGGAGAAGACCAAAATTGTAAGTTTTTAGTTATTTTAGTTGTTTCATGTATTAAAACCTATAAATTCTTATTGGAATAAAGTTTAAAAGCATCTAAGCTCATCAAACTGGAATTTGGCCGTGTATTCGATTTTCAACAAATCTTTTAAAAATTTTGTACTGTCGGCGCTGAATTGGCTTGTGTTGGTTCCGGGAAAATATGGTGAGCACAAGAAGTGGCGTAAGCACTGCAAGTGCTAAGGAATGTAGCTGCAGCGTTTGTGAGCAACCGGATAACGAGCAAATGGTGCAGTGTGATAGTTGCAACAAATGGTTCCATTTTTCTTGCGTCAACGTTTCTGAGGATATAGCGGAAAGTGACTGGGCATGTGAAGAATGTAGGACATCGGGAGCAACTGTACCAGATGGAAATCAGCATTCACTGAACGCAACAAACGCTGAGACATTTCAGTCACCCATGGGGGTAAGAATGAACGAAAGGCAACAGGCATATCACGGTACAGCGGAAAGCGAGGTAGGTGAAATTTTATTAAATAGCTCTCGTCGAAATATGCGCATAGAGTTAATGCGTCTGGAAGAAGAGCAACAAATTAAAATGTTATTTATTCAAAAAAAATATGATATTATGCAAAAATATGAACATGGCGACAACGATGACGTCGATGTTGATGCTGCTAGGGTAACGGCACCTGGGCAGTGCAGTCGTAAGGCTTTGCCCTTCGTTAGCGTAAGCATTGCTGACGCTACGAATAGTATGCGCAAAATGCATAGCAACAAAAAACAGGGTAATGGCGTGGCCGTTACAAACGGTAATAATTTTGAAAATGGCGACGGTAATGATATTGAAAATGGCGATGGTAATGGGGCAATGAGTTTGCGTGAAAGAGGTTATGGTCACGAAAGAGGTTATGTTCAGGAAGGAGAAATGCAATCTTTAGCTGCCGCAAGAACATCAATATGCTTAAACGAAACGCAGATTAATGCTCGGCATGTTGTTCCTAAGGAGCTACCAATTTTCGGTGGTAGTCCTGAAGAATGGCCTATTTTTATAAGCAGCTTCGAGAATTCTACACGCTTGTGTGGGTTCAGCAATGACGAAAATTTGCTTCGTCTTCAGAGGGCATTGAAGGGTAGAGCTCGAGATTATGTGAGCAGTCAGCTTATGATTCCTGCGCTCGTGCCAAAAATTATTGAGACATTGCGAATGGTATTTGGGCGACCTGAACATATTATTAACTCTTTGATGATAAAGTTGCGAGCGTTTCCATGCGTTAATCAAAATAAACTGGAAACTTTGGTAAATTTTGCATTGGAGGTACAAAATTTGACAACAACAATTTTGGCTGCTGATTTTAAAAATCATTTGAATAATCCTTTGCTTATTCAAGAGCTTCTTGAAAAATTGCCAGCTTCTCTAAGCTTGCAGTGGGCTATGCATAAACGCACAACACAAGGTGAAAATTTGTCGACATTTAGCGAATGGCTTTTCGATTTAGCACAATCTGCGAGCAGTATAATATCACTACCGGTGCTTAAGCAGAAAGATTGCGAAGTGCGTAGAACACAGCGCATTAATTTTCATGAGGAGGTAGGGAAAAATAATAATGTTTCAAAGCTGAAATGCTATTTTTGTGAGGAAGAGCATCCAATTTTGAAATGCGAAAAGTTCAAAAAAATTGAATATAAGCAAAGATGGGACGAGGTTATGAAGAAAAAACTTTGTCGATATTGCTTAAAGAAGCATGATAGCAGATCATGTCGCCAACAAAAAGAATGCGGTGTTAATGGTTGTTCTGCTCCACATCATCCAATCTTACATAAGCAGGAAGCACATCAGAATAATGCAATGTCAGAAAGCATTGTTGCTGTTCATCACATGCAAACCTCTAGCGTACTATTTAGAATTGTGCCAATAACGATTTATGGACGCCATAAGTCCCTCAATGTATATGCGTTTCTAGATGATGGTTCTGGAGCTACGCTTATCGAAGAAAGCGTTTTGAATGAGTTGCAGCTAGAAGGTCAAAATAAAGAATTGTGTTTATGTTGGACTGATGGAACAGTACGTAGGGAAACAGGATCTTGTCTCTTAAATTTGAAAATATCGCAGCAGGATCAACGTGATAAAGTTTATTCGCTTGTCAATGTACATTCAGTAAAAAGCCTTGATTTACCAATTCAGACAATGGATTTGGATGAATTAACAAATAAATATAAACATTTGAGAGGCTTGCCAGTAAAATCATATTATAATGTGACACCAAGAATTATAATTGGCTTAAACAATAGAAACGTAGCGATGCCATTGAAGTTCAGAGAAGGAAAACCAAATGAACCTGCGGCAACAAAGACAAGATTAGGATGGACGATATATGGTGCTGTGAATAAAAATGTACAAAGTAATGTCGAAACACATTTTCAACTACACATATGCGAGTGCGATGATGACGTGGCGTTGCAAACTCTGATGGTCGAAAATATGAAACTTGAAAGTGAGCCAAAGAATTTTGAAACCGTTAATTTAAAAAATGAATTGGAAGAAAAAGTCACTCGTGATGGTGATCATTTTGTGGCTAAGTTGTTGTGGAAAGCCAGTGATATAAAAATGTCAAACAACTATAGCATGGCATTACAAAGACTCAGTTGTTTTGAGAAGAAGCTATCAAAAGATGTCGATTTAAAAATGCGTGTTAATGATCATATAATGCAAATGGAAAGCAAAGGCTACATCCGAAGATTGACTGTAGATGAAAAATGTGTTGAGCATCCGCGAACTTGATACTTGCCGATATTTGCTGTAAAAAACCCGAACAAGCCATCCAAGATAAGAATGGTATGGGACGCTGCTGCAAAATATGACGGAGTTTCACTGAATGATTGTCTTTCGAAAGGTCCAGATCTGTTAGTGTCATTACCTACAGTGCTCTTCAATTTCAGAATTGGCAAAATTGGAATTTGCGGAGATATTTGTGAAATGTTTCATAGAGTAGCCGTTGATAAAGATGATCAACATTCGCAACGATTCTTGTGGCGTAACTGTAATGCACTACAACAGCCAGTAGTTTATGTTCTTCAAGTTTTAAGTTTCGGTGCCAGCTGTTCGCCATCGCTTGCACAATATGCAAAAAATAAGAATGCTAAGGAATATGAGAAAGAGTATCCAAGAGCTGCAAAATCGATACTGAAAAGGCATTACGTCGACGATATGCTTGATAGCGTCAACTCTGTTTCTGATGCTGTTCAGTTAGCCACGGACGTGCGCAAAGTACATGCAAATGGTGGTTTTCACATCCGAAATTGGTTGTCAAATTCTTCGCAAGTATTGAAAGCATTGGGTGAGAATGGTTTTACAGACGGATTTTGTAAAGCAGGTCGAACAGTGGAACAGATCTTAGAAGTGGATAAAATTCTTGGAATGTGGTGGAGCACAACTGATGACTACTTTACATATAACCTCAAATACACAAAAGCCAGTGAAGATGTATTACGCGGCTTGAGACTACCAACCAAAAGAGAATTATTGAGGCTTTTAATGTCAATTTTCGATCCACTGGGATTATTATCGTTTTTTACAATCTACATGAAGATATTGGTACAGAATGTTTGGAGAAGTCGCATAGAGTGGGATGAGACCATACCAGAAGAGTTCGTTGATGCATGGCAAAAGTGGTTAAGTAACCTGAAGTATGTAGAGAACGTTCGCATATCGAGGTGCTATTTCAAGCTGGCAGATAGTGAAACAAGCAGAATACAGTTACATGTTTTCGTAGATGCTAGCGAGCATGCATACGCGGCTGTGGCTTATTTCTGTATCTACAGCGAAAAAGGTGTAGAAACTTCATTAGTATGCGCAAAAACAAAAGTAGCACCGCTGCGTCCGATATCGATACCTAGACTGGAGCTGCTTGCTGCTGTTTCGGGAGCCCGTATGGCAAATTTAATCCTCCAGAACCATGATTTAAATTGTGAATCTACTAACTTCTGGTCAGACTCAAAGACGGTCTTGCTTTGGCTAGGTTCAGACCCGAGAGCGTATAAGCAATTCGTGAAATTTCGTGTTGCAGAGATCCAAGAAACAACGGATATAAAGAAATGGAATTATGTGTCCACAAAACTTAACCCAGCTGATTTTGATGCTAAAGCCCCGTGGTTTAGAGGACCGTCTTTTTTACAATTACCTCCGCATGAGTGGCCTACCTTTAATGCTCTTCAAAACCATCTTAAGATCGAGGAACAAGTTGATACCGAAATACACCAGGTTGCTACAATTTTTGAAAAGCAAGCTATAGTTAACGTTACGCGATTTTCAAAATGGGAGCGATTATTAAGAACCATGGTATATGTTAAGCTTTTCGTACAAAAGTTAAAAAACCACAAAGAAAGAAAAGAAAGAATACTATGTCGGAAAGAGTACAATACGATTCCAGGCCTAAGCTCTGAAATGCTTATGGAGTGAAATGTTTCTCCTACGACTTGCTCAAAACGACGTTTACTCTCAAGAAATACAACTTTTAAAGAATAATCAAAACTGTTTGATACCAAAGAAAAGCCCTCTGCGCAAATTAAGCCCCTTTATTGACGATTCAGCAATTGTTCGTTTGAAAGGACGACTTGAAAACTCAAAACAAATAACTAATGCCACAAAGAACCCAATAATATTGCCTAAGCAGCATCGCATCACGCATCTAATCGTCGATTGGTACCATCGAAAATATAAACACATCAATCACGAAACAGTGATTAATGAAATCTTTCAAAAATATCATATACCCAGCCTACGCTCCCTGCTACGTTGTATTCGAAGCAAATGTCAAATATGCAAAATTCGAAATGCAAATCCGTGTCCCCCTGAAATGGGTCCGTTGCCAGAAGCACGCTTGTCCGCCTTCTTGAGACCGTTTTCTTACGTTGGATTAGATTTTTTTGGCCCATTTCTAGTTACTGTAGGCAGGCGCTCAGAAAAAAGATATGGAGCAGTATTTACTTGCCTAACCTGTCGAGCTGTACACATAGAAGTCGCACACAGTCTCACAATGAGTTCGTGTGTTATGGTTATTAAAAACTTTAAAGCTCGTAGAGGTGTACCTCTCCATATATACAGTGACAATGGAACCAATTTAAGAGCTGCTGAAAAAGAACTACGTCAAGCACATGAAGAAATTGACTTCGATGCTCTTCGATGTGAGTTCACAAGCGCTGAAACTAAGTGGTCGTTCATTCCGCCTGGAAGTCCACATATGGGAGGTGCGTGGGAGCGCATGGTGCGCTCAATTAAAACAATTATGTACCAGATTGTCACACCCGACACAAAACTTAACGATGAAAAGCTTCTGAATCTTCTACTAGAGGTGGAAAGTATTGTGAACAGTCGCCCACTGACTTACTTGTCGCTCGATACGGCCGACCAAGAGGCACTTACGCCAAACCATTTTTTGCTCGGCTCGTCTTCTGGAAGCAAGCCTGCAGGCAAATTTGACACAACGGATCAGTTTGTTAAAGAAAGTTGGCGCCACTCTCAATATCTAGCGGACAGGTTTTGGAAGAGATGGGTAGCTGAAGTTCTGCCGGAATTAACGAAACGTACAATATGGTACGGTAAAGCAAAACCAATCAAAATCGGAGATGTGGTTATCATTGTTGACGACAACTTGCCTAGACACACTTGGCCAAAGGGGATCGGGACTAACATTATCGTAGCAAAAGATGGGCAGGTACGAAGCGCATTCGTACGCACAAAGAATGGAGAATATCATCGTCCAGCTATAAAATTAGCAGTCCTAGATGTCCGCAGCTATGGAGACAGTATTGATGAAGAAGTTAGTCAGGTAGTCACGGTCGCAGGCGATCGTGATACCGGGGGAGAGAATGTTAACAACACTGTCACCTGCAACGCTGCTTTTACTTTCTGAACATATTCGAATATATATATATATGGCCCATCTGGCAACACTGTTTCCTTTGTCTTTTTTGTACTTTTTAATTTTCTTCATAATTGAAATACTAACGGCTAGGAGAAGACCAAAATTGTAAGTTTTTAGTTATTTTAGTTGTTTCATGTATTAAAACCTATAAATTCTTATTGGAATAAAGTTTAAAAGCATCTAAGCTCATCAAATTGGAATTTTGCCGTGTATTCGATTTTCAACAAGCTGCTTTGTCCCGATTCATTTTAAGAATTTTCAATTTTTAAATTTTTATTGAATGAAAGTGCAATGTGACTCTGTGAGATAGTCTAAAAGAGAAAACTTAATTTCTTTATACAAAAGTTAAAAATGAAAGTGAGATGAAATCCAATTATACTTTCTATCTCACATGTCGTAACACACAGTAGGACAATGTAAAGCGGCTTTTAGCGATACCGAAAAACGCTCCTGTAGTGGAATTCTGTAACTTTTTCACAACTTCCGATCGGAATCGTAATTTGCGACTTTTTTCGGTTGTCATACCGAAAACTGTATTCACTAACTTCTACTTTGCGAAAAATTTCGGTCGAAAAAAGTTTACGAATTCAAGTGAAAAAAGTGGCAGCACTACTTATTTATCGGTGAGAAATGTAATTTTTATTCAGTTACTCGCTGATAGACCCGGTTTAACTCGGGAAAAAAATGTAAAATTTTGATATTTAGTCATTGTTGTATTAATTTAAAAATCCAAATAATGAGAATAAGCTCCAATCTATCTGTGGAAAATAAAGATATATCGAGGGCCCGAGAAAATATATTTATAGCGAAAAACGCTTTGTCATGTTAAAGGTAGTCAAATTGCAATTTTGAGATTTTATTATTTTAACAGCAAAAATAGCTATTGTACGTATAGCTATTTTAAAAAATAACTATTTTAAAAATATATATTTACGCTTAACTAACAGTAGCTTTCAAATAGTTTTTATTAAAAATTGAATTTATCAACGAAAAAAATTTAATGAAATATATTCAAAAACAACGGAGTTATTTGCATCGAAAGTAAAACATCGATAGTGTTTTTTTATTCTAAGGAAACGATTTTATCAGAAAAAGAGGTTGTACTAAAAGTTTGTGCAATTATGTTTTTGGTGTCAAAATAACAGAATTTTTTTTTAAAATTTATTAGACGAACATTTCCGCTAGAATAAAATATTCTAGTAGGTAGATTTGCGTTTCTTGTAAAGGGGTGCCAGAAGCGTGGTCAAAACTAAGTATGCAACAACGTTTGGATTCAAGTAATATGTGTGTTGAATTTGAGTAAAATCCTTAAAGCCGTTAAGATTTGTAGTCTGGTCAAACAAACAGGAAATTTATATTATTAATATAGATAAATAAATATTTAAATTCAAAATGGTCAAATCGGCTAGAGTTGGTAGCAGCCAGTGGCATAAAAGCGCAATGCTGCAAAACCTACAAAAAAACAGAAAAGTTCAAATATGTCTATGAATCATAAAACAATATTTACTTGATTTTCAGCTAATAGACCAGTGATTCTAGTTCGCTGTAGACGGTCGTCTTATAAGTCAATGAGCAAAGTCATGAGTTATATTTGGCGTGATGCGATACAAATTTTTGAATTTGATCAACTGCAAATCAAAGGAGAATCAACTCTTTGAAGAAATGATAGTTCTAAATTCATTTCACGAACATGAGCGCAGCATCCATCGCCAAATAACTAAAAACCATTTTAAGCTTCAAAAAATGCTAGAAATTTGAATTTGTTCATTTCAAATTAATTTATTATAAATAATTTTAATTTCAAAAAACTTTCAGATATTTTCGATTCACTTTTCTACAAGAAAATATTCGTCGCAAAGTTGTGTGATTCGTTTGCGACAAACTTCCGATACTTTCACCGACAAAATCGGAAAAAGTATTTACTGAATACTACTTTCCGAAAATTATCGCAAACAGAACTTTGCGACACCGAATATCGACCGAAATGTGTTACAGAATGTGTTACTGCGGAAAATGTACTTCCTATAAAATTTCGTTGCAAGCACAATTATTACAGTTAGCATGTTACAATAAACAAGGTAGTCTCGCAGCTGAAAATTTAATCTCGCACAGGGTAGAATAAAGAAGGTAGATGCAAGGGAGAGAGCGTGGACTCAGAACTGTAAAATCAAAATTATTTCCGTTTGAATTACTTTTTTGTATCTTTTGCTTTCTTGTGCTATTTTGACAGTTATGGTTGACAAAAAGAGAGCACAAGCAGCCCTGCCTTGTTCATTATACCATCATCTCACAGTGAGACGAAACTGTCAAAAGCGATACAAATAATTTAAAGTTTCTCTTTGCTGTTGTTCGTGGTTAGGTGTTTTTGATAATTCTGGCACTTGACTCTCAGCCGTTACTTTCAACTCAGACTTTCAACTAATTTCGATTGTAGAGAAAACTTCTAGAAATTTCTAGTCAGAATCTAAATCAAAATCGAAAGGAAATAAAAAAGCCGTTTTTCCATATATGTAATACTTCTTCATTATCAGCAACCTAAATTTTCAATGGATTTCAACTCTGAAATCAAAGAGAGATAGCCTGCCTACATACGACTTTCTGTTTAAATTAGTTACACAGGGGCTATTGTGATAAAAAACGGGTGCCCAAACAAGGCGAACATTTTTAAAAAGTTACAGCCGTATTCATAAAAATATCTTAAAATAGCTTTAAAATGTTCAATAGTTAAAAAGCTTTTCAATGTTAAAAAGTCTTTTAAAATTTTGTTATTTATAAACATGTTGTAGCTTGCTTTGTAGTTAAAATGGGAACACTTTCGATTTGAAATGGGAAGAGTATCAATAATGGTTTGTGTTTTTGATAAATTCAATTACTTTTCATTTATTTGTCAGAATTTCGTAACATTATGATATTTAAACATACAAATTTTTTCGAAGCTACCCTGAAGCTGTCCTGAAAAAATTGTAATGTTCTTATTTTATTTTTTTGTAAATATTTTTAAATGTTTGACCAATTTTTTTTTATATTTTGAATTTTTTTTTTTTTTGACATTTGTTCCAAATGTTTGAAATATTTTTAATTATTTTTAACAAAATTTGTGCTCAAATGAGAACAAATAATTTTAAAAATGCTTTATGAGGCGTTTATAGAACAATTCAGTCATTTTTAAAAATCCTCTTATTTATAAACAAACATATTCAATAATTTTTTGACATTTTTTTTGTTTTTGATATGTTTTGAAATCATTTTATATATATTTGACAAAATTTGTGCTCAGATGAGGGCAGAATAAAATTTAAAAATGCTTTATCGACGGTTTATTGAAGGTTTCAACCATTTTTAAAGTTCTCTCATATATGAAGCAATTAATAGAGATTTTTGACGCTATTGAACGATTATGAATAATGTTTTTACATTTTTTTCGATTTTTTTTATGAACGCTTTAAAAGAGGTTCAAAATTTTTAATGAATACAGCCGTTAATATATAAAGTATATTTTTTTAAGATTTTAACTTTATAACTTATAAAAAATAATAACTAGTGGATTGAGTATGATTCAAAAAATTCGGAAATTTTTTTTTAATATAAATAAAATAAAAAATAATAATAAAAATAACAGCTTGCACCATTATAAAAGAATTATAACAACGCGAGAAATATGATTCAATTTAAACAATAAAAATTGATTTTGCAGCGAGTAGAAATAAAACGAACGAGAGCAAAAATAACTAAATTCATAAAGCTTTGAGTCCTTGATTTGAGAAACTTTTTGTGTCTGCACTAATAGAAATGGTGGAGTTGATTGGCTGATAAATTATCTTTCGTTAAAATTATTTTTAGTATTAATGCTTTAATATAATTGATAATAGCTGTGTTTTTTACAAGCGATTTAGTAGTAAAAAAACGACTGTTAAGTCGCTTAAGAATGTTTTTCCAAACTTGGAAGCATTCTAATGTGTCAAAAATGTAAAACGATATTTTGCCACCGATTGCTTGAAGCTATCAATTGCATAGACAGCTGTTGTTGTATAATTTTTCATCTCTCAAATATTTCGGTTTTCAAAAATACCCAAAACCGAAAAAGTTTTCGAAACTTAAAGCTTGAAAAACCAATTATATTTTTTTCAGCAATGAGTTTATTTGATAAAGCTTATTTATCCTATTTACTAAATAGTGTCTTTTATAGAAATGTTGGTAAAAAAGACATTTTTAAAATTTCGTTCAGAGTATTGGGTACAAAAAATGTATACCCAATAAATTAATAATTTGAATACAACCTTGTTTGTTTAATTTTATTTACCTGGACATGAACGAGTAAACGAAACGAACTAAAGCGCTGGTTATAATAGACGGAACGAAACGTTGGTAAATGTCACTTTGCAATCCATTACATGCATTTCATATACTATGTTTCCATGGCGAGTTAACTCGGGGTTGGGGTTTTCGTCGAGTTAAGAAAATGGCGTCGCTAACTCGATAGTGTTTCCATGCACAGCATCGAGTTGAGTCGAACTTGTCAATTTCATTTGCATTTTTGTTATTGTTTTACTAGCGAAATAGATACTAAATGGCAGCATTCACTTTGACAGATAGAACCCAGTTAAATCTTACAAGTTTCGTGGAGTTTCGTGGATTTAACGAAACTCAACTCAACTCGCGTTTCCATAGCGAGTTAACCCCGAGTAAACCCCGAGTTAACTCGCCATGGAAACATAGTAATATATGTGTGGTTATAATAAGACGGAACTGAGCGCAACATTGAGACTTATAGTTTTTTGTTTTTTCTGTTGCGTTTCGTGACACCTTTCTGTTCCGTCTAGTATAATCAGCGCTTAAAGCTGGAAAATTATGGCAGATTTCATTTCACATTCAGAATAAGCAGAGCTACAAAATTATAAAACATAATTCTTAAGCATATCATTACTTTCAGGGATGGTTCTTGTACATAATGGTCTAATTATGTTCGCGTAACGCGACGTAACGTGGCCTTAGCAAATGTGACTTGAATATCTGTTATATGGGCTTTGTGTGTATCTGGTTATGCACTACGCAACGTAGCTTAGAAAAGTGTAGATAAAAAGAGAATTTTATCTGACAACCTTAAGATAAACGTAGAACAAATAAAAAGTTCAATTTCATTTTGAACTCTACGTCGTTCTACGGTTTTTTGACAGCTCGTGGTTTTTTTTTTCTTTCTTTTGTTGTTTCTCTTATATTTAGTGCGGTAAACTTGCCAATAAATAAAATAATATAAGCGAATTTATGCGCTAAAAGTGTTCCTTATATTGTTTTAAGTGAATATAAATTGAGTGCAATCTGAGTGCCAAGAAAATATTGAAAGTGGAAAATAAAAAATTATGAAATACGGAGGCACAATCATGTGGAAATTGCGGAGGTGCTGGTTCATGCAAACGGGAAAAAGCTACCCTGAAGTTCATGGGTACAGAATATGTTTCACTACCAAATGCAGTGCATTGGAAAAGGCTGCCGCAATGGTCCGTGGCTACAGCATACGTCCACTCCACTGCCAAACGCAATGCGGCCTGCAGATAGACACTCCTTCGGTCCGCGATCTTCACGTGATTGGTCAAAGCTGCCTTTAAGACCATCATATTTTTCGCTTACATTCCCTCATGGCACTCGGATTGCCCTTGATTCATAAATTAATTGATTAAATAAAAACAAAACTTTTTTGTTAACATTGCTGTGTAGATATAAAATATAAATTGTTTACTTTTTGTAAACAAAAGCAGCTGATTTGAAATTTTGTTAAGTAGATGTACGTCTGCATAATCAACATGGAATTTGCTGCGTGCAATCTGCCGTTTGCTACGGCCACGTTGCGTCACGTTACGCGAACATAATTAGACCATAAGTCTTAAAAAATCAAAAATGTCTATAATTTTTTTATTGTTAATTTATTAAAATGATTTTTTTACACATTTACACAAAATTTTCAGATTTTTGTAATTATAAGTGAAGATGATTGCAGTATTTTTGTGTAAATAAGAGATTTTTGACGTACGTGTATTTTGTTTATCTAAACTGCAACTCCGCATTTCTGCACAGTCAAGTTTATTGGATCGTGAATCCCCGTATATATCTGTACAAAATATTTAGTATCAATAGTAGTCAAATAAAATACGTATTAGAAATGGTACCATAGTATTAACATGTGCAACGCTGCTTTTTCAAACTGTTATACTCATTGTCATAATGTGGATTTGACATTTTCTTATTTTACTTCGCCATTTTTACTCAGTTTGCGACGCCGAAAATTGTATTAATTTTAACAGTCATTAAAAACTTAGAAGATGTCTCAAAGATTTTCCTCGGCTCCTACAGGCCAATCGCCGGTTCCTGGACAACCGCGATATCAACCACCACCACCACAAACAGCCGGAATGCGCCCTTATGCAGCAGGAACAAATTTTCCGGTAAGTATATATATCGCAAAATTTACGTTGCCTCATACCACTTTTTTACTTTAAATCTCAGCAACGAGGATTTCCAATGCATCCAACACCACAGCAGCCCGTTCCTGGGAACACAAATTCTCCTGGGGGTCCACCCTTGCATCAGAGAGCAGCGCAGCCTGGTTTCCAAAGTGGTCTACGTGGAAGTGGGTCTGGTGGGGGAAGTAAGCGCTCTGCTGAGCCACGGAACATAAATAGCTCCCAGAACAAAGGGGAATTCGTTGCTGCTAAGAAAAAGAAAAAATTAGCGGACAAAATATTGCCACAAAAAGTACGTGACTTGGTACCTGAGTCGCAGGCATATATGGACCTTCTGACCTTTGAGCGTAAACTTGACGCAACAATTATGCGAAAACGTTTGGACATCCAAGAGGCTTTAAAAAGGCCAATGAAGCAGAAACGAAAGCTGCGTATATTTATTTCAAATACTTTTTATCCTAGCAAAGAACCGACAAATGATGGAGAGGAAGGTTCAGTAGCGTCGTGGGAACTGCGCGTCGAAGGTCGTTTGCTGGAGGATGGCAAAGGCGATCCAAATACCAAGATTAAACGAAAATTTTCCTCATTCTTCAAGTCTTTAGTTATAGAGTTGGACAAGGAATTATATGGGCCGGATAACCACCTGGTAGAGTGGCATCGCACACATACAACACAAGAAACAGATGGATTCCAAGTGAAACGACCTGGTGACAGGAATGTGCGGTGCACGATACTTTTGTTGCTGGACTACCAGCCGCTACAATTTAAGCTTGATCCCCGTCTTGCACGTCTACTGGGTGTCCATACACAGACACGCCCAGTGATTATATCGGCGCTATGGCAATACATAAAGACTCACAAATTGCAGGATGCTCATGAACGCGAATACATTAATTGCGATAAATACTTGGAACAAATCTTTGGATGTCAGCGCATGAAGTTCGCTGAAATTCCACAGCGACTTAATCCATTGTTACATCCTCCAGATCCAATCGTTATTAATCACTTCATTGAAAGCGGTGCTGAGAACAAGCAAACCGCTTGCTATGATATTGATGTCGAAGTTGATGACACACTCAAAAACCAGATGAACAACTTTCTAATGAGCACTGCCAGCCAGCAGGAGATTCAAATTCTTGACACTAAAATACACGAAACTGTGGACACAATCAATCAGATGAAAACCAATCGGGAATTTTTCTTAAGCTTTGCGAAAGATCCGCAGACATTCATTCATCGTTGGATTGTTAGTCAAACACGAGATTTAAAGGTGAGCGATTTTAACTTGTATAATATTTTTCAAACTCTGTTCACATTATTGTTTTTTTTTTGTTATGTTAAATAAAGGCAATGACTGACGTTGTTGGCAATCCTGAAGAAGAGCGTCGTGCTGAATTCTATTATCAGCCTTGGACACACGAGGCAGTTTCGCGTTATTTCTTCACAAAAGTCAATCAGAAGAGAGCCGAACTGGAACAAGCCTTGGGGATACGAAGTGGCTAGAATTTAAGCCAAATTTTTTTGAGAATAACTTTTCGCTAAGTTTAATAATATCATTTTTGTAATTACTCAATATTCCACATAAAAATACACAGCTAAGTTTGGCAGCGGAATTTTTAAATGTTCTGTTCTTGAGGAATATACGTATTGTTCCTTGGATGAATGCTTGTAGGTGAAAATTTGATGTTTAACTTGACACGATCAAGGAGGAAATTTTTATTTATTACAGCTTAAGTTTCAGGATAAAATAGTTTTTTCATTTAAATTTTTAGTTTTTTTGTATATATATAATAGCCGTAAGCCCTATTATCTGCTCTAGATTTTTTAAGATATGTTACGACCGGTATAGAAATATGCATTGATAAATTTGAATTTACCTTGAAGCAAACAGCAATCATTTATCTAAGCAACGAAACTGCACATAGCCTTAATATACCGATTAATGTTGTCAAAGTTCAATACTTAACTTTACTAGTAATTTTGCTTATAACTGCTACATGCTATGAGCAACGCTATGACATGGCAGATTGGAAGCTATTTTGGGATACTTGAAATATTGCATCAATCAAGTTTGTATCGAAGCGCAGAATGGATTTATAAGATATTTCCATTTTATGTGATTTGAAATAATTTTGCGTTCCTAAATACGCCGGTCAACAATTATAAAGTCAATATTCTAGTTTTAGCTACTAATCAGTTTTAACACTAAAACAACAAACTTAAACAACAACACTCAATACTTATCTTTGTAATAAATTTTAAGAATAAAAATTCTTTAATCTGAAAAAAAGGTATAAAAAAAAATTTATAAAAATGCTCATATGTCGAAAGTGTAAAGTTTAAAAAAAACCTTATATGATATAAATATTGCTATTTGTTTGTTTAGCCTTGAACCAGGGATTTTAGGTGGAATACCTTTTCAGTCAAGTCTGCCTTGGTTCGAAATGGGGTGATAGGTTAGTGGGAAGGAAAGGGCAATCAAGTGAAACACGTGTAGGATGTTCTAAGCGTGGTGAAAAGCCAAAGCAACATGAGAATTTGAATTAGAGGCAAGTGTTATGCCTTCACCTCAGTCAATTCAAGTTATAAGGTAATCTCATCCACAAACTTCTCTACCATCAACTACAACTTCATGTCGTAAATATTGATGAATTTTAAATTTCAGTTGATTAGAAATGAGGATAGAAAATTCAGAAAGGTTTTAAAGCGAAGAACCATGGCCTGGCCGGGAATCGAACCCGGGACCTCTGGGGTGGCAGTCGAGCATGCTACCAACTCGACTACCGGGGCCGCCAAATTTAAATAATGAATTTAAGTAATATAAAAATTAAATTCTTTAAATCTATCCATATTAATAAGTCATTTTCTGTTTGTTTGACCCGAATACAAATCTTAACGACTTGACGGATATGATTAAAATTCGTCACACATATTACTTGAATCCTAACTTAAGTTATGGCATACTTAGTTTTAACCACGCCTCTTCCGCCCAAATCTACCTACTCTTCCAAGTGCAAATCTACCTACTAGTATACCTTTTTTGCTAATTTAACTAATTTAACTAATTAAAAACAAATTCTGTTATTTTGACACGAAAAATATTCACATATTTTCAAAATTGCACGAACTTTTAGCACAACGTCTTTTTTTAATAACATCGTTTCCTTAGAATAACAAAAAACTATCAGAAATTCGTACTTTTTGCTTCGATGAAAAGAGCTCCGTTGTTTTTGAATATATTTCATACAATTTTTTTTCGTTGATAAATTCAATTTAAGCACTTAATAAAAACCATTTGAAGAGTATTTAGTTATTTTTTGTTTTAAAAAAAGGTTCAAAATATTTACTTTTTGCTCAAAAAGTGATACAAAAGTTGTTTTGTTGTTAAAATAATAAAAATTCAAAATTGCATTTTTCACAACCTTTTACATGACAAAGCGTTTAACATAAGAAGTGGTGTCAGTTTTACTAACTTTATTAACTGTTTCTGTCATCAAAAAACAAGATGTTATTATTAAAGAAATTAATTGTTTGCAAAAGTTGTTGTTATTCTTTTTATAGAATAGTTAAGCTCCAAGAATAATTCATATGAAAAAATTATACAAATATTTCTTTTCGATCCAAAGTTCTTTATTTTCAACCGTTTGGTAAAACATCTACCATATAAGCTTTAAAATAATTTGATAATCAATTTAGTGCAGACTATTTTTCATTATTTAGATTTTTAAAAATATTAAAACGAGGACTTAATATCAAAATTTTACACTTTCCACCAGAGTAAAACCGGGTATATCAGCTTGTTCTAAAATAAATTCAAATAAATTATACAAAAAAACATAAAAAAATTCTACTCATATTTCAGATATTTAGCGCTATTACTATCTTTTCCATTAATTTTTTATGCAGTTTAAAAATCATGCAGTGATGGTGGGAGACCGTGGGATAGATCCCTTTTGGGGGAATTATTAAATTTGTGGGTCATTATTAGAGAATTTTTAAAGTGAAACACTTTCACTCGACTTATTTCTCGAGAATAATAACCTTTGTGATTCCAATTGTTGTAAGTTTTGGGATATTCAAGGTGGATATTTATGTGTTTAACTTTCATAACCAGGTTTCTTTTGATATTTTAAACATAAAAAATTCTCGTGACATTTGGGTTAAGTTTTCACAATTCAAAGGTTGCAATCCAAATGAAATCAATTCCGTCTTTTAAGAAAATGATTTAAATCTGAATTCATTTTTGAAAAGCAATATTTGAGTTATTTTACACAGGAAGACCTTAAGACAAAAAAATTACATTATTTAAAATTTTTTAAATATTGATAATCTGATAATCTTTAATTTTGACCTGAATACCTTTTTTCGATAGGCATTGAGTGATCTATTTGAAAAAGTTGAATCAGAGTTGAGTTTATGATCTCTATTTCCTTTAACAATGAATTAACGTTCTCCTTCAGTAGCGGACAGTGAAACATTGATGAATGAAAGAACCATGATTTTTTTTTGTCATATTGTGGGTAAATATATTTCTATATTAAGCACTGAATTTTAAAATTTCTTTTCTTTTGCATACACTCTTAACTATAGCCGGAAATATAGGGAATAATATAGGGAAATATAGCCAGAGGCCGAAAAAAAGGTAATGTTTGTGAATTTTTTTAAGGAAACCTATGGGATATTTTTAAATGAGGGTTTTTACACCTAAAAATATACACATTCAAGAGTATTTTCAGTTTTTTTTTATTAAAAAAAATTAAAATTAAGGTCGATACAGCATTTTTTGTAGAGCGCTCTGAAAAAAAGGTGAAATGCGGTGACCAAGATTGCTCCTCCTAATTTCGTCAGAAACAAAAAAATTAAATATATTATTAAACTAGATAAACTTAAAACTCGTACTTGTCATAGCCGTTTTTGAAAATATTGATTTTTCACAAAATGGCGGACTTTCCAACGTAAAAAAACGATTTTCGACCAAAAATTCGTCATAATTTTGCCTATAAAAAAATGAACGAAACTAAAAAAAAAAAAAAATCCTATGACAAGTACGAGATTATTATGAATTAAATAAGCCTGCAAAAAAATCAAAACGATCGGTTCACTGAGCTTCGAGAAATCTTGGTCGCCGATTTTGAAAACATGGTTTCGAGAAAAACTAGTTTGAAAATAAGGGCCAGCACTGCGCGCTCTAGAAGGCGGTTCACTCACTAGGCAATAACTTTGTTATTTTTGGAGATATCGACTTAAAATTTTCACCACATATTCTTGAGACTTAAGGCTTTAAGAAAATGCAATGTTCTGGGTACGTTTCCCCCCTTAATAAAGACAGTCCTTTGAATGAGCCTTAAATAATTAAATTTTTTTTATCATATTATGTGAGGACCAAATTGGTAAAAAATATTTTTCTTTTTTCTGTTAGGCAAAATTATTTGAAAATTGATTATTGTTGTACAACTATTCTAGAATATGCAAAAAAATAAAATCAATCCCGCTAATAATAAATATTATACAAAAAACAAAAAAAAAAAAACGAATCGACCGATTTTAATTTTTTTTTAATCGATTTCTAATGTCATTCGAAGCATCTTTTACCAAAATGAACAACTTTGTAAGAATTTTGTAGTTTTAGACCAACAATAAGGTAAATAATAATTTAAGTAAAAAAATTTTTTAACATCCAACGTTTTTAAATCGAACTAAAAAGTATAAAATAATTTCTGCTAGAGTGGGGCTTTTAGCTCTCATAAAAACGTGGGGTGCATGCTATAGAGAATATTAATTAGTGTTATTAACAATTCTAGTACGTTAGGGAACAAATGATTTCTTAACTCAGGTCCCTTGACTGTCAGGATAAAAACCCTTGCATGGATGGCAGATTCAAGTTTGCAGACATCTATTGCGTTCAGTCCAGTAATTTCTACTTGGGTTTCAAAATTCTTCAATTTTAATGCTATCAAGTCTGACGAGTTTTTTTGTTAAAAATTTTCCTATGCCTATCTATGCATATCTCTGATGAATTATGAGAAATTATTTGTAAGCAAATAAAAATTTTAATATGTTAGTGTACAAAGGCTTTCTTAACCAAGGTTTTCTTAACTCCTAAATATTCCCTAGAGCATGCGCCCCACGTTTTTATGAGAGCTAAAAGCCCCACTCTAGCAGAAATTATTTTATACTTTTTAGTTCGATTAAAAAACGTTGGATGTTAAAAATTTTTTTTACTTAAATTATTATTTTCTGGTTTTTAGTCTTTTTCAATTTTTACAATAGATTTTGAGGGTTTTATGTTTTTATTAGTACAATTGAAATGATACTGAAAACAAATAATCAGGTGGACACCAAATTCTCTAAAATGTATCGATAATTTCCCGAGATTTCTGATTCTTTTGAATTCTATCAAAAACTTAAGAAATACGAAGTTTCAAAAATTTACGACTGAAGGTGACAAAATAATTTATTCAAGAAAATGAAATACGAAAAAAACCGGAAAAACGTCATTGACATTGTTAAGGATCGAACTCACAACCTCACGATCATAAAGCAAGGCCGTGTGCTCTGAGCTACAGAACTCACACAAAAGGCAATAGCAAAATAGCAATAAATCAAACTACTATTTAAAAATAACTAAAAATTTTTCTTTTTAAATTACTTTCTTACAATTTTTTTTCACCCTCACTGGTGAATTTTAAAAGGTTTCAATTTGTTTCATAAAAAAAAAAAATCCTCCACATTGTTGAGGCTCGAACTCACTACCTAGCGTATAATAAGGCGAACGAATGTTTTACGCTTTGAGCTACAGAACTCACAGGTAAACATGTTCTAAATGAGGCAATAAATTTACTTCAGTTGTAAATTTTTTAAATTTGAAAATGTCAATAAGCTTTTCAATTTATTTTCGTTTGATTTTTAATATGTATGTTTGTATGTATCAAATAATTTCGCATTTTAGCGAAACAAATAAACGCACAGACAAACAAATTAGATAATATTGTGTTGTCATCCAGTTCTGAGCTACATTTTAAGTTTCAAATCTCTAGCTGATCGGGAAGTTGGTCAAAAATGGATTCTAAGATTTGTACGGAACAGACAAATGAAGTGGAGCTAATAAAAACGTTTTAAAAATGGCATACATTTTTCAACATATTTTCCTTATCTTCTTAATATTTCATATTTCCAACGCATTTTTTGAATTGCACAAACTTCGCGCCATCTATATATATGAAAAAATCTGTAAAACAAATTTTTTTTATATATAAATTAACATGTAAATTTTTTGTGTTTGTGCATACCATAAACTTTATAGAAATAATTTTCTAGTAAATATATGCTATAATTTTACCCGCGTTTGCCTAAAACTTCCTTAATTCAATTCTGTCCAAAAAGGGCGTTGTTACGTTTTTATAAAATAATAGAATATTTAATATAATTATTTTTTAAAATAGGTGTGTTTTTTTGGCATCGCTATATACGCTTGTCCAAAAAAACGCTCATCGGCGCTTAATATTTCGCTTAACTTTTTTCTTCAGAACTTGGCAGCATTGCGTGTTACTGTCAAATATTGAACATTATAAATTTTATTGTTTTTTATTTTTTATTATTTTTTTTTTATTTTATGTGACATAAACATGGTTGTTTTTCAAAAAGTGATGCCAATAAATTACGTAGACTATCATTTTCTTGATCTGGCAATAGTGTTTCTATCGGTGACTATGAGCTAAGCGGCTATAATTATCCTGTCTTAGCTAAGCATTTTTTGTATGAGAAAATATTGTTAAGCGTATATAGCGATGCCAAAAAAACGCACCTAATATTTAATGTAGAAAATATTGAGTGGGTAAAACTGAGAAAAAGCATTTCGTGAGGATTTTCAGTTAAAAAGCGCTCAATACTGAACTGACGTATTGGTTACGTGAATTCATCTCGTCAAGTGTTGTTTTTTCAGATATCAGCACTATCAACTTTTATAATTCTTTTACAAAGTCGAGAAAGTTGAAAGAAATATAAGAAGTATTCACGATTCAGTGCATTTGACTGAATATTTTAGCATGAGCACAATAGCATGAACAAAATATACATATTTGTACATTAGGGTGGGTTAAATTCTTCGGGTGAGAAAAAAGCGAAAGGTGTATAGCAAAAACGAAATCTAAGAAAATTTCCACAAGATATTAGGGATCTAAAATTAAAACCTGGCTACCGCCGAGAGATATAAGGCTTTCGGTTTAAGTTATTTAAAAAAACTGCATAAATTTTATGGAAAACAAGATGTTATCGTTGAAGCAAAGATCATATATTATTAGCTCGGGGCTGTTTTGAACATAATTTTATTAGGTTAAGAATCTGTTTCCATATTGTTAATAATATTTGTGTCTAACCCGTGTTTTATTAAAGTTTGATTTAAAGAAATGCCGAAAAGTAGTGAAAGACCCTTTTTTCCGGAAAAAGTTTTAAAATTTTATTTTAAGTAAATAAAATTTTGAACCGATTTCATTCGGGAATATGCCTCCACAGAGAACCGAACGATGTGTGCAGTTGCTAACGCATATCTCTAATTTTTATGTCTCTCGGTGGGAGCTAGGTTTTGATTTTAGACCCATAGTTTCTTGTGGAAGTTTTCTTAGAATTCTTTGTAAATTACGTTTTTGCTATAGGCCTTTTGACAATAGGCTCACCCTAATACCCAACCTAGTCTACAAACCATTTGTATTACAACAAAAGAAATGCAATTTTGAATAAAGTTACTAATGATTATAATTAAAAAAAACAGCTCTTTGCCGTTTGATGTTTCGCAAAAACAACCCATTTAGCGGAAAGTATAATTTTATGCTATTTCACGACCCATCGTTTTTTCGGATAGAATGCAACCATTCAGAACAGTTAGCATTTTTGTCAAACACTTTACTGGGAGATCATTTGAAATGATGAGCTGGACTGAGGTGAGTTTCTACTGTCAAAATGTTTTTTGCTTTTTCTAGTTTGCCGGCGCATATTTAATGCTTTGATATCAGATTGTATTAATTGCTTGGGTAAAGTTTGTTCTAAAATACATAAATGAAGTGAAAGTTGTCTAGAAAAATGTATATTCCATCGATAACGACCATCCTGGCTTGCGTCTTCTTGGCGTATATGGCCCATTCGATGTGGATCATGGCCCAATTGTTTACTAAGCTGACATGCACTTCAGTGCCTTGTTACAAATCGTTTCTGGACTCAAAGCCTAAAATGCAGCTGGCTCTTTTTACTGCCGTGAGTAGCAATCCTATCTCAAGTGAAGTATCCAAAGTGTACAGTAATAGTGACTTTAAGTACTGGCAAAAGTTTGAGAGGTAAACGTATGACATTTTTCATCTTTATGATTGTAAAGCTTATGTTGGTTTTGTAGTGAATTGGAGCTTAATATTCCATTGAAGACAAGACGCAACGGTACGCTGCATATGCAGGTTGTGCTGGCCTTAGAAGGTGAGCCGTTGGAATGGAAAACACTCAGACGCGATGGTCCAACAGTGATACATAGTCTAACTCTTACAGAGTATATGATTCCCAAAACAGAGACGTTCAATTTGTTGGGTGCTGAGGTTGTTTATAATAAAATATGCTTTTGGCAGATTATAATCATATATCATTTTGACTTGCAGAGAGATACGGAGCAGGGTGCCAAGTCATCTGTTCAAGTGAAACCAGTAACACATATCATGTCACAGGCACATGTGGCACTGTTAACCGACAGTATTTCGTTGTCGCACAAAGATGTTCCCCCTGAAATGGCACGCCTTATACACGTTAACAAAAACCAACAAATACTTCCCATACTAAAAACGGATTATTTTAACTCGCGTATAAAAGATCTTGTTAGAGTCACTAGAAACACCACCGAATTAACTATAAGCTTCCATTATAAGCCAATCGGAATAGGTAAACTGCGGCTAATGTTAATGGTCGAACATGCCACAAATATGATTTTGTCAATGGGATTTACTAAAAAAGATGTGGATGAAGTCAAGGGTATGTTTTCGGATACTAATGTGTACCTACTCTGTGGCACATTCTTCATCGGAAGTGTTCATGTACGTATTAACTAAATGTTTCTGCTATTCATTAAAAGATTGCTAAACATCGATATTTATTTTAGATCCTTTTCGACTTTCTGGCTTTTAAAAATGATGTGTATTTCTGGCAAAGAAAGAAATCATACGAAGGACTATCTACGCGGACCACATTATGGAGAGCATTCTCACAGATAGTTATATTTTTGTACTTATTAGACGAAAACACTTCCTTGCTTGTCCTGATACCAGCCGGGCTGGGTGCACTAATAGAACTTTGGAAGTGTAAAAGAATTCTTAAATTAAGCATTGGTCTTCGTGGTATCACGAAGATTAGCGACAAAGAAAACATGACGAAAGCTATAGATTTGGCCGAAGAGAAGACTGAAGAGTTCGATAAGCAAGGCATGAAATATCTCAGCTATTTGTTGTACCCGCTGTGTATCGCAGGTGCTGCTTACTCTCTTATTTATCAACCGCATAAGAGTTGGTATTCGTGGACACTGAATTCCTTGGTTAACGGGGTCTATGCGTTTGGTTTCTTATTTATGTTGCCGCAGCTGTTTGTCAACTACAAACTCAAGTCTGTTGCAGCTTTACCATGGCGTACTTTCATGTACAAAGCGTTCAATACGTTTATCGACGACTTTTTTGCATTTATCATTACCATGCCGACTGCGCATCGTGTTGCTTGCTTGCGTGACGATGTCGTCTTTCTGATTTATTTGTATCAGCGATGGCTTTATCCAGTCGACAAGAAGCGCGTTGATACTGGATTGACGGTTGAAGAGACTGTTGAACCCGAGCAAGTGCAAGCCCTAGGTGAGAAAAAAATTCAGTGATCAACGTTCAATGCATGGTCCATTTTGTGTGTGCTTTCGTTATAAGTGAAGTAAATAATAGTTTCTATATATTCCGTTGAATACATTGTCAACTTGTAGTGTGAAATTTTTTATTATATATAAATTAAATGTGTAAACTTTTTATATAACTTGCAATTTTGCAACTTGCACTAATTTCTTATCTTATTTTTATTTAAATATCCAATGAAAGTTTGTGGGGTTTTTTCACCATTTTACGGAGTGGTTTCTAATTGGTCGAGCACTGCGATGTTGGTCTTGGCAGCTGGTACGGCCTTTTTTAAACTCTGCCACCCAATAGTTTACTGTTGTAAGCGAAGAAAAATAGACTCCCCCAGAGTGGAATCTAGCTCCGCTTTGATATTGGTTGGACTGAGAACTTTCAAATGAAAGAATTGGTTTACATAACGATGAGCAATTTTTGCCATGTTTTAAAAAAATTTTTTTTTCAGAGGTCCCAGGGTCTATTCCAGGCCGTACGCTTTAACCTTTCGCATTTACATTTTCTATCCTCATTTGTAATCAACTGAAAATTCATCAATATTTACGACTTTAAGTTGTTCGTGGATGAGATTTCCTTATAACTTAAATGATTGAGATAAAAGAATACCACTTGCCTCAGATTTCTTTGACTTTCCACCACGCTTATAACATACTAAACTTGTTTCACTTGTTTGCCCCTTCCTTCCCACTAATATATTAGCCCATTTCGAACCAAGGAAGGTTCAAAGCTAAAAAACAAAATTCACAGAGCATTTAATACTGATGGCTACCAAACAAATACTGAATAATCTAGTGTCGTCGAACTTCAAAATTAAGTTTTATTAGGTTGGTACTTTCTACCATAGGAATTTTTTTGAAGTGAAACTTCTTTAGCCGCGATGGGGAGTAAAACCGATGAATCAATTCGCCGATGAAACACTTCGCCGTGAAACGCTTCGGTGTGCTTTTAAACGCAAAATTAAATAATTGCAATATAGTATGGACAAAGTAGCTTTTCAACTGCATGGTTCATACATCGAGTAATTATTATATTGCCATCAAAATTCGAAGTATGTATATGGAGCATGTCTTTGATATTCATATTGAAAATATCAAATTTAAACAAAAAGACAAACACTGACTGCTACTAAGTAACAGAGTTGTAATGCACATTTTAAAGTATATTTCAAACTTTTGAGAGTAACAAAAGAGTACACAGAGTATATTTCTGTATTACATTTATTTTCCTTATATCTTTATATTTTTGATACAAAATTCTACATATCACATAGTTTTATGATATATATTCACCCTCTCCAGCTCTCCTTTAAATCTCCCTGTTAAGGTGTAGGGAATAAATATACAAAAATCATAAAATTTGTATAGGAGCCCCCTAAGGAGTGGTCGGAGGGAATAGGTCCCCAAGGGAATATTTTCCTTTTGCAAAAGTAATGGGGGTTGGTCATATACATTAACCCTCTCCAGCCCACCCTTAAATCTCCCTGTTCAGGTTTA
Organism: Pherbina coryleti; assembly: GCA_943735915.1. NCBI lineage: Eukaryota > Metazoa > Arthropoda > Insecta > Diptera > Sciomyzidae > Pherbina > Pherbina coryleti. The sequence goes on from OX030951.1 coordinate 109,452,899, forward strand.
GGGAAAGAATATACAAAAATCATAAAATTTGTATGGGGGTCCTCCTAAGGAGTGGTCGGAGGGAATAGGTCCCCAACGGAAAAATGTTTCTTTTGCAAAAGTAATAGGGGTTGGTCATACATATAACCCTCTCCGGCCTTTCCTTAAAGCCCCCTGTTCAGGTGTAGGGAATAAAAATTGACATATGCCAGCAACAAAGCTGTGTGGTGTTTTTAATTTTATGTTTGAGGAAGCAAAAATAAAACTGGACAAATGATTTTTATTTTTGAGCGTAAAATAAAAATTGAGAAAAAAATTTTATTTCTGAGCGAAAAAACAAAAATTGAAAAACAATTATAAAAACGGTTATAATTATTACGATCCCTGATTAAAACAGATTTAACTTACTTTTGCCATTATATGAAACGGGACTTCCTTAGAAAGACTATATTAAAGAGACCACTTAAAAATTAAGTTTTTTAGGTTAAAGTTTCACTTCTACCGTGCGTGGTCGCCACACACATATTTTTTTTTTTATACAATTGCACATCTATACGTCGATTCGGGTACTTCTGAGACAACTCAGAAATCCTTTTATGGAGTTTTGAACCTAACAAAACATGAAGCTTTGAACAAAACAGATGAACATGGTTTTTGCAGCAGTGCAGATTGTAACTCTCTGGTCAAAATTTGGAGAGTTTTTGTATGTGTTAGAACAAATAAAATACTTCTTTTAATTTTTTAAAAATTTTACGCCCAAAAAGTTGCCGCCGCTCATCACAAAAAAAGGTATTTGATAAAGTAAAGACCATCCGTTCAGTACCAGAACTTTAAAATCACATAAAAATTAAAATTTTCCGGTTTTTTTTAAACATTTAATTGCATGCTCTATTAAGTTGTGCTTATTGGTAATTATCATTATCATAAGTAGAAAATAGTAAACAAAATTAAATAATTGAAAAGTCTTCGTAAATAATATCAAATAAACTTACTTTGATTCAGCATCAACAGAAACAAAAAATACTCATTACCTTTTAAGAACTCATAAAATTCTCATAAATACACCTTTGGAAGAAGACACAAAAACAGGCTACGATGTTCAAGTAGATCTTAAGGGGAAAAAGGGAAGATGAAGGACCGATTCAAAATACGATTCAAATATCAAGAAATGAACGGTTAAAATCTCCATCAATAACCATCATCAATAAGATTGCCACACATATGCAGTAATCTCTTCTTTAATAATCACATATATGTATATCTTCTCCGATGCATTTTTCCGCTGAATCCTAGGTAAAAATTGGCCTACCACATAAAAACTTTGTCATAATCTCATAAAGTTTGCTTAAATTTATTTTATATTTGAAAAAAGAGTTTATTAATGACAAAATGTCAGTATTACAAAATTTATTTTTTCTTAACAATTACAGCAGTATAAGACAAAATTATAATTATTCTCGCATTTTTTGGGCGTGGCAAAGGCAACATGTAGCATATAGCTTTTATTACAAATTTATTTCATCAAAATTGTCTAGTTATTCTCGACTTTTTGGTTTTTTACAATTAAGTATGTACGTGTGGAAGGTCCCAGTAAAAAAGTGGATTATCCTATGAGCGATCCGGAAGTGCTCCCTGAGGAGCCGTGGATTGCTCTCTATTGATCCAAGCTAGGTGCATTTTGTGCTCTGTTTCAACATTGCATGTCCTAGGAAGGCGAGCGCTCCCTATAACATCCCAGCCGAGTGGATAAGGAGCGATCAATATATAATCCAAATGGATAAATAAAGGAGTTTTTGAAATATATTTTTGTCTACAAAAATAGTGAGAGCATTTTTCTAAAATGCACGTCCCTCACTTAGTTTTATTATTTTTGCATTCATTGCTCGCCTATTGCTACAATAAAAAGTGAGGGAGCTCTAGCGCAAAGTGCTCGCTTTTTGCTTCCATAAAACAACATAAGAGCGCTCCCTTGTTGCTCCTCATGGGAGTGATCCTATATATTTTTACTGGGGTGGGCGTGACCAATACAATTTTGATTTTTTCAATAAGTTCAATAATCAATAATTTTGTCTTATACTTAAACTAATACGTATACTCAGGGGCGTTCACGGCATTTTGGAAGTACAGGCAAGCTATGATTTTGGCGCCCTTATACATTTAATTTTTAAAGAACTTATCGAAAAAATCTGAATATGTAAATTATTAAATACCAAACATATTTTGTATTAAATCACTTTAAATAAACGGGTTTAAATAGATAATTTATTTTTAAAATATATTTAGTATAAATCACAACATTTTTTAAGACTGCACGAAATAAGAATTAAAAATTCATTGAAAAAAAAAAACTTTAAAAATGAGATCATAAAATATATGAAGGAACAAACAAGAAATTTTTTCCTTTTCGTGTTTTGCGCCCCACATAATTTCACTCATCACTGCACTAAATTCAAAAGAATTGCTAACTAGTAAGGACGCCTTTACCGATAAGAGTTCTGCTAAGAACGACTTTTCCAAAATGAACAATTACACGGCTAGCAGTTAAAAAAAAACGAAACTATTTTCACTGTCAAACAATGTGAGTAACGGTGTTGTAATTTTTAGAAGGAAGTACGATGAGTACTGCTAAGTACAGTGTTGTGCATATTAATAGCAACTATAATTGGCGTAGCAAACTTCTTCGTATTTTTTTATCGTCTAACTTCTTTCCTCAAAATTTTTATAGTTAGTTTTACTGAATCATGTATTGTGCTCAATATAGCACCAAAAGAAATGAAGTAAAAAAGAACGTTACTTCAGCAATGAGAACAGTACATATACGGAAAGACCGATTTTTGACTGCATAACGAAAGCAAATTAACTTTAAATATCAGTTATATTTTTAATTTTTTGCTTATTTCATACTCATTTAGACTGAAAAGAGTCATTTGTAAATAATTCTGTTTGTGAAGAAAATATTTTATCTCATTTCACGTGATAAATACCCAGAGTCCTTTAAACATCAATAATTGATGAGTATAAATCGGGTGCATCACAAATTTTTGAAGTGAAACTTCTTAGGCGGCGCTTCGAAATTTGAATGAAAATATTGAGGAGTGAAATTTCAAGGTCAATTTACTTCATTTCGTTACACGATAGAGAAGAAAGATATGTTGTACAGTAGATAGAATGAGAGAGATATACATTGTATAAAAGACTGAAAAAAATTTCTTTGTTAGCGCTGAGTATTGAACCTGCAATCGCAGTTTTATGAACCCAACGTGCTATATGCTGGGCTAAGGTCTTCATATGTAAATGCTGTCTACATACCAATTAATCAAACTACTTTTGCTGTAGATGCCAGCGGGAAAATAAACAGCGCTCCTAGCGGGAAAATATAACAGCCTTATTCATAAACATTTTCGCAACCATGTTTTTTGTTTGTCTTTTCGTTTAATATCAAAGACATGCTCCATATGCGCCCTTTGCAGCATTTTTTTTATGTGGCGGCCATTGCAAATCCATTGGAATTCTTAATTTTTGTAGAGATTTTCTTTAGTTCAGACACAAACCTTACAAACATGAGCAGCGAATGAAAAAATGTTTATGAATAAAGCCCAAGAATGATAGAAAAATAGATTGCGCAGATAGTAAAAATAATTTTCTACGATCTGCGCATCTACTTTACGATAGACTTACGATATGAGCTTACGATATGGCTTTCTGTCAAGTCTTGTTAAAAATGTGAACAAATATGAAACAATGGCAAAAGATTCAAGAAACAAACTTGGTCTAGCGTGACGTCATGATCGTAAAAAATACTTTGTTCGTAGCTAGAAATGTCAAAATGAAAAGTAAACAACATAACGGACCTGCGCAATGCGTAATCTATTTTTCTATCATTCTTGAATAAAGCGTAGTATGCTGTAGAAACGAAAATTTCTTAGCATTTAATTCTACACCCGAACTATTAGTGTAGAGTCAAAAATGTTTGTATGGAGAAAAAAGTAACTACAGTACGACCTTGCTCAATGCAACTAATAGAAATTCGGGCAATTGACATAGTTAACGTTGAAGAAACGCAATTAAACATCTAAACATAAAGCTTTATGTCTCTGAATCTTAGATATTGTGGGTTAATGCACTTTGTATCCTTAAATATTGTTTGAATAGATTTTTCATTAAAAATGTATTTTACAAGCAAAGAAGAACTGAAAGAATATAAGATGAAAGTTTATGCAAGTTTACGCAAATGCAAGTTGCGATAATTGTGCAATTCCATGACGCCAACTTGACACTGTGCGCAAGAAAAGTTGGAATAAGTTCTTTCAATAGATAACTATTTTATACATATCTTAGTTATATAATTTTATATCGAACTATTTACTATTAATAATAATAGTAAGTATAATGTGTGTGTGAAAGTTTTAGTTATCTTTTCACATTTAAAGTTTTGAACAAAAAAGTATTTATAAGGCTTAATTTTTTTAAAGCAAAAATAATAACTAAAATTTGTCCCATAGTTTTTGAGTACAAAATAACCGGTAATTTTTGATTTTTAGTTTTTAAGGCAGAAATAAAAATGAAAGTTAAGATCAAGTTTACAGTTGAGGTAGATTTATTGTTGTGACATTGTTCTGTGAAACTCCTTATTAATATGCCAAAAAAAAATTTTTGAAAAACAAATTTATAAATCCACCTGAAGCTCCCATTGGCAAAAAAATCGCTCATTGTAGTTATGTAAAATAAAAAAATCCCTTTTTAAGAAATTATTCCCTTAATATGCGGAATATGCAACACTTGATTTTCTCACGATCATACTCTCGCTCTCAAACTTTCAATAAAGCTACGCTCTGAGTTTTCTCCCTAGTGCAGCGATGGGTTCTATTCCAGATAGAACTCTACGCCACATAACGTTGCGTAGCTTTACGATTGCATAATCGAGCCTTTACACTAAAATCGTTCTTATTCTAGAAAAGAAAGAGTGTATACATAGAAGAAGTTTCACTTCTTTACTGTATACACGGTATACTGTATCTTTTTTTTATCAAAAAAAGTACATAATAAATAAATCAATAATTTCACGTCTTATAAAAAAGTTTGAGACTAAAAAAACTGTGAAACCCTTAACTTGGATGGTCCGAAGCGTATAATAACCCAGAGAAAGAGGACCGACCTATAACATAATCCTAGCTTTTCAAAAATATCCTTTTTTTATCATATCAGTCTGTTGTTAGTCAACTAAATTTTAACGTGGACTTGAGTATTGTTCCTCGATGTGCTTTGGAGGTTGACTTAAGTTGCGGACCAGTGAAGAAGTTGCAGATCAGTGAAGAAGCCCTTGCTTACATAGGTTTCCTTACATTACTTAGAACAAAGGTTTGCTTTTAAGACATAATACCTTTTTGCTTAAATCAATAAAAATTTCTATATTCCAGATTAAATTTTGCAAGAACTCACTTAAATGGCCTGTTTACCAATGTAAAAAAGTTTTTTTAGTGACGAGTCCAAATTTAATTTCATAACCAGAGATAGCATAGCCACAGCACATCGGCGAAAAGGTGAGCGCCTAAAATCTCAAAATTGTCAGATCATAGTTAAGCAGGGAGGCGGCTTAGCCATGATCTGGGCTTGTTTTTCTGAATTTGGACAAGGTTTAGTTCTTGAAATTACCCGAACAATGGACCGATTTATTTCTAAACAGATTTAAGAGACAGTCATGTTGTCGAAATAATACTCAATAAAAAAATGAAATTAGCCCCAATGAAATATCCCCAACCAATTAGGGACGTTCCATTTTAGCCCTTGAAAGGATTGACCGAACTTCTTATGATCAAATTGTGTTGTGCGTGTTATTAAATGTTTGAACACAATTGATCGAGAACTGAACCTAATAGTTTTATGCCGACTCCGAACGGCTAATGTGCATATTCTCAAGAAGCTTTACATGGCATTATTTTCTCTCTGGTTTGCCATTGTCTGCAGAGAGGTGACGACCGAACAGAAAAATTAATTCAGTTGAAAAAGCTTTCTGTTTCGGATGGAATTGAACCAGTTTTCTCTGGCGTATGGGTCACGCAATCTAACCACTGCGCCACGGCCGCCACTCCTGCTAATACTTGTACTTATTTTATCTCGTTGAACCTTGATTTGTATACTTACTTGAATATCAATGCCCACACTTCAAAATCTTAAAACGACGTTATCCAAACGTATTACATATTTTTAAAAATTTTATTCACTATCAGCATAAAATAAAAAAGAAATATTTATTTATATTTACACCTTTTAAATAAGTTTATAAATACACATGTTGGCAAAAATAAAAAAAGGATGTAATGCTAAAGCAAGGAATAAATTACAATGCATACAATCGTCAAAATAGAGGAAATATGATACGGATGGTAAACTTAGCTCGCATCTTGCGAAAGGAAACTTTACGATACATTTTTCAATCGACTTATATTTATGTGTGAATGTGATGATTGATAAATAAAATTAAAAGTTATACCTATTTAATGCATTAATAATAAGTGTGCAAGATTTGCAGTATCGGATATATTATGTACAAGAGTTCGGATGAGCTGTGATTCTTAGGCGATGCGTTTTTTTCGACTAGGTGATAAAATCTTTAGCATGGTTACAACAGGTGCTTCAAATGAGATTGAAACAAGGAACGAAAGCAAATAAGAGCTGACAACAAGTCCGAAGAATGTGACAACCTGAAATGGAAAATATTGAGTTTAAATGGAAAACTATTTTAAGTATCAGAACTCACCATCGAGTCACCGCCCAAATGCATTGGGGCATCCGAGTTAAGTGCCATCGAACGAATAACAATGGGATGCACAAGGTAGGCGCAGTAGGTAACACGTGAGAATGGATACAAACATGGTGCCGAAAGCAGTGAATTAACGTAGCCACCATAGCCTGTAGAACAGGCTATTGTTATCCAAGCTAACGATAAGGCCCATGCGGAGTGACTCAGAGAGCTGTAGGCAGCGGCTGTGAACTGTGAGAGCTCGGCACGGTAAAGGCCAAACACAAGTACTAGCAAATTAAGTATAGCGACGACCCAGGCACTGATAACCGTTAATCGAGGAAGTCTGATTTTACAATTAGTACGGAAAAGAATCCATCCAACCGCCATGCCAATAAGATAAGGACCGAGACGAGTCCAGGGCTTATCGTAGATCTTATCAAATAAAGCTAGTGGATCATCTGTGTTTGGTCTGTGATTGTTGGTGAAAGCAATAACGGCTGTTGTTATCCATGATAAGACCAAAAACACTCCCGTGGTATAGGCGGACACCTTAAAGTGGCGTACTCCAATGATGAGTATGATGGCTCCAATTATGTAGAATTGAGTATCGTTTGCCAGATACCAGCTCCAGAGCATACACTACAATGAAAAATAAGTTAAAATGGATCTAGCGAACGAGTTCGACAAAAATTTCAAAGATGTCTGACCATTTCTTCCACGGGGAACAATGTGTTGATGTAAAGAACGTTGCGCCACCAAAACTCTGGACAGGTAACGTGATCCATTGTCGGTGGATCAAAAATCGAATATGTTGCCAGGTACTTCATTGATACCTGAACTACACCCAGGACAAACATATATGGAGCAGTGAGTCTGAAAATAAAAAGGTTCAAGATTTTCATAAAGTTACCTACGGTTTTCGACAAGACTTCAATGATCTTCTCAAGCAAACCTCATAAATCTGTAGGCTACCAAACCGAAAAAATGCGCTGTACCAGCAGTGAACTCATTGGAACCCTTTGTCAGTTTGTTAAGCTTTCCTTTTGCATTTGTTCTAAAGTACAGATATGATATTAAGAAACCACTGATGAAGAAAAATGTGTCCACGCTGAAGGCGCCATTTGTTACAGCTTGGAAAAAGAAATTCTGCTCCACATCTTTACGCATTTCCATATTGTCCGAGTATTTAAAAACAACAATACAGGTGTGTCCCAGTATCACCCAAGCCATTGAGAAGGCACGTAGACCATGAATAGATGGTATAGTATCAGAGCCCACATTTCGATCGCAAATGGCATTAAAATTTGTTATAACAGAAAACGATAGTAAAAGTTCGGAGAGTACACTCAGTTTTTCGGGTTCGGGTTCATGGAGGTGACCTTCTAAGTGTTCATCGGATAAGTTATTGTTGCTGTTATGTGGCAAGTTAAGCACAATGTTGAGTTCCTTAAGTGTTTCCTTTTTAATTGAATCATTAGTAATTGAGTCACCATAGTCGGATGAGGCACATCCTATGCCCGACGATGCCTCGCTGTTATTCATCATTTCCTTGTCCTGCTGGCGAAGGGCAGCGTTTAATTTTCGCGTCAAAAAAATTTCGTAAAGAGTGCCAAAAAACATAAGGATAATGACAATAGTTGAAACGATTCTGAAAAAGGATTTAAACTAAATATATTAAAATGGAATAAAAATGGGGTTGAGAAACGCATATTTAATAAAAAAGAAATTTTAAAATATTGGTTTCAAATTTGATTTTTTTTTTTTTTTGTATTTTGAAGGTGCTTATCAAAACCATGGTATAATAGTACAAGGAAGCATTGACAACTGCTTATTTTCTCTTCTATAAGAAAACATCTCCTGTCAAAAACAGCTGTTTGTCAAAATGCATCTGCAGCTGCTGAAGTTGTTTTTTTTTCACTTCAAAGTTTTCAACATTGTTTGTGTTTGCAATGGCCGATTGTAAGCGGTCTCGTTTTGAGTATATTTTTTGACAGGAGATGGTTTCCCAAGCAACTGTCAATGCTATATTGTAATTATTATACCATGATCAAAATTTTACACTAAGCAAATTTTATAACGCACTCTCGCGAAATCTATGTTGATAACAATCAGAAGAAAGCTTAGATACGGAATGAGAGAACAAACTGCACTACTTTAAACAAAGTCTCTTTATTAGCTCTAAGCATTGATTGGCAGGAGAACCGTGAGTTTGCATTGAAATTCACTCATTGCTGCTTAATTGTAATCATATCAAAACTATACGACGTTTTACATTTTTATATTTTTTAATGTTGTAATACAACAACAAAAACTTAAATAATTACATTTACATTTATTACTTCTTCTACTCCCTTAGAATAGCAACCTTAAAATCTGAAATTGACAGATATTTAATATTTTCCACGTAAACATGTCTATCCAGTATTCCCCAAACGTTCTCAATAGGGTTTAGGTCAGTTGAGCACGCTGGCCAGTCCAAAAGGTCAATCTAACATGCTTCCAAAAACCCTTGCCCTTGTTTGACGACTTGTGTGGATGCTTGCATTATCTTGGATAAATATATTCTGTCTCTCTCTATTCTCCTCTAAAAATGGCAAAAGAATGGAGAGCACTCCAATTCATTTCTGTTCTCAGCAGATTCATCTTGGAGCTTACAAAACGCAATTCAAGAGTGCTCGTCTTGTGAATAGCACCCCACGCCATCACGTTACCACCACCAACATTTTTTTGGAAAATATAAGCGGATTCTTAAATCCTTCAAGTAGTATCGGTATCCATCTGGGCCTTTTGCGAAAAAAATTGTTAGAATGGTACGTGTTAGGAGAATAACTCTATTTATATACGGAGTCGCAGTTGGTATCCAAAATATTTGATGCAAATTAAAAACGTGCTATCTTATGGTGGGCAAGAATTGTAGGAGCTTTTTCAATATGGATCTAAAAATTGTTTCGGAACTGTTTAAAACTCGCCAAACCGTAATTTTCGAAACTGATTGGCTGCATTTGCAAGTGGGGCATAAGATATGGTTGAATTGCTGGCTTTCTTATTTATCACTCTCTTATCAAGCTCTGATAGCTTAGCTTACGACCTGTTTTGTATTTTATGCCATAATTTTTCGGGTTTTTTAAAAAAGAGGCAATAACACAACGTGTACGACCAATTTCTTTTGAAATTTGTGAAAAAATTTGCCCCTTTTTTCTATGAATAGCAAAGTTCCGCTCGGCACAATTCGGAGGCACAATTAAAGTTTATATTCAGACGGACAATGATGCGACCTCTCTATTAGTGAACTTTTAAATTACTGTCGTATAGTTTTGATACGATTGAAATTAAGCAGCAATGCGTGCATTTAAACTTAAACTGCCGTTACTCCTTCTAATCAATGATTAGAGCTGATAAAAAGACTATGTTTAAAGTAGTACAGTTTGTTTTCTCATTCTGTGTTTGGGCTTTCTTCTGATCTCCAATTCGATTAAAATTATTTTTGTAGTTGCAAACGACTCTATTCCAAAATTGAAGGAACTCTATCATGTTAAGTTAGGTTAGGTTCGGTTAAGGTTTAACTTTAGCTGGGTGTTCCCTTATTTTAGTGACCCGAATATATAAATATATTGTGCCTGCACAATATATACTTGTATATCTGTGCTATGTTTGGTATTGGTTTGGTGTTTGAGAGTTGCATCTCTTTTCCACGTAGGATCTTGGGTTGGACAGTAGCCCCAAGCCGAATGACAGCAGTTATGAACGCGGTTATGTATCGTCTGGTGAATTACTTTGGATGTTGTCTTGTATATCTTCGTATTATGAAGATTGTGCTTTTATTCGATGATGTTTATGATGTTTACATAAGCACAAAAAATACTCAAATTTAAAATGTTTCTTCACTTAATTTTGATTTCCGCTGAAAGGCCAAGCAATTATGCTTAGTGGAGGCTTTTATTTGCCAATAGGTGGTAAGTTTTAGCACGTAGGTGCATTCTATTCAGTCCGGCTGATCCGGGAACTTCTTAGAATGTAAATCGTGCATGCGTATGGTGCGGGTCATACGTATCTATGAAGATTTCTTACCTCCGGGCGAATCCAAAAAAAAAAAAAAAAAAAAAAAAAGGTGGCTGAGCCGACAGACAACTTGTACACTTAGGCCAGTGCAGGCCCGTTGTGATACCACATAATCTCTTTGGAACCTATGAGAGATTTTCCTCCTCAGCAAACCAGTTCGAAAGGGTTATGTACTTTAGGATATGCTTGATTTCCAGGCATGAGACTTTGGTACGTCCATTATACAATTATACAAGGTAGGAGTGTCAACTGGCTATTTTCTCATGAGTGTCTTGCATAGACTGTCATTTGCCTGTTTATTTTACTTTCTATTTTCTTTTCTACTTTTTTCGTTCTCTAATTTATACCATTTTTGACAGTTGGTGCAAGACGAAAAAACCAGAGTTGCCTTTCTCCTTTTAGTTAGCGCTGGATATTCGCAGAGAAAGTACTGAACATTTTCTACCTCTTCTTCACACTTGCAGCTCCTGCAAAAGTTATTAGATGTAAGTCCTAAAGGAAAAGCATGTGTTCCGATTAGAAAGAGACCCGTGAGGACTCCTACTATTTTTGACAGGCTTACCCTGCTTTGCTCAAGCATTAAGTTAGTGCGCTTTAAGTCGTAGGAAGGCCACGTTGGCTTAGTTGTTCTACATGTGGCAAAGGGTTCCCAACGTTCTTATGCAAGACTTAAGAATCTGTTCCTGCACCGGAGTTTATAGGAGGACATGGGTATACCAATAAATTCCTCATTTAAGAGGGTGTTCGAGGTCGTACCCTGCCTTTGCCAATTCGTCAGCCAAATTATTACCCTCGATATCCCTTTGTCCGGGTACCCATATGAGGTAGATCCTGAATAATTTAGCCATCTCGTTAAGAGATCTGCGGCACTCAGTGAGAGTTTTCGAGTTGTCAATATGTGAGTTCAGCGCCTTAAGCGCAGCTTAATTATCAGAGAAGATGTAAATACTCTTTCCCTTTTTATTTTTTACTAGATTCTTCATATAAATTTGTCAATTTATGCGTGGGGACTGTGAAGAGTTCACCAAGGAGTTCATTTGACTCAGTGGAAGAACTCTATTTTTTTATTTATTAATCATATCAAGGCTTCCTTTTATAAAATTTATAACTTTAAAAACAATTTTCTTTAGAAAAATTTCAATTATAAACAGATTTATTCCTTTTACAAATAGTGCGACTATCATCCTTTTTTGAGGAGTACAAACAGGAAGCATTTCCCATTTTCGCAAAACTTTTATTCCATTTTGTAAGCACAATTAAATTGTTTTTATTTTTTTTTTTGAGTGAGTTTTGTGAAATTTATTCTTCTTTTACAGGGTTTTCCAATAGGAGGTGTTATTTTGGTATTATTTTGTTATTTTTGTTGCTTGTGTGGCACGTAGCGCCGTCTTGTTGAAAGTAAACGTTGTCCAGATCAATACCATCCAACTCCGACCATAAAAAAATCATTAATCATCTCTCGATAGCGCGATCCATTCACCGTAACTGCTGATCCAACCTCATTTTCGAAAAAGTAAGGACCAATAACCCCGCCGGACCATAAACCGCACCAAACAGTCACACGTTGAGGATGGAGATACTTCTCAACAATAACTCTTGGGTTTTCCGAGCCCCAGATGCGACAGTTTTGCTTGTTGATTTATCGATGGAATTCCGAATCATTTTCATGCATTTCAAGTAGGCTTGGGTAGCTCATGAACGAACTAGTTCAATTGAACGTTCCCACTCATGAACTATGTGAACTAGTTCAGTGTTTCTCGTTCTTTTAGTTCTTTTAGTTCATTTTAGTTCAATTGATTTAGTTCAAAGTTCAGCGAGTAGGAACAAAACGAACGAGAGCAAGAATAACTACATTTACCATGCTATGGTTTGAGTCCTCGGTTTGAGACACTTTTTGTTTATGCACTAATACAAATGGTGAATTTGATGGATATCACATATTCATACCAAGTTTGTTTCATTTTGTATACCTGGACATGAACGAGTAAACGAAATGAACTAAAAGACCTAACGAACTAAAAGAACGAACGAACTAAAAGAACTAACGAACTAAGAGAACAAACGAAGTAAAACATGCAACGAACAAAAAGAACGAACGAACTAAAAGAACTAAATGAACGAACTAGTTCATTACATACGATTGAACTAAAAAGAGCGATCCTTGTGGTGAACTAAAATGCCCAAGCCTAATTTCAAGAACCCAATCAGCAAAGACACGACTTTGTTGATGATCGGCCGGCTTGAATTCTTGTGTTAACTGAACTTTATAATCCTTAAGACCCAAGTCTTTATGCAAAATACGGTGTAATGACGTATGTGGAATGCCCAATTCAAAAGAACGACGAGGAATGGACAAACCTGGGCTTTCTTCAACACTTTGGGCTACAGCATAAATATTCTCAGTTGTTCTTGAGCGACGTGCACGGGTTTTATTCTTCACATCACTAACTTGTCCCAACAGCTCAAATTTTTTCAACAATTTCTGTATTGCGGTACGACAAGGTGATTCACGACGACCAAAAAATGCTTTCCGTTTTGCGAACTGTGACTGCAAGATTTTCAACATTTTTGTAGTGAATTTAAATAATTTCAATGCGTTGTTGAAGCGTGTATAGTTCCATTTTTAGTAATGGCGTAGTTTCTACTTGTCAAAGAATAAAAGCTTTAAAAGTGAGCGATATACAATAGCGGGCGATTCACAATAACACTTCTTATTGGAAAACCCTGTATTAGATTAGTTAATTTTGTGCTATTCTTATGACCAATACTGTATCTACTTTAGCGGCCTCGATAGTCGAGTAGGTAGCGTGCTCAACTGCCATGCCAGAGGTCCCGGGTTTGAAATCCGGCCAGGCCATGGTCCTACTCTTTAACCTTTCTGCATTGTCTATTCTAATTTCTAACCAACTGAAATTGAAAATTCATCAATATTTACAGCTTTAAGATGTAGTTGGTGGTAGAGAAGTTTGTAGATGAGATTGCTTCATAACTTGAATTGACTGGGGTAAAGGCATAACACTTGCCCCAGATTCAAATTCACATGTTTCTTGTGCTTTCCACCACGCTTAGAACATTCTACACATATTTCACTTGATTGTCCTTTCCTTTCCACTATCTATCAACCCATTTCGAACCACGACAGTCTTGACTGAATAGGAATTACACCTGAAATTCTTGGTTCAAAGCAAAAAAAATGCTAGTTTTGACCTCATTACCGTTAATTCAAAATCTTAACATTGCGCAAAGTCCAGACACGACTTAAACCTTTAAGAAGAATATCTAAGAGCCATTCGTGAGATAGAGCCAACAAGCGTCAGCAAGGTTTTAGAAAAGCGGGGTGACAGGATGCGCAATTGCAAGACCAGCCGAGGCAGCCACATAAATGAAATCATGTTCATTAATAATGAGCAAGTTCGCTTTTTCAAATAAACCCTTAAATCCCACATTACCATAAAAACATATTCGCGTTGCCTCTAACTACTTCTTCGAGATTGTGTTGGACAATACTTTCTTAGAGTACTCAATTGCTGACATATTTATATATATAAAGTATTCTTTTGAACTTTGTGAAAACTTACATTAAAATCCAAAAAGTTTTATCTTTGAATATGCTGAATTCCTTATCGGTAGGAATACGTATGTCCAGTAATTCCAGTTCTCTGCTTTCTATTTGTGAATGTCCAAGACCCGTTAACTTGTTTATATCCAGCTTGGTACATGATGAGGGCAGGCAAAGTCCAACATAAATTATTCTTGACTGAAAAAAAAAAACAAAATAATGATCGAGAAATGTAAATTTCATTGATATTTCAGTAAATGCACCTGTTATGTCAAAAATTCTTCTTATTGTCTTATACTCTCTTCTTTTTTATTCTATCTATAAATGTAATTTGTACTGAGAGATATAGCTTATAAGCTCATTAATAGGTTTGCTACAGTGCTGATATTGACTTCTTTTAAAAGGTGTAAAAGAGGCCATAATAGGGAATAAATAAACCATTACAAACGCATTTTTTAATTCTTATAACTTTTATTTTAATCAAAGCAAACAGCCGAAGCCTTCGCTACTTGACTCTCACTCCTGCTTCAAGAAAGCACTCCTTCGATCGACGATATATGCGCGCAGTGGAATCATGTTTCCCACTCTATGCGTACGGCTGCCGAAGAGGTGATTGGCTATCACCGCCCTCGCCGAAACCAGTGGCACGACCAAGAGTGTCGCGACGCCACTGCAGAAAAAGACGCCGCCTACAAAGCCACCCTGCAGTCGGTTATGACGCGTGCTGCTAAAGAGCGATACAAAGAAAAGAGGAGGGAAGAGAGACGCATTTTCAGGCGAAAGAAAAGTGAAGCGGAAATGCGTGAGTACGAGAAAATTGAGATGCATGGTGACAGGAATGAGGACCGAAAATTTTTCGAAAAAATAAGACGCCTGGCCGATGGTTTCAAGACCGGGGCCTCTTCCTGCAAGGATGAAAATGGGAATCTAGTGACAGATATCCAGAGTACACTGATGATGTGGAGGGAACACTTCTCTAGGCTTCTGAATGGTGACGACGACAACAATCCCGCCAATAGAGATAATATCCCGGAATCCCCAATTTTGGACGACAGCGTTGAAGTTCCGCTGCCCGACCATAGTGAAGTCTTGAAAGCTATAGCTCGGCTTAAAAACAACAAAGCCGCAGGAGCCGATGGCTTACCTGATGAGCTCTTCAAGAATGGAGGCGAAGCTCTATTTAAATGCATTCATGAGCTTCTATGCAGAATATGGTCGGAAGAATGCATTCCAAACGATTGGAACCTCAGTGTGCTCTGCCCAATCCACAAGAAAGGTGATCCCACAATTTGCGCCAACTACCGTGGGATAAGCCTTCTGAATATCGCATATAAGGTCCTGTCGAGCGTATTATGTGGAAGACTGAAGCCCATCGTAAACCAGCTGATTGGACCTTATCAGTGTGGCTTCAGATTTGGCAAATCCACCATAGACCAGATATTTACGCTACGACAAATCTTGGAGAAGACCCTAGAAAAAAAAATCGACACGCACCATATTTTTGTTGATTACAAAGCCGCCTTCGATAGTCCAATAAGGAATCATCTATATTCCACCATGTCTGAAATAGGCATTCCTGCAAAGCTCATCCGCCTTTGCAGAATGACACTGAGCAACACCAGCAGCACAGTTAAAATCGGGAAGGACCTTACTCCTCCATTCGATACCAAACGAGGTTTGAGACAAGGTGATTCCTTATCGTGCGACTTTTTCAACCTAATGATGGAGAAGATCATCCGAGCTGCTGATTTGAGACGCAGTGGCACGCTATTCTACAAAAGTATTATGCTGCTGGCGTATGCTGATGATATCGATATCATTGGCCATAATACGCACGAAGTCAGCGCAGCATTCTCCAGGTTAGCGAAAGAGTCGAGTCGAATGGGTCTTGTAGTGAACGCAGATAAGACGAAATACCTATTGTCAACAAATAAACAGTCCCAGCGTCTTGGAAACCACGTCACTGTTGACAACATCTCCTTCGAGGTTGTTAAGGACTTCGTCTACCTGGGATCCAGCGTAAACTCTTTCAACGATGTCAGTATTGAGATAAAACGAAGGATAATTCTTGCCAACAGGTGTTACTTTGGATTGAGTAGGCAATTGAGAAGCAGAGCCCTCTCTCGACGAACAAAACTTACGCTCTATAAGTCACTAATCATGCCCGTTCTATTATATGCAGCACAAACCTGGACGTTGAGCAGTTCTGATGAAAAGACTTTGGGAGCCTTTGAGAGAAAGATTCTTCGTAAGATCTTCGGTCCAATCTGCGTCAATGGCGAGTACCGAATTCGATGGAACCATGAGCTGTATGAGCTGTACGCTGACATCGACATAGTTAAGCGTATTAAAATCGAGCGGCTCCGCTGGCTAGGTCATGTTGAGCGAATGGAAAACGACGCTCCAGCGAAAAAAATATTCGATTCTGCCCGGTGGTGGTCAACGCAGAAGAGGACGCCCACATCTTCGTTGGAAGGATCAGGTGTTGGATAACCTGACTACACTTGGTGTTTCCAACTGGTGCCATCAAGCACAAAACAGAAATGGCTGGCGCAATTTCTTATACGAGGCTAAAACCGACCTTCGGTTGTAAGCGCCAGATAAGAAAGTAAGTAAGTAACTTTTATTTCATGCCATATAATTGGCATTAACAAAACGTTAACGGAATAAATTAGGCCTGTGCGAGTAGCTTCGAGTACGAGTCGAGTCGAGTAGTGCAACTCGACTCGATTTTCGATTCGATTAACTCGGTGTTTCGATTAACTCGAAATAACGAGTTACTCGAGAAATTATCGAGTAACTCGAGATGTTTTCGAGTAACTCGAGGTATTTTCGAGTAACTCGAGATATTTTCGAGTTATTCGTACAGTTTCGAGTATTTTTTTACTCAGTGGTTGTTTTTTTTTTATTCCATGTTCTCAGCTTAACTCAAACAGGCTTACCCCTTTTCTAATAATACCTAAATATAAGTTTGTAATGATAGGTTGGGTCAAAGAAACTATTTTTCCCTAAAATTCTATTAAGTCAAGAAGTCAAAAGAATAAGAGAGAGAGAAAGAGAAATACAACTACATTTGTGCACATGAATTTTCTCATAATTTTTTATTGCTGAACTGACCATTGAAATGAAGTTAAAAGCTACAAACTAAAGATTTTTATGTAAAAATAAAATGCATGATACCGGTTGTGGTATAAGAGACGATTATTTTTCATTCACAAATCAGCAGCTAGAGAAAAAAGCCTTTCACTCTCGACTGATGTACACAGAATCGATAGATATCGTAATGTCATGAATGAAAGGTATTTCAATTTTGATTTTTCATTCTGTCACCGCAATATCAGTTATTCAGGAGGATCAACCCGGGGCTAATTACGGTAAAGTACCAATTCCTTGCCAATGAGTGAAATCCTAAATATATTTGTAAGATAAAGAACAGTGCTTTAAATGAAGCATGGCAACTCTGTTCAGAAAGATTTGAGCGGATGTTATTCAATTCAATGAGTCGTTTTATAGTTATCTTCGCATCATACAGTGTGTCAAACATGCAGATACGACAAGATAAATTAAATACGTGTATAAAAAATAGAGCTTTTTTTAATGAAAAGTTAATTATACTACGACGATTTCAACGTTAATACAATATAGAAAACTTGACCCAACATTTTAATGCTTTTCATATATGTATATTGCTTCGAAACACTTTGAAAGTTCATATCAAATATATATATATAAAAACCGAGAGTGTATGAACCGAGAATGCTGTTTAAATTTTATTAATTTTAGTTATTTACATTTATTTTTTTATTTTTTACATTGATTTCACTTTTATTTATTATATTAGAACTACTAGAACGTACACACAATAAATATATGCGATTATTTTTAAAACCATTCCACTGTAATCAGCTATGAATTAGCTGTGCATTCAAAGTCAAAACTCATGAGTATTCTAAACATTCAAACCCAATTGGAAATGGAACATATTCCCAAAATATTGAAATCCATGCATTGGAACTCAAATAATATAAAATTATAACGCAAGCTACCATAACATAACAAAATATTTCTTTATTGTTATTATATTTGGTTTGATCCC
The DNA here is from genome assembly GCA_943735915.1 of Pherbina coryleti. Taxonomy (NCBI): domain Eukaryota; kingdom Metazoa; phylum Arthropoda; class Insecta; order Diptera; family Sciomyzidae; genus Pherbina; species Pherbina coryleti. Next base: position 109,471,334 of record OX030951.1, read on the forward strand.
CAAAGCCGTGGCTGTGTTATTACCTCAGTTTCTTTACATTTGGACAAAACAAGGCCTTTAACTAAAACATCGCTTCAGTATATCACAACAAGGGTATTCAGTAAAATTTGTTAAGTCCTCTTAAGTTGCTAAATTGTTAAAGTTAGCAGCTGTTGGCGTGAACGCACATGCTAAGACATTTTACAATCAAATGCTAAACTGATATGCTAAAATCAGCATTTGGTTAGTAAATAAATAAATAAGTGATTAAAAAGCTTAATTTAATAGATGTTTTACTTTCTTACCTCCTTGCTTTCTTAACCGAAAAAGATTTATTTTGCAAAAATTGTTTGCTAATGTTACTTTGACAACTTTCAATGCAGCAAATGATATGTGGTTTAAATTACTCGTGTAACCAGTACACAGAAACTAAAAATTTATACTTTTGATACATTTGATGAAATATCTCTATCAACTCCGCTACAAAATTTTTATTTTTTTATTAATAAAGTGCAGTTTTAGAACTTGAAGCTGTAAATCAAAAATAATTTAGACCTTATTAGAAGTCATTTCCAAAACGATTCATCACTTCACTCAATAAGCTTGACGTACCCGACTTAAGAAATAATATCTACTAAACAAAAATAAGGTTCTGAGCTTGTTTAATTGCTAACAAGCAGCTAAGTCTTTTCCCATACAAAATTTTGACAAGACTTAACCAATTTGTTAAGTGCAGCAAATTAACAGGACCTAACAAATGTAGTGAATACCCTTAACATAATACTGGTTCAGTTATATGTTGAAAAATGCATGCTGTTTTATTTTCTACTGGGTGTTTCCACTGATGAGTGAAAGCACTCACATACATTCATATATCTGATCACACCACATACATATGTTTCCATGTCGATTGAGATCAGTGTTGTGACTGTAACGCTAAGAAATAAAATATGTTAGGCAATATTATTTCTTTGTCCCTAAACCGGCAATATAACTAATTACTCAGCAGAAATAATAACTTCCAGTAATGTTGTTACTTTTTGGCTAATTATTTAATTACGATTATATACAAGATAAACTTAATTGGTTTTTTTCAACTTTTTTTTCTATATGTTAAAATTTAATTCAAAAGATAATAGTAATCTGTTACTAATTACCTTTAATTTCGAAATAATATAACATTATTACAGTTAGGGGTCGGTAAAATGTTATAAGTGATTTTAAATATTACTTTAAAAAAAAAATATATGTCACAACACTGATTGAGATCAACAGCATTAACGGGAACTGAAAAAAAATCAAAATACTCGAAAACATCGAGTTACTCGAAAACCACCGAGTTACTCGAGTACCATCGAGTTACTCGAATAATCGAGTTATTCGAGACGAGTTTCGATTCGAGTTACTCGACTCGAATCGTGCCGAGTTACTCGAAGATCGAACTACTCGCACAGGCCTAGAATAAATACAAAAGAAATGACATGACAGTTCATTGTTAACTGGGGTAAGAATTGGCCATTTCAGCCCTTGAAAGGACTTTGACCTAGCTTCTTATCATCAATTGTGTTGTGCGTGTTATTAAGTTTGTACACAATTGACCGAGAACCGGACCTACAGGCTTAACGCCGACTCCGAACGGCTATGAACGGAATGTTCTTGTGCTCAAGAAGCTTTACATGTAATTTTGATTACTTTTTGAGGTTTGCCATTGTCTGCAGAGAGGTGGCGGCCGTACAGAAAAATCATTTTAATTCAAATAATTTTCTGTCGCTGCTGGGGTTCGAACCCGGGTTTCCAGGTTCGTTGACATAGAAGCCACGCACTTTAACCAACTACGCCACCGACGCCACTTGGATTAATGACCTTCGATTTTTTATACATAGTATGCATGTAAAGTGGACTCATATGTATGATACGTATGTTTTTATTTAAAAAACTGTTTTTTGTCAGTTGGCATTTTGAAAATTTTTAATTTCTGTGAAAATAAACTTTTTACACTTAGTGCTATATGAGGGCTGCCTTTTAAGTCTTTCGCCTCGGCAACACTAAGCATTGTCAGGTGAGTTTTGACAGTTCTATTCAAAAATTTGACATTTTGTAGCATAATTTCATGTGCGCTTATTGTGTTGTATAGAGTGGTTTGGAATTGTATTTCAGCAAAATAATGGAATTGAAACGTGAACATTTTCGGGTGATGGTTTTTTACGATTTTCGACGTGGATTGACATGGAAAAAGAATGTATCGATGAGCTTAATTCGACTTTTGGTGACAAATCAGCACACCCAGCGCCTGGAAAAGGCTGGTTCTATGAATTCGAGCGTGGTTGTCGTTTTCTCCAAGACGAATTTCGTGAAGGTCGTCTAAGAAAAACTGTTGTGGTAGAAAACATCGATGCTGTGCGTGAACTGTCAGAAGCTGATCGTGAGATGAAGTCAACTTTGGTCATTAGTAGGACTAGAATACATTCGATTTCACGAGCATTTAGGTATCAGGAAGATTTGTTGCCATTGGATACCCCATAATTTGACGGTTGCTCAAAAAAAGCACGTGTCGATTGGTTCAAGTAAATGATGGAAAAAAAGCGGGGGTGGTTTGGAACACATCTACGATATTGCCACAGGCGACGAATCGTTTATCTATGCTTATGAGCCCCAAAACAAAGCAACAATCCACTGTTAGGATCTTTTCAAGTGAGAAAACCCGACGAAAGTTCTCCGCCGATGGAGCACATCCAAGCAAATGGTTGCCACTTTTTCCAGAAAAATCGGGCATGTTGCACTTAAGCAACGAATTGTTAATATTGAATGGTACACAACCATTTGTTTTCCGAAAGTGTCCGAAGAATTGAAGACAACCAACCAACCAAGGAAAATCATCCTCCATCCGACAATGCGAGTTCCCACATATCAGCTCAAGCAAATTAGTTTTTGAGCACTCAAATGTGGAATTAATGTGTCATTCGCCTTACTGTCCCCACTGGGCAATCGATGACTTCTACGCTTTTTTACGCTCGAACGGGCCTTTGAGGCCTTCAAAAGCTTGATTTCGGAAGTACCAACTTTAGATTGGCAAAACTGTTTCAAAAATTGGTTCAAAAGAATGCAAGAGTGTATCGATCATCTTGGAGAATACATTCTTCGAAAAACAATAAAAGCATTTTCACTGATTAACCACTGTTTTTTCATTGTTAGGCGCAAGACTTAAAACGTAGCTCACGTAAGTGAAACAATAATACTTCTGCGAGCTTATGTAACTCTTTATAAAGTTTACTCCATGGAGTGCACATCTAGCAAGTTAAAGAAAATGAGAGCATTCGAGAAGTGGACAGTTTTTGAAGTTTTTTGGACAGGAGGCCTACAAGAACCCAATAATTATGTATTCATATTGATAAGATGGTTTCCATCCTCTTTTTACTGGATGCAGGTTAAAAGCTCTGGGAGATAATTTAGTCCAAGTTCAATAGGTCAAGTTCGATGGTCTTCTTGGCTGAGTTTGAGAAAATTTTCTATTTTCTTTTGAACTGATTTGGATGATTATGAAATAAATATCATAATGTTTGAGCTTTAGTTAAATACAGAGCTATCCTTGAGGAAATAATAAAATTTTCGTTTGTCTTAAAGAAACAATGGTAAGAAATGACCGTAACCAAAGTTCCTGCCCTCAATTTATCAATATCATTTGCATAGATTGTTAGGCCTGTTATCTAACTAATAAAGATTTTTATTTGTATGAAATAACAGTTATCTGATGGTTCATATTATTAAATTTGTATACAAATTAGTGGTACCGCCTTCAAGTTTGGATGATGAACAAATTTTGGCGGAGTTGGACATTTTAAGTTTTGGTACCCGGATCTTTAAACAGAAAAATCCTTTCAAAATGAAAAAAGGCCATATAAGAGAGTAAACACTATGAAGTTTTTATTATAATCTTTTTTTGGGATGCAAAAATCGGTTGACAAATTTGTCAATAATACTATAATAATCATTAGTCATAATCTTAAACCCACCTTGAGCCTTGCGTGTTTAGCTAAATCAATGGTAGTAGGTAGCGTGATGCCTACAAAGGAGTAGGAATGATCCGAAATAAATTTGTTAGCACGAGGATATCCCGACTAGCACGAATAAAAATGGGTGGCAGTATCACTGCAAAATCCGTGGGAGCACGGATGGCTCGAGAGCATTACATGGTGAGCTACCAAATAAGACTGCCAGTCTAGTTTTGTGGTGATGCGATGATTAGAAATTGTATTAAGCTTGAGTACTTTTGAAGTATAAATGATGCCGATGATTAGAAATAGCGTAAAACAAGAGTTATTTCGAAGTTTTATGGGAACGAAGAGATGAAACAGTTCCTATCCTAAAGTAACTTCGGAGTGTTCAGGTATATATAGCTGTTGGTAACTAAACAGTGATGCAAATTGGTGATGACAGGACAGGATGTTGGATGTGTTTGGTGGCTCAAGGTTGATTTTGGTCTAAGTAGTAATTGGAGAATACAGTCAGGTATGATATGCTAAGTGTCAGTGTGTATAAGTGCTCTGTCGGGGTAAAACCCTTTTGCATGGGAGACTATCGCAGGGCTGACACTTCGGGGAGTATCGTGCTGGCTGTGGTAGCTCAATGTCGCGAGAATGGTCTACGGGGACCAGCGTAGTGTTACGCTTGTTTACAGCCGGGTGGCAATGCCAATATATTGTCAGAGATTTTAGGTTGGTCTCGATTTCCACCATTAAATGTAGATTTTGATAACACTAGCCATCCATGATCGGTACTATGGTTCCAATACTGGTATGTAATCCATACAGTAAATTTATTAAATTAAATATACTACTTAAGTGTAGTGTTGTTATCGGTACCGAAACTACTAAAAATGGGGCCTGGAGTCTGGAGTCAAGGAAGTGGAGCTCAGGGGATGATCGGAAGGGCGTTAATTAATGGAACGTAGCTGGTATTAACGTCCGGAATATCGTGTATTGGATGGACTTTAATCATCGTATGTTACTGGATTGACATTTCTGAAAATCTATCTGCTGAGCGTTAGTTCCTAGAATCAAAGACTTGTAGCCAAGGGGCACGCAGAATAAAGCCGACAAGGTAGGTGTCTCCGTTAAACACTAATTGGATACTTTCTGACATAATTATCTGATTTTTTTAAGTCATCTTATATATTAAGTTTGACTTAACTGTTAAAATATTGCTCGACTATCGGGGAAAGTAGATATTTTACAATCCTTTTGACTAAGATAAACGAGCATTTTTTACTGTGTAAGAACGGAAAAGAAGATCAATCGGGTGAACTTTTTTGAGGTTTATTTCGTTAACTCTAACGTCCTCATAAGCCATGTCAGACATGCAAAATTGACAGTAACTGCGTAATGCGCGTAACTGCGCACCTCTGACATTCGTCCACCCAATAACCACATATTGGGAAGAAGTCCCAATGGACATTCGTCCACCCAATAGCCACATATCCTGAAATAGTCACAATATTTTTAGCAATAGTCACTCCACTCGTCGTAATCATTACGTATTCGATTCTTTTTTTCAATAAGGTAAAATAATTGATTAAGTACGAATCTTTTCTGTTTGTAATCGTAATCGCATGATTACGATTACAAATAATCAAAAAATAATAACGATTACTTGAGATTACGCAAAATAATCAAAAAGAATCAAAAGTAATCAAAAAAATAATCCGATTACTTTTCGAGATTATTTTTGATTATTTTAAGAATTTCAGTCTTAGGTACAAAAAATTTAGTTAAATTTTTACAAAAAAAAACAAAGTTATGTATTTCATTATAAAACAAAGATTGACAAAAAACAAGAACGAGAACAATAATGTATTATAGTACAACATAAACGAAACAAAAATAAAACCGTTTTACTCTAAATTACTACTTGGATTCATAAGAACTAATTTTTCAAAAGAAAAATCAGACAATGATTGCCGTCTTGGAGTGTTTACTATGCCGGCAAAAAAAATTAATCTCTCAACTGGCGCTGAGGTCATTAAAGGAATATTGAATGAAAGAAATGGTTCCTTCAACAAGCCATACTTTTGCCAAATCATTTCAGCACTTGAACTGTCATGCAAGTAGCAGAACAGTTGGTCTGTTGGGATCACTTATCGGGTTTAACGGTGTCCTGTGAAGAACCAGTTGTGTCAATTTCATCATCACTTTCACAAAATATTCCGTACTTTAGACTGAAATCCTTAAAATAATCAAAAAAGAATCAAAGATAATCTTTAAAAGTAATCGAATTATTTTTTGATTACTTTTGATTATTTTTGATTATTTTGAGTAATCTCAAGTAATCGTTATTATTTTTTGATTATTTGTAATCGTAATCAATTACTTACCAAAAATTCCTGCTTAAGGATTATATAATCATTACAATTCTTTTTAAAAAAGAATCTAATTGATTACTAATCGTAATCGCAATTTAACAGCTATGGTAAAGCACAAGAACGAACAACGTCTGCAAATTATAAAAATTTACTACCGAAATTCGGAGTCGGTGATCGCAACTTTAAGAGCGTTAACTGCAATTTCGGTCGTAATTCTCGCTCTAGTAGACAGACAAGTTTAGTGCAAAAATTTGAGTCTACATATTCGTTGTGTGATGTTGCCGTGCCAGTGAGATAACGGGTTGGTCGAAATGTCGAAAATATCGATGCGGTTCAGGCGCTCGTAGCAAACGATGCAAAACAGTGAATTTCACGGCTTTCTCAAGAATTGGGCATCGCCCAGACCACTATATGGCGAATTTTGTGTAAGGATCTTAGTTTAAACCCATACAAGATCAAGCTGACTCAAAAATTGAAGCCGGTGGACCATTTGAAGCGACGTACGTTCTCCGATTGGGCTCTGGAAAAGATGCGCCAAAATGATGAATTTCATCGCAAAATCATCTTCAGTGACGAAGCTCATTTTTGGCTCAATGGGTTCGTCAATTAGCGAAATATGCGTTATAGGTCGGGTGAAAATCCACATGTGCTACATGAATCACTTTATCCACAAAAAATAACTGTTTCGTGCGGATTGCATGCCGGCGGCGTCATTTTTTCGTCGACGATAAAGATCGTAACGTTACTGTGAATGGCATGATTACCGATTATTTTTGGTCCGAATTGGAAGATATGGACTTGGACGACATGTGGTTCCAACAGGACGGTACCACAAGCCACACAGCACACGTTATAATCGATTTATTGAAGAGAAGGTTTAATAAGCTTGAGCATGTTATCTCAAGAAATGGGACAGCCGATTGGCCACCACGATCGTGCGATTTAACGCCTCTAGACTATTTTCTTTGGGTCATCGAAAATTGGGTCCAACGAATCGACTGCTGCATACGTGTCCGCGGCGGCCATATGAACGAAGTTGAGTAAATTCGATTCAAAATGTTTTAATTTTACTTTAAGCCGATAATAAAGTTTTTGAAATATCTCAAATGGTTTGCGTTTTATTTAAAAAAAAGGTATCAAATCCTATGTTAAATGGAAAGCCCTTTACTAAGGCCGTTTGTAAGAAATTATGTTGAGCCAATATTCTTGTTGCTTCATTTTAAACCAAAGCTTTTTGATGGGCTTATTTTTCATAGCTCACAGATTTGGATGTAATCTTTATTCAGATAAGTCTTTAAGATGAGTGCCTCCCACGACATTAGTGACTCTAGGGCTATAGGGTAAATGTGCCACTGAGTTCGTCTGGAAATGTGATTTTACAAAAAGGGCTAGTAACCTTCAATTAAAATAAGTTTAGGAAATACACCTTTTCATAAAAAAAAACAAATAACTGGCCATTTCGGCCCTTGAAAGGACTTTGACCTAGCTTCTTATGATCAATTGTGTTGTGCGTGTTATTAAGTTTGTACACAATTGACTTCAGGCTTAACGCCGACTCCGAACGGCGATGAACGGAATGTTCTTATTCTCAAGAAGCTTTACATGGCATTTTGATTACTCTCTGAGGTTTGCCATTGTCTGCAGAGAGGTGGCGGCCGTACAGAAAAATTATTTTAATTCAAATAATATTCTGTCGCTGCTGGCGTTCGAACCTGGGTCTCCAAAGTTCGTTGACATAGCGGCCACGCACTTTAACCAACTACGCCACGGACGCCACTGTCACACCTTTTCATAGACATAATTAAACTTTATTCAGGTTTAGTCATCCTTAGCATTCCTTTAAAAAACGAATTGGACATTTCAGCCCTTGAAATGACTTTGACCGAGGTTCTTAGGATCAAATTGTGTTGTGCATATTATTCATTGTTTTGTTCACAAATGATTGAGAACTGGACCTATTAGTTGTATACCCACTCCGAACGGCTAATGTGCATTTTCTCAAGTAGGTTTACATGGCGCTATTATCTAAGGTTTGCCATTTTCTGCAGAGAGGTGACGGCCGAACAGAAATATTAATTTGCATTGAAAAAAATTTCTGTCTCAGCTGGGGTGCGAATTTGACCGCGAATTCGTATCGGTATCATTTGGTCCACACCCTTTTTAGCAAACTAGGTCACGGCCATCGACAAGCACTCCTTTCACGGCCTTTTAGCACTACTTTACTTTTCTTATAAGCATACCTATAGAATGTATTCGTCAATCTTTATAGTTTTGAAATTTTTGTTCATATTTTCTTCAGTAGATAAGTTTATTTTGATATATTGACGCTTTTTCAAAAAGTTTGGATTTAATAGTAAGGTAGCATGCTTTATACATTACTTTAGTTTATTCTAGTTATAGAAAAAAAAGTCGATTTTATTCCTCAATGAGTATTCTTAAGATGAACTTGCAAAAGCTCTTGCCATAGTAAATTTATTATTTATTTTAGAGAAAAGAAAGAAATTTTGAAAAATTTTTCAATGTAAAAATTATTTTGTTTGGATAATAAAAACACGTCAGAAAATACCCAATAATTTTGTAATAGGTCACTTGGGACCCAAAATCAGGGCCTTGAAGAACAACTTTGTACTTGTTCATTTCTTGGTAAAAATACCTTTTGATAATTTTTAATTCTTTAACTATATCTTCCAGGAGGTTTTGACAAGGTGTTTAAATTTTGTGATGGAACCTCAATGATGGTTAACATGATTTATGCAATATTTTAATTTAGTTATTTTGAGGCTTACCACTCTCGTCGGAAAAGTTTCATTAAGAAGCATTTTGGCGATAAAAAACGCTGGAACAAAAGGTGGATTTTCATTATACACAGTGCTGTAGGTGTGCTGATGGACCTTGGCAAACGGCAGACCAGAGTTTTTAGTTGAGTCACTTTTCACATATGTGCTAACGCCGTCTTCATGATAAATAGAGTCACATAGCGACAAAGAACCCATCCAGTAATTATTTCCATAAAAAAATCCTGATGTGTAATGCCCAGAAGAGTCGTCCACTGTAATGAATAAAATTAATTAAAATAAATTAAATGCGAAAAATTAATAATTTAATTCTTATTCTAAAGCAGTGTTTTAAACAGCTTTACCCCACAAATACATTTTCATTTTGCTTTAACACCAGCGAGCTTTTAAGCTTTCACTGAAAGAAAATTGCGTGTTATTTTGCAAAAAGGCTTAAGCAAGTTGACTTGCAATTGCACACAGTTTATATTTCAAGTTTATTTATGGAATTCACAAAGGTTAATAATGTAAAAGCGAAATTTAGGTAAAGCCAAACCTAGAAAATTTAAAAATAATAATAATAGCTAAGAAAAAAGAAATTGATTAAAGTTAGAAAAAGTATATAAAAAAAGATACGGGCTAAGAAAAAATAAATGAATAGAATAGAAACGACTACACAGAACCAAAAACGTACTTAATAACAAAGAAAAAGTTCTTTGTCCCAATGTATTATACATTAAAATTGGTCCAAAGTACGAGTTCCTTGGTTCAATGAATCTTTGTTCTTACGTTATTTCTTTGATATGTTATGAAGAAAAATGATTAATTAATGACACATACAACTGTTACAATAAGTTAGTCTGTCCTTAGAAATTTTAAAACAATATCAAGATATATTTTAAAAAATCAGTTACTTATTGAGATAAAATTCTCTAATGGTTTTTGAGATATAACAACACAAGAACTGGAACAAACTTTTAATGAACACGAACAATGAACTGTTCCTTAAAATTAAGAACAACGATTCATTGAGCCAAAGAATTCGTTCTTTGGGGCAATGAATAGTTCTTAAAAATCAATGAATTTCGCTTTATGAACGAGATTCTTTGATTTTAAGAACAATATTTGGTTCAGTGTAGGTAAAGACAAGTATAAATTTAATGATGACAAGTATAAATTTAAAGTCTTCTGATTTCTTTTAATAACTTATTTCAATTATAAATGATGGATGAATAAATAAAAGAAAAATATTACAAAGACAAACATATGTGTTAAAATAAAGTAAAGTATTGAGAAATTAAATTACTTCATTGAAAAATTATGTGTTAATTAGTAAAAATTCAATTTTACATAAATTAATGAAAACAAAATTTTATTCAGTGTAAGAAGACGATCTGATAAAACTGAGCGCATAAGCAGCAAAGATATTGACTGCTCGACGGAGAATTTCAAACTGAAGCTTCCGCCGTGCTGTATGCGAGATATATTCGTTCTTTTACTTTTGTGAATGTATTTCGGGGCAAAGCTGTTTAACACTGTTCTTAAGACTTCTGCAATCAAAAAATTATTCAAGTATTCCGTACTTAAATCAATCCGTAGCGGTGTCAAAAGTACGGTAAGTACGGATTTTCTTAAATCAAGTACGAAATGCTTGATTCAAGATCGGGACCTTCAAGCGCTAAATTCTTAATTATAGCTCCCGTTATGCTTGTTTGGGCTTGATTTTGAGCTGAAAAGAGTTTTATTTCAAGAAAATGAGGATTGATTTAAAGCGATGATGGGATCTGATTGAGTGCAAAACGGACTTGTATGCAGAACGCTTGGATTAATTTAAGTTGAATTAATACTTGATTCAATCGGAAAGAAGGAATGATTTTAAGATGACCGAGATCAAAACGATCTCAGAAATTACTTATTCTAAGAATTTTGATCTTAATTTAAGCTCGAATCCGTACTTGGTGTGCTCCTAGAATAAGATCGTTTTAAGAATGAGTGAAATTAAAATGATCTCTAAAAGCGCTTAATCGAAGAATTATTACTTGATGTACGCTTGAATTTGAACTTAAAATTATCCATAAATAAGATTGATTTAAGAATTAAAGATATTAAATTAATCTCAATATGCGCTTGTCCCAAGTATTTTTGATTTGATTTGACTTGATTTACTCTCAAATTCCCACTTGATATGATATTAACCTAAGTTTTATAATAATAGCAAAGAATAACGCCATTTTATATTTTTAATAAAGTTATTTTAGTTTCATTTAATGTTTTTTAATACTTCTGCAATATTAGTATATATATATTTATAATAATAAAATAAAATTAAACATTTAGCTCAAAGTTGTAATATATATATAGTATAAAAATCAATATAGTTATAAAAATCATGTATGTAATAGTTCAAGACCTGAGTGCAAATATACGGTGGGGCAAGAGGAGGTAGAGTTGAGCAAAAAATTATGGAGGAGAAGGTTCATTTTTTTACAACCAAAGGAGTTGTAGGGTTAATATATTTATAAAAGTTTTACTTACGTTATTGTATAAGATTTCATTTATTTTAGTATAATTTTTTTCTCAACTCAACCTCCCCTTTTAACACAAGTTGATTCATTTTTATGTATTTAGAATTTTTAATTCATACGTGGTTTGAATATAAGAAATTTATTTAAAGATATTACATGTTAAAATAACTGCTTAACTCGAATGAATGTTTTCCCATTGTGAAGTGGATACAAATGTAAGGGAGGAGTATTGAATTCTGTGATATTTTTTAAGATTATTTTATTAATTGCAGAACCAACTTCATATGCTCTGAAATGGGTGTGAAAGCCTCTAATTGTTATCTTTTTACATATTACAAAAATATTTTTATTTGGACTTATAACTAAGTATATTATTTTATATAACTCGAATTGCGTATAGTCAATTCCTAAATAATATTTTGATTTATAACGAGTTCCTTTAAATGTCAAATCATCACATATTTCACATTCTTCAAAACGAATATTATTTTTTTCAGTAATTTTATCAAAACAATCTTTCACGCTTGTGGTTTCAGAATTTAAAGAGTGACACGTAAAAATGGGTTTTAACCCTGTTTTGTGTTCAAGTAAAAACTTAGAAAATTTGAGTCCAGTTTTGATTGCTAGCGAATAAGGAGGATTTCTTCGAGATGTTATGCTGTTAAAATAAATTTTTGCATCTTTATGCTTTGCTTCAAATCGCATACACCACATGCATTTTAGTGGACCACATTTTTTATTGCTGTTGGGTAATGCACAAGGAAATGGTGTTTAGGTTTCAATGGACCAAATAGTTTTGTATACAGAGTATGATGCTTGTTTACTAATATATTCAATTTTTCTAAGTCATTACGAGAGTACTTTGATTTAAACAATAAATCAATAATATCTAACAAAATAAGTAAGAGCTGCCAACATTGATTATCAAGAGGTATTAAGTCCCAATTATTAAGTCAACAATTAGTGTTAAGAAATGAACAAAACATGCTGTTTCACTAGCTGTCATTTTCAAATTACAAGATTTCAAACGCTCAAAATTTAACTTCGCAGAATTTCCAATTTCTGTTTCTCCATATGTGAACAGTTCCTTTCTACTATGAATAGTATTTAAAGATATTATATTTTCATTAATAAGCGTAACTAAAATATTACAAACATCATAAACACATACGCCTTCGTATATGTCATGCATTAAACCGAATGTAAAATTATCAATGGGTGCGTTCTCGAAATTAAATTTTGTGCAACTGTTGTGCAACTGTGGAGTAAAAGTCTTCTGAACGGCAAGTATCACTTTCCGCTACTCACAATATGTTGTCAATTTTTCGCCGCGCTTTATTTTTCCGCTACATTTACTCAACATGTTGTAATTTTATATTGCAAAGTTTGACACATTTGAAAGTGAAAGTGACACTATAATATAAAGCTTAAAATAACTAAAAATTAGGTAAAATAAAGCAAAATTTTTCAAAATTTTAATAAATCGATACTTTTAATTAAAGAAATGAGTGAAATAAAGATGATAAAAGTTGATTATACACTTGGCAACTGTGTGTATCAAATTACGGATACGGAAGAGGTGCACATCAAGCTGCAAAGTGGTAAATTTAACTCAAATATTGGTTGAAATGTGTTAGAAAATATTTTTAATATATCTATTGCGTTTTTTTCAGATACAGAATTTTTAAACGAATACTTTTCGAAATCAGCTACATCTCCAGAGTTAGTTTCGGTTGTTACTGAAAATGAAACCATACAAAAAGGTAATTCTGAAGACACTAAAAACAAGAAGAATATTTATTAATTAAAATTGCAGATGAAGGTGGCTCATCGAAATTTAAATGGGATGCAAAATCCACAAAATTTTTTTTAAAATGCTACTTGGACAGAAAGGCGCAGTTCAGAGACCCAAAAATAAAAAAAAAACTCTTTGGATTGAAACGGTGAACGCAATGCAGGATTCCAAATAAGTGATATAGATACACTTGACAGAAAAATGAGGAATTTGAAAAAACATACAAAACAATAAAAGATAATAATAAGAAAAGTACTACAGGTAGGTGGAAAAATACTCAAGCATTACTTAAATTTAAAAGAATAAATGTTACCTTTAATACAGGTAGAGGACGTGTTTCGTGGGATTACTACGAAACGAAATTTTTTTCACAGACCGAACTATTAACTATGGTTCAACTATTTCATCTATGCCCAGTAGTCAAATGGATGTTTGTGACGTTGAAGAGGCATGTGCAATTTCGGTAACAAATTTGGAGGAAAAACCTACCACATCAACACAAGCATTACAAATGCAGCAGACTATGCTAGAAGAAAATCAAACACCAATTAAGACAAAAAATCAAATACAGTACGACACATCACCACAAATCCAAACACCAACCCATACACAAAATCAAATACAGCACGACACATCACCACAAATTCAGATACCAGCCCATACACAAAATCAAAAACAACACGGAAAATCAACACAAGACCATACACCAAAACAGACACTTGAGCAAATTCACCACGGAGCATCATCACAAAACCATTCGCCCAATCGGAAACAGCAAGCACAACGAACGAGTTCGTTATACAAATTAAGGAAAAATTTATTGGCAATAGAACAGGAAAAAGTGGAGAGCATGAAAAAAATACACGAAACATTAATAGAAACCAATAGTTTAATTCGACAGAGAAATGAATTGCTGTCTCAACTTGTGAAATTACGCTCTGACCATGGTATAATAATATAAGGTAGTATTGACAGTTGCTTGGGCAACGACCATCTGTCAAAAAAAATGTCTAGAAAGAGAGCGTTCAATTATTTCTTATGTTTTCGCCATTGTTTATGTTTCAGCGCTTGCAAATAACCAAACATTTTCTTACAAAATATTGCCTATTTTATATAATCAATAGTGAATTATTGTTACTACAACGAAGATAACTTGTGAACTTTGTGTTATTAAGTGCAAACATAAGAAAAAATGTTGAAAACGTTCAAATGTAGCAACCTCAGCAGCTGCAGATGCATATGGACGAAATTAAAGAAGTTTCCAATTATTATTAAAACACCACGGCTGGAAAACGTTAAACACATATCACACATAATTTTTTCACAACTTTCATTATTATAATTGTGTATTTAACGCACATATTTTGCCGAATTTATTTATTTTTACATTCGTTTAATTCTTGTTGCACGAACAACTGTTTTTGACAGATGGTCGTTGCCTTGTTGCTGAGAAAATCTATACTTGTCAATGCTACCTGTATAATTGTATCATGGCTCTGACGAAAATAAAGAAAATAAAAAGTAATTGTCTCAGGTTCCTGTCTAAAAATTAAAAAACAAAAGTTGCCGGTTATTTTGTGCTCACACTCGATACGATCTCTGAATTTTTATTTTTTTTTTAAATTTAAATTTGTTTTTTATTCTAATTAATATGTTAAAAAGAATTAATGTTTTTGTTCTATGAATTTTTGTTTTACTTATGTTTATTTTATTTATTTTTGTTTTATGTATTTTCAAATTATGTTAAGTTACGTTTAATAAATAATCAGTCCAAATTTTATAAATTATTTCTTAAAGTAAAGATTGCATTATTGCGTTCCTTTTCGTAATTGCAGGTAGTTCAGCGATGGCTTCATTGAATTCTTCGGTACTTGCAGCTTCAGCTTGTGTGTCGTTTTCTAATTCTTCATATCGAAAATTAATTTCTTTTTTATGAATTAGAAAATTGTGCAACACACATGCTGCAGCAATGATTTTATTACCCATTACTGGGGTCTTAACGTCCAAATATTTTAACCGTCGAAATTTGCTTTTTAAAATGCCGAACGCTCTTTCGATTATTGACCTAGCACTGCTAAGTTTGAAATTGTAGTTTCTTTGCTGCGATGTCAGCAGTCCATTGTCCCTGAATGGTGTTAGTAAATTTTGCATTAAAGGGTATGCAGAATCACCGATTATGTGCTGATGTGGTGCACAAAGTGGAGTGGTTAAAGAATTAAGCTTCGTATATAATTCGCTTTGGCGAAAAACTCTCGCATCATGCATTCTACCAGGCATTCCAATGAAAACATCCAGGAATCGGGCATTATGATCACACGTTCCTGATATAGATTAATTATGAAAATATTACATGAAAATATATCAGATTTAAGGTATCATATACGTGTAACAACCAAAAACGGGAGCTGTTTTCAAAAAATTTTTTAGATATAAGAAGTTATTATTTGTTTTTTTAATTTATGCAGGTTATTGTACATAAAAAATACTTTATAAAAATATTTTTTTATGTATAGTTCTGGCTTTTATATAGAGGGCGCTGAAAATGGATTTGAAAAGTTTTTTAATAAAGTTGTATGGAGCTTAGACAAAGGTTAACGAAAACCATTATAATTTCTGTTTTTTTTTTTTAAATATCGATTTAAAAATATGTATGTATATTCTTAAAACTATAAAGAACACATTGAACAAAAAAAAAATTTTAAATTTTAAATTTACACGTATATTATACCTTAAATAAATATATACCTTGTAATATAATCGAATGTATTTTGTTCCTATTGTAGAAATCTATAGAGTTTCCTTAAGGAGCTTTTATGGGAATGTGGCAACCATCTATAGCCGCAACAATTCCCGGAAATCCACGTGAGCGCCTTTGAAAAGCTACAGCTTCGTTGGAACAGTTTGACCTTTCTGGCCACCGAATTAATTTCGGCATCAAAGAAACGACAACGTCTAAAATTTCCTTGAAAACGCTGTGTGCACTGCTTTTAGAAATGCCAAATCTATCTCCAGCAGCTAAAAAACTCTCCGGCTTTGCCAAAATCCACAACGTAAACATTACTTTTTTTCTGAGTTCTGCTACTTTGTTTTTGGGTCCACGCATTGAATGCCCAAGTAAGGTTACTAATTCCTAAAATTTTATTAAATTTCAGTCTGGAATCAGCACAGATATATATTATAAAACCTCAAACGTGCTAGGAGACATTCTGAAGTGCTCCTTGAACAAAGAAATACTGTATTGGGGAACGGTTTCTTCGTAATAATTTTCATTTTTTGCTTTAACCTCTCGCTGAGCAACTTCGAATAAATTTAAATCGTTTGTGTCCACTAAAGTGTGTAACAAACCACCAACAGCACAAACAACGCTTTCTACATCGTCTATAACACAAATATTAATAATCTCGTCCAAATTCATATTTTTATATTTATTTCATTTTTTGCGCACAATTTTGTCAATTTATGTAAGTGTGTTGACAGAAAATTAAAAGTACCGTTCAGAAGACTAACAAAGTAGCGTAAAGTGATACATACAACATGTTGACAACATGTTGACAACACGTTGAGTTTTCAGAACGCACCCAATAACATTGAAATGTTTCAAATCGTTTCCTTGTAATTATTTTCCATTAAATCATTTTCGTAACTATTACCAGTTCTAAAGTTTTCAGAAATTTCATTAAAATCGTACTGCATTTCAGATCTAGTTTGTCTACAAGCGCGACAATGTCTTTTTGCATTAAAAGATTGTACATAGCCTAAAACACTGTTAACTGCCAAATTGTCGCCAACGATTAAACCCAAAACAAAGTGAACTTTTCTAACTTCATTACCTTAAACGATTTCTATGCCTACTTCTAATTGTTTTAATTCCTCCACAAGATGGTAAAAAGATCGCTCAGTGCCGCATTCTTTTAGATTTGATGTAGAAATAAAAGCAGCAGGGAAAATAAACTGAAGCTGGGACAGAAGATGTTTCGGCATTAACGGGAAATGTATATAACAACCACAGATGGAGTATGTGTGACTTCCAAGTGCATTATTTATTTGGAAGTCGTCAAAATACAAAACATAAGGAATTACTAGAGCAGACTGAAATTGTTGCATTGTATTTCTGAAAATTTCTCCATTGGAAAAGCTGCTAAAGTTGATGTCAAACAAACTCTCTCGAATATGTTTTCAGGTATTTCGAATATTGATTTGAACATAAATCGTAAGGGTATGACAATGATGTCATATTTTACAGCTCCTAAAGTGGGATTTCCGTGACGTATTGCTCTATTGACTTTCTCATCAATTACAATTGCTTTTGGGTATTCATATAACTTTAATGTTTTCAACATTTTTATCATTTTAAATTCTGGGGATATATCTTCAAAAGGGTTGTTACAAAAATCTAAAACAGTTTTGAAATCATTCTGAATTTGATTTTCTTTAAGCAAACTACCCATCATAGCTGCTACAGAAGAATCGAAAGAAGATACGATGTTTTGCACTTCGATAACATGGTTTCTAGGCATAGAATTTTTATCGTATAAACTTAAGGAAAACTCAAGCGCTTTATGTTTTAATTCGTGTACACTAAATAAAATATATTGCATATTTTCCGCAGTATCTGATTGTTTTTTTGGCACTACACTAGCTTCTACGGAAGAGGACGTATTTAAAGTTAAAGGAATAATATTGTTTTGGTTCTTATCATCTTTATGCACTTTTTCTAAATGTATACGAAAATACATATAGGATAAATCCTATAGGAAACTCGGAAATGATTTAAAGGGAATAAGAAATAAAAAACTTAAAAAGCGTTTTGCACCTCTTCTCAAATCGTTATATATTTAAAGCCTCCAACACATTTTATAACTACTTCATATTAATACTTTTAGTTTTTGATCTGATGATTCTCAATGTCTCTCTATTAAAAAGTTCCAACGCAGTAAAAAAGATACAGTAGTTTCGACTTTATCGTAACACAAGACGTAGAATTATTCAATTCGCTTTTGATCATCTTTTTTAAAAAATATTTAGCAAAATATTTATTCCATACACCTGAGCATATGACCTCTAAAAGAGTGCCGGAGAGGGTTAATATGTATGACCGACCCCGAGTGCCGGAAAAGGTTAATATGTATCACCGACCCCCATTACTTTTGGAAAAGGAACATTTTCGCTTTTGACGCCTATTCCCTCCGACCACTCCTTAGGGGGCTCCCATACAAATTTTATGGTTTTTGTATATTTATTCCATACACCTGAGAGGGTTAATACGTATGACTGATCCCCATTACTTTTGCAAAAGGAACATTTTTGCCTTTGACACCTATTCTCTCCGACCACTCCTTAGGGGGGCTCCCATACAAATTTTATGATTTTGTCGATAAAACCGAAAACTCGATAAATAGGTAGCAAACTTAAGCAAACAAAAAAATCAAATGTTGGCTTTATATTTCATGTAATTGTGTAAAATTTATATAAGTAAGAGAGTTCAAACATGTTATGAGAGTTATTTTTTTTTTAAGAGAGTTCAAACATGAATTTTTCTCCCAGTGAGGATCAAGCAGACCAACAAGTGCTAACATCAACATTGTACGATCAGTACTTTAGGCACACCAAAGGCTCAAATTGTGTCCTAAATACCGACACCTGATCACTATCAACCCCCCTACTTACCTCCGAGAATGACGTATTCTACGTCAAAAAAATTATCTTGATCTTCTTTAATTGGCCGTCAAAGTTGAAACGTCGAAAATCATGGCGTTTCGATAATATCATGTGGATTTCACTCTTAATGTGAAAATTTTGCTTAATAGAGTCAAAAATTAGCCTCATAGCTGTAGAAAATAAAACAGCGGATTCAGTTCCAGTGGATTCTAGGTTCATTCACTGAAGTTCGAATTCTAAAATTTAATAACGTTGTTGAGATGTGTATGTCGTTACGATAAAATTGCAAAAATGAAAATTACATTGAGAGTTTGAAATCTGACAGTTGCTTTGACAGATATACATAACTATCTGAAGCTAGTGTTAAAGATAATTTCAAAAAATAATTTTATAAAATATCCCTCTTTTCACTTTTCTATCAAGTCCGAAAAAAATAAATTTTTTATAATTCATTAAAAAAATAATAAATGAAATAAAATGTATGTTGTCTTTTATAAATTTTATTACAAATAAGCTTTTTTCTATAAAAAATAAATAAATATTAAAAACTTTGATATGTGACTTGGAGCTCGAAAGTTATGCAGAAAATTTAGGCTGCTGAAAAAGTGCACGCCCTTCATCCAGCACCCATTAAATGCTATCAGTGAAACGGCACATGTAAACTGAGGTTGAATGCCGAATTTTGAGGCTGGGCGACCTATAATTCAAAAACCATTCGATATCGCAAATTTTGGTTGCATGTGAGATACCACGCTCCCTAGTCCATTGCCCGACCCTACTATGCCTATAACCTTCACCGAAGTGCAAGCCATAAGTTGGTAAAGTTTTATCAAAATAGGATGAATTTTATTTTTTTTTCTAAATTTTTCTATATAAGATATAAAAATATTTTTTATATAAAATATAAATATAATATATTATATATAAATATAATATATTATACATAAATATAATATAATATATTATACTAGCTTTTTCCCGGCGCGCGTTGCTGCACCCAGCAATTATATCGCAACATAATAATTATATTCGAAACTTTTCTTAGACCCATAGTTTAACAACACTGTCATTTTCCACTGCCCGTTACAGTTTCCCAGTAGCAGTAGATCACCAAATGATAACTCCATTTTGAGTTTGTATGTAAATACTGCTACTTTTACTTTCAAAGCTATTCGATAATACAAATTTTAATTGTGTGGGTGGAGCCACACCCACTTATATAATGCCCATCCCAGTTTTCTAGTAGATGAACACTGCCCAGTTTTAGTACAGTTGCCGACAGTGAGCATACAGACTAAATTACCAAAATGTAGCCAAATCGACGAAAACCGTAGGAAATATAGCGGAAATATAGATTTGTGGGCGGTAAAAAGGGATGTGACAGAAATTTAAGCCATCTCGTACTTGAAAAAAATATACTGCCAAAATTTCAGCTCTATCGACTCAGTAATTTTTAAGTTTCCAGCCATCACACAGGCAGCGTTTTGCTTTTTGCATTTATATTTTGGATAAAGATTATTGGCTATAACTTTTGATTGGTAAGAGATACTAAGATAATTTTTTCTAGAAAAATTAATTTTTTAGCTTGTATATTTTTTCAAAAATATAAAAACACAATATTGGAAAAAAAAAACTTTGTTCGAAAAAATCAAGGGTGGGCCTTGTTTTTTTAATCACAAAAATGGTTTTTAATTTTTGCGTAAAATTGAAATAACTTTTGCTTATAAATGTTACAACTTTTAAATAAAGTTGAAAATTTGTGAATTTGAATTTAAATTATTTTTACAACAAAAACAAATTTTGAGCCTTTTTGTGAGGAAAACTCCAAAGTTTCAGACCTTTTTTGAAAAAAATATTTAAAATATATATATACTCAATAACGGTATTTTTGCAATAAGGTTTTCATAGTACTTTGATGAAGCTTTAAGACAAAAAAAAAAATTTAACAAAATGTATAAAAAGCAGCGGAGATATTTGACTCGAAAGTCACAAAATTAAATTTCTGATTTTTTTTTTCTCATTTTTAACGACGATGTTGCATTAAATATCGTTGTAGTAAAATTTTTCATAGTTTTCAAGATATGTTCATATTTTTGATATCAAAATAACGGAAACTATTTTGATTTTACTAAATTTAAGAAATATTTAATATTTTGTAACATGTACTATGTACTATGTAGATGTTACTTTTGTAATATGTAATATTTTGTAATATTTTGCACATGTAACCTAAGAAAACAACTAAAAATATGCGATTTTGTAAAAAATTTGTACTACAGCACCATCTGGTGTCCAAGGTGGTTCAAAGAAGATAGTGCTAAAAACTCATCGTACCTGAAAACTACTATATACCAATTTTCATTCTAATCGAATGAGCGGTTTGGGAGTTTAAGGTGGTTTTGTAAAAAATTTGTGCTATAGTGCCCTCTGGTGTTCAAGATAGGTCAAAAACGATAGCAGCAGAACACTCAACGTACATGAAACCCACTGTATACCACTTTTCATTCTAATCGCATCAACAATTTAATAGTTTTAGGCAGTTTTGTAAAAAATTTGTACTACAGCGCCCTCTGGTGTTCAAGGTGGATCAAAATTGATAGCCCATAAACGCGCACCGTACCAAAAAACTTCTATACACAAATTTTCATGCTAATCGGATGAGTAGTTTAGGAGTCTATTGCGGGATTACAAACATAAGCTCCTTTTTTATATATATAGATATAAATATAATATAGTATATTATATATAAATATAATATAGTATATTATATATAAATATAATATAAATATCAAATATTTATGAACACTCCTCATGAAACAAAGGTATGGTATTTCACTATCAAAGCATGCAAAATTCCGCTATTATAATGTTTTTTAAAAGTGGGAGTAGCTATATTGTCACCACGACCATTTAACATATATAAAGTGACCACCACTTGGACCCATATCATCTACATACCAAATTGCAGTATCAAAACATGTACAACTCAGGAATTGTAATGATTTCTGAAAAGTTGACGCATTTATAGTCAGACCACGCCCATTTTTAGACAAATTATTTAGTAATACGACCAAAATCACCTGTAATAGTTACAGTATTTTTATTTATTCGTGGGCGATAAAAGTGGGTGTAGTAACATTTGTTAACAATCTCGTACTCGAAAAAAATTTACTGTCAAACTTTCAGCTCAGTAGACTTAGCAGTTTTGGACTCTTTAGACATCAGACAGATGTTGCTTTGCTTTTTATATATACTCTAGAGCCTCGAGTTGCGTCGTTTCATGTTGTGTAGTTTTCAAATTGCGATAAAATATTTTGAATGTTCAGAACATTATATTTAACAAAACTTAAATTGTTTTTCTCGTATATTATATGAAAGGAAGAGACTGTGTTTTTGATTTTTTTTATGAAATTTGAAGAATATTTAAGCTTGTAATTTTTTTTGTTTTTATTTTATAATTATTTTCATAAATACTTATTGTTTTTATAACTCATAATAAAATGAGATCTTTTCTTTCACTTTTATTTAAAAAAGGTATGTAATCTTAATATATGTATACGGCCTTCTCATTATTTATATTGAAAACAAATTTTTTTTGAGCTTTAGGCCAAGCATGTTGACAACAAGACAACATGAAGAACAAAGAAGGCAACAACCAACAACAACAACAACAACAACGGCTCTGTATAGAGCAAATCACACAGACTGACTATACTGACTGTTTCGTTGGCCGCTACACCAACTCATCAGTAGACTTTGTATGACTTTACACTGTGATCCACTCAAGCTACTTAGGTTCTACATATACTGCCAATATGCCTGTTTTGTTTTCAATAAAACAGGTATGTTATATATAAAACGTAATTTCAAGTTGCGTAGTTTTCGAGTTCCGTCGCGTTTTTTTGAACGCATTAACTACGCAACTTGAGGCTCTAGTGTATAGCCTATAGAATCTTGGTTCCAACCTATTCTGGAATAGAATGTTTGAACAAACATACCATCTGTCACCTCTCTGCAGCCAATGTCAAACCTCAGAGAGCAAAAGCCGTCATGTAAAGCTTCTTGAGAAAATGAACGATTCGAAGTCGCCATAAAACACGTAGATCCAGTTCTCGATGATTATATTTAAACATTTAATTTCATTTAATTATTCTTTGCTAAGCCCTAAGGCATTTTAAAAGTTCAACAATTAGTTACAAAACTTAATGACAATCACTATATATTTTATATATCAATTTTAAGAAATTACATTTAATTTATACGAATATAAACAAATTGCCAGCTATGATGTTAAGTTGTAACTTCCGGATCTCTTGATCTCTAAATAGATCGATTGATTAGAGCTGTGTTCACATCTGTATGGCTGATAATCAAGTTTTATTCTAATTAGGGTTTAAATTGCTTTCAGCAAAAGCAAAGAAAATTTCGCTGCGTAGTATTACCAAAAGTTTTTCAAAACAAGCATATGCTGTTCATTTTGCTTTGCTTTCTGAATCTTGCAAAGGCAAAGCAAAAGCGGCAGCACTAAAAAGAATTTGTTTTGCTGAAAGCATAAGAAATTATTTTAGTGCTTTGCTTTTCATTTTGCTTTTCAAATTTGTCGCAGCAATACGAAAGCATCAATATACGCTTTGCTTGTTTTGCTTTTGGGAAGCTTTTAATTTTAATGCGTTTGGCTTTCGTTTCGAATGAAAATGAAAAGCTTCCAAGAGCACATATCGCTTCTTAATAGGTTGCGTTGGTTGATATTAAATGATATTAATTGGAGCAGCGCTGGGCAGTTAATGGTTCCGCATACTTGTAGATGAATGAAGAGTACATCGGGAACATCCCTTCGTTTTTCTAGAGTTTGCATGTTAATCAACTTCAGACGGTGGGCATAAGGAGGTAAGTTGAAACTGTCAGAAATGGACCACGAAGTGCGAAACGAATAAATCTTCGTTGAACTGCTTCGATTCGCATTGAATGGGTGTTGTAGATAGCTGGACATTTACTGACGTTGAGTTCCAGAAGATTTTTTTTGACACCAAGACTAAAAGCTGACAAGATCGTCTTGAAGATTTCGAGAATCGTTGCTGGTTTTTATGAGCCGATTTAATTTCTTATCACCATCGTACAGAAAAAGGTTGGATTCTTTGAGGATACCGTCAACATCAGAAATTGTGAAGATGAATAGCAAAGGACTAAGGTGACTTGTGGGACACCAGAGATAGCTGTAAAAGATTCTAATTTGTAAACTCTACGGATGGCATTATAACATCGTTCTTCGATATACGATTTAATCCATGATATAAACAGGGATGGAATACCAAAGGCTTTAAGCCAGTGATGTTCACGTAGTACCACGCGTGGTGAGACTCGAGAGCTTTATTCGAGAATCGAAACACGTACACGATCGAATGCACGATGTTCTCTCAATCAGTTGGCTCTGAAAATTCAAGCGAGAAGGTTCACGCTTTTTGGTCGTGTGTTTTGCACTACACGAAATGTTTGAGGCATATGAATATGCGTTATTTTCAGAATAATAAAAATAATAATAACAATGATCGTGATCATCATAATGATATTGATAATGATAATGATGATGACAATGATAATTATAAAACAATTCTTGCTTAATACCTGCACAACAATTTTTATCAGTGCAGAGAACGAGAGAGCTACTAACCCAAACACAAAAGTTGAAAATTGTGATAGTATGCGATTTTGTCAAGCTCTTTGCTGAAATCGGTACACTGAAAAATAAAATGTTTTAAAATTGATGACAACTGTTATTAATTTCACGAATTTTGTGTTTAAAAAATAGCTTGCAACAAATTTCGTCAAAGTAAGAGCAAATGTCTTTAATACTTTTGAAAAACATAAAGATAAAAAGAAGATGATAAAACATGTCAGATAAAGTCTAGCTGTCTACCTATATTGTTAGTTACTCCGCTTAACTAGTAAAGCACAGAGTCTGAAAGACACCGAGTAAAGAGGATATCATATGTAGGATTTAAAGGAAACATTGGCACCTGTCATCTGACAGGACCCATTTAAGGTTAGGAAAATGAAATTTCCCCAAAAATATAATGGTGTCAAATGGATCAGTAAGATCCAAAAGTGAGTCGATTGCGTCTACTGCAAGCTGGTAACCATTCACTGGTTGAGATGGCCGAAAATAACAGCAGATCATGAATATGCTCCGTTTTGCGACACAAGCTTTGGCACAAATAAATTCAAAGTTAGCTGTGTGGGAATTTTTTAAAAAGATTGGATCGTGGCGATTGTGATTTTGCTAAAAGGACACCACGACCTGAGGAGTGATCATCTTTATTGAGTCCATTGTCTCTTTACACCATTAAAAATCAGACGCAAAGACTTTAGTATTTTTCGAATCCTGGCTAAGATTGGTCTCAGTAAGGCAAAAATATCGTTCGTTACCCTCTTACATTTTGGTAGTAAAGGGAGACAAATATTAGACTGAGGATAGGGGTTTGATTATGTGCAATAAGCTGGTTAGGAATAATATTGTTGCTGCTCTTTACGGGACTTTTGAAGGTAAGAGATATGTTTTGACCTTACATGAGAAGCACCATATGTGTCAAGATCTTCTTTGACTTGTTGGCTTATTCCGACATATCCATTTACCAGTTTGTGGCTATAATCAGGCTTATTTAAATGCGTTGACCTTATTTTCAAAATAGTAATTCTTGTCTTTATTTCCCTCTTCACTCACAATTTCTCTTCGTTTTCCTTCAAGCAGTTGCACTCCTATTAGCAGTCGAAGAAATTTGGAGTTAAATACGAAAAACTACCTATATTTCATAGAAAATAAACCCTCCTAGCAAACATTGATTTTCATCGTATATTTGAAGAATGATTCAAAATTCCGTTTCTACACACGAAAATAATTAAAATTTTACAAGTGTCGCTTCAATACATCCTACATTTATCAGATATGTCTTTATAGCTTAAAATGTAAATATATATTTTTACTTTTTTTAGGGAAGGTGCGATATAAGCTGTTATGAATAAAATTAGAGCGTAAACCTTTAAAATGTCCACTCGCTTAATTCAAGCCGCTGTTAAATCGGCCTAAATATAATTTATTCCGTTATCATATAGTTTTGATTTTTTCAATATTAGCAGTAGTTTCCGGTTAAAATTGTAGCGACAGTTCAATAAGTACGAAAATTATTCAAATTTATTCACATTCGAGTTATTTAGTCTTTAACAGTTTATTGTGCTGTTTTCTTTGCACAACAACCATAAATAACTGTAATTATGTTAAAATATGGTTACTTCAAACTTTATGAATGTAACGAAAAGCTTGTATTATATAACACTCACGAAGTAAAACCAGTTACACCAGCTTTATTTATTTGGGGTCAGTTTTTTGTTTTTTATTTTGCTGGCGCATGCAACGTGCAGCTCCACTAGCTCGCTTGCATATGCCCGTGTTTGCAGTTACTAACTTGGCTTCTAGGAAAACAAGAGTGGATTCAAGTTTCCTTAACCAAATTTTTACCAAGTTTTACTTGATATTGGTTTAGTCTTCAAACCACTTCCTAGCACAGACCTTGGCCAAGGAAAAGATAAGACAGAAAATATTCATGTTTAATAATGTTTTATTAAAAAGGCAAACTATAGAAGCTTGACTCGATCGACTCATGAACAGTTAGTAGAAGTCGTTGGTTAATTTTATAATGTTGCTAATTAACACGTTATTGAGTGTGTAGAGAATAAAAAAGTGGAAGCCGCTTAAACATCAATCGGCAACTAGTTCAAACTGTGGTTATGTGTAGTAACTGATAGATTAACTTTGAAGAGTTGACTTAACAACTTTGAACAATAAATAAGAGCTAACTATTGGATTTATGATGAAAATTTTATTTTTATCGATATTATATCGTTTTTTTTAATATTAAAAATATCACATAATCCTCAAAATGTCCTTAAAACAACTAATGCCAATATAGAATAGGGATATTCACAATTCAGTGCACTTAAAAAAAAAACAAAATATACGCGCGTCAAAAATCTGCATATCTACATTTCTATTATTGTCTTAAATTTCAAGACTTGAGCAGTTGTGTAAATTGACAAATTTGACAGCTTTGGAATAGTGATGGAACCAGGGCAGCGTTAAGACCAAATGCTCCCCCTGCCCCCTATTTTTTTTTGTTTTTCCCTTACAAAAAGCTGAACAATTAAAAAACATTTTTCTATTCGTTCTGACAATAGACAGAAGTAGCAGAAAATTTATATATATTTTTTCTGCATTTAAAATATTCAAACTTATCAATAATTTCTGACCAATTGATAATTTCAAAAGTTTGGCTTCAATGTGTTATATTGAAAGTGCGGAAAATTTTTATCCATTCAATAAAGATCTTTAAAAAAATTTTAACCCTCATAAGAACGGAAATAGATCATTTACCACTTGCATTTGATGTCATGCAACAAAATATCTTTAATTCAACTTCAATAATTGGAAATGAGCTTAAAAGTTTAAACATTTCACATATTTAAATGTGATTTTTCTTCTTAGGAATAATAGGTCACAATGCCACTTTGTTGGCTTCTTCTACAAATGAACAATCTAAATATGGGCTTGTCCAGATAATGGTCAACCAGAGGTAAAATAATAAATTTACTTATTTCTTAAAGTTTTGGTTGCAAATAAAAAGCTGAATATCTCTTCAATCGAATACAAGAGCTTACTTTGGTTATATTCACTTCAGTGTAGTAAAAATGCCAGATTTATTGTCAATTGAAGTAATTTTGTATTTTTACTCATATTTGTGATTATAGGCTATGCTCTTTTATGCTCAAATAAGAAAACTCTGAGAGCAGGAACAACTGGCAATTCGAAATATTTCAAAGTCAATGTATGAAAAAATTTGATTTTTAAATGTAGATATATGTATTTCTTTACGTTATTAATAAATTTTTAAAATTATTCATGTGAATATTCAATTAGAGGGAAAAATGTGTAACGTCCGACAAGTAACGTCCGAACAAATAAAATTGCTAACTGTGACTTAAAAAAAATGATTTTTGAGATGATGTAAGATTTTCTTTAAAACTTATTTAATTTGCAGTTATTTGTTCTTTAGACTTCTGAGGTGCGACCGACCATTTCGCAGAAATAATATAAGCTTAAGTGTTATTCTCGCAAGAACTTCCTTTTTTTGTTACTTCCGAACGCACGACAAAAACAAGAAATTTCGGGTAAAATGTGGTAAGATGCTTGATGTTATAATTATTATAAATTCTACGAAAAGGGAGCTATTTAACCAAATTAATTTTAACTGGAAAACTGTTTATAAAATTGGGGAAATAGTTAAAAAAATATATCCGAATGTAACGTCCGAACGCTAGGACTAACCCATATTCGAAATACAATTCAGATAAATTCACTCTCCCGTATGGAATTTGCATTCATTTGATCTAATTACAACATATATATAAATCCAAAATTTTTTATTTATTTCAGTGTAGGATCTTTTTCTCTCCCTTAAATGCATCGATAGTGCAGCAATTATTACGTTGAATATTACACATTTCATTTTCTTTGCTCCTAAACAGTTTTCTGAACTTTTTTTGTCAAAGAATTTCCAAGTTTCTCAAGAAAATTGGGATTTCGAAGATTAATTCTTCATATCATCTAAAAATGCATTACACTGATTTCGCATATCGTCCACGTATAGTTCCGAAGATCCGTATAATGCAGTCATGAGCAGGAAAAAAGTTGGTGGGCCAATATTTTTTTTTAAACAAACACAAAATTGTCTTAATTATTGCTTTTGCTCAATTGATCATAAGAAGCTAGGTCAAAGTCCTTTCAAGGGCTGAAATGGCCAGTTATTTATTTTTTATTTTATTGCTTTTGCTCAAGAAAAAAATTGTCAAAGCAATCCGACAAGATTGAATTTCTATTTCTAGATCAATGTCGGGCATTCTGTCGCTCGCGGGCAAAGAGCTTTCTCTGCCGCCACACGCACGCTGCTAGAGCTTCACACGTACGCAGTTAGAGCTTTTTACACACTTTTTTAACATTAGAAAGCTTTTGAATGCACAAATACTCATAAACGCCAAGATTGCGGCTGTGTAAGAATGCCCACCAATGTTCTAGATCAGTGTCGATCAAAATTAGCTCGAGAGCTAACAGCTTTTTCTGCAACGTATAGGTATATAAAATTTTGCGCTGCTAAAAAGCTTTCAGTCTGCAGACAGACTCCAAGCAGAAAGGGTCACGTCACTTTGTTCGCTTAATTTGATTATAATTACGCAATTTTTGTACACCGAAAAGAAAACATTAAGAAGCAAAGCACAGTTCAGTTAACTATGATTCTTCGGAAACGCAACACTTTGTAATGTAAGCGATGATTGTATGCAATTTTATATTTATTTTGTTTTTAGTTAATACCGAAAAATGTTGCTATTTACGTATGTATATTTAATATATGTAAATAATTCAGCACACTTTTGCTGTTTTCAATTAAGAAATAGCTGTCAGCAAAAAAGAACTTGTAAATGCAAAATAAAAAAAATTGGGATGAAAAATAAGGTTAGTGCAATTCATAAATTTAATGTTTGCCTAAATACAAGGTTTTTACTCTTTCCAAATTTTCTTTTAGATGAAAGTGTTTACTTGCTTGCCGCAAAGGACTTAAAAATAAAATTGAATATTTTTTCAATTCGAAGAATAAGATCGCCTCTTCACCAACATACTTGTTTCAGCATTTGTAGACCTATAATTAGTCAATTTAAATTCTGATAAACTGAATCATATTGTCGCCTATAATTGAAAAAGTCATAACTACAAAAAAAATCGAATTATTGACTTTTCAAAATAAATTTAATTAAAGAAACCTGTCTTACTGAATTCTATACTAATATTTATTGATTAGCTTGTTAATCAACAAAATGCATAAGAAGGAGTGGTTGTTCAATCTGAAATATGTGTCTTTTTATAAAGTTTTCGTCTTTTCCTAAGAAAATATAAAAAAATGTTGCTGCGGCTTTTTGGATTTTGGGTGATGATATCTTCATATATAAATCATGTCTATCTAACAAATCTTCACTGTGATTTTAGATTTCATTCAGACCAGTTGATTTTCGTTTACTTTGTCCGCATTAAGATTATTTTAAAAAAATTGATTTTAGAACTGTGAAAAAATGTTTTTAGAAAGGTGGGTAAAAGATTATCTATACTATTATATAAAAGGGTTCTCTCGTATTTTTATCGTTCAATCACGGGGTAACCGCTGAACCGATTTTAATAATTCTTTCACTATTCAATTGCTATAAGAAGCGAACCTGCTACTGGGTACTACGTTTTTGATCAAACTTTTAATTTAATTATTTAAGAATTTATGCATTTTAATCCATGCCGCCATTGTATAAGCAGCACGAAATAACAGCAAACAATAGCTTAAGCTCTTTGTTGAGAGAGAAAGGTGAGATTCAAAAACTCACCGCGCTGGTCTCTTGAGTGGATAGTTGCACTCAGTTAATTTCTGCTGCAGTGTTGCCATAAGTCCAATATATTGTATTTATTTTGATTTTACGAAGGTGAAACTCTCTTCATTTCAATAAGAAGCCACTCTTTTTATTTCAAGAAGAAATATTCTCAAATAAAATAAAATTAATTAAACATATTTGATTCTTGAGTCTTTATTCAATATATGTTTTCATATCATATTTATACTCCCAAGCAACGCTGGGGACGGGTATGCTAGTTTTTTTATAAAAAATAGTTTAAGCGAAGCTCAGTGCTTAGTATGCTTTAAGGTGTTGGCTCAGGTGAAAATATCCAATATCAAGAGGCATTACATTACACAACATGCTGAATTCCATAATGTAGTGGGAGGGGAGAGACAGGAAATACTTATTGACTTAAAACGTATGTTTTTTGAAAAATTCAATGAATTTAACACCAATAAGAAGAAAAACGCAGTAATAAGTCAGTCGGTAACCGATATAAATTTTGTCCAATTAAAAGCTTCTTATGTTATAAGTCTTGCTTTAGGGAAGAGGTGCAGGCCATTCGAAGATGGAATATTCTTTAAAGACTTAGCCAAAGAAGTTTTTGAGTGTTTTGGTGAAAAAGGTAGAGAGTTTAAAGACATTTTTGAAAGCCTAGCTTTATCGAGGTCAACAATCACTCGTCGGACTGAAACTTTGAGCGAATACTTATTTTCAAAAACTCAAAAAAGAATGCGTGATTGCAAGTACTTTTCTATTTGCTTAGACGAGAGCACTGACGTTAATGATTGTTGTCAACTATTAATTTGTGTAAAAACTGTGAATGAAAATTTTCATTGCTCAGAAGAAATGCTAATAGTTGAGTCTATGCATGGAAACGTGAAGGGCAAAACAATTTATGATGTTTTAAATAGTAAAATCTTTTCATTTGCAGACATAAATAAATTATCTTCGGTTTGTACCGATGGAGCTCACGTTATGACGGGGAAAAAAGAAGGGCTTATAGGTTATTTATTAAAGAACCAAATTGATGTACCCGTATTTCACTGTATAATACATCTACAAGCTTTGTTTGCCAAATCATTAAATTTATTGGAAACAATGAAAATATCCATTAAAATTATCAATAAAATTCGAGGTGGTCACAACTCTTTAAATCATAGAAAATTCAAAACATTTTTGGAAGAACTGGAGGCCAATTATGGTGATTTGCTACTTTTTACTGAAGTACGATGGTTGAGTCGAGGAAATAGCCTCAAAAGATTATTTCATCTGCGTTTTGAAGTTTTGTCATTTTTTGAGCTTAACCCCTCTCCTGGCTCGGATTTATTAGTTAACTCTTTAAAAGATCCTATTTTTAACTTGGACTTGGCATTTTTAACGGACATATCTGAATTTATCAATAAATTAAATCTAGTATTACAAGGGAAGCAAAAAATGATCTTTGATTTGGTTTCAGCCGTTGTAGAATTCCAACGACAGCTTACTATTTTATCTACTAAATTTAAAAACGGCAACCTAGAAATTTTAACAAGAACTGCAGAGGCTTACACTGCGTGTTGTAATGAAGTCAGCATGAACCGTTTTTTTGAAGTCTTTGATACATTAGAAACCAACTGTTCTAAAAGATTTCAAGATTTCCAAAAAATATCTGATTTAATTGAGCTACATAACAATCCTCTAAAATGCAATATAGAAAAACAAAGCCCATCGATCCAAAGCGAGTTAAAAATTTTGCAAGACGATTTAATGTTACCTATTGCAGACGGATGTGAATTTTGGAAAAATGTTGATGAGTCCCTTTATCCAACAATAAAAAATGCTATATATAAACTTTATTCGATGTTTGGAACAACATATATTTGCGAAAGCTCTTTTTCATTGATGAAAATAATAAAAAACAAACACCGAAATCGCTTATCGGACAATCATCTGCAAGATTTGATGCGCATAAAAATTTCCAATGACGATGTAGATTTTGACGAAATAATCAAAGATTTTAATAATAAAAATAATAATACCAAAAACAATAATAATAACAACACTAATAAACATATTTGGCGGCCGTGGATATAAAAAATCAACAACAATTGGTTGATTTGTTATCATGTCAAAAGTATGTCAGAAAATTTCAGGAAAAAACTTTTCAAAATCAGTTTGAAATCGGTTTTTTTCATATCGTTTTCATGTTATTTGACCCCGTCTTAATTTTAATATTTTTTCCAGAAATATTAACATTATAAGAAGCAAACAAGGGCACTGCACATATTCAAAGTATTCAAAATATACCCATACGATATATATTCATATATAATAATAAAAAATCCAAAAACAATATAATATGAAATATATTATAAGCAAATAATCTATTACAAATAATTTCATAGTTTTTCGATTTGCGTCGATTTAATTCTATTTATGAACATAAAGCTTTCGGAAAGCTTTCAAATTGCTTTAACATTAGATTTCTTTCAGTGAGAAGCTTTAAGTGTTACACACATCCAATCAAGTTTAGTTGTGTGCGTTTGAGCATCACTGTTCTAGATGTAACAAAATTGATACGCAAAACAAAAACAAATCATGTGTTTTTTTTTTAAACAAGTAACGGGACAATCATCACATGCTCAGCGTCGTCAAGTTAGGGTTTGTTTTTGTTGCTTTTGCATGTTGTTGTTAAACGAGTTAAATGTGCAAACACAAATTTGATAAAATAAAACAAATTTGTAGCTGTGCCAACTGGGCCAATTGTGCTTCTGGAACAGTGTTGCCAGAACTTTTTTGAGAAAAGCGCGAGATTTAAAAAAAATATCGCCCAAAATCGCCTAATGAAAAAAAAAATCGCCAAAAATCGCCATTTTTACTAAGAAATTTATAATATTAGAAAAAACAAAACAAATTATATACATTTTTTTCAAATAATATTGAGATCTGTTAATGGTATTAGATATTCTAATTTTCATATTTTTGAGATCTATAAAAAATAATAAAAAAGCTTCTTCATTTTATACGAGAATTTTGATCGTTAAAGAACATTTTTTTAGAGACTATAACTTATTAGAATTTTTCAATATGCAACTTTAAAAAAAAAACTTTTTGCAAAAAACGTAGTTCCTTCAGCCATATTAGACTCTTCCTCCGTTTCGTCAATTCTCGAAGTATTGTTTAGTTCATACATTGATTTAGTTTATACAAGATGAATGCCAACTTACAGATATTGTCAAACATTTTTCCGCCTACGGTTGTTTTAATTTTGTATGCCGATTACCAAAATTCTTCACTTTCAGATGGCACTTTGTTTTTGAAAACATTGCTCCATGGAAATGTCAACAAAGATTAGTATTCGATTTCTTCTGAACGTCGCTCTTCAAGAGATAGATAATGAAGAGGGAGTTCACGGAAAGAAGGTCTTATATAGTTTAAACATCTTTCCGGACATAAAATAAAAGCATTTTCAAAAATTTCTAACAGACTAGGTAATCGTTTTAACATTTCCTTGATTAAAACTATAATGAAATTCTGGCATCACTTAATTTGTGAATTTCTTCATGGAACTGATAATGATATGTAAGGTCATTAATTCTTTTATAATTGCTTTTATCCGCTAAAATTTTATTTAAGCTGAATGTAGCTCAATTATCAAAATTGAAATTTTTGACAATGTCTTCTTTTATAATTTTTGAAATAAGTCTTTGAATAAATGTTGTGATTTCAACGTAAGCTTGAAAAAATTCAACTTTTTCTCTTTGAAAATATGAATTAAGTAAGTGAGTTGATGTTTTGAAGAAACGGTCTCAAAAAAATAAGTATTTCGATATAAATAAATTATCGATAAGGGCTTGTAAGCTGTGTTCAGTCGCATTGTTAACAGAGTGTTCCAAACACTCAAAACAATTGTTATTTTCTTTTATTGAAATTTTAAACACATTAGATGAGTTTATGAAAAAAGGTTGTTTTGACAAAAATCGCCCAAAAAATCGCCAGGCGATTTCCTAAAAATTTAAGCGCAAAAACAAGAAAAAAAGCGCCCAATTGGCGATAAATCGCCCAATCTGGCAACGGTGTTCTGGAAGCTCATGTATGGTAAAATGTTGCAACTGAGTCAAGGTTTATGTCAACAGACTGCAGAGTTACTCTCGTGGCATTAAAACTGCGTATAATAGCTTTTGAGCTTCATAGAACTTTCTGTTGAACTTTAACTTTTATTTATTATGGAAAATGCTTCATGTGTTGTTTGTTTGTTTAATTTGCTCTACATCGTAAGATATTGTCTTTAAAGCACTAAGTATTTTTTCGTATATATGAAAGTTTGCTTAACAAACGTCATATCGCAGGAAACAACCGTGTTGAGTTCTTTCTGTGGCATTTGACCCAATTAATTAAGTTAAATTAAAGATTTCTATTATAGCAGCTTAAACGCCACCTACAACGCCGTACGCAGAGGAAACATAACTATAATGATGGACGACCTTAATGCCAAAGTTGGTAGAACAACGATATGCTGAAACATGAAATGGGCAAACATGGAGCAGCGCACTTCCGAATTTGCCATGACTCCGGAACCACAACAGAGTACTGGGAGCAGCGTACCGTTCAGGAGTAGCTGAATATGTAAGCAGGCCACCACGCGGCTTCCGTCTGTGGATGTTCAAATACACCTGGACCCTGATTTCAGAGCGTGCGGCACTCAAGACCAGAATGAACGCAACTACTTCCGTGGAGCGGTGATAAGAGCTTCATACCCCGTTCAGCATGAAAAGAAAAGAAGCGCAAGACGTATCAAGCGAAACCGTATAGATGATTTAGCCCGCCAAGCATCACCGTTTATAAGATAACCAACCAGCTGATCCATGAAAACTTCGGAATCGAACACCATGTAAAGGATGAAAGAAACAAAATTTTGCATTCGGAGGATAAGCAATTATCACGACGGAAGAGTTATTTTCGTCCTCAAATTTTGTTCCTAAAATCTACCTTAACCTTAATCGGTCCCTTGTGTAAATTTTACACACGCTTTTTAACTTCAAGTTGATATTTCTTTAATATAAGTTCATCAAATCGAGCTAGGATTTTTGTTGGTATATTAAAAATAATTTTTTTTTAAAAATAAATAAAATAATAAATAATTTTTAACGACAAGATCGCATTCATTTCATTCATCGATGAAAATATGGTTCTTGAAAAAGTGTGTAAAATTTACACACAAGGAACTTATTCGTTTCTCGAAATAAGGGACCGATCCCCTATGAAAAACGACCATCAAGCTAAGACTGCAGTATTTGTCATATAAATAAATAAATGAAAAATACTGTTATTTGGACACGGGATTATTCACATATTGTCAAAAAATGTAAATTTTTAGTTCAAGTGATTTTTAGACACCAAATAATTATCAAAGAATCAGTTAAAAACGACCAGAAATTCAAGGTTTTGACTTTGGATATAAATATCTTCTGTTTTTTATTTATTTTATTATAAATATATTTATTTAATTTTATTTTATATATTTATTTATATATTTATTTTATATAAATATTATATTTATTTTTTATTTATCAATTAACATAATTTCTTAATTGCTTAATTTCTTAGTTATTACTTAGAATCTATTATCTGCCATCTATGTTATCTATATTAATAAAAGTAATTTTATTCGATGTGGCGTCCGTGGCGTAGTTGGTTAAAGTGCGTGGCCGCTATGTCAAAGAACTTTGGAGACCCAGGTTCGAACCCCAGCAGCGACAGAATATTATTTGAATTAAAATAATTTTTCTGTACGGCCGCCACCTCTCTGCAGACAATGGCAAACCTCAGAGAGTAATCAAAATGCCATGTAAAGCTTCTTGAGAACGAGAACATTCCGTTCATCGCCGTTCGGAGTCGGCGTTAAGCATTGTAGGTCCGGATCTCGGTCAATTGTGTACAAACTTAAAATAACACGCACAACACAATTGATCATAAGAAGCTAGGTCAAAGTCCTTTTAAGGGGTGAAATGGCCAGTTATTTATTTTTATTTAATTTTATTCGATTGTTCTAAAAATTCTTTTTCAAGATGCTTTCCATATGATCTTTATTTTTTTTTATTATTTCATGCTTTTAATGGTGTATTTACAACAGTATGGGTTGTGCTCCATTGCCATGTGGCTATAATGGAGCATACTACATTGGCTTAACATTTTAAATTACATAAAGTTACACGCAAAGAAAAAAAAAAAACGTTTATCGCAAACGAACTTCGGTTGTCGCGCTGAAATCGTCATTTGCAAACGTTTTGTCATAACACGACATATGCTTGTCCTCGACCACATCAGTACCATTTATATTCAACATAAAGTTTTCACCCTCTTCTGCTTGTGGTGATAGTATAATGACCTGAGTTTTTTTTACATTATTTGCGATTTTATTAAATCGGAAATCGTATCGTATTCCATTTTGGCACGTAGAACCGTTCTGTTTACTGATGGGTAGAAAAAAGCTATGTCATCAGCGAATAAAAAAAATGTTTCCAAAAAATGGCATGTTTTCAACATCATTTATATAAACCAGAAAAAAAATTGGTCCCAGAACGCTTAATTGCGGAACTCCATAAAAAGTTTTCTCATAACTGCCTTTTACTTTACATTTACTATCACTTGCTACCTATAATTAAAGTAGCTTTTAAACAACTCCAATGTTTTCCCAAACTCGCCAAAATATTCTAGTTTATTTAACAGGATTTCGTGATTGACACATTCAAACGCTTTTTGAAGATCGATAAATAAGCTTCCTACCTCGGAGCAGCCATTATCCAAACCTTCGTATATGTATTCAAATTTCCAATAGGAACTTGACAACTTTGCATTAAATTTCTGAACGCACCCTTTCACTAATCATCGAACTGTCACTGTCAATTTATTCAGTAAACTCAACATTTCCATCATGGAAAAGTACACGAAGGAACAACGTCTACAAATTACATTAACTGCAATTTTCGGTCGTAATTCTCGCCCCAGTAGACAGACATTACGAGTTTAGTGCAAAAATTTGAGTCTCCATATTCGTTGTGTGATGTTGCCGTGCCAGTGAGACAACGAGTTGGTCGAAGTGTCGAAAATATCGCTGCCGTTCAGGCGTCCATAGCAAACGATACAAAACAGTCAATTCCACGGCATTCTCAAAAATTAGGCATCGCCCAGATCACTTTATGGCGAATTTTGCATAAGGATCTTGGTTTACAATATAAGATACAAGATAAAACTGACTCAAGAATTGAAGCTCAAGATGATGAATTTCATCGCAAAATCATCTTCAGTGACGAAGCTATTTTTGGCTCAATGGGTTCGTCAATAAGCAAAATATGCGTTATTGGTTGGGTGAAAATTCACATGTTCTTCATGAATCACCACTTCATCCACAAAAATAACAGTTTGGTGCGGTTTGCATACCGGTGGCGCCATTGGACCATATTTTTTCTCCGACGATAACGATCGTAACGTTACTGTGTATGGCCATCGTTATCGCGCCATGATTACCGATTATTTTTGGCCCGAATTGAAAGATATGGACTTGGACGACATGTGGTTCCAACAGGACGATGCCACAAGCCACACAGCACACGTTACAATCGATTTATTGAAGAGTAAGTTTGATGAGCGTGTTATGTCAAGAAATTGGCTAGTCGATTGGCCACCTCGTTCGTGCGATTTAACGCCTCTAGACTAATTTCTTTGGGGCTACGTCAAGTTATTGGTCTATGCCAACAAGCCGACGACGTTGGAAGAGCTCAGAGCCAACATTGAACGTGAAATAGCGACCGTTTCGGCCTAAATGTGTGGCCCCATCGAAAATTGGCTCCAACGAATCGACCGCTGCATACGTGCCCGCGGTGGCCATATGAACGAAATCGAGTTCCATTCCGTTTTGATTGTACTTCAAGCCGATATTAAAATTTTTGAAATATCTCAAAAGGTTTGCGTTTTATTTAAAAAAAAGTTGTCAACTCCTTAATGGAAAACTCTTTACTAATGCAGTTCGAGTTCCTGACCCGACTCAAAATCCGTATTGGTAATTGTAAATAAAGTTTATCTCTTCACAAATCTGTCTTTTTATAAGCTTCTCCAAAATGTTGTTTAATACTGATAGAATTGCAATTGGCCTGTAGTTCAGTGTTTTGATTTTGCTTCCACCTTTATATCACTGCACGATTTTTTGCAGTTTTAGTTTTTTTGGAAAAATACCCGTGGTCACCATGATAGAGAAAAGCTTGTGCAATGCATTTGAAACTGTCTTCGATTCTGGATTCTCATTTAAATCCATTATGATTTCTTCATTTTCTTCAGCAGTGGCTTCTTCAACTCGAAACTTTTTCCCGAATTTCGCAGTGTCGAAAACGCATTAATGCTGTCATCCTTATAGGACTCTATGGCCGTCGCCACATATTCCATTTGATTTAATTGTTTTTCAGTTTAAAAAAACCTCTATACCTCGCCTATAACAGAATTAATAGCTATTTTAGATCAGACAAAAAGATCAAGTCATATGGACTTAAAGGTAAAGAATTGGCTTTCAGCTTTTGAAACGATTTGCAGCGAGTTTCTTATGATCATTTGTGTTGTGGGGTGCTATCAAATTTAGTTAGACAAATAACTGAGAACTGAACATACTACTCCAAAAGGATGATTTTTATGTTCTCAAGAAGCATGGCATTTTCCTCTCTGATATTTTCTGTTCTTAGGCCGTGTGCTATTCGGAAACTTTTCACTCGGATGATGAAATTTTGACAGTCTGAAAGAGAATATTTGGCACTTGTGAGGTGAATATGATTGTCAAAAATTCATGTAGCCCCAGGGGCTAGTATAATTTTTGACAATCGGAAAGAGAATTTTTGACACAAGCAAAAATGAAAAAAAAACACTTGTGAGTTTGTGAATCGTAAAGCAGTTAAAAATTTTGTGTTTCCGACAGCATAGCAACCAGAATCCCT
The DNA here is from genome assembly GCA_943735915.1 of Pherbina coryleti. Taxonomy (NCBI): domain Eukaryota; kingdom Metazoa; phylum Arthropoda; class Insecta; order Diptera; family Sciomyzidae; genus Pherbina; species Pherbina coryleti. The sequence continues at coordinate 109,510,855 of OX030951.1, forward strand.
AATTTTCAATATATATCAACAATTTCGCAAATTAAATTAAATTCTTGTGCTAACGCACTACCAAAATCTAAAACGTCAACATTTCTAGTTGTCAAAATTTCATCGTCCTTTTGGCACAGCAAAAATTACAATTTTATTTCAACAGACAGAAATTGTATTCAACTCAGTAAATTCTCTCCTACCACGAGTGAAAAGTTTCCGAATAGCACACGGCCTTAGCATAATAGTGATAAAAATGAACAATTTTTTGTGTCAAGTGGGATTTTATTCTGGAATCTCTCGGTTCGTAAAAACACAGGCATAGAACGGCTCATGAATGCTTGCAAATTCAGCTTCGACCACCACTAGGCGTTTGGAAAATATTTTATTTATTTGATGTTCCAAATTTCTCAATGTCAAAGCGCAATTAGTGACTTTGTCGTTTGAAGCTTTCAACATCTTACAATATCCGAATGACAATGAATTTACATTCAGTGTCATCAGATGAACTCCAAATCTGTCGAATAAATGTACTCGTATGAAGCTAATCACATAGCAAAAAAAAGGCAATTTTTAATAATTACATAGGTAATGACTTTGTTGTAGTAAATACATGTAGTAATCCGATTTATCGTGACCAAAACTAAAAGTCATCCAGCTAAAAATTTACGGCCGTAGCACGTAAATGACAAAAAAACCGAAAAATTTATTATAATGTTGCAAAAAATAAGATATCTGTTAATGTTGTTGTTATTAAAGTTTCAGAAATAATAATAATTGCATAATTCGTAAATATTTTTCAATCGCGTCATCTGTACTGTATGTTTGTATGTTTATAAGTATGCATGTAAATATGAGTGTTTTTTTATATTTAAATTTGAGTTAAGATGAAATTCAGTGATCTTTGAGACAAATGTGAAGATTGTTACCTTGGTTGGATTGCGACAATAAACAGTTAAAATCACGTTCAGTTGTCGCGATTGCGGGAACTGCAGATGATAATATTTGTTGTTACATTAAAAATAAAACACTCAAAAATGTGTTTTTACTATATATTAAACAGTAAAATTATTAAAATGACCTCCAGGTTGAGGTTTTTTTCAATAGCAAGTAGGTCGCTATAATGGTGAAATGTCAACGTGATTTATTGAAGATTTGCACATATTTACTCTTAATAATTTCGTTATAATTAGCTTTGTTGCAAATAATTGTTTTTTAAAAATTGTTGCCTTAAACTCTAACGATGACAGGTCGTTTGTATCTTTTTGTTGTTGAACATTTAGTTTTGGATGTTCGCTATTAACGTCTTAGCGAATTTATTCATTAACAAATAAACGCTCTATATTTTGTATTCCCTTTCAGAACTTTCCTGATCAATCCTCACCAATAATGAGATCTTCAAATAAAGCAGATACTAAAGGGTCTCTGGGAGTTTTTTCGACACTTGTTAATTTTTTTCTTTTTTTTTTTTTAAGATGTATTTTATTTTAGAGCAAATTTTTTTTTACATTATTAAAGTATAACTTTTCAAGGTTTATCTCTGAAATTTTGGCTCAAAAATATTTGTCGATAAGGTAGAAAACTGCAATGCCGCGCCTTAAATTTGCTGTGAGCAAAATATCGTAATGAACCCATTTTTCATCATGAGTCAGAATACGATCAAATTCATACGGCACACAATAACATACCTTTTGAATCTTTCCCATGGCATTTAAGCGAACAGATATGGCTTGTTGAGTCACTCCCAATGCTTTTGCGAGTTCTTCTTGCGTTTGAAACGATTCTTCATCCAATATAGCCTCTAATTCAGCATCCTCAAACTTTTCTGGACGTCCTTCGCGCTCTTTGTCATCGATATTAAAATCACAATTTCTAAAACGTCCACCCAAAACCAAAACTCACATGTGAAAATCGATGAAGAATGTTCTCCGTAAGCTTCTTGCAGCATTCGATGGTCTTCAACTGCATTTTTCTTCAAATGAAAGCAGAAAAATAAACTTTCCCACAAATTGTGTTTTGTTGGCACAAAAGAAGACATATTCGGAGCACACAGAAACTACGTTGTTTATACTCCAGCGAAACGACACACGCTGAAAAAGAAAGCCTAATGATGACCCTGTAAACATTTTCTGAGTTCTTAAAAAAAAAGACTCTAAAAAGAGTATTTATTATACGTGTTTTATGAGGAAGCAATAAAAAAACTCCTAAAAGAGCCTTTGATATGATTGTAAAATAATTGCTTAGAATTAACACTCTAAAAAGAATATTTTTTATGTGTGTTTTATGAGTACACAATAAAAAGACTGCTAAAGGAGTCTTTGATATGATTGTAAAATGATTGCTCAGAAATAAGACAGTAAAAAGAGTATTTTTTATACATGTCTTATGAGTACGCAATTAAAAGACTCCTAAAGGAGTCTCCTCCTCAAAAATTGGTTTTCTCCTAAAAAGAACTCATTAAAAAGTATGGAATAAGACGGTATTGTGATCGTTCATAATAAAGACTCACAAAAGGATTATACTTATATTGCATAATATATGCGTAATTAAAAAAAGGCCTTACAAAAGAGTCTTATATACGAATGTTTTATGAGATCTCGACAATAAGGTTCTGAGAGGATTTTATATACTTTAAAGTTATATTTTTAACTTCTTAATATATGAAAACGTTGGTACTTATGTTTGTCTGACCATCACCGCTGATCCTCTTAAAAATTTTTAATGTGATGGTAATTTGTGAGAATGTGAATATTTTTTCGAAGTGAATGCTCCAACACCTCATAATTTATCATTCAGTCGTTCAGTGTGCAGTTGAGGAGCTTGCAGGATCGAATGAAATCGAATCGAATATGGCTAAATTTTAATCTAAAAATATATTTCAACCTAAACGGATCATTGTTACTTCTATGAGTTCTGAACGAGTCTTCATTATGAGTTTCTAAAGATTCCATTACATGATTTTTAAAATAGTATTAAATAGGGCTTTTAAAAGAGTCTTCATTTTGAGTACAATAGACTAACTTATACGAGTTCTAAAAGAGTATTTATTATGAGTATTTAAAGTGTCTTTATTATGAGTCTTAAAATAGTATTAAATTTGAGTCTTAAAAGAGTCTTAATTTTGAGTCCAAAAAGACTAATTTATATGAGTTCTAAAAGAGTCTTTATTATGAGACTAAAAAGAGTATTAAATATGAGTCTTAAAAGAGTATTGACTTTGAGTACAAAATGAGACATAAAGCAGTCATTATAATGAATCGTATTTTGAAGCTCATAACCTACGAAAATGTACTCATAAGAGTCTTTTTTGAGCGCATTATGACGATAAAAACTCATTTATATGAGTCGTAACAGAGTCTTGTAAGAGTCATAATGTTTGCTGGGAAGGCTTCAAAATGAAGTTGGTTGTAACATTGTCCGATTCAATTTAATACTAGTGATGTCATCTTAAAAAAATCCTTTAACATTTTTTTGTACACCTGATAGATATTAAATATCAGTTTTAAAAAAAATTCATAAATTAGTTGAATAATTAATCCCCCCCCCTGGTCTCCAGTATTTCGTATATGAAGGATTCAGATTTTTTCATACATTCGCAGTCTGCCAGTATGCACTTGCTGCTATGGAAGTTGATGGACCTTCATAGACTCTTTCTGTAGGAATGCAATCAACCATTAAAATGTGAGCCTCACTTACGCCTTCTTCAATACTTTGTTTGTACTCCTTTAGTGCAGATGAAGCATCGCAGCCCCACTTAGAGATCAGCTGTCTCCATCAATCTCCATTGCAGATCGTGATAACTTCTTCAGGCAAAATTTGTAGAAGTTACTCAGCTATATGGTTAAGCAGAGCTTGCAATTTAATTTCAATTGATGTTTCTGTTATATTGTCTTCTTCCATTTGAGACATGCAACGGTCATTCGCAGATATGATTGCATTGCATTTTAGGAAGCAGTTAACACCGATACCCTTTGTAGAACTTCGCACCTCTTGATATTGGAGCTTTGTCATCTTAGCATAAATGAAGAGCCCTTTGGTTGAATTAGGACAGTGGTTCCCAAAGTGTGTTCCGTAGAACCCTAGGGTCCCTCGAAAAAATTAGGGGGGTTCCACGTGACAAATTTAGTTTCATTAAAAGAAATAAGAATGGAGTTTTTTATATATTCACATTTTCGCTTATTAAATATGTTGCCCTGAATTCTAAGGCCGATTTTCGGCGTGCAATGAACACTTTTATTCTCTTTTCTCAATTTGCACGTTGGTAGGTCACACGATTAGTTTTGACATTTCATTCAGTTCCATTACTTTTTATACTACACTTTATTCCAACAAGGGTTTCCTACAACTATTTTCTTCATACTGTTACAGTGCAATAGTAGCACTTTTCTTCAAAACATGTACTTTTTAGCCACTTAAACGCCCAAACCTTTAATTTTTCCACCCAGCAACCTGTTTGCAAGGTGCTCTCTGCCATGTCTACAAAGTGTTCATCCTCTCACAGGTTCACTGATTTTACACAAATAAATTTTTGGGGATTCCGATAAAGACAAATGTTTTTATTTTTAAGTTAGCACTACTATCACTGATATCTGTACCAGTGTTGTCAAAAAACTGTGATTCAAATCGTCAGAAATTGTCATTTTCAGATTTAAAATACGTCATTTCAATAAAAAAAGTCAGTTAAATATTGAAGCTGAAAATAGCGCTCCATTTGTTTTATTTGGCTGCAAGCTGCATGCTCGTTGAACACATTAAAAAATATCACGCCGCTAACAGACACTTGCGATGATAATAAAGTCGATAACATTATCACTTATGTAGGCAGTGTTGCATGTATACTATGCAAGGAGTATTCCTTTTCATATATTAATGTTCACACGTTCACATTCTACCTTTAAAACTTATTGATATAATGAAAACTATTTTTTTTAAATACGTTAAATATACCTCAAAATACGTCAATCGTCATTGGAGCTTAAAATACATCAAAATGACGTATTTAACGTCACAATGGCAACGCTGATCTGTACCAAATTACTCGTCAAAATATTCATTAGTGTTTGAGATACATTTGTCCCTATCGGAATCTCCAAAAAATTGAAATTCAAATTTACCGGTATTTTTTGCCCACAGTAGTATTCGATGAATATCCAAATCTATCAAAAGAGGCATTCGAAATCTATTGCCGTTTGCAACCACTTATTTGTGTGAACCTGGGTTATCAAAATATGTTGAGACAAAAACCAAATATCATAACAAACTTGATGGCACACCAGATATGGGAGTTCAGTTATTAACCATAACGCCCAATTTTAAGATAATCATGGAGTCAAAGAAGCAGCTACATTCTTCACATTTAAGTATTTTCATTTATTATAGTTTATATTTTGTATTTTTATTAATTATTTCTATGATGAATTTATTTTTTTAAGTTTTCAAAATTTGTTTCTTTTGATATCTCATTAAATTGTGAAAAGTCGTTCTTTAAAAAATATTCAGGGTTCCGCGATAATTGCCAAAAAAATTTGAGGGTTCCATGACCAAAATAGTTTGGGAACCACTAAATTACGAGATAAGCAGTCATTGGCGTTGTCTTTCTTTTGTATCGGTTGAGATGTTGGGAAGGCATTATGCTTCTTTGGCGATTTGGGCTAGCCTTTGATGCGCTTTCAACAATCTCTGCTTACAAACGCCTTCATGCGGAGTATAGTTGCTGCAGAAAGGCTTTTTTTATTACCTCTTTGCCAGAAGTTTCTGGCTTCTGAATTTTCCTTCTTCGAGAGCGGTTAGAACTTTCAGAGAAAGGTTGGGTAGGTCTTCTCCCCTTAGTTTGCGGTTCGTCTACATTTTCATGACGAAATCAAAATCACTTTTCTCGTCTATTTAAAAGTCGTATCCTAGTATTTGTTTTAGCCAAGCTGCGTTTGTCTACTTGAACTTCAGGCTCAGTTCTTGTAGTGCTTAAGGTGCTTTTTTACGCTGTTTTCTACATTTTTTACATTTTTTGATAAGGCTTCCGTAGTATTGCGACTGACAATATTATCGTCAATTATTGCCGCGACGATATCATAATTTTTATATTTGTTTTCCACACACAAATTAGCAATATGATTAAGCGTGAGAGTTTTTGTCTGAAATATGATAATATCCGCATAACTTTGCCTATATGGGTGTTCTGTTTTATTTTTTAACAAGAAAGTGTTTTGAAAAAAGTGTTTTACGGGCGCCACAAGACGGCTATAGAATATTTGGGAAAATTTTTCTAAGTACTTTTCTTAGATAAGAACCCAATCAAATTCTGGCGCCGTTTAAGAATAATTAATAAAAACAAGAATTGACATAGAGAGGTAAGTTTGAGTCACCAGCACGAAATAACAAAATTTGATCCAGTTCAATTGGAAAATTATTTTTATAAATACTCAATATTTTATATTCTTTCATATTAAATTCTATAAATAAAGGAAGGTGAGTTGTCAAATTGTTAGTTTGTCTACAGAAGAAATGGAAAATTTTGATGAATTAAGTTGACTTATTTCTATGGAGACAATTTCGGTTAAATCTTGACGTTAGTTAACTTATGCCCCTATCACCGTATGCGAATCGAATGCTTCACTCAAATCGAATCAACTGGCGAATTTTTCTGTTAGTGGTATCACTGTTTGCGAGCCTACTTGTTCGCCTCAGATTATGTGCAGCCAATGCAGAAAACACAAAATTTAGCAGAGAAAAGTCAAACCTAATAAATAAATAAAAATTATTAGCAGCTTCAAGTTATATTTGTAGAGAAATTGAGGAAACGGAAACTTTGTTGCAGATTACGTCGCAGAATAAGAATCAAATCTAATCTACTAGGAGTTCCACCTGTGATCATTTTCATCTTCCCGGTTGATCTTCAGTGAAATAATAAACAGTGTTTTTTTAGATTTCATTATTACTTTAAGCTAAACTAAGGAGGCCCAAGTGAGTTAAGTTGAGTGGCAAAATCTTGCTACGACTCCTTATAGCTTACTTTTATGGAACTGAATTTTGAGAGGCCAGTGGCAACAATACGATTTAGTTTCTTCAGCTGCACCATTTTTTTAAATTGCCGTCTTTTGCTTTTCTTCATACTATAAATAATTAAAAAATTGTTTAAAATCAGAACCAATCAGCATAAAAACTAAAATATTGCAAATTACTAACTTTTTCCTATTATTTTCCATTTATATGCTCATCAAAAATGAAACAACTTTATTCGCCGGATTCTCACAAAATATTTACACTCGTCTGCTTTTGACATTTCTGTCGAATAAAATTTTGAACATTCGCTGACGGTGATACCAACTTTGCGAATTCGTTTTAGTTTTTGTTCGACTCGCAGACGGTGATAGAGGCATTAACTGTATTTGTAGATATAGCATAAAATAACACAGTGCTACACGGAAAACCCAAACAACTTTTCGACTGCTGTTTCTTAACCTTTTGACGACCGCTCCTTAACCGCTCCTTCACCGGAAATTCAAATTCAAATTCAAATCAGTGACTCCAAATTACTAAAGAAAGGTGTCACGAAACAATTTTTATTTTCCTGCGAAAGTGTGAAAAAAGATCATGGGACCTATATGTCCCAATGGTCGTCAACGGTATGTGACTATTTTTTCTCGTCGACAGCACGCGAACGAAAACCTTGAGGTCGAATTTTGATTTACTTCCTGAGAACTCGTTGTTTTTAATCTATTTTGAAAGTTAACCAATGAAAGTTTTAAAAATAACCTTTGCAATGGTGATACTTTGACCTCTATGTGTCTATTTTAGGAGATTTAGGAGATTTTCCCAAAATAGTCCAAAATTTCGTTTAAAAATCCCAAAAAATCTAATATCTGTCCAATGACATCCAATGAAAGTTAAAAAATAAACAACCTTCTAATGGTGGTACCTTGACCTCTTAACGACTATTGTTTCAAGATATTCTAAATATAGATTAAACTCCAGCAACCATGGCTAATGCTACAGACAGAATTTTATCAGAAGATTCAAACAGAAGAAGAATAACTAGTATTTTCAGTACCAGCCGACATACCAGCCGAAGAGTGGTCATGTGCTTCGTCCTAAGCCGCAGTTCTGAAGTTCATATGAGAGTGTCCCGTAAATTTTACACAGATTATGAAAATGGTTAAAAAAATATAATTGCTTGTCATCTTGAGGGCTCTACCGACTTGGTAGTTTAGTAGGTTTTACGTTTTTGCAAACATACACCATATGCCTACAATATCATAAAAATAAAGCTCAAAAGGTATTTTATTCTTGAAATTAATTTTCAAAAATCACAAGAAAACAAAATAAAAAATACAGCTTTTAATCAATGACAAAAACATAGAATTTAAACTTATTTTTGTGTCTTAAATTCCGCATTTCCGTCGAGATTGCGACCTGGTTCTGTTTCTTTTCGTCCTAGCAATACCTCCAATAATTTTTGAAACTTCTTCCCGGGCTATAGATACAGCTTTGTGAATCTTATTTTTATCAATAACCAGAGTTAAATCTTCGGCAAAAACCAAGTCGACGGCGGCCAAAACCGCAGAAGCAACAGCAGCAGCAGATTGCGTCGATAAACCGTTTCTAGCACAGACCTTAGTAACTGTTGGTAACGGTAATTTAATCCGATTTGCCGTTCAAGTCGATGGAGTCTCTGTGGAGGGCGTTTTTGTGGGAGATGCCTCTGTTATCGGATATATTTCTGAGGAAGATTCACATTCCGAATCTTCATTACAATTTGCTGAAACATAATCGGTTTTTGTGTAGAACATGACTTTTTTGCTACCCTTATTGACTTTTCCATTTGTCTCTGCTCTCGTTTCATTCATCTAGCCGTTTCTTTTTTTTCAACACCGATTAATACCATTTTCCGGTCAATTCTTTGATCCAACAAAAAACTTCTCTTATTGATGGGAACTTTCTTAGGTTTAGAGCACGAACAAGATTCAAATGAAGTGCATTTACAAGCAGCAACGTCGAAAAGCTTCTCAGATGACTGTAAAAAATATTTTAGTTTGTTTTCAAATGTATCATTTTGCTTGATTTTGGGTTATCTTTTCAAATTGGGATATTTTTCGAAATCGGATATCAGTAATTGAATAACTCGTTCCTTAGTTACAACTGGAATTGTAGCTCTGGTCCAAATATTATTGATCTCTTCAAAAAAATCGAATGTGTACCTGAATTCGATGGATCCTTTCCATTATATTTCAATTTCAGGTCGTTTTTGACAAATAAAATGCATTGAATGACGACCCTTTAGTTGGTAGCTGCCGACTTTCCAATTATTTGAATGGTCCCAATATAGCACAATTATTCTCACTACGCCTCTAACTCATTATGTGATGTTGCTTGCAGATCTAAACGTCGTGTATATATTACTCCAAAACAGAAAAGTAAGAAACAAAAAAAAAAAGAATTGTTTGTAGGTCTTGCAAATTTCAAGAGGTCTTGCGTTAAGGAAAACAAAAAAAAAATTATCGGGACACTCTAATAAACATATTTATGCACATAACCGATGACCAAGTCGTTGTTTCAATTGAAGTCAGACAGGGAAAAGATTCTTGCAATGCTAGTTACTACGTGCATCACGTCTGATTTGTTCTCATCATAAAATTCATTTTTTTTTTTTAAGGCTGTGTTATTTTTCTGGTTGCGGGTTGAGCCTTTACCCAAGGGCAAACCATGAAAGAGATTTTTTACTTATTTGTGTCCACCACCTGCTACCCGTCTGGTTGTTGCCCATACACTAAATACTTGGTGTCGAAAAAAATCCACTCTAAATGGTATGTCAGGATGATATTCAACTCTCAAAAGGTTAATAATAAAAATCGGGAATTGAAGTGAATTACCTCATAAAATTACTTTCATTCAAAATTACTTAAATATAAGGACAATATTGGACAGCGGGTGGTTTAAGTTTCTTTGAGACATTCAACCATTCTATTTGATTAAAAAATTATATAAAATAAATGCAAATAAAAATAATTTCTTAACAAATCCAAGGTCATCAATTGCCGAATAGTTGTTTTTTTGTGATTTTGCGCTTGGAAAGTAGCTTTGTTGAAATAAGAGCTACTTACTTCATCACTAAGCACTCAATAATATGCAATGTCAATTTTAATACGAAAGTTCCTAAAAGTACGTCTATGTCAATTTCATATACGAAGAATATTATTTACGCAGCCTAACGAACTAACATGAATCACCTTATTATTGTATATTTTTTCGTATTTTATATTTTAGAATTGTTTAAAACATTTGCGAACGGATCTTTTATTGTTGGTCCTCAATTGCCATTTAAAGAGTGTATCAACAAGAAACGCAGGGTTCTGAAGGCCTATTAAACAGCTGATCGCTTGGCAATTATGAAATTGTTGCGTATAAAAATTATAACCTTTATTTAACAACTCTGAACTTTTTCTATGAACTTTTTACTATGTGAAAGACTGAAGCCCATCGTAAACCAGCTGATTGGGCCTTATCAGTGTGGCTTCAGACCTGGTAAATCCACCATAGACCAGATATTTACGCTACGACAAATCTTGGAAAAGACCCTAGAAAAACAAATCGACACACACAATTTTTTTGTCGATTATAAAGTCGCCTTCGATAGTCCAATAAAGAATCATCTATACTCCACCATGTCTGAAAGCTCATCCGTCTTTGCAGAATGACACTGAGTAACACCAGCAGCACAGTTAAGATCGGGAAAGATCTTACTCCTCCATTCGATACCAAACGAGGTTTCAGACAAGGTGATTCCTTATCGTGCGACTTTTTCAACCTAATGATGGAGAAGATCATCCGAGCTGCTGATTTGAGACGCAGTGGCACTATATTCTACAAAAATATTATGCTGCTGGCGTATGCTGATGATATCGATATTATTGGCCATAATACGCACGAAGTCAGTGCAACATTCTCCAGATTAGCGAGAGTCGAGTTGAATGGGTCTTGCAGTGAATGCAGATAAGACGAAATATCTAGTGTCAAGAAATAAACAGTCCCAGCGTCTTGGAAACCACGCCACTGTTGACAACATCTCCTTCGAGGTTGTTAAGGACTTTGTCTACCTGGGATCCAGCATTAACTCTTTAAACGATGTCATTATTGAGATAAAACGAAGGATAACTCTTGCCAACAGGTGTTACTTTGGGCTAAGAAAGCAATTGAGAAGCAGAGCCCTCTCTCGACGAACAAAACTCACGCTATATAAGTCACTAATCATGTCCGTCCTTTTATATGCAGTACAAACCTGGACGTTGAGCAGTTCTGATGAAAAGACTTTGGGAGCCTTCGAGAGAAAGATCCTTCGTAAAATCTTCGGACCAATCTGCGTCAATGGCGAGTACCGAATTCGATGGAACCACAAGCTGTATGAGCTGTACGCTGACATCGATATAGTTTAGCGCATTAAAATCGAGCGGCTCCGCTGGGTAGGTCATGTTGAGCGAATGGAAAACGACGCTCCAGCGAAAAAAATATTCGATTCGGTGCCCGGTGGTGGTCAACGCAGAAGAGGACGCCCACATCTTCGTTGGAAGGATCAGGTGATGGATAACCTGACCACGCTTGGTGTTTCCAACTGGCGCCAGCAAACGCAGAACAGATGTGGCTGGCGCAATTTCTTAATCGAGGCCAAAACCGAACTACGGTTGTAAGCGCCAGGTAAGTAAGTAAGTAAGAACTTTTTCTAGATTTTTAACGGACCCAAAATTATTTTTTTGAAAAAAGTGGTGCTTAAGTTTATTTAGGCTCGATATAAAAAAATATTTTTAGATACTATAACAAACATTAAAAAATTGAGTTAAATAAACATTATAACTCAAAAATTAACAAAAGGTTAACTCAAAGACGTTACAATTGTTTAAGCCCAACTTGGTCACCCTTTCTAAAGTACTAGTAGTTTGTACAGAGAATGTTCGGAAAAATGAGTCAACGAATGTAGCTGTGACAAATCATCATTTGCGGTCATTTTTTTCTATCAATGACTTACAAGTATTAAAGCCATTATTTAGCTGAACTTGAAAGCAGTTCAAGCCCACGCATTCTTTGGATTAACGGTTTAAGCGGTTTCCATAAATACAACGTATTGTTTCAGTGTCAAGCTTCAGATTGATTTACATGGTCGAATAACTACTTTATTTAGCCAAAAAGAAGTCTTGCGTAATTTGGCTTCAGTTACACAGAGGGTGCATGACAGCTATTTGGTACAAGGTCATTTAGTCACAGACACATTTGAAAAATATATTTTGGGGTTCAAACAAATTTTTTACACTATTCATAAATCATGTGCGTGTGTTTTCACACAACTAACTAATGGAAAACTAAAGACATGGTTTTGGATTTTGACTACAAACATTGCTGCATATTGACCGACTGATTAAGTGGAACCGATGGTCTACTAGAAAAGCAAAAACAAAACACAAAAAACAAAGAAAAAGAAAGAAAACAAAAACAACTAGCGTTCATATTTGGAGTTCATATGAATAGTGACGATTTTCGCTGGAGGCAAATGTAAACAACATATAAATAATACAGACATTACTAGGCTCAAGCGTGCCCCAATAATAATATTAAAAAAAGAAAAAAAAAAAAACTTAATTGCTGAATGCTGCCTGGCGTATGCCGATTATTATTTTATTTTCTTGCAATGGAATTACCGCTTGCGCAAGTCTATTGATTCTCTGTTCAGAGCTACGAAGTGGTGCCATACGTTTTTGCATGTTGCTTGACGACTTCAAGTTGGACAGCTGAGTGAACCCGCATATGTAAATTATTAAGGGGCCCCTTTACTTGAAAAACAAAAAGAAATAAAATTCCAAGTCTAGTATAGCTTGTCTATAGATGGAATTTTGTTAAAATTTGTTTTGGTCCTTGTCTTGCATCTGTATCTAAATTTATTAAGGGGGGAAACGCAGCCAGAGGCCGAAAAAAAGGTCATGTTTGTGAATTTTTTTAAGGAAACCTATGGGATATTTTTAAATGAGGGTTTTTATACCTAAAAATATACACATTCCAGAGTATTTTAAGTTTTTTTTTATTAAAAAAAAATTTATATTAAGGTCGATACAGCATTTTTTGTAGAGCGCTTTGAAAAAAAAAATAAATATACTATTAAACGAGATACTTAAAACTCGTACTTGTCATAACCGTTTTTGAAAATATTGATTTTTGAATTGAAAAAAACGATTTTCGACCAAAAATTCGTCATAATTTTGCCTATAAAAAATTAACGAAACTAAAAAAAAAAATCCTTTGACAAGTACGAGATTATTATGTGTACAATAAGCCTGCAAAAAATCAAACGATCGGTTCACTGAGCTTCGAGAAATCTTGGTCACCGACTTTGAAAACATGGTTTCGAAAAAAACGAGTTTGAAAATAAACACTGCGCGCTCTAGAAGGCGGTTCATTCACTAGGCTATAACTTTGTTATTTTTTGAGATATCGACTTGAAATTTTCACCACATGTTCTTGACTTAAGGCTTTCAGAAAATGTAAAAATTTAAAAATTTAAAAAAAGGTCTGACTGCGTTTCCCCCTTAAGCAAATATTTTACTTGATCTAAGAAAATTTAAAATAAAATTACATAATTTAAGTTTTTGTTTAATTCGAAAACATAACGTAGCTAGCTATTTACTATTTTCAGATAAAAGATAAAAAATAGTCTTATATATCAAGAACAATTTTCTAATTTTCACACAATTAATTATTTGGATCAAGCAAATTCTTCTCTTCATAAGAAGAAGATCAATTAAAGCATTCTAATATTTAGAATATTGTTTATTTGGATGAAGCAAATTCTTCTCTAGGAAAACGAATTTCTTAAATCGTGCAAGTTATTCTCGTTTTCAGCCAATTATTTACTTAAATCAAGCAACTTTTTCTCACTTCAAGGAAATATTTATTAGAATTGAATCTAGAAAAAACTTCTTTTGTTTTACACTTTTGTTTCTTTTGTTTCTTGAATTAAGCATTTTATTCTTAATATCATGTGTTTAAAATTTGCTCAATTCTAGCAAAGTTATGTTTGAATTGAGAAATTTTCGCTTGAGTGTAAACTGATATCCTATTTGTTTAATTCAAGCATATAATGCTTGATTTTTTTTTTCTCTCCGTACATATACTACACACTAAGAGAAAAAATATTAAATTTGTCCAAAAACTTTTTTAGTTTATCCAAAAAACGGGGTAATTTTTAACTAATAACGCATTTGCATAAATCGAATATGTAAATATTTAAAATTTATTTAAATACTTTTTTAATTAAATTATGCACGCATATTGTCATGTTTATGTGAAATATTTAATATTTAAATAAAATATTAAAGTATTTAAATAGAATTAATAAAAAATATATTAAAATTATGCACAAATTTTTTAAAAGATCTTTCAAATATTTACCATTTGAAAATAAAACTATCGCATTCAAAGAAAATTTATTAAAAAATATTAAAATTAAAAACAACATATTTAACACTAGAAAGACCGAACTTAGAAAATACCTATATTGCCCAAAAGCAGTCAAAATGCTGCATTGCGAAAGAATAAGTAATGTGTAAAGAAATTTGTTTAAAATTTATTTTTATATTATTTACAGTTATATAACTTATTATTAGTTAATAAAAAAGAATTAAAACATAATATAAACACAACAAAAACAATAAAAAAATTGACTTCACTTTGAAAAAAATAATTTATGAATTATTATTTGTACATTTTATGCAAATGAAAGTGGAAATCTTTTTTTGTGTACATCTTCCGTAAACATACTTTTGACATTTTTCGCATATATTATTTGTTTTGTTGTTGTGGCAAAGTCGTACTTGGCAAATTTTGCGTTTGTTAGAATGGGTTGCATTTGTTGACGTTACATTTGATCTCTGTGGGTGATCATCTTCTGATGAATTTTTCTATCTAGCGGCTCTGTATTCGGTGGAAAGCTGTTCTGCTAATTGAAACAAGAACTCTTTTCGTTGTATTTTATTCCTGTCGTTTCTTTGTAAAGGATCCAAGCATTTATAGCAGTCAAATCTAAAATATTGAAAAATATTTGGAGGGGCCATCTACGAGAACTAGCATTTTACTGTATATTTTCTCGCCATTTGATCCGTCATATCAACTCCAAATTTTGTGGTGTTATGAAATTGAATATATTCCGGTAACATTTTTTTATTACTTTTATCAATTTTCACAAATTTATGCTACTTAGAACAGCTACTCTTTTATTTGGTTTGCTTTTATATATTGTAAGAACACAATTCTCTGATTTATACAGCAGAGTAATCTTCATCGCTATCTTCAGTGTCAGATATTTCACTCTGAATATAATCCGCATCATCTTCAGATAACACTTCAGAATTTGTTGCATCTGATTCTATATTGGAGCATTCTTCACTTATGTTCGTTAGCTTTTCCAATAACTTTCTTCTATAAGACATTTCTTTCATAAATTTAGGGCGCAAAAGAAATAAAATAAACAACTTATTAGCACAAGTATCACTATAAAAAGATTCGAATAAAAAGTACTAGTTTAGCTTCTTGAGCAACGTCAGTTTGAGATGTATATCTGTATCCATATTTGTACGTAAACGAACATGATCGTATGTACTAATTTTTTGTTTTTTTGAAATAAATAATAAAATAAAATAAAATAAAAAAAAAAAAAAAAAAAAAAAAAAAAAAAAAAAAAAAAAACATCAACTTATCAAGTATCGACAATTTATCACTTACTTGTACGTTATCATGTGACGGTAATCGAAAAAAATTAAAACTGTTATTTCAATACGAAGCCGAACTAGTTATATAAGAAATTCAATCAATTCAATAATAAGAGTCATTTGATTATTTAAAATTTCCCAAGCAGTCAAAATTACTGCTTTTGGGCAATATAGATATAACACATATATATATACGGGAAATGAAGGAGAGGGGAGGTAACCACAATTATTAATAAACGCATTTATATGTCAAAAAGTCACAAAATTTTAAGAAATTGTATCATTATATACATAAATATTTTTTTATTTGAAATTAAAAAGCAGTCAAAATGACTTCCTTGGGCAATCTAGTGTTAATATAAATATGTTATTAATGGTTTGTTATAGTTCTCGTTTGGTTTTTGTAATGAAAATTATATAGCCTAGATGTTCAAGCTCTCACAAAATCTCACAAAATCTCACCCCAAGCACTCACGAAGCATCTTAGCTAAACATCGAGGCTATATAATTTTCATTACAAAAACGAAACGAGAACTATAACAAACCGGGAGCAGTCATTCTAAAAACTTCATTGATATTAGCTGTTTGGAATAAGTCCGAAGCTTCACTGTGTGGTATAGATAAAATTTAAAAGCGGAAAAAACCGATTTGTAAGTATTGTATTTGAATTTGATTTATCCACGTAAATATTAAAATAAAATTTATGCACAGGCGTGGATAATATTAATATTCATTACTTTCCTTAGTAAAGAGCTGCACAAGCATAAGAAAAATGACTTGAAAGCCGTATACCATTATTCAAGTATTTCATCTTTTCTGCCACCACATTCCAAAAATGTGCAATTTTTTAAGATGTAAGTTTAAGATTTTTTTTTTGTTTAATTGAATTCAAAACAAACATGCAACACAACATCCAAAATTTAAAACTCTCTAAGAAAGCTGAAGTATATCCTTGCTGAAGTGGATAAAAATATTATGCACTACACCTATGCATATTCCATGTTTTGACATTTTTTTTGTTTTTGTATTGTTTTAATATCGGCCGATACCAGTACGTGTACACAACATAAACCGATCTTATTGGCCGATTTTGCTTCGCTTTCAAGGTATGGCGTTCTTCCTAATTTCTTAAGGTTATCATATCGTCCGACCCCTTTACGAGTGCGTTTCGAGTTAGAGCCCCCCTTTAGAAAAACCAAAGTCACTGCTATTTTTGGCTCATTTTGGTTATTTTTCGAGATATGGCTCTTTTTCTATTTTTTAAGTTAAAAAATATAATCGACTGACCCTCTTTTTTTCTGAGTTCTTTAGAAAATTGAAAACGATCGCTGAAAATTTTTCGATGGAGATACATGGTGCACTCGGTGTGCTCGCTATGATTTCCCATTGCTTTTACTTCATTGTCGATACATGATTTGATATTTTATTTCATATCAAAACTCATGCACTGCTTCGATACTAACGAACAGCTTTCCAAATATGCAATGTTTGTTTTGTTGGCTTCCCTTCATACCTACAGAACATTTTTGTTCGATGTCAAGGCTACACTGAAATACATTGCACCAACATAGTGTACAGTGAATAGAAGGTTTTGAGCAGCAATTTAGTATATACACATGCATATGCATATATGTATAGTAGTACATATGTTTATGAATAATAAAGCTTTAAAAGACATTTTATCATTAAAAAGCTTTTTAAATTTTGAACGTATTAAATTAATTATAAAATATTTTGGTGAATACGGCTATTTATGCTTCTCCTGTATAATTTTTGAAATGTCAGATGTGAATGTATGGCCTTTGCCCATGTAAATGTAGCAAAGCAAAAACAGTGAACTCTGTATAATACAGCCACCAAGCCCCAGACTTGCACAATTCGTTTAACCACACGAGTAGAATCATTAAATTGAAGAATTTTACCCACAAATAACTCCCCGTGGAGTAAGTTTTCGTTGCATATGAGTACGAATTCCATTAAAGTTTGAAGTTTGAGAAAAAGGTTTTCAAATAAAAATTTGACGAAGGTGAAGCTTTAGCTTTAATTGATTGATCTCAGAAATACTTAGTAACTGTGCTTAAAAATCTAAAAAAAAAAAAAAATAATTACAACTTCATGCAACATAAGACCAACAACGCTGGTATGCTTAAATTTCGGTTGAAGCAATTTGCTAATTCTGCAGTTATAAGCCAAGTAAATTGCATAACAACGAATGCACGTTATGCAATGTTGCCGTTGTTAGCTTAACTTACGTACGACCCGCAGTCAGTCAATATGAACAACTAAAACAAAACATGGCTCAGAGAAATTATGTGGCGCAATGTGTAAATGAGTGGAACAAGCCAAGCACAATGGAGCGACGTTCCGTCCCACTACTTAAGACACCCTGTGGTATGTACACTTATTTCATTATTTTCACTCAAACTTACTTTCGTTTAAAATGCAACGGCAGAAAATAAAGAAAAGTTATGCTCAAATGCATTCGTGTCAGCTGAAATGACTTTTTTTCGGATCGGAGTTTTATTGATATCCGCGTTTAGCGAATTGCATGTGTGCCGCTTGCACAGAAGTAGTCACAGTAGAATAAACCAAATGATCGCATGTCGTTGCACTAATTGACAAAAAATAGCAGTGAGTGGAAAAAAAAACTCAAATTGCTTTGAGCTTAGTTTTGCATATTCATGGAAAAAAAGTTGTTGATGGCCAAGGTTAGCGAGGTAAACGCACTGAACTCACCTTGGTAAGCCTAGTTTGTAGTATTTTATTAATTTAAGTCTTAAATGAAACTTTCACTAAGCAGGTGAAGGTTATGAGGACGCTCATATTAAGTGATATATATCAGTGTTCGTACCCAAATCACATGCAATCAATCAATAATGATTTTCATAAGAATACTTAATATATTCATTTTGAAACTATGAGACCCTTTCGCCTTGTCACCTGTAAAATCTGGCTAAAACAGGCTGGGCCAAGCCGGGCACATCTACGAATATTTATTGATTTTTTTTTTAAACAACTCAATTTAAGCTCTTGTAGAAGCTGTTCTTTGATAGCGTTTTGAAAGAAAGTTGTAAAAAATTTTTATTTAAAAATTAAAAAAGAAAGTATTATTCATTCAATACTCGTTTGATGTATATTTTTTTATTTGTTATATAATGAGAATTGAATGACTATAAAACAATAATGGGTTTAATCCATTAGGCTTTCAATTTAATTTTTTAGATTGCTTATCTAAGTTGTTCGCAAGGTAACTACTAAACATCATAATGTGGGAAATTAATATCTGTTAAAAATTTAAAAGCGGAAAAAAATTAACACTTATTAAGTAACTTAGGCTTAATCGTCTCCATTTTTACTAATGATTTCAAAGAAAATGACAAAAAAAATTTTGATTATATAAAAGATACAGTTTAGCAAATAAAGATTCGTAAAATGAAAAAATAGGTACTTGAAAATCATTGAGAGTAAGAAAAAAAATAAATTATTTTAACTCAATGAACTTATACATTTCCTGGAGCCATTTTTTAAGCAACAGTTGATTATAATAAAAATCAATAAGTTTTCTTATACACAGACAATATAGAAAGACTTTTGGATTTAACCCCTAGAGTCAAAGTGGTAAGAATAGGGGAAACCGGGGTACATTCGTCTTTGGGGTACATTCCGCAATGATACTTTCAGTTCATTGCCGAATTTATTATTTCGAAATAATTAAAGAACTAGCTTTTTTCCGGTGCGCTTTGCTGCACCTTATCTAGATAAAATAAATAAATAAATAACTGGTCATTTCAGCCCTTGAAAGGACTTTGACCTAGCTTCTTATGATCAATTGTGTTGTGCGTGCTATTAAGTTTGTACACAATTGACCGAGAACCGGACCTACATGCTTAACGCCGACTCCGAACGGCGATGAACGGAATGTTCTCGTTCTCAAGAAGCTTTACATGGCATTTTGATTACTCTCTGAGGTTTGCCATTGTCTGCAGAGAGGTGGCGGCCATACAGAAAAATTATTTTAATTCAAATAATTTTCTGTCGCTGCTGGGGTTCGAACCTGGGTCTCCAAAGTTCGTTGACATAGCGGCCACGCACTTTAACCAACTACGCCACGGATACCACCTTATCTAGATAAGTACCGGAAAATGTTGCAATGCCTTCAGCGTTATTATGTCTTCACCATCTCGTACTCGAAACATAGGGGTCGTTCATAAATTACGTGACCGATTTTCAATTCTTTTTTACCCTCCTCCGGTACTCCTTGTAGTGCATTTCAAAAACACTCCCCTACACCCCCATAAAGTAACGTAGTATATGAAATAAAAAAATTAATTGATTAAAAAATATTCGAAAATAGAAGAAATAACTGTCGAAGAGCAAGCAAAGAAATATTATGCCCTTACTACACTTGCCAATAGTTAACAGTCAATTTAGACGGTCAAACATGAAGATGTAAGGATAAAAATGGTTTGAAATAATGGGTTGTATTTATTTCAACTTTTTTGAGTTTTTTTTATTTTTGGCCACATTACTATATCTGAGACCCTCTCCCCCCATTCGTTACTTATCGTAGTACATTTTAAAACCTTTCTCTCTCTACTAAATTAGTAACGTGACGTTTATGAATGACCCCATTTACTGCGCAAAATTGAGCTCAATCGGCTCAGTCGTTTTGGAGTCTATAGTAGCGCTCTCTATTTTAAATTTTTTGCATTTTTCATTTCCCAGTAGCAGAATATTACCAAGTATTCTGTATCATAAATTTGACTTGTATGGGTTGAGACACACCCCCTTGTCCAATGCATGTCAACTTTTCTAGTAGAAGGACATCACCAAATGGTATCTTCATTCTGAGTTGCAATGTTCTGAGACTTCTACTTCTATAGCTATTCTGTGCCAGTTTTTCAGTAGAAAGACCTTCATTCTTATACGACATTTAGTTCCAAAGCAATTCGATATCATAAATTTGGCCTGTGTGACCAAATTCCCCCTTGTCTAATGTTCGCCTAAATATATAGTAACTGCCTCTTGGGCCCATAGCTTCTACATATCAAGTTTCACTATCGAAACATGTACAACTCAGGAATAATAATGATTTCTAAAAAGTGGCCGTATATATATAGTAAGATCACGCCCAGTTTAAGTATAGTTTCCGACAGTAACCATACGAACTTATTTACCAAATTTTAGTCTAATACGACCAAAACCGTCTTAAATATAGCATTTTCATTGATTTGTGGGCGGTAAAAGGGGATATGGAAAAAAAGGAGTATGGAAAATTTTTACTATGCCTATATTTTTCGCGCAAATGCAAACTAAAATGAGACTTGCCAAATTATTCCAATATTCCATTTATTTCCAATTTCCCTTGCAAATATTTCCCCATATACACCATATGTGCGCACCTGTATTTGTGCACACCTGTATTGTTGTATGAGTTCACTAAAATGCCTATAAATCATGAACACAATGCAACTTATTTTTATATATTTATATAGATAAATAATAATAACTAGTAAACCCGTATGGCGTTAAAACGCCAAAATGAGAAAAAAAATATTTACAGTAAAATTATTTTTTTTTTATTAGAACTTTTTTATTTTTTTTATAGAAATATGTTAAAAAGTGATAAGAGTCATTGATGCGCTGCTACTACTCTTTTCTTTACTAAAAATTTGCACGACATCGAAAGAGCGGACTCGACTTAATGCCAAATATTATGGTCGTGTGCGAATACTGGGGCTTGCAGGTATATTCCAACTTTTCTCAACGAATGTCTCGGGCTCTTATTAATAGTCAGAGCAAACTACAGAGACCAGAACTTGAAAATGTTGCATTTTAAATGGAAAAAATGCTTATGATGGGCTGAGCTTAATTTTTGGTATAAGAATTCGCTGACCAGTGCTTGCACCGGTTAGTAAAATACAGTCTATTGTAAAGATTAATAATCTGCAGACGGGTTTCATCCATTAGCCCTTTCGCTATATTTAGATTCTTCATTAGCAGGTGTCGCGGAAGACCACTTAATTCAATGTTATTAAGGAACTCCGTTGGGAAGTTTATTTGTGCTTCCACTTCATGAGAAATGGTTGTGCCAATGCTTTTATACAAAACTTCTAGAGAAGATAGAAGAATATAGTTCAATTACCAACAAATTCATTTTGAAAACATACTTCGCCCGTTGCTGCATAAATAGCTTTTTTTTATGGCACCTTTGTCTATGTCGTTTTGTAGATCATCATAAATAAAATCAATCGGCAATCCGTGGCCTAAAAGGAGCTGATTAATAATAAATTGTACGGTACAATCTCTGGGTAGTGTGTCACAGCCAAATTGTCGCAATTAACTTATCGCGAAACATACGATCAATTTCTGTCAGTGCTACTACAGAAATCATATTTGCTTCATCAATAATAATAAGATGAGCATTATCATAGTACCTTCCGTGCGCAAAATTGGGTTTAACGCATGATATTTTTTATTCTCTAATATATGGATTGTTTTTATTTTTTTAATTTTATATATAAGCAAAATATGCTTAGTACCAAAAAAATAATATGAACAAAATTATTTATCACTGAATAGTACTTAATGTGACACATTTTTTTTTTAAATATTATGAAAAAAGGTTATTAATAAAACTTCTGGAAGAAATTTCGGACTAAAATTTTAAAACTTAATAATTAAGTATTGTTATTAGTCAATAGATATTAAGATATGATAATTATTTTCTGAAATAAAAGTCTCAAAAAAAAAGTGCCGAAGCTACCCCGGTCTCTCCTACTTACCACTAAGTTATAATCAGTTTTTATGGGGACGGTACCGGTTATGAGTATTTTAAGAACTCGTTTTGTAACAGGTTGTAAACTATGTTTTGAGTTATAAGTCACTCACTTGTTATGATTATCTTTTAATTTATGTTTTATTTCTTATTCGCAAGAAATGCTTATTTTTGAGTTGACAAAAATCTGTTTGTTTTGAGTGTTATTTGTTATTTGCAGCACTTATTTTTGAGTCTTTTTATTTCGTTCACATATAACCGTTATTTATTGTGTTTAAGTTTCTAAATAAAAAAATAACGCTTATTAGCGAGTTTTATTGTTTCTCGCGTATAACAGTTGATATTTGAATTTTATTGTTTTACTCAAAAAATCGCATTTAATTTTCTTTTTGCTCACAAGAAACAGTTTATTTTTGATTTTTTAGTTTTTTACTCAATATATTTTTGAGCTTTGTTAGAAAAATCTAATATTCATAATTAGAATTTTTTTTGTTTGAAAATCGTCTCTAAGTTCAGGTTTTTAGCTAAAGCTTGACGTCAGATATCAACTGAACGCAATTATAATTTTTGATTCTAGTTAATTGAGCTTAAAAATAACACTAGTCTACAAGGTTTTTTATCCAGAGACCTGAAACAGTTTTCTAGAAGAATTTTTTCGCTGATTCTTCGCCTATACTCAGATTTTTGCTTATTAGTATGTTTTTTTATTTTGAAATCCCATTCATTAATATGCCAATAACAACATGATAGAGTTAGGAACAAAATAAAAAAAAAAAATTAAAATAAGCCTTAACCCTATTCATGTCAGGCTGTGTCTTTGGGTCACTATTCAATTTCAAACCAATATAAATGATTTTAAACTTGTTTTAAAGCAAAATAAGTGAATTGTATTTTTTTATTGGTCATTCTGTTTCTGTAATATGCAATAAATTTTTTTTTATGTTTTGATAATATTTACTTATTACACAAAATATTAAAAAATAACATGAACTATCACGTAGTGACTCTGAGTCACTATACGACGATTAATTGACAGTTCATTGATGACAGCGCCAAACTCTTTTCAATTTTTTACAACAACTCCTTGTGTGTTTTAATTCAAGGAATTCGCTTGCTGGCACAGGCTTAATTCAGAATTTTTTGTGTTTTTTGCGCATATTCGATCGTGGTCGCTGCCAGTTCATGTTAGCTTACATGTTATTCTAATATGTTCACTGTTGGTTGACGTTACTTTCTTTTTATATTTTTTACTTTATATTTTTGTGGGAACATTTCGATAAAAGTATTTTATCCGAGAATAAGGTTGTGCGTGATTTTGAAAGTAAATAAAACTTAAGACGTATTTCATAGATTCCAGGTAATACAATAGTTATTATTGGAACAAAATTCAGTAGCTTTTTATAAAATTATGATTTTTACTAGCAGCATGTCTCGAAGAAGAACAAAATATCTAACAGATGCAGAAATCAGAAACGCAATGGAAGAGGACGATGATGACAGTGAAGTGGAAGACACAGCTGAAGATTTTGATGCATTTGACCATTCAGATTTTGAAACAGATTTTTTGGAGACTGCATCAGAATCAGAGGATGAAATAACATGCAGCGAATCTATTGAAGAAAATGAATTTGGTAACAGTAGTCCTGAATTATTTATTAGTAAAGATGCCAACTTTTTTTTTTTTTTTTTTAAAGATGCCAACGAGTGGCATTCAATACCACCAAACTTGCAAGGCCGATCTTCAGCTCGTAGCATCATCCGAGGCAAAGAAAATGAAGTTGTGTTATCACCTGGAAAGCACATTGATTATCCTGTGGATGCATTTTCGCTTTATTTCACTGACGTACTAATAGAAATTATTGTGAAGTACACTAACTTGGAAGGAATCAACACAGTGGGAAATAAATGGAAGATGACCGATGTGTTGGAAATTAATAGGACTATTAATCCATGCTGGATTACGTAGACAAGGAGCAAGTGCTATGAAGAATATTGGGATCCCCTATTTGTTTGAAAAATAGATTTGTTTCACCATTGCGTCATTTGCGTTTTGATGACAAATCCACACGATCAGTTCGCAGAGCGAGAGATAAATTTGCGCCAATAAGAAATATTTGGGATATTATCAACAAGAAATTGCGAAAGCATTACAGACCAGGTAGAAACTTGACAATAGATGAACAACTAGTACCCTTCACAGGCAGGGTATCATTTCGCCAATATATGCCTTCTAAACCAGATAAATATGGAATGAAAATTTGGTGGATTTGTGATTCCAGCACCAGTTTTCGCTATATGGCATTTCGTACCTGGGAAAAGAAGGGAACAGCCGAACAATCAATCTGTCTACTCGAGTTGTCGAGATGTTATGTGAACCTTTTGAAAGAACTCGCCAGAGACTTAGTCATTCTAAATATACAGTGTCGAAGAAGCAATTTTTGTCAAAATCAAACTTTGCTGCTACCTCACGACAGAAAAGTGTGGTTTGCCTAACATGTATAAATAAATAGTCAAGTAAAATCGCCACATTATTTATATATTATTGTCTTATTTTTTTCTAATTAAATATATGAATTATCTTTTTATGTATTTTGTGTAAGTGTTTCTAAGTCACATAGATTAAATAACATTCTTCTTTCAATAAAATAAATGAACTCTCTATGTATTTTGTATTTGTGTCTCTAAGTCACACCGTGACAGTTTACGTTATTCAAACAGCGTGGCAGGAATAGGGTTAAAGCTATTTTGCTCAAACAATTTATATGTAACCCTAAAGAACATTTTAGAATAGTAGATCCTATAGTAGATCTTAAAGATGTAAAACTTTCACCCTTACACATGTGATAACGTCAACGTTTTGTTTTTGTTTTTTTGCTATGCTTTTGCTTTTGTTTTTGATTTTGCTTTTGTTTTTAATTTTGCTTTTGTTTTTGCTTTTGATTTTTCTTTTGACTTTGCTTTTGTTTTTGATTTTTTGTGGTGCATTCACATTTTTCTTATCAATATGCAAAAAATCCTTGCAACGAAGGTGTATTTGCATTGCATTTAGTGATTTCCTGAGGAGCCTTTTGACCTCATGATTTTTTTTATCATATGGCCAAAAATTTCACCTTCATTGTCAATCCATAAAATTTACCATAGCGTCCATAGTCACCCAGTTATAATTCTATGCAACAGTATTTTCATTCTTGTTGCATTTTCCCTGCCTAAGAACTTTGCCGCCGTGGTGTCATGGCATCGATTTTAATTTTTTTTTATTTTATTTATTTCGGACCAATTTTTGTTATCGTAAAATAAAATTTACCGCAGAATTTTTATTAAGCTAATAAATCCATGCAACAATAGTGCATTTTTGTTGCATAAGCTGCTGTCTCCGCTACCTGACGACGTCAAATTTGTTTTTTTAATTTTTTTGTCGTAAGGCTAACAATTATCTTGACGCATCTTCTCAAGGAGAAATAATTAAATACAATGGCGTTGCATGATAGTTACATTTTCCATCTTAGAGCGGCTTTCTTCGCGGCCTAATAACGTCATGAATTTTTTGTCTAGTTTTGTCGTGAGGGTTTAGAATTAGCCTTTACTGGCTAATCATATTTTTCAACGTAGTTTCTATAATCAGCTAGTTATAATTCCATGTAACAAAGTAGTAGTTTCGTTGCTTAAGCAGCTTCTCCAGCGTCCCGATTACATTATATGTATTATGTTTTCACCACGAAGTTAAAAAAATGAACCTTTATGCTCGTACCACAACTTTTATCATAGCACCTATATTCAGCGAGAAACAATTCCATGCAACGCCAAAGCATTTTGGAAAAATACCTTTTTTAAGTTTTTTGTAAACATAATGTTGTCATGTCAAAATTACAACTAGAAAAACGATTTTCCAAAAGTTAGATATAATGAAAAATAAAACTAAAAAATATGTATTACTGAGTTCCAAAACGTGTTAATACCTACAAATCATCAGTGTGATTTTTTCTTGAATTTTTGCTTAATATGCTCACCAAAACTGCGCAATTGGTTGCTATTATTCTTAAGCAAGCTTTAGTTGCACAGTTTTGGGGAATCTACTAAGCACCAATTCAAAGAAAATTCACACTGATGCTTTGTTTAAACACGTTTTGTATCTGTTGATCTATGATCTATGATGATCTATTCCATTTATGGATTGTATATATTATTTTTTTTTGCTTATGGCAACGTTTTATTTGGGCACTTTTTTCATTTTATAGTACAAAAAATCTGCATTTACAATTCTGAAACAGTTCCGGGATCCCTATAGTCAAATACACAATCCCGATAACCTCTGTATTGTGGAAACCTTCCGGGATTATGCTCCCTATTAGCTTCATTATCAATGTACTGTACATACATTAAAGTCTTTATCATTTGTGTCTGCTTTCAGACAAAATAAGCTACATTTACACTGTCATACAAAATTCATTCAACCTTGTATTTCGGTAAATATTAAAATCACTTGTTAGATAATAATTGTATGTAGAGAAAGCCTGCTTTGGAATTCCGTCAAACTTAGCCTGTTTGAATTTTTTGTATGGCTTATGTGTTGCTTTTTTTCAGTACACAAGTACATATGTACATACATACAATCAATATAATATTAAATGATTAAACAAACTAAGGTAAAGTTAAATATTTTGTTGAATAAGCTTTTACGTTTACTTAAGTTATTAATAAATAGGTTGGTAATAAAAAAAAAAAAATGAAAACTCAACACAAGGGGCTAGTCTTGATGCAAATAGTAAAGATTTCAGTAAATTTAGGAATTATGTCAAGATACGAAATTCAAGCAAATAATTCAAGCGAAAAGTAACACGTGGTACTTAAAGCCTTGAACGAATTCAATAAAAGTGTTCAGCTCTTATTAATTCTGCTAAAATTTTGTGAATGGATGGAGATACATAAAAAAGTAAAATTAAATAGCAAATATATCATCAATAGTTTGGGAAAATGTTGAATAAATAATTTTTGTAACTACCATATAACTTGATCTTTTGTTTTTTTTTTTTTGCAACGTTGCAGAAGGATTTGTTCATCTGATCTACGACTTAGAAATGTATGACCCGTTAGATCTTCAGGAAAACTAATGTATTTTTTTTTTTTTTTTTTTTAGCTTTGAACCAAGGATTTCAGGTGGAATACCTATTCAGTCAAGTCTGCCTTGGTTCGAAATAGGGTGATAGTTTAGTGGGAAGGAAAGGGCAATCAAGTGAAACATGTGTAGAATGTTCTAAGCGTGGTGGAAAGCCAAAGAAATTTATAAAGATAAACTATAAACTTAAAAACTGTAATGTAATGCCTTTTGTTACGAAACCCATATTGATAAAGCAGTTTTGAAATATTTTCATGTATTTTTGTACAAAAAACAGTAATTTTGGATTTTCCCTTTCTTAGAATTATACTTTTGATTCAGAAAGAGAATACTCGAAAATAGTAGGATACATTTGTTTTGTACAAGTTAATTTTCCTTGTTTCTGTAGAAGAAAAATGAGGTTGAAAATTAAAAACAAAAATTTACTTTTGGACGTTAATAGGTTATATATGTATGTTGTATTTAGGGAGAGGCGTCAGTCACAGAACGCTCGCGGCACCGTTGGAGCTTTGGAAAGAAGTTTCATAAAAATGTAAAATATGTAAAGAAGCTCCCTTAGAGACTTTAGTAATAAGTAATAAGAAAAAAAGAATAGTTGGTTTTGCATTCAGTCTTACTACGTAAGGGGTCTATTAAGTTTGTCACTCCATTTTGGAAAAACCTTATAGAAAAGTATATATGTATGTACTATATATATTCTTGAACAGCAACACTATTTAACATAAGTCGATTTAGCGATATCCGTCTGACTGTTCGTCATCAAGAATGCAGCCGTAATGTCGAAGTTATCGAAATGAAATTTGTATAAAGTTGTATAAAGAAATAAATTAATCGGGCTGACCTATTTATAAAAATATAAAATGCTGGATTTTCTCCTATAAGTATTTTCGATATCAAAACCCGCTCAAGGAAAACTCTGGCTAAGGGCTTGACACTAATTCTACGGAATTAGCATTTAACTAATACACGGAGGGAAAATATCAAAAGATCAAGCATTACTCTATGCTTGAATCAAGCAAATAGGCTATCAGTTTACACTCAAACGTAAATTTCTCAATTCAAGCATTATTTTGCTAGAATTTATAAAACATGATATTATTGGTCTATTACTTAATTCGTGCGGTTGCTAAGATATGGCGTAACTTAATTATTAATCCATCGTTCCAATTCCATCGTTTTTGCCTGAAAAAGTGTTTTTGCGGGGAGTTCTTCTGCATTACTTTTATATGAAGACTGCCGAACTGAAGACTGACTATGAACTGCTGCCAAAAGTCATCGTATTTTGGTGGAAGTTTATGGTGAACATGCTCTAGCTGAGCGAACGTACCAAAAGTGGTTTGCACGATTTAAAAGTGGTGATTTTGGCTTAGAAGACGAAGAACGTCCTGGTCAGCCAAAAAAGTTTGAAGACGAAGAATTAGAAGCGTTACTCAATGAAGATTGTTGCCAAACACAAGAAGAACTTGCGACATCGCTGGGAGTCACTCAAGCAGCCATTTCAAACCGTTTAAAAGTAGCCGGATACATTCAAAAGCAAGGAAATTGGGTGCCATATGATTTGAAGCCGAGAGATGTGGAAAGACGATTTTGCATGTCCGAAATACTGCTTGAACGCTACAAAAAGAAGTCATTTTTGCATCGGATCGTGACTGGGGATGAAAAATGGATCTATTATGACAACCCAAAATGCAAACATTCATATGTGAAGCCCGGACAACCAGGACCTTCCCAGCCAAAGGCAAATATCCATGGTGCCAAGGTAATGCACCAAATAATTGAATTAATGCGAATTTCAACATGACAACGCTCGGCCACATGTTGGAAGACAGGTTAAAAACTATTTGGAAAATATTGGATGGGAAGTTTTGGCTCACCCGCCTTATAGCCCGGACCTTGCCCCGTCCGACTATCATTTATTTCGGTCTATGCAAAACGCTCTCACCGGGATAAGCTTCACTTCAGAACAGGGTATCGGAAATTGGCTTGATTCATTTTTGGCCTCAAAACCGGAGCAGTTCTTTTGTCGCGGCTCTTGTATATATGTTTCTTAAATAAACGTTCAAATTAAAAAAAAAAAACAGCACGAATTAAGTTATAGACCCAAAAGTCTAATATTTGCTTAAAATGAGAAAAATTAGCTTGATTCAAGTAAACAACTTGCTGAAAACTAGAATAATTTGCTTGATTTGAGAAATTTATTTTCCTTGAACTGAGAAGAATTTACTTCATCCAAGTAAACAAAGTTTAATTATTATTTTCATTTTATTGCTCAGAAATAAAAATTTTCATACGATTTTTATTGTTTTGATCGGAATAAAAGTTATTTTTGATTTTTATTATTTTGCTCAAGAATAAAAATTGTTTCTCAATTCTTATTTTTTCCCTCAAGAATAAAAATTATTTCTCAATTATTATTTTTTCGCTCAGAAATAAAAGTTATTTCTTAATTTTTATTTTTTGGCTCAGAAATAAAAATTATTTCTCAATTTTTATTTTTTTACGCTCAAAAATAAAAATTATTTGTTCAGTTTTTTTTTTGTAGGTAGGGAATAAATATATAAAAATAATGAAATTTTTATGAGAGCCTCAATAAGGAGTGGTCGGAGGGGATAGGTCCTGAAGGGAAAAATGTTCCTTTTGATTTTTGAATGAGGCACTCCCTTAAATGATTTTTTTGTATATATTCTAACACCTGAACAGGGTGTCTTGAAGGGAGGGCCAGAGAGGGTTAATATGTGTGAACAACTCCCCATACTTTTGCAAAAGGAACATTTTTCCCTTGGAGACCTATTCCCTCCAACCACTCCTTATGGGGGCTCCCCTACAAACATTATGATTTTTGTGAATTTATTCCCTACACCTGACCATGGGTGCCGGAGAGGGTTAATATGTATGACCGACCCCCATTACTTTTGCAAAAGAAAAATTTTTCCTTTGGGGACCTATTCCCTTTGACCACTCTTTAGGGGAGCTCCCATACAAATTTTATAATTTTTGTGTATTTATTCCCTACACCTGAACAGGGGGGCTTTAAAGGATGGCCGGAGAGGGTAAGTATGTATGACTGACCCCCACTACTTTTGCAAAATGAACATTTTTCCCTTTGAGACCTATTCCCTGTGACCACTACTTAAGGGGGCTCTCATACAAATTTTATGGTTCTTATATATTTGTTCCCTACCTACAAAAAAAAAAAACTGAACAAATGATTTTTATTTTTGAGCGTAAAAAATAAAAATTGAGAAATAACTTTTATTTCTGAGCGAATAAGTAGTTTATAAGTTCATGAGCAAAATAATAAAAATCATAAATAACTCTTGTTCTTGAACAGAAAAAATATAAATCAAAAAATGACTTATTTTTGATGAATAAAATAAAAATCAGTAAATAATAATTAAATTAAATTTTTATTGGTAAACTCAAAAAATTAAAATCATTTCTAATTTTGATAGAACAAGCATTAAACAGCAGGGGTTTCTATGAAACTATAATTTAAAAAAATTATTTGTTGATTTATAAGTAACATTTGGTATTTTGCTATCACGTATGCATAACAATGATCTTGGATCGACCACGCCCACCACCATCTTCTTCCAATAACAAGAAGACAATTTTTTAATTATAAAATCAAATTGTTTAAATATCTAATATGATAAAATTTACATTTGTTATATGTTGCGAATGGATGGTAGTACGGATAAGAGCAAAAAATCTAATTTTCATAATTAACTATTCTTTTTTGTCTCAAAAGTGTTTTTATTGGCCCAATGGATAGAAAACTATCCCAACTGTTGCTCGAAAACGATTACAGATCGGAAAAAAAAGGTTGATGGATTTTTCTTAATTAGATCCAAATTAGAATGGGTTCCGGGTATCGGGTTAGAGTATTTTCAAAGGAAATTTTTTCACTCATAATTTTAAGGCTAAAGGTTGAACGTATTAAGATAAAAGGTAGCATAGTTTTACATTCTTTAATCAAGCAATTTTAAAATAAATCTGTACTTTTTTAAATCAAGCAAAATAATTGATTGAGTCAAGAATATTTTTAATAAACAACTTTCCCTTTGCTTAAAGAAAGAAATATATTCTTGATTCAATTCGTGTTCCAGGTTCTAGAATCAATTATTTTATTCTTGTTCAAAGCACTATAAATGCTCTTAGTATATTTCTAATATAATCTATTCAAGAGAGCACATTCAAGCGCGAAGCGATTTAAATGAAATAGAACACAATAGTCAGGCGTTGCAATAAAAGACTTAAGACACAAACGCGATTAAGTTTTTTAACGTAGAAAATAGCAAGGAATTGACAAAAATTATGTATTTAACTAGCTTGTATTTAATTGCTCTAGGGCAATTTTTATTTTTTAATATATTTTTTAAAACCCTAAAAAAACCTTTTTACCCTTAAGCTTGGTTTTTTGCAAAGTGTAAAAAAGTTGCGAAATGTAGCGAAGTTTCAATAGTAATTATAAATTAAATCAATTATTACAGTGTTACAATTATTACAATTATTACAATTATTACACTGTAATTGTTAATATTGTGTAATATTTAAACAGGCTTGTAAAAAATAATTTTGTTTTAATTGCGGTTAATCACTGCTCGTAATCTTTACTTTGTTGGATTCAGAAGTACAACCCTTATGTCAACTTAACCTTTGTTCCAAATGTTAGAAAATACTTAAAGCAATCAATTTTACGCTAACGCTCAATTTTGTGCAATTAGCGACAGTAACGCTTCAAACTTATCATGACAAGTTCAAGGCTCTAG
This sequence comes from Pherbina coryleti, assembly GCA_943735915.1. Lineage (NCBI taxonomy): Eukaryota > Metazoa > Arthropoda > Insecta > Diptera > Sciomyzidae > Pherbina > Pherbina coryleti. Next base: position 109,543,237 of record OX030951.1, read on the forward strand.
AAGATTTAGCAGGAATGCAGAAACAATTTCTAGTAATTGATGTTATATTATAAAATTATATTTATTGATCATTGTTTTTTTTAATTAGTCTTCGGCTAGTTATATGTTATTATACTTAGGAATAATAAATTAAACGTTTAGTAGCTGCTACTCTTTTTATAAACGTAGGTCAGTAGGGGTTAATTTAAGCAAACGACTCTAAATGATATTGCATAAATGCTTTACCTAGCACAATCAATAATTTATACATCATAAATACATCATTTTGACTTAAGAATGCTTTAAATAAATTCAAAGTAAAAGTTTTTATGAATTAATTAAACATATCATTACTTTACTTAATAAAGCATTTAGAATTCAGTCAAGTTATGTCTGAAATTGGCAAGTAAATATTTGCAATTTATTTCACGATATTTAGTAGCAGAATTAGCCAGCTAAGCTTTTAAAATCTCATCTATGACAGCTTCGGTAGTTTTCAAACGAAAGACTCAAGAAACGAACTTGCTGCGCGAACTTAAGGATTTTTTAGATACTGAATATTTAACATAATAGTTCTATATTCTCTGCCACATGAACTCTACATTAACCCTACCATCAGCTTTTTGTTGTTGCCCAACTGTTACTTAGTAGTTTTTCAAACAAAAGACTTAAGCAGCAAAAATGATGTAAAATATGAAAATATATTTTTAATATTACAAAGCTGCATAATTAATTAAAAACTTTTTAGAATTTATGAACTTATGAATGAAACAGTGCATTGAATTCTTATTTACAATGAAATAAATGAGCTCCTCTTGTATACTTTGAAAAAAGTTACATTTAGTCATCAGGCTTATCATAAAAACTGTTTGAAGAAGTTTTTCTCAACTATCTAGTTCACGTCATCATCACCGATCATCACTGAAAGTTTAGGTGTGGTATGAAGGCTATAGTATGTGGTATGATAGGTATGGGAGGAGTATGAGGAGTATCAGACGTTTTTTTCGTATATTTTAATTTACTCTGGAAGAGCAATTGCAACCTCCTGACGGCCGGGGTGACACCGGACTTTAACATATAAAAATATAACATAAGAAAATAAAAAAAAAACATTAAAATAAAATCAAATATTAGAAAAATAAAAAAAAAATAAAAATTAAAAAAAGAAAAATAAAAAATTGAAAAAAAGGACTAAAAGGGACTATAAATGTTTCCCAAGTTCACGTCGTTAGCCCTGGGTGATGTTGAGAGGAGTCCTTACATTATTCTATACCCTTTAAAAATTAAAACATAGTTCACATTATCGAGGTTCGGCTGTATACACAGTATACAGACACAGACACACACACGCGCGCACGTCCAACCAACAGTATGGTTTCCGCAAAGCTCAGTCAAGAATAGATTGGAGCGGTGAAAAAAATTGCACTCCATGCAAATTCAGAAACTCGGTGGAAGTACGGTGACAAAGAGTACTGTCCAGTTACGACACTCGACATAAAGAACGCATTTAATTCTGCGAATTAGACCAGAATACTGGAGTTCTTGCATGCTTTAGCATCCCCTTCTACCTTTGTAGAATCATTCGAGATTACCTCGACGAAATAGAAGGGGGTACTGAAAAAATACAGTTACTGGCGGAGTCCCACAAGGATCAGTGTTGGGTCCATTCCTATGGAACATAATGTATGACGAAGTACTACGTCTACAGCTGCCAGAGATGGCCTATATTATCGGGTTCGCAGATGATATTGCCCTCATAGTAGTAGCAAAGCATTTGCACGAAGTTGATGACAAGTGCAACCAAGCGGTTATAGCAGTGCTGCAGTGGCTGAATACAGCGGAGCTCAGTTTGGCTGAGCACAGAACCGAGGCAGTGGTAAAAAGCAGCCGAAAATTCGTTGAGACCGCTAGAATATCGGTTGGTGAACAAACAATTGTATCGAAACCATTCGTTAAATACCTTGGTGGTATGATAGATCATAGGCTTAACTTTAAGCAGCATCTTGTATACGCAAGTGGAAAAGCGGGAAGCGCAGCTGCAGCGCTAACAAGAACTTTGTCGAATACCAGGGGTCCTAGACAAACCCGTAGAAAGATTGGCGATTGACACTATCGTCAGATCAATACTTTTGTACGCACCCCCCATTTGGGTCGAGGCAACCAGATTCAGCTCCTACTTACGAAGCATGAAATCGGTGTATCGTATCTGTGCACTGAGAGTATGCAGTGCGCTCCGACTGTCTGCTCGGATGCAGCGCTGGTTGTTGCGGGAACTCCCCTTATAGACCTTTTTGTGAACGAGAAGGTGACATACGATTCGCTTCCACTCGAATTGCCTAAATCCTCCAATCGTAGGATAGCGCGAGACCGCAGTGTAGCAGCGTAGCAGATGCACTGGGAGACATCACAGAACGGACGATGGACGCACCGCCTTATATCAAATTTGGAACCGTGGCTTAACAGGCGACATAACGAGGTAGATTACTACCTCACACAAATACTAACTGGTCATGGGTGCTTTAAATCGTACTTTTAAATATTCACGCACGACGAAAATCCATTTTGCAGTTTTTGTGCTGGGAGTGTTATTGAAGACGCCGAACATGTTTTCTTCGTCTGTCCGAAATTTAACACCGAAAGACTAGAGCTAAGCAATAAACTAGGGAGGTCACCAACAGTGGAAACTCTCGTGGACATTATGCTTAACTCTAAAGAAGACAGGATCTCAGTAGCCAATGTGGCATGCGCCATAACCAAAGAATTGCGTCGTGTAGAAAAATTGCTCAGATCAACTGCAGACTCTATGCTATAAACAAAGTTGCTAGGCCGCACAGTGCAGATTTGCTGAAGATCAGAGGAAAGGGTTAGGAGTTGAAAAAGCACGGCGTTCATCTTGGAAGGCATTGCTGTCGATTGTACCTTGCGTCGTCGTCTAGGGATTAATTTGCCCAAAGCGATGCTATTCCAAGAAAATACCGCTGTTGACAGCAATGTCAGCGTCTTCGGCAAGGGACCATTTGCCGAAGCGGTCTCCCCCAGAAATCACTCTCCAAGAAGAGACCGCAGTAATAGCACCGGCAGCGTCTTCGGTTAGGGACTATTTCCCGAGGCGGTCTCCACCTGATGCATCAACAACAACGACGAGCCTCCAACGCGTCATTGTATACTAAGCACAGCACATCATCGTTTTGGAATGTAAACAGGCATGATCTGCAAATCGCTTCTTTGATATCGCAGAACGGCCAAATCGTCGTTCTGAGATATGGACATTGTCGATTTGGAACGGCAAATCATTGTTCTGAAATACGAACATAGCGATTTGATATTGCGAATCATTGTGTTGAAATGTATACATGCATGATCTGCAAAACGCTTCTTTGTTAAGAAGTAGCGTAGAAGCGGAGATGAGTAATCATACTCAATCCTGCCCTACGAAGTAATTCCTCGATTGGTGGTACCGAAGGGTCTTGCAGGAGCAAAGAAAAGTAAGGTTGGTCTAGTTTAGTCAGTATACCATATTGGGGACTATTTAGAAATACAGGCTTCCATTTGTCTATAAAAGATTCCTTTCTGTTGGCTTTAACAAAAAAAAAAAAAAAAAACCTGTGCGCACGTACATATCGCACACACACACTCACACACACAACTAGAGAAGGAGAGAGCATTCTTTTATGAATTCGAAAACTACCAGTATTTTTTAAGTGATTTTGATGCATTTAAAAGGTCAAATGTCACTTATTAATTGAAAATTGTCATTTCCGACATTAGGTTAGAATTTTTAAATCACGAAAATCCCCTGTCAGTCAAAAACATAAAGTCAGGAGTCATTCTAGAGCCAATGATTTCTACAGTGGAGGGCCGGCATACCTCACTTTCTACCTCCGATATCTCGAAATCTGAGCATTATTCGACTTTGTGCCCATTGAGACTTTTGATCAGGAGCTCGAATAAAATAACATGTATCAATTTCAGAAAATTTCACCAAGGGCCACTTGCCATACAAAACGTGCGTGGTAGTTTGTTTCTTAATTTTTATTTTTAATGCTTGATTTGAGGAAATGAAGCTCATTTTAAACATTCTTAACCTTAAACCCGTTTATCGGGTCATATTGACCCGAGGCACTTTTCATTTGCAAAAAAAAAACATATTAAAAATCAAAAATAAAAAAAAGAATTAACCATTTTATTTGTTGAACTTTTATCTTTGCAACCAGAATGAAAAAAATTGTACATATGTGACATATGTGCATTGCAGAGACAAAAAACTGACATGTGCACTATACGCCGACATTTTCTACCATACGTTTTGTTTGAAGGATCAGTTTTTGTAGTACTTTTTTCACTACTTTTTGCTGTTGTGCAATCCTTTCTAAATTTTTTGTAACTGTGAGTGCATTGGAAGTGAGAGACAGCATTATTCTGTCGTTGGCGTATGTACTTTTCATATTTATATATACTTATACGTATGAAAACATGCTTTTCATTGTTGTGCATGTGCAGTGTTCACTTTTGTGTTGCCTTTTATTATTTTAGTATCATGCTAAAAATCAGTTGGAAAAGCGATGCAACACTCCAATGAAACAATCAATAAGGCCGTGTGTTATTCGGAAACTTTTCACTCGTGGTAGAGAAGAAATAACTGACTGGAACACAATTATGTTGAAATATAACTGTCATTTTTACTGTGCCAAAAGGACGATGATATTTTGACAACTAGAAATTTTGACGTTTTAGATTTCAGTAGTGTATTAGCGCAAGAATTTAACCCTTAAATGCATAGTGTGCCATATATGGGACGACCAAAGAATTTATCCCCATGTCTGAACGAGAGTAATTTTGGGAAAAATAATAAACCTTTTCGAGTCGCAAGCTCACAAGTGTTTTTTTTTCTATTTTTGCTTGTGTCAAAAATTCTTTTGCCGATTGTAAAAATTTATACTAGCCCACAAGTGCCAAATATTCTCATTCAGACAGTCGAAATTTCGCGATCTGAGTGAATAGTTTCCAATTGCACACATCCTAAGAATTGCTTTGATTGGTATGAAGCCAAAAAGCCTTACAGAATCGCTTCGAATGCCACAAGTTAAGGTAAGAAATAAATAAATGATTTCCATTTCAAATGATTTTTTGTTCATTTTTGTTTCATTCACTGTCTTTACTAGGACAAGAAACCACGACGTAGATGTGAAGCATATACGGGTAACAGCAAAACAAAGGATAATAAAACGTGTGCTGTGTGTGGCCATTGTTTAAAAGCTTTTTGAACTTTGCATTATGTTCATTCATGTTAATCGTGTTACCTTAACAAATTCGAAGAACCTGATATATTGGAAGATTACAATGATAATGATGCAACAGATCCATCAATGCCTAGCACATCAAATGCAGCTCAATCGAATCGGATTTATCAATCGGTTATAAGTGTTATGTTAATTGCAAATGTTTTGTGCAACACATTTTTAAAACAAAAAAAAAAAATTAGAAATAATATTTCATGAAATAACAGCACTTTTTAATTTTATCTCATTGAAAAATAGAAAATTTCCATACAAAATACACTACGGGTCAATATGACCCAGATAAACGAGATTAAGATGTAAAACATGTAAACGGGTCTAAGGTTAAATCTAGCAAAATATTTGCGAAAATATTTAAGAAAATTATATCTCTCAGTTTAGGCCCAGTTATTGATGATATCTTACAAACATTTAACAACACGCACAACACACTTTGATCATATAGAATAAACATGCCCGCGTAGTTGCCCGTATGGCCTGCGTGGCCCTTCATACAATTTTTTTTCTATCTTAATTTTGTCTTTGCGATGAGCCAAAATTAAAGAACACCCGAAAAAACAACAACACAAACTACACTCGTTCAGTGTTCAGTACATTTTTCAGCGAACTTTACAAAAACAATTGCATGCAAAGCCAAAATCAAATACCGCACACTCGAAGATGTCGATGCTGAAGCTGATTGTCCCGTTACTTGTGAGTCGAGTAATTTTTCGTGTATGCATTGTTATTGTAATAGAAATTAATCCTTGTCGCAATGCACTGGCAAATAAAATTAATGAACTCAATTTGTAATATCTTTGATATCAAATTTTATTTGTCATAATTGTAATATCTATCAAACATTGAATATATTAACCCTCATCGGTAACTCAGACCCATAACTAAACCCTAAAAGGTATCTTAAGTATGCGCGCGCTTACATACAGAAAACTTTAAAAATAAATAAAAATATCACAAATTTTATGAATAAAATTTAAAGACTATTTATTCTTTTTATGAATAAAGTTAAATATATATAAAAAAAATTGATATTCAGAACAAAAATTGGAAATATTTCGAAAAAAGTAAAAAAAAATTTAAAATCTTGTCGATTTGGCAAGTATAATTATAATTTTAGGATATTTTATTGGCACAATTCAAGCATGCATTGAATTTGTGATCTGCACAGATGAATTTCTTACATTTATCACATCTTGTATCATTATCACAAATGTAACATCGACCAAGCTTCCGTGTTGGTGACGCATGCTGAATTGGATGAATTGGAACGCTTGCGACATTTGTTCGGATTATTGGTGTTTCGGGTTGTGCCACTCTTGGACCACGTATTCGCTTCGCGATGAATGGTTTAACCATAGCGTCTCTAAGCTCAATCAAGAACAGTCTACGACGAATATTCCTGTTACTGTTTTTGATTGAAATTGAAGTGAAATTAACGTACGCATTAACTCCACTTATATCAAGTAAATTGCAAAACAATGCCCATAGGCCATCGATTGACCTTTCGCTTGCACGATAAGTGCCAACCATTTGATCAAGCGTATCTACACCGCCTTTATTTGTGTAAAAACAGGTTTTTTCCACATATTTCTCAAAACTGGTGGAATCTCAGTTCGATTCTGCCGAATTGTTCCGATAATGGTCATTCGCCGTTTGTGTAACTCCTCAGCTAATTGATATGTGGTGCAGAAATTATCACAAGTGACATCTCTATCTGAAAGGCCTTCACGTGGACGTAATAAGATTTCGAATCACATAGAACCCACATTTTTATTCCATATTTTGCCGGCTTAGATGAAATGTACTGACGGAAGCTGACTCGACCGCGAAATACATACTATAATGCATGTAAGAATAGACATGTATGCGTGCACGTACTAAGAACCTGTACGTCAATAAGTTTACACGAGCATTTCCAAACGTGAGCGCCACCTGTAGTCGCGTGAAATTAGTAGATTCCATCGAAAAAAGCTATTTGCCAAAAACTCATGTCAATCGGTTAAGGTTTAATATATTTTTTACTTAATTTAATTTTGAATTTGCGCGCACATACAAAGGACCGATGAGGGTTAAAAAAAGAAAAAAATAAACCACATTTTCTTGCAGTGTACTTCATGACATATGATTTTATTGCATTGTAATTGTTTTTTGATTTTTTGGTAAACGCAACAATGAGCAACATTTTGTGTTTGTTTTTTGTTTTTTTAAGTTTTGGCCCGCGCTTAAAACTTCTTGGGCCCCACTGATATAGAAGCTTATTTTTCTGATAGGCAGATCAAAAGAGATCATGCTGAATAAATTAATTAAAGCACTTTTTGACTTTTTGAAAGTCACAAGGTAGCAAATAAGATTAAGTAAAATTTTTGATGAATTTATCATCCCTTCATTTTTCTGTACAATTTGTATCTCATAATTGCATTTTTCAGAGGATTTTGGAAATGGAATTGTTTGATTTTTTATAATTGCTCAAAATATTTCTGAACTTGAAATACAAATCAAAAATATGAGTTTCATATGTCAATTATTGTTTAGCTCCACATTTTCTAAACAATGTCAACATTATTGGTTTTTTAATAATGTTCATACCAAAAATATACATACATATTCATAAACGTTGTCGTTTAGTTTTTGTCGTCATTGATCTTGATCCCGCATCAAAAAAAAAAGCCAACTTGTATTGTAAGTTGGTGAATGATAACGAAAACTTGTATCTGCTTGACATACATTTTGGTTAATTAAAAGTGCAATAAACTAAAACCCGTTTGAAGATAAATGGAGTTAAGTTGATAAAGTTACAGCATCGGTGGTCGAAAGTTGCGTAACAACTACAGGTTGAAAAAAAAAACTGTTCAGCGGTTCGCGGTCAAATGTTAAATAAATCACTAAAATTAACTGTCCCCAATCGTTAGAGGAATGTTTGGAGTGTATCAGGTTTGACTTAAAAAATGAGACTCGAATGAAAAGACGCAATTATGACTACATTGTCATTTATGCTATTTTGGTAAAATTGTTTGTAACTGAAAATTAATTTGGACATTCGCGAAAGTTTCCTGAATAGTTGCAAATAAGTTATTCGAAGCACACTGAGAAAAATTTCAATATTTTTTGGGAATGAAAAGTTTTTCTATTTGATTAGATTTGTTTTCACTTCTCTGTCTCACACTCCTCAGACAAAAGCTAAGTTTAGGGATGCACTACCTGTGAATCTAGGTTAATATGGCTTAAAAATTATTTTGAATTTAACTGAAATTTAGACTTTCAGTGTTAATTGCATAGAATTTAAGTGTCGTTCAAAACTTACTTTTAACGGCCCATATCTCCGCGGAATTCAGGCCTTTGAGGAAGGTTTGTAAGTCCTTCGAGCAGTTAGCGGAGAATTCATTGCGAATCTTGGTCCACCTCGACGCGATTAGTCCAATGTCAAAAACATTCAATATGTCCTTGAGACGTAAAATTTTTGAAAAATCCTCAGGTTCGTCACTGTTCGCAGTATTCAAATTGATATCACTCAGTTTTAAATAAACTGAACTGAGTGGATCGCTGGACATTGTTAAATTTCTTTTGGGTAGATCAACATTGCTTAGCGCACCATAAACCAGGACATGGCCTAGTAGGGCCACCCACAGAACAAGCCGTAGCCCACACATAACAGTACTTGTTTTATATTCTTATATATTGATTTTTTTTTTATAATATATTTTCACTCTCACTTAATTCAACCGATTTGAAAACGTGGAAATTGTACACTACAAAAAGTCGTTCATGACTTAAGATACGCTCGAAGAATTAACACTGATCACTAAGGAGCTGATCAAGGAATCTTCCTTTATGCTTTATTTTTTTTTTAAATATTTTTTTTTTATTTCACCGAGTAGTTGATAAACGGAGCAGCGACCGACTTGTTGATCGTGCAGATTCGAATTGCGGCTACGCGACCTAATCAGTTATAAAATATGCTTAATTCACTGCGAAGGTACTAGCATCAGCTGCTAACCGATGAACGAGCGTTTTCGTTGTTATTCACTTGTTGAGTTGTACGTAATACGACAGCTATGTGGCCTTTCAACGAAAGCGCAAGTGCTGAATACCTCTTTAGGTGGTTGACTGGTTGAATGTGTCTTTATCTCTCGGCTAACGAAAGTGAACTGAAAACTGTTTTCTTCTTTGGTTGGCTCAACGAAATTCAAAGAGTTTTTACCCGAATTCGTAGTAAAGTGCGGACGAGGCAGCTATGTGACGATATAGGTAGGTAAGATGTGGTAATGGTAACTTTTGGTGGCAGTGATGCAAGTGTGGAAGAAATGGTTTTTGTGTGTATGAGTATATTGTTGATTTTTGCCTAGCACACGTAATACTTTCTTTGTAGTGGTAACTGCTATTACTTCAGAGTTTTTTTAGCCAAGTTAAGAAAAATGAAGAAGGCAAGAAAACTCAAATAAATCGTCGATGAGCACTGCTCTGCAGCTTTGATGTCTTGTGCAACATTTGGATGTATGAATGACATGATCAGATCTTAAATAGATCCAAGACAATAGCATGCGATTGTTTTGTTTTTTTTTGCTTATGATCAATAACCGATTATTAATGTGTAACCGGGAGTTCAATCTAGGTAGGTTTTAATAATTCATGGATTATTGGGATTGAAAATTTTTTTTGGGATAGTTTCGGGTTAGTCAACCCAATTTACCAGATAATAATTTACCTTCTGATCAAAAAATAACCTTCTGATCTGAATTCCCCATTCAAATAAGTTATAGAATTTTAAAGGGATGTTAAATTTTTGGGAGTATTTTTAGACCAAAAACTACTTTGGAAAGCACATTTGAACGAAATATCAAAGAAGGCGGTTAGACCATTCATGATCGTTCATTGATCTTTCATCGCAAGAAAAAGCTTGGGCTCCACTCCAAAAATATTGCGATGGATCATACGGCCCACGATTGCGTATGGCACAGTTATCTGGGCGGAAAAACCGAAGCAACATACAGTCATCGCTGCACTTAACAAGCTACAGAGATTGGCTTGCGAGTGCATCAATGGAGCTATGCGCACATGTTCAACAGCATCCATAGAGGTTCTAGAACTAACACCTCTTTACATTTATATTCAATCCAAGGCGAAGAGGGCTATTCTAAAGATGACTGATGAAGATATCGGGACTCGAAAGAAGTTTGATATTCTATCAAGGCAATATTTTAAAATAACAATACTGAGGGACAGTTTTCACTAAAAACTGAATTAACCCTCTGCAGCTGACGTCGTAGTTTGACAGACACCGAAAATCAAAACTTACAAACGTAAAATTCGAAGTTAGAATCTCTACGCTCTCGTTACCTTTTCTACTTATGCTTCAACGTCGCTAGGTGCGAAAAGAGGAATAATGAATTCCTTATATGGAATAAGGTCAAGAAAGTTACAGTCAGAAACTTTATCATAGCAAATCAGATTAAAAGTGGGGTCTGCTAGACCCCACGTCAGATATATTGTTAAATTTGGAGCACGTCAGTTGCAGAGCGTTAAGTGGCAAAAGAAGGAAGGTTTATTACAAACCTATGAGATAAACCAGTACATAGTATACCGACGGCTCTTTAACAGAAGAAGGGACCGGAGCAGGAATCTATTGGTCAGGGACCAAATACTTCCTGTCCATTGGCAAAAATATTAGCATACTCCAAGCGAAAATATACGGGATAGACAGGAACGTACACTTTAACCTGAAGCGTAAATACCGGAATCAAAACATAGCTATCCTTTCCGAAAATCAAGCGGCCATCAAGGCACTGAAATCTCATCAGGTAACTTCAAAATTTTTTTGACAAACTTAATACGATTGGGCTACAAAACCGGGTCTGGATGCTATGGGTACCAGGACACAAAAGTAGAGACGAAAACGTAATTGCTGTCGAATGGGCGAAGAGACGAGCAAGAACTCCCATTTTTTATCACGAACCATTCTGTGGGATAGGCGAAGGAATCCTCTCTTTCAATAAAGAAAAACAAAAAGGACAATACTGGAGAAACTTACCAGGGTTAAAGCACTCGAAACTACTATTAGGGGCATACGACTTTAAGAGATTCAAAGAATGCAGGAAGCTAACAAAGAATGATCTAAGAATCATCACAGGACTGCTAACAGGTCACTGTGGGTTGAACTATCATCTTACAAAACGGGGAATTATTCGTGATGACACATGTTTTGCATGGAGGACGAACAATTTGCGCACCACATCCTAGGACAGTATCCCGCAATTGTTTATACTCGAAAGAAATACCTGGGTTAACACATAATACCAGATTGCTCATTAAAATCAAGAGATGTAAGACACATAGTAGCAGTTATCTCAAAGATTGAACTAAAAGAGGTTCTTTAAGTCCAAACGCAAGGAAAAAAAACGTTTTCGCCAGTTTGCCGCGAACGAACGAGAAACGTTCCATTTAGTTGCAAGGAATTAATTTCGTTTGCCATAAACGCGAGTGATTTTTAAATTGCAGCAATTGAAAAATTTGTTTTTCCCAACTGAACACTTCGTTTGTTTTTCCCTTCGTTGTATAAACACAACGCTTATAGTTCCGAGTTACTTTTTGGACAAATTGTTACTAACACATGATCCAATAAGCCCCGAGACTAACTACTAGGTGGCACCTGCAACGAAATATCGATCTAATCTTTCGATGGTTCCAACCTCCAAACAATACGTGTACAATTTTTATGACAATCTAACGTTCAGTTCAGAAATTGCAGTGATTTAAGTGACGCTACTGTTAATATTTTCAAAATAATGGATTCACAGCAGTTCGGTGTGTTGATTTATCACTGTTTTTTTTATGGGAAAAAATACCATCTAAGCTGAGCAATGGCTTCGAAAGTGTTATTCGAACTCTGCTCAAAAGCAACTGTCAAAAGCAACTATTTACCGATGGTATGCTGAGTTTAAACTTGGTCGTACAGACACAAATGATGCTGAATGTTCAGGACGCCCAAATGAAGCAGTTGTTCCACAAAACATAAAAACAACAACTTGTCAATGATTCGGAGAGCTGTTTGGCACTGTTTACAAAGAATAACATGCATTTTTGAATCGGTATGTGACAATGGATAACTTTGATCTACCATTACACACCGGAATCAAAACGGTCGTCAGCTGGGTGGAGAGCAACCGACGAAAGCAGGCCAAAGCGACCAAAAACCCAACAGTCGGCTGGAAAGGTTGTGGCATCTGTATTTTGGGATGCGCATGGAATTTTGTTCATCCACTATCTCAAAAAGGGAAAAACAATCAACAAGCGTTTGAAGGATGAAATTGCGAAAAATCGGCCCCATTTGAAGAAGAAAAAAATTCTTTCTCACGAAGACAATGCACCTTTTCACAAATCGATGAAAACGATGGCGAAAATCCACGAATTGGGCTTCGAATTGCTTCCTCATCCACCGTATTCGCCAGATTTGGCCCCCAGCGACTACTGGCTCTTTGCTGACCTCAAAAAAATGCTTGCCGGCAAGAGATTTGGCTCCAATGAAGAGGTGATGGCTGAAACTGACGCGAATTTTGAGGCGAAGCACAAATCGTTCCACAAAACCCGTATTGAAAATTTAGAAAAGCAATGGAATGAATGTATTGCTCTTGAAGGAACCTGTTTATGAATAAAGAAGAATATTTGCATAAAAAAGTTTTTTTATACTAGCATTTATTGCAGAGATTGAATTAAAAGAGATTCTTTAAGTCCATGAAGGGGAACAATATATCTTAAGGTCGCAGTGCAAATCCAAACAATAAAAATAACACTCATGAGTAATGACTCCATCCCTCCTGTTTTTGGCAGTAGAATCCTGTTTTTTCGAACCAAAACCTGTTTTTGCTCTTGAAAAACCTGTTTTTGCCTAGATACATTTTTAACGCACCAAATTAAAAATTTTCCATCCAAAGTAAGCAACAAACGCACTTTTGTTCATTTTGAGGCGAATGAGCGAACATATAAAATATTAAAAAAAAAATAAGTAAACAACTGGCCATTTCAGCCCTTCAAAGGAATTTGACCTAGCTCCTTATGATCAATTGTGTTGTGCGTGTTATTAAGTTTGTACACAATTGACCGAGAAATGGACCTACAGGCTTAACGCCGACTCCGAACGGCGATGAACGGAATGTTCTTATTCTCAAGAAGCCTTACATGGCTTTTTTATTACTCTCTGAGGTTTGCAATTGTTTGCAGAGAGGTGGCGGCCGTACAGAAAAATTATTTTAATTCAAATAATTTTCTGCCGCTGCTGGGGTTCGAACCTGGGTCTCCAGGTTCTTTGACACAGCAGCCACGCACTTTAACCAACTACGCCACATATAAAATATAAAAGTTTTAAATTCCAGGAAAATACAATTTGCGCTCCGCTGATGGCAACAAAAAACTAGAAGATGCTTTGTACGATGACAATGGGCCGTAGTCATAGTTAAATTAAAGTCGGCTTTAAACAAGTTAGAGCACACTTTAATTTAAAATATACTCTATCTAAGTTATAGTCAAGTTAGAGCAGGCTTTTTCGCTTAGAGTCGGCTTTAAAGTTAGAGCAAAGAAAAGCTGTTGCTAAACCATTTAGCAAACTGTCAAAATAATTCTAAATGTACATTTTTGGCGCTCAAACGTAATTCTTTTTTTGGAAAAACCTCAATTTAATTAAAAAATGAACCGTTTTGATCGTATTGAACGGGATTTTAACATCATTGATGATGGTGCATTGCTTAGGCGTCCAAAAATTTATAAAAACAGAACAAATCCGTTTGAATTACACGACAGTGATTTTTATTCACGGTATCGGTTCGACAAAGCCACTGTGGAATTCATTATTTTAGCTTTAAATATGGAAAACCCGAGAAATAACAGAGGTCTCCCGGTACCGGTGAGCACACAAGTTCTATGTACGCTTAGATTCCTAGGAAGAAATGTCCATCAAAGCGACGTTGGTATGTTAATAAAGTTTAATGAAATGTTCTTAATAAAATTATAAAAATATTGCTGTACTATAGGTGATCTGCATGGTCTATCCCAGAATACTATTGGAAGGATAATAAAAGAAATATCCCGAAGGATTGCAATGTTGCTGCCGCACTTTGTTCGATTCCCAAGCAGAAATGAACTGATTGATGTAAAAAACAAATTTTACCGATTAGCTCAATTTCCTACAGTGATCGGAGCCATCGACTGCACCCACGTGCGAATTAAATGTCCTTCAAAAAATGTGGGCCCAACTTTGGCAGGTCATTTTCTAAATAGAAAGGGATTCTATTCTCTAAATGTTCAGGTATACGCGCCATAATATTATATGCAAATGCGATTATAACGTACGTACATTTTGTAGATTGTTTGTGATGCAGATTGCAAGATTCTTGATATCGTTGCAAGATCACGTGGTTCTAGGCATGACGCTCGAATTTGGGACAACTGTCAGCTGAAAACTCGTTTGTTGGAAAGCAAATCTGAACATAATGGTGTACTAGTCGGAGATGCAGGTTACCCTAATTCATCTATACTTTTGACTCCAGTCAGAAATCCGTCCACAACGAAAGAAGAAAGGTGGAATTCATAAAAAAATTTCATATATATTTTATTTTATAATGATGCTTATTTAGATATAATAGGAGCCACATTGCAACACGTTCCAAAATAGAATGCCTGAATGGACAGATCAAATCTAAGTTTCGTTCAATTTTCGAGAGGTTGAGGGTTGACCTAGATACAGCTAAAAATGTAGTTGTCGCTGTTGCTGTGCTTCATAACATTGCCAAAGAACGAAACTTTTCATGTGAGTGCTATACTTTGAATTAAAACCTGCAAAATTAATAACATTAAAAAATATTTCCTTAGTTTTGAATGTGTATTCTACTAATACTGAAGTATCAATTGCAGAAAGCAGAGACACCCTAGAAACCACTTCGAATTCTGGGCGAGCATACAGAACTGCATTTATTAATAGATATTTTTGACTTATTTTTTTACTTAAGTGAAACCCAAACTCTATTCATATGTATGTACATATTTATTTCAAAATTAAAAAAAATGGATTTAAAATACATAAAAAGTAAAAAAACAGCCTTTTAAAAATTCAGGTACGGCATCACAAAAAATCGTTCACTTACATAACTTAAATAATACTTATATATAAAAAAAACATATATCAGTTGCTTTTTTTGGCTTCCTCGTTTAATATTTGGAGGCGAACCAAATGGCACTTCAGGTCCATCAGCTCATCCTCTCTTTTGTGCATTCGAGCCTGATGCGAAATTTCTGCCTTGAGCTGCTGCACTCTGAGAATATGAAGCTCGTCATCATGACCAGATTCTTTTTCAATCTGGTTCTGTCTCTGCTTGATGACATCAGTTTTGCAGGCATTTTTCCTTGGAAGGCTTCGTAATTCTGCTACAAGTTTTTTGGGAGAAGATCCGGTGTGGAGAGCGCTACTGCAAGGTGCTTCATTTTCGTCTTGCTCTTCAAATTCATCTAGGATGCAAGAGGTGCTGGCCGGCATCGTTAGAGTGTTGCTGTCGATGAGTATCGTGTCCTCTTCAAAATCATAGGCTATCATCGACTGAATTTGCATATCGCCTTCGTCCAAGGTTGGGATATCCACAATATTTCCTGTCGCAACGGTGGCCCTTCTTACTTGCGCAACTGCTTTCCTGGCGCTTACTTTCATGCGCATCCACTGCTGCTTTAGCTTGGGCACATCGCGATCAAAACCTGCGGCTAGCATATCCATTCTAATAGCTTTCCAGGCATCTTTCTTCAGCTTTATCATCTGGAGGTTATTTTGCCTATTTTCAATCACAGCGATGTGCCCATTGACCAAATCCCTTAAGCAGTCTTTCTCGGATGCAGCCCAATTATGTTCGCGTTTCTTTGCCTATAGAAGAAAGTTTTAATTAAACAAACACTACAACAATATTTAAAAATGACTTACTATTGCTTCCTCCTCAATCATGTTTCAGCTCTTTATTTCAAATAATCAACATAGATCAGCTGATTTATGAATGTATACTAAAGACGGGTGTTGTTTTAATCGATAAGCGGTAATATCATTTTAATAGAACAGCATTTCACATCAATTACGTCTTTTAAACTAATAGTAATATTTAAAATAAAATAAAAACATAGAATGCCTTTTAAAACTTATTTTTCATAATTTCTAACAACAAAACTACATTTTGTTGTAAAATTATCAAGTTTAAAAAAATCCTTCGATAAAAATATTCATTAACGATATTTTTCGCCCCAGCATGTCATCGTCAATATTACAGCATTGCCATTTCTACATATTTACTGATTGACAATGTCGTTATTAGTAAGCACCATGTACTAAACTGACTATGACAACACAAAAAATAAAGTTGGCTTTTTGATTGTAGCATTTTACTAACTAAAGTCAGCTTTTATGATGGACTATGACTACGGGCCAATAACTTTGATCCCGATGATGTGACAATTTCCGATGGGAACTCTTCGTAAAATTAAACTTTTTTATTTTTATTTTGAAGCCCTGATAAGATGCTAAATCTTTGTGTTTATAACATACAACTTTTGCTAACAATAATAACCTCATATTTTTTCAAAATAAAAACCTGTTTTTTGTTCAACTTAGTGAATTTCTCAAGTTTTTTAACAAAAAAAAATGAGATGGGACCATTACTCATGAGTACAGAGAATAACTTCAATAACTCTACAAACAAATCAACAAGCTGCACGTGCGTTTTAAAAAATTGATTGTTTTAAAGTGAAATAAATTAATTTAAACTTAAGAGTCTTGCAATGAAATAACAAAAATTTTCTTTAGAATATTATTATTCAAAGTGTTTCTAAAAATGTTTGTGGTTTAATCCAGGCCCGTAGACAAGGGGGGGGGAGGGTTTTTAGTGTTAAACCCCCCTTAAGGTCCAAAAAGTATTACAAAAATAATATATTAGCATTAATATAACTTTGCCAATTTGTCAATACTTGCTGCACGTGCGTCTTTTTTATCTAACCGTGCAAACTGCAAGTGTAAACAGCAACAGTGAAAACATCAACACGCTTAAGTTATCGAAAAAAGTTCGATACATTCAATTGAACTTTGTCCACCACTAGCAATTTAAGAATTTATTACGTTAACAGGTGTTTCGTGAAAGTAATGAAATTTTGATTGAGTTTCGTTAGATAAGTTTAAGAGTTTCTATTATTAATTTTACTGTACCAAAACTACAAAAATGAGCCTGCTTAATTGGCTGCAGAAACCAGAAGTAAAAAAGGCTAGAACGGTGCAAAGTAAGTGCTTGATTTCATTGAATTTTTTCCTTTATCAATGCGTAAATGTGTATAAAAGGTGCCGAATATTTCTGAATGTTGGCTGTGTTTTTTTTTTTTGGTAGCGCGTTTGCATTGATTGATTGAATATTAATGGATCAACTTTTTGCTTGATGCGGAACCGACAAAATCCGAATAATATTTCATCTGTATTGCAAAATACAAACAAAAATCTAAACTGTTTTTTTTCAAGTTAATAGCTTTGTTGTGAAAAATTTGCTACAAATTCATTTTTCAAAGTATTGTCCATCACTAGCCACTGATTTTTCCCATCTTTCTGGCAATTATATAGAAAATACCTTTTCATTTATCGATATCAAATACTATCGATATTTTTTTTTAATCCAAACCCCCTCCCCCTTAATAAATCCTGGCTATGGGCCTGGTTTAATCTATAATTTTTTACTTTGTTTATTTCCTGATTGTTTCTGATTTTCTTTCCATGCTTATTTTTTAGGTTGCTCGTCAACCAGAAGCTCACCAAAGAATGATGGTCTCCTCACAAAAGAATGATGGCCTCCTTAAAAAGAATGATGGCTTTCTCCGATTTACTCAGAATTGCAATTTTTCTATGGTGTTGCCATACTTAATTTAATTTTAAAAATGCAAATGTCATTCCCAACGGACAGTGGCGTCCGTGGCGTAGTTGGTTAAAGAGCGTGGCCTCTATGTCAACGAAACTGGAGACCAGGGTTCGAACCCCAGCAGCAACAGAAAATTATTTGAATCAAAATAATTTTTCTGTACGGCCGCCACCTCTCTGCAGACAATGGCAAACCACAGAGAGTAACCAAAATGCCATGTAAAGCTTTTTGAGAACATTCCGTTCATCGCCGTTCGGAGTCGGCGTTAAGCCTGTAGGTCCGGTTCTCGGTCAATTGTGTAAAAACTTAATAACACGCACAAAACAATTGATCATAAGAAGCTAGGTCAAATTCCTTTCAAGGGCTGAAAGGACCAGTTTTTTATTTATTTTGTTTTTATTTTTTAAATATCATTGCCAGTTAAAAATATATAACTCTGCAATATATAGTATAAATATGTATAATATATTTTACTGAAGTATATTTTTAAAAACATAACCTCCTGAAAAATTCAATCTGAAGATATGTTTTGCTCTATTCCTTTTGGAAAAAATATACATAAGCTTAATGAAATCTGTTATTGTCCTACAGTCAATGCCCTACCATCGAACAAAATAAATTCTTAAGTCAGAGAATAATCAACAGTCCGTTGACTTCAAGATAACTAAAATGTGACAAAATACAATGTTCAAAATAGCACAACAGTCAATTTTTTTCTGAAAATTAATGGGAGATTATGTAATCATATTACTTAATTTATTTTTAAAAAATTTTATTTTTCTTTTTTTCTAATCTTATTGTCATTGAAAGTTCATTGAAATATTTTCGATTTCAGTTGAAATTGGTGAAGATTGGGGATAAACTTAACTTGAGAATTTCTGAATTTTTACCATATCTCACATTTTTCGTATTCGCTCTTCCAAATTCTAAATTCCCAATCCCAGAAAAACTATGATGAAACATTACAAATGATAAGGATGAGTTGTTTCATTATTTAAGTTCAACACAAGCCTTACTATTCGTTTGAATATAATAGATAGAATAAGGAAAAAGATTTTTTTTTGTAATATTCAAAATAGAGCTCCAACTTAAGCACGTGTTTTGAACTACACGTGTACAGGGAAGTTCGAATTTCGTGAAATTCGTTTTTGAAAACACGTACTCAAACTACACGTGATTGTTAAACACGTACTACACGTATAGTAGCAAAAGTACAAGTTAAGTCCATAGGTTTTTATTGCCTTTGGATGAGTTATGGTATCAATTATGGCTTAAATGGAAACCTTGGACAAGAAATGTATACTTTTATGGTGTTAGTCCTTGTAATTGTTATAGTGCCGGGATAGTTGCAATGATGCGGTTTCTGGAAAAGTACCTCAGCTCTGCCCAACTTTCTCGCAACAATTGTCCCTACCCCCGACAGCTCTTTGCCATGTTATGCTCGAACCACCAGGTTTCTGCCATCCCGAGTTAAAGAGCGCCATTGAAAAGAAAAAGCTTAAGATGTCTATTTGGTTGCACAACAATTACTCCAATATAGAAAACATAAAAATAAAACAATTATAATCAATCTCGTGTACACGTGAGCCCGTGTACTCGTGTACACGTGAACACGTACTTTTGCAACTACAGGTGTAGTACGTGTTTAACATTCACGTGTAGTTCGAGCACGTGATTTTTTAAAATATTTTTAAAAACACGTGCATTCGTACTACACGTGTTCACGTGAAAATGGGAGCTCTAATTCAAATTTCGAATCCCGAAAGAAAGATAGAAGAACATCCCGGGATTTTGGGAGTCCAAAACTCTAATCATCTGCTTTTTTAGTCAATGTCAATACATATGTTAAAATTTTGCGTAGACTAGTTCCATTTTCTTAAGTTGTTCATGAGTCGTATTGTTTACAGAAAAGGCGCTTCCGTTTGCAGATTTAAAGAAAATCTTATATGAAAATCGTAACACCGATGTTCGAATTTAAGCTCAAATTGTTATTAAAAATCTGTCATTATAGGTGATTATAAATAGTCTTAAGTTGAGAAGAACAGAAAACAGAAGTTTTGGGTATAGGAAATTTTTAACATTTTCATTATTTTTCAAGATAATATTTATTTGCAAGAATTCAAATGTTCAGAAAAAATGTTAGCAATTTTAACGCACATTTAAGCTGCTCCTTTCTGTAAACCAGATATACGATATGTAGCTACAGTGTTCCCAAAAAAAATTATACTTTCTAACGCAAACTAAATTGTTTATAATTTTTTTATTTTTATGTTTAAAATTTAATAAAATTTTATATAAATAAAAAGATTTGGCTGTGTCGTGAACACATTGGTAGGTTTTGACTGACAGGTTTTTTTATCCCTGTCCTTATTCTTGTCCTTATCCCTTGGAAGATAGCCCCTGTTCCCAAAATTTATCTCATCCTTCCGTTATTTTTTTATTTTTCATAATAATTTTCCTACTTCATGTCCAAACTCTTGTTTTAATCCATAACAAAATTCTTGACTTAGTCCTTGTCTGAATCCCTTTCAAAGTTTGGAAAGGTGTGTTTTAGGTGTGTCTAAATCTTTGTTCTAATCCATATCATAATTCTTATAATAGTCCTTTTCCGGTTTCATAGTCCGGTTTCATTGTGTTTTTTTGTTGTTTTT
The DNA here is from genome assembly GCA_943735915.1 of Pherbina coryleti. Taxonomy (NCBI): domain Eukaryota; kingdom Metazoa; phylum Arthropoda; class Insecta; order Diptera; family Sciomyzidae; genus Pherbina; species Pherbina coryleti. The sequence continues at coordinate 109,564,072 of OX030951.1, forward strand.
TTTTGTCATGAAAAAAACTGTTGAAATCATAACTTTTGTTTTCAACTTGTCGGAACTACGTTAGATTTTTGTTGTTGTTGTTGCTTTTGCTTTTGCGTTTGCTTTTGATTTTGATCTTGATTTTGCTTTGGCGTCTCTATTGGTTGTGCTTTTCTGTGGTTTATTAATTTTGCCTTAGCTGCATGCAATCAATCCATGCAACAATAATGCAATAAGGTTACACAAGGCGGTTCCCTGAGGGGCCTCATGATGCCGTTAATTTTGACGTAGAATACGTCATTCTCGGAGGTAAGTAGGGTGGTTGATAGTGATCAGGTGTCGGTATTTATATAACTTTTTGAGCCTTTGGTGGGCCTAAAGTACTGATCGTACAATGTTGATGTTAGCACTTGTTGGTCTGCTTGATCCTCAATGCGACAAAAATTCATGTTAGAACTTTCTAACTTATATAAATTTTACACAATTACATGAAATATAAAGCCAACATTTGATGTTTTTGTTTGCTTAAACTTGCTACCTATTTATCGACAGTTTCCTGTTTTATCGACACAACCATAAAATTTGTATGGGAGCCCCACTAAGGAGTGGTCGGAGGGAATAGGCGTCGAAAGCAAAAATGTTCCTTTTGCAAAAGTAATGGGGGTTGATCATACATATTAACCCTCTCCGGCACTCTCTTAAAGGTCATATGCTCAGGTGTATGGAATAAATATACAAAAACCATAAAATTTGTATGGGAGCCCCCCTAAGGAGTGGTCGAAGAGAATAGATGTCAAAGGCAAAAGTAATTGGGGTCGGTGATACATATTAACCCTTTCCGGCACAAACACAATAAAATTTGTATGGGAGCCCCCCTAAGGAGTGGTCGGAGGGAATAGGTGTCAAAGGCAAAAATGTTGCTTTTACAAAAGTAATGGGGGTCGATCATATATATTAACCCTCTCCGGCACTCTCTTGAAGGTCATATGCTCAGGTGTATGGAATAAATATACAAAAACCATAAAATTTGTATAGGAGCCCCCCTAAGGAGTGGTCGAAGAGAATATATGTCAAAGGCAAAAATGTTCCTTTTGCAAAAATAATGGAGGTCGGCAATACATATTAACCCTCTCCAGCTCTCTCTTAAAGGTCATATGCTCAGGTGTATGGAATAATTATTTTGCTAAATATTTTTTAAAAAAGATGTCATCAAAAGCGAATTGACTTATTCTACGTCTTGTGTTACGTCATAGTCGAAACTACTGTATCTTTTTGTTTTTTTATTTTTATCATATGCCCGAAAATTTTCATTCCATAAAATTTACCATTTCGGTAGTAGTCACAGAGTTAAAATTCCATGCAACGTTTTTTCATTGTTGCAACATTTTGACTTCGTTATGTGGTTGCCACCCTGAAATCATGGCGAACATTTTTATTTTATATTTTATAAGGCGTAATACCCAGCTATGGGCAGAGAGCGCTCTGGGAGCATTGAGAGCAAAAATTGAGAGGAAGGGCTTATGAAGCAACAAAAAATGCAACAACAAATCAAAGACAAAAGACAAACACTGAAACAACACAGAAGCTTAAAATTTAGGGGTGCCCACATCCGGTAATAATACATCTATGCTGACGTAAAAGAAAATTTACCGTAGCACGTTTCCTGAGCAAGTAATAATTCCATACAACGATTTTTCACGACCTGACGATGTCAGAAATTTTTTAATTTTTGTCGTAAAGCCAAGTTAAAACCTTCATTTTCCTTTTTAAACATTTATCGTAACTTATATACTCACCGAGTAATAATTGACGATTTTGTTTTTTTTTTAATGAACTCAAAGAATTAAACCTTACGGTCGCAATGCAACGCCGATGAGTTTAGATAAAATGCCAATTTTTTTGGAAACCTGTCCGGACGTAACTTCGTCACGTCGAAATTCCTAAATGTCCACGTTTTAGGGTCGAATACTCCACAGTGTGTCGTAATATGGCTTCTCAAGTGATTAAAAAATTATTTTATACAGTTTCTCAACAAAAGTTTCGTCATATATGTATGACGAGAGTTCCATCAACTCCAAACTTTGCTGAAGTAATGGGTTATTTATTTTCTCCTTTGGAAAGTAAATTTTAAAAAAATACACTAAGAATGCAGATTTCGATAAAATTTTGTTATAACGTTTGGACTAGGCAATTACTATATGTGAAATAATTGAGAATCATTGAAATGTACTCTACGGGAGTTTTTTGCAATACTCAATTCTTTTGAATTGACTTGACTTGACTTGACGAATTTTGGTTTTTAATTGCTCGAAAGTTTGAGGTTTATTCACGTAAACACGATTTATTGCGTAGCCCCACAAAAACATCCAGAGTTATCAAATCGCACAATTTCCGAGGCCAATTGACATCGCCAAATATTGAAATATCACCTTGATTGGCGCTCTTAGTCACCCGATTTGAGTTCTCTTTTTTTTTAAGTGGCCACATCTATCATTGACATCCCAGCAGTTATTTTGGAGTCAATTGGAAAAGTGAACTAGTTCATTGCTAGCGCAGTTCGCAGTAGCTCTGAAAAAGTACATAAGGCGTTCAGTGTAGAACAGTTATCTTTGCTTTTGTTTTCAAAAGTATTGCTGAAAAAAATAAACGCGTTCTGGCTACTTTTTTAAATTTGCTGCGCACAAGAATAAATAATAAAAAAAAAAAATGTTTATAGACAAAATATTTTCTGGATTGTGGATGGAAAAGATGGTACAAATGAGATCTTTAGGACCTTTCCGTTGCACTAAATTCTTACACTTTTGATATGTTCACTTTAAAACTAGTTAAAAAAGATCCACCTTCAGGCTACTGCAAAAGCAACCAGTTTAAAAATGTTCTTAATGAAACTAGTTCAAATATAGGGAAAAAGGAGTGTTTCTGGGGACAATTGTCTTTTCCTATGACATCAACCCGCAAAAAGCGTCAGTTCGTTCAATGTTAAAGGGTATTGTAGTGGAACTAGTACTGGTCCTTTTTGGAACTAGTTCAGAACTATTTCAAATTTGGTCCACTTTTCTGCTGGGATTCTATGAAATGTTCAGCTTTATAGCTTGACATTTGTAAAAGTACGCCGTATTGAGTACACCTGCGATAATGCGTGTTTTCGATTTTGTACAATTTTAAAAATGGAATTGTTAGAAAAAAGTTTCGGCAACGATACTCTGAAGAAAACAATTGTTTATCAGTGCCTTATCAGGCACGAATGTTTCAGAAGTGGTCGTGAGTTCGTGAACGATGATGAACGCAGTGGCAGGCCGTCGACATCGAAAACCGACGAAAAAATCAACAAAGTCAAAAAATGGATGACCGTAGACTGCAAATTGACCATTAGAGAGATGGAAGAGGAGTAGGGCATTGCTTTTGGATCCGTTCGAGAATTTTGGTTAATGATTTGGGCCTCAGACGTGTCGCTGCAAAGCTGGTGCCGAAAGACCAGAATTTCATGCACAAAAGGGACCGCGTTGACGTCGCAAAAGACATGATTTCCAAGGCCAAATCCGACCCAACATTCATCAAACGGATCATTACTAGAGACGAGACGTGAATTTATGAGTATGACACGCAATCAAGACATCAAGCGAGTGAATGGCGAGCACAGAATGAGCAGCGACCAAAAAAACCACGTCGTTTTCAGTCGAAAAAGAAGGCATGCTCACAGTTTTAATGAATTATAAGGTGGTGTTGTGTATCATGAATTCCTTCCACAAGGCTAAACAGTCAACAAGGAGTATTATTTGGGCGTTATGAGACGTTTGCGTGAAGCAATTCGGATTTGAGGGCAAACAACTCGTGGATCTTGCACCACGATAACGCACCGCCGCACAATGCCATAGTTATCCGTGAATATATGGCTAATACGAAACGAATACCATTCAACAACCACCGAATTCACCTGATTTGGATCCCTGCAACTTTGTTCTATTCGGTCCACTCAAGAAACCGCTCCTCGGAACGCGTTGTATTATCTTTTTTTTTTTAATTTACTGAATAAGTTCCGGGAACTTTTTAATCGAGGTGGTAAGTCGCCTGGAAATTTCTGTTGCAATAAAGCCCAAATTGGTGCTGTTGTGTGACTTGTGACCCCATTTGATGAAACCAGATAACGTCCAGATCCATATCTTAAATTTCTGGAAAAAAACCGGTTAACATACGGTCATTGCCGTTTGATCGTTACCAATTGACATTACCAATTGACCGTAATGATCGTTTTCAAAAAAATACGAACCAATGACACCACCAAACCATAATGTGCATACAATAATTTTGTGCATACAACGGCTTCTCCACAATCGTTTGGGGATTTTCAGAGGCCCATATATGTCAATTTTGCTTATTTACGTATTGACCTACGGCGTAATGGACCTCAACGCTAACGAAAATTTGCTTCGAAAAATCAACATTTAACAAAAATCAACAATTTAACAATTTTAACGCATTGTTTGGTAGTAAAACGTTCCATATTGTAAAATGGCAAACCTTCGCATTTTAAGACTCTTAAGCATTTAAAAAAAATCATTTTTTTTTTGTTTTTTCACTCGAATCTTCCCCTTAAAACTTACAATTTGCAATGAAATTCGTTGTGCTGAAAACAAATATGAATGGATTTTTAGCTCTTATCTGCAGCTGTTTCTGCCTCTTCGTTCGAATCTCTGTACGTATCTGTGAGTGCGCTTGCGGACAATACATGATGTAAGACGCGGAATAACAGACATACGCGTCAGCACGATGCTGACTTGCCTCAAAGTATGCCAAACTCATTAACGGGTTTTGTTTAGCTTAAGAGGTAGGCTTTTTCCCCCCTCTCGTTATCTGCGCTCCTTTTTCTGTTTTTATTTTAAGCACAAAAGGGCTGACTGATCCATTTAAGTGTAAGCATGAATTTAAGTGCCTAAGTTTTTATGCTGTACATAGTTGAAAATATACTTTTGAGATGCATATTTTTGCTGTAGTTTATTGTTTTTGGTTATCATAGTTTAAAAACAAGCAAAATAAAAGTATATTTAAAAAAGGTCAGAAACGATTGTATAATATACTTACTCATAATACTTTTATGGCTGATTGGTATGAGTTAAAAGGTCTTTGTTTTGAATACGTTTGTAAATAAATTTTTGTCTTTGCTTAGTTTTGAATTTATTTTACATTGTTTTTGTTTTTTATGTAATATTATTTTAGGCAACTGCTTTTGCAAAAATGCTAGTCATGACATTTTGCGCTGAAATGTTTAACCTAATGGTGAACGGGTAGTGTAGTTGTGTGAGCTTTGAGAAAAAACAACAATAAAATAATATCATAGTGACCTCATATTCGCAGGAAATGACAAAAATAGTTATTGTTGGAGTAATCAAATTAAATAAACAAATTGAAGTAATCGCTTATTTATCGATTAATCTAGTTTTGTTTTTGTATAATTTAAAAATTTGTTTTTATTTTGCCAAGAGCTTCACATATACTGACGATGGCTATTTATCGAAACTTGCTATGTCCAGTTGCCAATCCCAATAATTTTGGATTTACTTATATTTTTTGATAGATTTCAATCTTGCCGAACTGGAATTTGATGGATGGAGAGGGGGGAGGAGCAGTTGGGAAATCCTTAGAGTGTTAAATAGTATGAGACGACGCTTGTAGTTAAATTTAAATGATGATTTTATTACTATGCATTTTGAAATTATGTATTGATTGCTTAGAAATGGTGTTATCAGTTGATATTTAGAGTTATAAGCAGGTCTTTTCAGAAGGAGTGCCAGTATTATTCACAGCTGTTTTCAGGTGCGTCCCTCGGGGCTAGTGGAACTGACCCATGCCTGATGTTAGGGGCGCCAAAATTTAGAATTTTTTACGTTTTTTTAATCTATTTTTAGTTTCACAAAGTATTTTTTCGTATTGTATCAAAATTCGTAGTAATACAGAGTTTTCCATTAAGGACTTGACAACTTTTTTTTTAAATAAAACTTAAACCATTTCAGATATTTCAAAAACTTTATTATCGGCTTAACACTTTAACTGCCACCATACAAAACAAATATCGGATCCTCCGGGCCATTTTTTTTTACAGTTTAGAGAAATTTAGAAGTTTAGAAATTTCACAAAAAATGAAATTTGGTAGCACTGTTGGCGTAATGTTCAGTGTTCAAAGTTATGTTCTGCGGAAACTTGCATGTTATAAAGTTCTACCTTTATTCTGAAGGAAAGAAAGAGACAAAGTACAAGATCATAATTCAAAGGAAAATTAATCACCTGGATTATTCCGCCAATTTTTGTATAAATTATAAATTGTAATTTAAAATTGTTCAATTGGTCGCTTCAAGTGTGTGCAGGTGGAAGGAAAAACGCTGCTAATAGAAAGGTAATAGAAACACTCGATATATAATATCATATCAAATTTAATAACATTTCGCTAGCAGATTATAATAAAAAAACCAAAATCTGATGCCAATGACCGCGTAGATTTAAGGGAAGCGTCCACTTCTGACTGCGAAAGTGAAGCTGAATACAGCAGGTAGTCCTTTTATTTTTATTGAAGAATTTATTAAAAATTTAAAAATTTTTTTTATAATGTTGATATTCCTTCCCAATCAAAGATTGACTACAAAAGGAAGTTTTGTCCAGAATGGATGCAGCAATTTTCTTGGCTGTAAAACAAAAATGAGAATGCATTTTGTATCGTTAGTGAACCACTTTTCACACTTGCACAGAAATTCCAAGAATACTTTGCATTGCCAAATTATTGAAAAAAAAAATGAGATCACGATGGATGCATTCATGTAACCCAAAAAAAACATCCTTTGAAAAACATCCTATCAAAAATATAAGTTAATAGCATATAAAATTACTAGCTTCTTATGATGAATTGTGCTGTGCGTGTTGTTAAGTTTGTACACATTTAACCGAGAACCGCACCTACAGGTTTAACGCCGATTCCGAACGGCAATGAACGGAATTTTCTTGTTCTCAAGAAGCTTTGATTACATGGCATTTTGATTACTCTCTGAGGTTTGCCATTGTCTGCAGAGAGGTGGCTGTCGTACAGAAAAATTATTTTAATTCAAATAATTTTCTGTCGCTGCTGGGGTTCGAACCCGGGTCTCGAGGTTCGTTGACATAGAGGCCACGCACTTTAACCAACTACGCAACGGACGCCATGTACCTTTTGGTACATTTTTACGGAAAATTTGGTACGAAAAAAAAATAGCCGAGTGGCAACCGTGGGCACAACATATGTATGTACCTCACGGCCTAATGTATACGCCGTGAGGTAGATGTATTATATGAGACACGCCATGGATATAGTTTTTATCATTTGATTTTTCTTATATACAAAATGTTTAATTTCTTCCAAATAAATAAACGTTTTGAACTTGGCCTTTGTTTTTTAGATAAAAGCTTAAATATTGAATTTCGTGATGATAGCTTGAAAATTACGGCTGAAATCATGATCACAGACAGACGGACAGACATACGGGCGAACAGATGGACATAGCTAAATCGACTCGGGTGATGATGCTGATCAAGAATGTATATACTTATACCTACTACGCTTCCTTATGGACGTAACAAACGGAGTGACAAAATTAATATACCCCAGTAAAAGGGGTTTTTTTAATTGTGGGGGTATAAAATTGATGCGCTAAAGATATGTTTAGGTATGCCACACCATGCGGAATTGAACAACGTTTACATATTTGCATTTCGAGGTACAAATTTTAAACAATGAACTATAATGTGTAATCATACGCTGTGCCTCAGAGCCTACGTGGACATTTTATTGAAGCACACCGTATGTGCCTCATGGCAGTTAACGTGTTAAAGTAAAATCAAAACATTTATGAATGGAACTCGACTTCAGTCATATGGCCACCGCGGGCACATATGCAGCGGTCGATTCGTTGGAGCCAATTTTCGATGACTCGGCCACACATTCCGGCCGAAACGGTCGCTATTTCGCGTTTAATGTTGGTTCTGAGCTCTTCCAACGTCGTCGGCTTGTCGGCATAGACTAATGACTTGACGCAGCCCCAAAGAAAATAGTCGAGAGGCGTTAAATCGCACGAACGAGTTGGCCAATCGGCTGGCCCACTTCTTGAGATAACATGCTCATCAAACTTACTCTTCAATAAATCGATTGTAACGTGTGCTATGTGGCTTGTGGCACCGTCCTGTTGAAACCACATGTCGTCCAAGTCCATATCTTCTAATTCGGGCCAAAAATAATCGGTAATCACGGCGCGATAACGATGGCCATTCACAGTAACGTCACGATCGTTATCTTCGACGAAAAATATGGTCCAATGACGCCGCCGGTATGCAAACTGCACCAAACAGTTATTTTTTGTGGATGAAGTGGTGATTCATGAAGCACATGTGGATTTTCACCAGACCAATAACGCATATTCTGCATATTGACGAACCCATTGAGCCAAAAATGAGCTTCGTCACTGAAGATGATTTTGCGATGAAATTCATCATCTTGGCGTATCTTTTCCAGAGCCCAATCGGAGAACGTGCGTCGCTTCAAATGGTCCATCGGCTTCAACTCTTGAGTCAGCTTGATCTTGTATGGGTTTAAACTAAGATCCTTACGTGAAATTCGCCATAAAGTGGTCTGGGTGATGTCCTTTTCATGAGAACGCCGTGGAATTGACTGTTTTGTATGGTTTGCTACGAACGCCTGAACGGCAGCGATATTTTCGACAATTCGACCAACCCGTTGTTTAATTGGCACCACAACATAACACAACGAATATGTAGACTCAAATTTTTGCACTAAACTTGTTATTTTCTTTCTACTAGGGCGAAAATTGCGACCGAAAATTGCAATTAACGCTCTTAAAGCTGTGATCACCGACTACGAATTTAGGTAGTAAATTTTTATAACTTGCAGACTTTTTCGTTCGTGTACTTTACCATCATGAAAATATTGAGTTTACTAAATAAATTGGCAGTGACAGTTCGATGATTAGTGAAAGGTTGCGTTCAGTAATTTAATTCAAAGTTGTCAAGTCCCTATTGGAAAGCTTTGTATGGATATAAAAACCATATAAACTTCGTAACTTTCGTTTCACACGGACTACATGTGTGAACTTTACACCTAAGGAAATATGTCACTTAATAGCTTAAATTCAAAATTTCAAATCATGTCGTGCCCATGATAGAATTATAAGGTAGGGCCGACTCGGAGAAGAATGGAGTGGAAAGCAGCGAAAAAGGGGGCTAGTTGTCAAAATCAGCTGTTCATATCGAGTTTCTTTATGTTCATGTTTCGCAGTTGATTTTAGGTTAAACTTTTTACAAGCTTTTTTTCAAATTTAACACTTCCGCGGCATTTTATAGATTTATTTACAATGTTTTTAAAATATTTCCACTCAAATTAACACAAACTTAACACACGAGTCCGCACTATTTACAAATTAAAAACATGATATTTCTTTTTTCATTTGACATTTCCACTAACTTCGTCATTTTGACAACTACCCAACCTTTTCACTATCCACTCTTCGTTGACGCGTGAGGGCACTGAGCGACTCAGCCCTACCTTATAATTCTACCATGGTCGTGCCCTTAAACCCGAGTTACATATCTATTTCCGTCTAAATAGGTCAAACACTCCACTGCGCGTCACACGCGTCCGTGGAAAAACGCGGAAAAACGCTGCACTAAATATACATATCTAAAAGGAAACTTTGCTGAGGAATAAATCACTTTTGGCAAAAAAAAAAAAATATAACTTATTCAAAAAGTCACCGACTTATTTAGTTGGCCTATAAAGAGCAATATTATTGACTGCTATTAATTTCACCAACATTGTTAAGTCGGTCAATCTTTTTGTTTTTATTCATGTGAAGATGGAAAGTGAATGCATTTTTAATAATATTTTGAAATTCATTAAGTACGGAATTAACAATTGATAATAGTAGTTCAATAATAAAATGCGATGTTGTTTATCCATTTCGGATTCTAATTCACGATAATCTAGCATTTTTTATTCAATTTCCATAATAGAGTTCCGATTTTTTGCTTGTGAGTCATCATCGCTTTTAAAATCCTGAAAATTTGTTCATGTCTTACTTTTCATAACATGAAATTCTTAATGTCTTCTTAAATTCCCTTCGCCATTTTCTCTTTATTACGAGTTTTTTTGGTTTCCAACAACGACTCTCGTTTATTGCACCACCGCCAGATACAATTTCACAAACAATATATTTAGCAGATAGTTAAAATAAACAAGTCAGCCTAAAAAAAAGTATTAATAATAAAACCAAAAATATGTGGTCCAAGTTTTGATTTGATTGTTGAGTGATAAATTTGGTTATTGTGCAAATCGACCATAGTTCAACAAATAGCTGATACATATTTGCACTAAAGAGTCTACCATATTTGTGAGACTAGCTCGGAATTATTTCACACACAGTTAATTTATAGTACATTTGCACACATATTTGACCTATAAAAATGCACTGATACTTAGCATCTGAACAATCAACGCTATCGTCGTAAAACTGTAAGTAATAAACAAATACACAAAATAAACAAACAAGTAAATAATAAATGTCCGAGCTGTAAAAGTGAAAGTGTCAAAAATAAGCGTCAGTTGGCCAACATTGGATGACATATGAAAAAATAGCAACAAAGACGAGTTATTGTATCTTTACTCGTCTCATAGCAGTGTTAATGAATATGGAAAATTGCAGTAGCCCGTATTGCCTCATTACGTCGGATCATTCAGTGCAGTGACATGAAACAGTTAAAGGTCTGAGCTTGAGTTAATTTAAATCGAGAAGCTTAGCGCCTTAAAATTCGAAGTCGATTGCATGCAAATTGCATAGTAGCAAGATAAATCAACCTGGCTATAAAACAAATAGTGTAGACATCAGGGCTACCCTTTTTCAATTTTTAAACATAGTATTTAAATTTAACATTTTTGGGAGTAGTTTTGGATTCAGAGTAGTAATTAATGCACAATAATTCAATTTTATATTTCTACACCAAGGGAGAAAATTGTAAAAACAAAGAAAATGTAGGTACTCTTTACCACAAACACCTTTATTGGTTAGATTATGCCCAAAGATAAAAAACGCTATGGCAAAGGCACAAATATTGTTAGATTCCCATGAAAATTCTGCTTTTAATCAAAGACCTAAATTCTTGTGACAAAGACTCAAAATTAAAAAGTTGATTTCCTTCTAAATATCTCTCTATGTCCGCCCGTTCTTTCTATTACCCACCTCGCCTTCCCATTCCTCCCTCCCCTCCCTTTACGATTTAATCTAGTGTTAATATAACTTATATAAACTATTAATAGCTTTATATAGTACATACTATGTGATATACCCGGTTTTACTCGGGCGAAAAGTAAAAGTTTTGTTTATTTTTATTTATTTCGATTTTTGTAATTTTGTTTGCATAAAAAGTAATGGTGTAGTGAAAGAATCATGCCAATTTCTCAATTCGTTTCTGAGTTGAGTTATACTCTCAATTACCACTTTAAACTCTGTCACAGCAACAACAGCGCCACCTATCGGGTCAAACTTTATATTCAAAACTAAAGCATCTTCAGACCCAGCCGCACACACACAGCCAATTCCATGTACAGAAGTATTTAATATATAAAGATTTCTCACAAAGTAACTGTGAACTATTAGCGTATGTTTTTAAGAAATATATGATTTTGTAGAAAAAATTCTTTAAAGTTACTGACTTTGTCTATGAAACAACGATGTTCAGCTCTAAAAAATAAAGACAAGTTGTTGATTTTGCACACATCCTTGTAAACAAAGAATAAAATCGTTGCGGTAAATATTTTATCTTTACGGGAAAGATTTTTATATCCCCACGTTTAAAAAACGTAAAAGGGATATATTAATTTTGTCACTCCGTTTGTAACGCCCATAAGGAGGGATGGTAGGTATAGAAAAATATATACACTCTTTATCAGCATCAATCATCAGCATCAGCAGCATCATCACCGAGTCGATTTAGCCATGTCCGAGTGACTGTCCGTCTGTGATCACGATTACAGTAATAATTTTTAAGCTATATCACGAAAATCGACATTTAAGCTATTATCTAAAAAATAAAGGCCAAGTTCGAAAATGAGCCAAATCGGATGAAAACCACGCCTACCTCCCATACAATGTGACTTCATAAAAAAGGTAATATCTCTTTAAATTCCACAAAAATTAATATTTGCACTTGAAATTTTGCATATGAACTTTGATATATAACATTAATCTGTGTATGAAATTCAATTAAACCGAATAATAACCACGCCTACCTCCCATACAAAGTGACTTTACCAAAAAGGTAAAATCTCTTTTAATTCCACAAAAATTAATACGGGGTTCTTCAATAGGGACTTGACAACTTTGAATTAAATTTCTGAACGAACCCTTTCACTAATCATCAAACTGTCACTGTCAATTTATTCAGTAAACTCAACATTTTGATCGTGGTACACGAACAAACAACGTCTGCAAATTATAAAAAATTTACTACCGAAATTCGGAGTCGGTGATCGCAGCTTTAAGAGCGTTAATTGCAATTTTCGGTCGCAATTCTCGCCCTAGTAGAGAGAAAATAACAAGTTAACCCTATTTGTCCCACAATTATTTTTGTGGATTTTTTCGATTTTTTTGCATAAATTAAGGTCAATTGGCCTTTGAAAGAATAAATTTGTTTTAATTTTCAATATTCTGTTCTCAGTTTTTTTGGAAAAGCATGGTCCCATATGGGACCGCTGGGCACAACTGTGCATTTTCCTTTTCAAGAGCAAAACATAATAAGGTTTGGGTATTTTTATATTTTTTATTAAAATTAAGTAAAAAAAGTATAAATAACTATTTAATATGAATAATTTTTTAATTTCAGTTTAAATATTTAATTACAGTTTTTTTAAAATTATTTTTTAAAAATATGCACTCTGCTATTGCGGTACCATATCCATATGGCCGCTGGGCACAACTGCATATTTCATTTTTCAAAGTCAAATACGCAGTTGTGCCCAGCGGCTCCATATGGGACCAGCTGAGAAAATCTTTGAATTTTTTAAACTAAAAGTAAAAAAATATAAAAAATGTTTATTTTGGCAGAATATGTAATTTTTTCTGATTCGAAATATATAAATATTTATGGGAAAAAACTTTCGTAATAAATAAAAAAAATCATTTTTCATTACCATGTTTGCAAAAACAGCAATTTTCAGCAATTTTTTTTTTAATGGTTTTTAGTACGAGTGTGGTGAAAAAGTTATGCAACCTAGGAAGAAAAAAATTACTAAATCTAAATAATAGATATTTTAGTAAGATATTGACGTCTTTAAAGTAATAAAATAACAATCTCCAGACTTTAAACAATACAAAGTTTACGAGCATCTTTTGTGGCTCCATATGGAGCCGCTGGGACAATTCGGGTTAAGTGCAAAAATTTGAGTCAAGCTGACTCAAGAATTGAAGCCGCTGGACCATTTGAAGCAACTTACGTTCTCCGATTGGGCTCTGGAAAATATGCGCCAAGATGATGAATTTCATCGCAAAATCATCTTCAGTGACGAAGCTCATTTTTGGCTCAATGGGTTCGTCAATATGCATAATATGCGTTATTGGTCAGGTGAAAATCCACATGTGCTTCATGAATAATCACTTTATCTGCAAAAAATAACTGTTTGGTGCGGTTTGCATGCTGGCGGCGACATTGGACCATATTTTTGCGTCGACAATTACGATCTGACGTTACTGTGAATGGCCATCGTTATCGCGCCATGATTACCAATTATTTTTGCCGTGAATTAGAAGATATGGACTTGGACAATATGTGGTTCCAGCAGAACGGTGACACAAGCCGCACAGCACACGTTACAATCGATTTATTGAAGAGTAAGTTTGATGAGCGTGTTATCACAAGAAATGGGCCAGTCGATTGGCCACCATAAATTTTTGAAGTGAAACTTCTTAGGCGGCGCTTCGAAATTTGAACGAGAATATTGAGGAATGAAATTTCAAGGTCAATTTACTTCATTTCGTTGCACGATAGAGAAGAAAGATATGTTTTACAGTAGAGAGAATGAGAGAGATATACATTGTATAAGACTTAAAAAATTTGCTTGTCACCGCAGAGGATCGAACCTGCGAACTAAAGATTACAAAGACAACGCTCTATCCAACGAGCTAAGCCCTTCATATAATAATTTACTCTATATACCGATAAAACAAACTACTTTTGCTGTAGATGCCCAGCGGGAAAATAAAAAGCGTTCCTAGAAATAGCACTTTTTATGCGCATTTTTGGTATGCTTTGAGGATGTGCTTTTCAGAGTTCAGAGTTGTGGAGCTCATATTTTTATACACATTTTGTTCATAATAGAACAGAGTGGAAATAGCACAGCAGTCAGATATTTGATTGTAATGCCAGTTGTCCGAGTTCAATCCTCGTATCTTATAAAACTTTCTCGCTTTGTTTTTTGTTTTTTTTAAAGACCTTTTTAACTATTTGTTTGTTAAGAAGCGCTTTCATCCTAGGATATCCAATATAAATTTTAATACATATGAATTTGGTTTACTTAAAAAGCGCTTCAGATGTGTGAAGCGCTATGGCAGCAGCGCTTGTTTAGTGCTTTTGAAGCGCTTCGATTACCGCTGGGTGGCAAAAGCCGCAGATTGTGTGCTGATTGCGTTCTATGTGTAGAAGATAGGGGGGTTGCCATGACTCGGGTAGAAGAGAGAAAGATTCTGCGAAGCAGAAGTGAATAAGAGAGTTGCCCTGAGCGCATTATGATTTTCGCAAAGTAGACTCTCATGCCAATATTTTTTTAGAATACCAACGTTGGTATATCTTTAATTCAATATATTAATATAACCTCTATGAATTTTGCTCATATTACACATATTATATAATTATATTCATAATATTGCGATATAAAATTATATAGAAACCCAAATTCATGAAGCATATGCTGTCGCCCATGACGCCAACTTGAGACTGTGCGCAAGAAAAGTTCCCTCTTTGCCTTTAAGGTTCGATTATGCAATCGTAAAGCAACGCAACGTAACGTGACGTAGAGTTCTATCTTATCAAAAATAAGTGTAAGTGGTTAGGGAAATCGTAACGTAACCTAGCGCACCGATGGGTTCTATTCCAGATAGAACTCTACGCTACGTTACGTTGCGTAGCTTTACGATTGCATAATCGAGCCTTTACACTTAAATGGTTCTTATTCTAGAAGAGAAAGAGTGTATACAAAGAAGAAGTTTCACTTCTTTACTGTATACACGGTATACTGTATCTTTTTTTTTTTATTATACTTTAAGCCGATAATAAAGTTTTAGAAATATCTCAAATGGTTTGCATTTTATTTAAAAAAAAAGTTGTCAAGTCCTTAATGGAAAACCCTTTATTATCTATAACTTCGCAGAACATCATAATAAAAAGTAAACCGGCCTTTTCTAAAAAATTTTATATATTTAAATATTTTTTTTTATTACTTTGGATACTTTTTATTACATTTTTTTTTATTTTATTTTTTTATTTTCTTTTGTGTTATCTTCATTTGAATTTCGTTTTAACAATATTTTTAGAGATATGGGCGTCTTTATCATTGCATCCATACATAACATCAATTTTTGGGGTCTTTTTCGCGTTGCTACAAGAAAATTCATTATAACGCCAAAAATATTTAAAGTTCATTAATCGCTAATTTTAGGGACAGAATTAATATAAAGCAACATTGGAAAAATATATTAGTAATTAAATATTAAAATATTATATAATTTAAATATTAAAAACAAAATTCTTTAATCGTCAAAAAAATTTTATTTTGAAGTAATAGTTTATTTCTTGTAAATCTAATACTAAGTTAGACACACATACATACATACCAAATACATAATGCTCTTAAGTTTTTATTTAAAAACTAATGTATTTTAAGTTGAAATTCAAAGTAGTAAAAATGTAATTATTGAAGTATTATGTATTAAAATTTAAGTATAAGTTCCTAAAAAACCTGAAAGAATTATTTTATTACGTTTCCATAGCATCGTTTATTTGAGGGCTATCCTCATCATCAGCTCTGAATGCTTTTTGGGACTACCAGCAAATGTCTGCAACCAAACTCATTTAACTTTTTTCCCAACTATTGATAATGTTGCGCATCTCCATAGGCATGTAAACTTTTTCCCGTGCTCATCGGACTCTGATACCAATTGATTTTTTAAATTCTCCAGATGGTGATGGAGAAAATGTATTTGAAGAGATATTGATACGCCTAATGTGTCAAAAGATGTAAGCATGTTGCCCACCAGCTCTGTGCAATTTTCATAGGAAACTTTAGCGAATTTGAACTGAAAACTCTCAATTTTCTTTATGTATTGCTGCTATTGGGAGAGTTGTTACTTTAGGAGGAATGTTTCAATGGCAATTTTTGATAGAAGGGCCAGTTTTTTTGTATTATGATGTTCAGCAAAGTTATAGAAAATAAATATAATGGAAATTTTGTTTGTTGAAGTAATGAAAGTGATATCGCTCAGAGTTTCCAATATATAAGACTTTTTTAATTTAACGTGGTTTTTGACCCCCTGTGTGCGTATTAGGGAGAAATAATGTTTCCTAATTTTAAAGGACATTCAATTTTTAAGAATTTTACTAAAGGTCTTAAATCAAAATCTTACTTTGTTTAGGAGTTTAAGGAAATTAACTACGGCCCCATAGTATTAACTGTGAAAAATCGGTTATTTGAGCTAACCCAAAAAAAATCCTTTGAACGATATGTTCTATAGACCAATGGCTATCAGACACCATAGGAGTTTTTGCAGTTATATCAAATGACCCTTAAATTGTCGCACAGTGTTATTTATGGTTCTTTTATAGGTAAGTGATTTTTTTAGAATTTTAATGGCTGTAGAATTTCTTGTGTGATTTTGCAGTCATTGTGGGATATAACAGTCCGTTCAAAAAGTCTATAGGATGATACATAGATGGCGTTACTAGATTTTTTTCCATATGATGTTTATTTAGGGGGGCATATAGGTTACAAATTTAAAAAAAAAATTTCATAGAGGGAAAAAAAAGATATCGTTTTCAAATTTTGTACGTATATTTATTAATATCACTGTGCGACAGTGGACAAAATAACAGCATGCCACTATATAGGTTCGATACTATGATCTGTGGTGAGTATAACCCTAGCACAGTTTCGCGAGTTTGGCGACCTTTTCATTTTTATGGCCCATTTTATATTGTGGGTTTTAGTGATTTTGCCAAAAAAAGGTACCATCAGTTTTTCTTCAATAACTCCGTCAGAAAAAGATATATCGGTTTATTGTCTTTGGCAAAGTTATAGCTTACAATCCAATAAACAAACATATAGACAAAATATACTTGTAAAATAATTTGATGTAATTTTTTTTGGTGAATTTCTTTACCGTACCTTTTTATTGTATCATCATATGTACAAGTACTCAAGCCCGACTTTAATAAAAAGATTATATAAAAGGTTTTGCATATAACCTCACTTATGGTTTCTTTCTTTAGCCAAAAATGGTCACGGTAATTTTATTGTATTGATTTAAATTTTTTAGATTTTGCATCAAATAAGCGAGATTATTGATTCACTTGAGTTTTCCGTTTACTACAAAGTAACTTCTTCATTTTATAGCTCCATATCAATTGCATTATCATCATTTATCACTTAAGTATATATTAAATAAAAAACATGGTGTTTTTGAGCTTTTTAACCTATTTTCTACCACTGTTCGATTTTTCGAACACTCAACAGCTTGAATGACAAAATTTTTTTTATCACGTGGTAGAAAATGGGTTAAATACTATTGACCTGTTTAGATTATATAAGTATGTTCACAAGAGTTGTTTAATTTTTTTCGGCTACAACTTTGTGGAAGATATTTGGTTAAAAATTTGCTTAGTTTAGAAGTTATCGTCAAAACATTGCAAAAACAGCCCAAAAAATTAATTTTTTTCACTTAAAAAATTATCTTCTTGAGCTTTTTAAGTAGTGTAGACACGTTCAGATCACATAAGTATGTTCACAAGAGTTGTTGAATTTTTCTTCGGCTACAATTTTGTAGAAGATAGTATAGGCAAAGTTTGGATTTCCTTCAAGTTATGCCCAAAAAACCGAAAAAAATTAAAATTTTTTTGACATTTAAATTAAAAAAAAATTACATCAAATTATTTTACAAGTATGTTTTGTGTATATGTTTGTTTATTGGATTGTTAGCTATAACTTTGCCAAAGACAATAAACCTAAAACCCACAGTATAAAATGGGCCATAAAAATGAAACGGGCGCCAAGCTCGCGAAACCGCGCTAGGGTTATACTCACCACAGATCATAGTATCGAACCTATATAGCATGCTGTTATTTTGCCAAAAGTGTTTTTTTGTGCCATAGTGTATTAAAAGAATACAAAAAACTATTTTTCTGAATTTTTGAAACGGTTTTTGACGTTATTTGATTTTTTTTAAAAAAATGCCAAAAAATTGACGGTGTTCAGGATGTGTTCAGGAAAAAATAAAAAAAACCAAATTAATCCTTGTTTAAGTCGCTATCTCCTGAACTAGGATCATTTTTTTCCGCCGAATAATATTCACCAACTATCTCCAAAAAGGAACCACCATCAACAGCGACTATTATTGTGTTTCAGCGACTTTTCGATCGATTGAAAGCGGAAATCCACATTTGCAAAGGAAAATTTGCCACCACATTTGTTTAATTGTGATTTCCGAGGCAAGGTCTTCAAGTGGTTCTCCTCATATTTATCAAACAGAGTACAAAGAGTAAAAATTGAAAATTATTATAGTAATTTTGCAAATATCACCATTGGAGTTCCTCAAGGTTCAGTGTTAGGCCCAGTCTTGTTTTTAATTTTCATAAATTCTCTGTTTTCTCAAAAATTTTTTAGTAAAACCATAGCATTTGCTGATGATATGGCATGTAATTTTTCTTGCAATTCCACGTTTGAAGCTGTTACTCAAATAAACCATGATTTGGAAGTTTTGAGACACTGGTTTAAATATCATAAACTTGTTCTAAGTGATAAGACAAAAGTAATGTTTTTTAATGTGGCCGGAAAAGAAAACAAACTTCCTGCATTTATTTTTCATTCTGCAAATTGCAAAAGATACTTTATGTGCAATGAAATCTGTAATTCGTCTAATCTTACTCGGACACATGACTCCTTAGGTAACTGTTCCTTAAGTTGTTTTCCGATTGATTGTGTAAAAACGTTTAAATATCTTGGTGTCATATTGGATTGGAAATTGAATTGGCTCGATCATTCCATTGCTCTAAAAAAATACTTAGTTGCAGCTATCAGACAACTTTATTACTTGAAATCTTATTGTTCAACTGAATGGATTAACCTGCTGGGGTGGTACACACATGAATAAAATTAAGCCTTTACTTACTGTTCAGAAGCATGTAATAAGAATTATATGTAAAAAGAGTATTCGTGATAGTAGTTTTCCTTTGTTCAAAAAGTTAAACATCCTTCCTATTAAACATCTTTATTATTTTAAGGTACTGAAGTTGTTTTTTATAAGATCTGGCTATCTTGTTAATAGAAATTACATGAATTATAACTTAAGAATAAATAATCAAAACTTGGCACTAGTTCCACCGCATAACTTACAACATTTTTTTAATTTTTTTAGTTCGGTTGGTCCAAGACTGTTCAATTGTTTTCCTAATTATATTAGATGTTTTCGTAATAAATGTGTTTTTTTAAGAGAAGTGAAATCGTGGCTCTTGAATTTATCCTATGTAAATGTAAATACGCTTATTGATGTAATAAATTAATTATTAATAAGATCTTCTTTTGTAATCTATTTTTGAGATTTTATATCATTAATAATTATCAAACTTTTTCTACTTTTCATCATTAGCAAACTTGAATTAGAAATATTTTATAGTAAATTCTTTGATATAATGACCCCATATATTAACCCTATGTTTCTCTGTATCGTATATGTTAATCCGCATTCGCCTCTATTTCTTTTGGAAATACAGAATGTGGAATTATTGTTTTTGATCAGTTTATAAAATTTGTATATTTTTATTTATAAATTGTAATTTTGATTAAGAGCTCTGTATAAAAACAATAATAAATAAAAAAAAAAAAAAAAAAAAAAAAGAGTGTTGTTTCACCAAGACCGCGTCACAAATCGATGGAAACGATGGCAAAATTGAATGAATTGGGCTTCGAATTGCTTATCCACCCAGCGTATTCTCCAAATTTAGCCCCCAGCGACTTTTTCCTGTTTTCAGATCTCAAGAGAATGCTTGCTGGAAAAAAATGCAAGTCGAATGATGAAGTAATCGCTGAAACTGAGGCCTATTTTGACGAGAAAGAGAAATCGTACTGTAAAAGTGGTATCGAAAAGTTGGAAAATCGCTATACTCGTTGTATCGCTCTCGAAAGCAACTAAATATATTGAGTAATATAATCGAGTTTTATCAAAATTTTGTTTTTTTCTTACTTATCCTACGGACTTTTTGAATGACCTGTTATTGTGCGAAATTTTAATAATTTTGGTATTTTTAATTCATAAAGTTCCACGAGGGATTCTTATATTTGGGCTCCAATTTTCAAAGTATTTTGTTTTCATCAACTATTTTGCTGTCTGAGTAAAATGGAAAGTGAAAATGAAGAATATAGAAGAATATTGAAAATTGAATATTGTTAGATTTAGTTAGTATATTAATATTGTTGTTATAATGTAGGATATTGTTTCATATCTCTTAACGGATTACTTTTAGTACTAAGCAATATTGTTATCAGTGCGTCCTGTCTTAATAAGTAATTAATATTTCCTCCTCTCATTCGAGTCTTCAATATCCAATTAACGAATAAAATTAACGAAGGAACAAACGAACCAAATAACGAAAAAATTTTGAAAGACAATAGCATAAAGCATTGCATATGTTTTGACAATGTTTTAAAAAAAGTGTACAAATTACAAAAGCTGCTTAAATACAGCAAAATGTTTGAGATTGTCAAAAATAATAGTCTTTTGATTGTTTGGATTTTACGCACTACCCAATAGTAGTTAAATAGTACTATTGTAATGCTTTCGGCAGCTCTACTGGCTCTTTAGCTCGATTTAATTTAAGTTTCAGTTTTATGAAGGGAAATAGCCGTCATTAAGCTTTTATTTCCACCTCAGATGGGGACTTGGCAGACGCGCATTGTTTAACTTCTATGAGAAAAATAATTTATAGCCAGCAACAAGTGTTTGTTTTGCAACTTTAAATGTTGTAAATTTTATTTTCTTTGTGCAATAAATTAAATGTACAGAAATTACTTCAGATACGCAATTCTATTTTTTTTATTACAAAATGGGGAAAAATAGATAACAATGGTGTCTTATTTACAATGAAGATATAGCATAACGTAAATATATTTCGTCACGCCAATTTCATGTTGCTTGAATATCTCGAAATTAGTTTTTTTTTTGTTAGTTGCTGTTGCCACTTTTTTTGCAAGGTGTGCAAGCAGTTGCATTTCCACAATTAGACGTTGGGTGTTAAGTATGTTTACTATTTCGAACGGTAAATTTCCAAATCCACTAACTCCGAGCAATTCATCTTAAAAAGAGGAAATACTGTTATAATGGAGGAAATACAATTTTTAAATTTTTTTGTTTTGTTTTGTATTTTCCGCTACCTTCTGCAATAGGCTGCTTGCTCATCGTCTCTTGATTATGACATCGAAAACTGCTACTAATGGTCCATCGAATAAAATAAACATCACCAAGGCGCACGTGTAAATGACCAGCAAGCAACCGAGCCCAATTGGAAACTACAAACCAGACACGAATTGTAATTAATTCATTAATAATGTGACATTCAAACTCGTGTCTATGAATTCAGAGTCTCACAATATGTCCTTCAGCCAAGTTAATTGGAATGTCTGCCGAGAATATGAATAGTCTGATTACTATCGGTCCGATTAGAAGTGATATTGGAGACACCATTGCTAAGGTATTTGCTAGTTTATGGCCAACAAATATTGTAAACACTTCTGGAAGTTTAAATAAAAATTAGATACAGTATTAATCTTATTAAAATTCTTGTTTTTAAGCATAGTTTAACGACTATGCATACGTTATGTAAAGCAAGGCACCGCTAGTAAGAAGCATTTTCCCTAAAACTCTAACTAGATCTGTTAAAATATGCTGCTGTTTCTGTTTTGTTGTCTCGCAATCTTTGTTGCTGTGTTTTGTCATACTTCGTTTAAGATACTCTATCTCCTAATTTTACCTTGCTTATTGTACCATGATGGTTTTATGAGCTGAAATCATTGGCAATTTTCTATTGAAGGTCACAGTGCCAACAAACTAGATCAAACTTGAATTGAGAAATGCTTAAAAAGATTATGGTTAAGATGAAGAAAAAGAAGAAGAAAAACAAAGAGATGGATGATAAAGTCTTTAACTTATGCATGTTTGTAAATTCATATAGGAGTGAGTCATTGTGTGTGTGTGTTTTTTTCTGAAAATAATATACAAAGCAAATATAAATGTGAATTATAATGAAGGTTGAAGTGAATAACCTTAGATCTGTATTAAATCGGATTTTCCAATAGAGTAGTGAGCATTAACAACTTAGCGCCAAGGACATTACTAGTGGTGGTGCAAGTGCATAAACTCTGGGAATAACATATGTTTAGCTTATTATTTTTTGAAGTGAAACTTCTCGTCCCTGGTTTGTTATTATTCGATGTTATCGTAAAAAACATTTTACACTAGCAGTTTTTAAAGATTTAAAATATAAATATTAGACACAGTGTGACCAACAGTCTGATTGCTAGTTGAAAAAAAAAAAAAAAACAACTATTTGGCCATTTCAACTGTTGAAAGGACTTTGACCGAGCTTTTTATAAACAAATTGTGTTGTGCGTGTAGTCAAGGTATATTAAGGAAGGTACACGCAAAGAAAAAAAACGTTTATCGCCAGTTTGCCGCAAACGAACTTCGTTTGTCGTGCTTGAAATCGTTATTTGCAAACGTTTCAACAGTTGTCATAACAACAGTTCAGTTGCGAGAAACGCGTCATATAGTTGCAGGAAATTAATTTCGTTTGTCATAAACGCGAGTGACTTTAAGTTGCAGCAATTGAAAACTTCGTTTTTCCCAACTGAAAATTTTGTTTATTTTTCCCTTCGTTGTATAAACATAACGCTTATAGTTTAGAGTAACTTTTTGGACAAATTGTTACTATAAAGAAATTGGTAGTTTTCGTAATACGCGGACGGTGATAGCAACGGAGGTGCAATCCATAAGAAGGCGGACGGACATAATGAGAAAGATTAATTATGTAATAAATAATAATGACCGAAATAGCTTGCGGTATATATATGATGAATTTCATGTAAAAATCGAGATGCATTGAACCCGACCACCTCAGATATCGATGAAATTTTGTTTATAGCTAAATTTGATCAATACAAACAAACCCTCATTTTTAGAAATGACTGTTTTGCGATTTTTTGGGCGTGGCACAGTGGGAAAGTTTTCGAAAAAACGCGAAAATGGTCGAAAAGAGCTCCATTTAAACTGCAATAACTCAGAATCGGCTGAACCGATTTCCATGATCTTTATGACACAAATTTTGCAACACATCAAATATCAAATAGAGAACAGCTCAAATCTTTTGGGAAAGCAAAAACTTTTATCTCTCTTACCAATCAATATGACTCACGAAGAAATTAAAGATCGTTTTGGGGATGATATATCTCAAGATTGTATCAAAAAAAGTAAAGATATCCAAAGGAATAAAACGAAGTTTGCGGATATCAATCTTTTAAAAATGAGCAGACGTAGTTTACCAACCGAAACTCTAAGTGTGTTTATTTTGCTAATCCTAGAAACACAGTTACAGTAAGCATTTTATGCGCTTACCTGTATACTTATTGGTTTGGGCTGGTACGGCCGCAAGAACTTTTTGGATATTATATCAATAATCTTTGCACATTATAAGTATATTTTGAATATAACTGAAATTTGAACACTTCTCAGTAATATAACAGATGTTTGGCTATTTTTCGTGGCTTCAATATAAAAATATATGGGCAATTTCTAGAAGTGCCACTACTTAAAAAATTATATAAAAAAAACTAAAAAAGAACCCATTTTTATTTTTTGATATGTTATAGGTGAAGGATAAACCTTTCTAAAAAAGTAATACACTGTAAAAAAACCCTTGATCTTTTTGGTTTTTTCGTTAGGTAAAATTTTCTTTTTGTTATAAAATTTTTTACAGTGTCATAAAGCCTGTTAAAATATCTTTTTAATGATACCAAGATCATGGAAATCGGTTCAGCCGATTCTGAGTTATTGCAGTTTAAATGGAGCTCTTTTCGACCATTTTCGCGTTTTTTCGAAAACTTTCCCACTGTGCCACGCCCAAAAAATCGCAAAACAGTCATTTCTAAAAATGAGGGTTTTTTTGTATTGATCAAATTTAGCTATGAACAAAATTTCATCGATATCTGAGGTGGTCGGGTTCAAAATTTCAGTTTTATCTAGATTTTTAAATGAAATTCATCATATATATAATATATTTTTAAGTTGTTACAACTGAATATTCGTTTGCGGCAAATACAGCTCGCAAACGAAGTATAGTTGGTGAATTTTTCAGTTGTGGTAAACGAAAAATTTCTTTGCGTGTAGAGTTAGTAGTCGAAATTCTCTCTTGTGGTGGGTACAGCACCTGTCAAAATCGGCTATTGAACGAATAAAAGCAAAACAAATAACAAAATTTTCCAATTAGACTTGTGTTGTTGATGAAAATTATTTAATGCCCAAAAGTTGTGCAATTTGTAAGAAGCCTTTTCAAAAAGAAAATGGCTCGACTTTTAGTGTGCCTCTTAATGAAGCAAGACGCAATCGCTGGAACGTTGCTTGTTCCACAACATGTTCCCAATCAGCGCGGGTCTGCGAAAAGCATTTTTATAAAATGGATTTTATAAATCCTCCGGGGAATAATTGCGGTCCACTCCGGTTGCAGCCAGAAGCAGTGCCTTCCTTAGTGTTATTTTACCTTCACGATAAATACTAAAAATAAACATTCAGCACGCACAAAAATAAAAACTATGAATTTTAACACATTTGACAGTTTTCTATTCACTGTTTTTTTTTACGCTTTTCTTATGTTTGACAGCTACTGTACCCACCACTCCGAGACGAGACTACCTTGTTGAATATACCTTTTATGTAGTAAAATGTTTGTATGCAAATGATCGCGAACGGGACCTACTAGTTTTGTGCCGACTCC
The DNA here is from genome assembly GCA_943735915.1 of Pherbina coryleti. NCBI lineage: Eukaryota > Metazoa > Arthropoda > Insecta > Diptera > Sciomyzidae > Pherbina > Pherbina coryleti. The sequence goes on from OX030951.1 coordinate 109,589,374, forward strand.
GAATGGCTAAATGTACAAGTTCTCAAGTAGCTTACATGACATTCTTTACTCTCTGAGGTTTGCCATTATCTGCAGAGAGGTGACGACCGAAAAGAAAAATTAATTCGATTGCAAAAGCTTTCTGTGTAATACTATGTTCAGACTGAGTTTTAAATGCGCATTTAGAAGTTCGAAAATTCTTACAAATGTCAAGTGTTCAAACTATGAAGAAGCCCTTAATTCGCATTAAAATTGACAGATTTCTTATTATTATTTCAGTTGTGAAAACGCTGACATTTTAACAAAAATATGATTGCAGGAACGAACCAGGAAGTTTTCGGAAAATTGTAAACATTTATTATTTTTGTTTGAATATATTTATAAACAACTTTATTAATAATTAAACAAATGTATCACTGACAAATTAAATAAAACTCACAATTAACCCAAACGATTTTTTTTTTATATGATTTGCAATTAGCTTGAGTATGCGAGCCTGCGCAGGTGTCAATACTTTTCCTTCTTCGCACACGGTGTAGTCACTATAGAACGCTAGAATTCCCTTTGCAATGCAAATGTGGCTCCAGTGAGTGTGCAAAATCTTCGGGTGGACCTCCTTTTAATACCACTGTTTCTGTGGCTACAAAGACACTGCGAGCATATTCTACCGCTCAGTAATATTTTGTCCAGTCACCTCTTGCTTTGGCGTTTCAGTGGCAGTCCATCCTGTCGCGAAGTCTGTTGGAAAGCTTGTGGAAACCTGTTTCAATTTCTTCAGCTTTGTTACGTCCCAAAACTATTTGCATGGTATGATTTTTACCAAAGAGAAATCTTGAGTTTGCTTTCCATTCTTGTCGTAGATCATTCATCAGATTATTGTGCATATTTTGCACCTGAAAGACAAGGACGAGAGGATGTTTTCCCACGCAGCGGCGCACGTCTTCTATAATTTGTTGTTTTCAGGCCAGTCCTTTGCGATCGGTTTTCACCAACGGAATCTTCTTATTTATTTTTGAACAGGACTTTTTTTGTGTATTTAATTAATAAAATTAAGAAAACAAAAAACAAAAACTGTTCAAGTTTATCAATCGAATGGCGAACAGCTGATTGAATTTAATAACGAGTACTGTCAAAACAAACGAGTAAAATGTATTCGAACTTCGAAACAGGGTCGCAAACTGCTAAATGCTCATTTGAAGTAGAATTTATGTGAATTTACTTGACAGAATTTTATATGGGTAAATTCGCATTTAGAGAAGCATTAAGGAAATAAATACGAATTAAGCTCTAAATGCGCATTTAGCTCCCAGTCTGAACATAGTATAAGATGGAAATTGAACCAGGGTTCAACGTATGGGTCACGCACTCTATCCACTGCGCCACGGCCACCACTGGCCCTATGAAGAGCAGATTAAAAATAATTTAAAAAACTGCTTTTACTTGATACGAAATATTTGAGGAATTACTATTAAATAAACTATAGCCAACAACTGCTCGAATAGCTTTTTTATGAGATGGCTAAGGCCGTTTACAATGCGGGTTGTAGCTGAAGATGGCAACCACTGCATAAAACTGCTTCGTGTAAAATGTTACGGAAACAAGCATAAAGCAGTTTTAACTACCATGCTTACTTCTCGTCATAACGTTAAGGGAAATATGATATTTAAATAGAATAAATTAAATATAGCAAACATTAAAAAAATCTACAAATTTTATTAATGCACTAGGAGAAAAAATGTTAAATTTATACAAAAACTTTTTAATTTATCCAAAAACGGGGTCATTTTTCAACCAATAACGCATTTGCATAGAGTTTGTAAGTATTTAAAATGTATTTAAATACTTTTTTAATTAAATTATGCATACGTATTGTTCATTTTATGTCAAATAATTAATATTTTAATTAAATATTAAAGTATTTAAACAGAATTAATAAAAACTATATTAAAATTATGCACGAATTTTTATGAATATCTTCCAAATATTTACTATTTGAAAACAAAACTATCGCATTGGAAGAAAATTTAAATAAAAATATTGAAATTAAAAAACAACATATTTAAATTAAATATGTTATTAATGGTTTGTTACAGTTCTCGTTTGGTTTTTGTTATGAAAATTATATATACTAGATGTTCTGGCTCCGCTCAGATTCCCACAAAATCTCACCCTTTGCACTCACAAAGCATCTTGACTAAAGATCTAGGCTGTATAATTTTCATAACAAAAACCAAACGAGAACTATAACAAACCGGGAGTATTCAGCGACAAGCAAGAATCTTAATTCTAAAAACTTTATTGATAAACTGCAGGAACAGAGTGCGATGCTGTTGCTGTTTGTCGGCTATTTCATCTGTTTAGAATAAGTCAGAAGCGTCACTGTGTGGTATAGATAAAATTTAAATACGAAAAAAAAACGTTGTAACGAAAATATTTGATATATTCACGTAAATTTTTAAATAAAATTTATACACGGGCGTGGATAATGTTAATATTCGTTATTTCCCTTAGTGTAGATTATTTATTTTTCGGGCGTGATAGCTACTTCATTTAATCTTTTATGATAAAACAACAAACACATCTAAAGCTCTCCGAGTGGGCATTTATCAAACAATTCTCTTTTCGAAAAACTTCAATATATTTTTTTGTACTAAAAAGTTCTGAAGTACACTGGAAAAGCTTTTAATTTAAGTTAGACTTTGTTCGAAATTGGGCACATGCTGTCCTGGTTAACTTATATTTTTGGTTAATTCTTGAAAAGAGGAAGGCAAGATGACGATTTTTCCAGGTTGTACTCCACGATCTGAAGTCTTGTAGACCAACGAACGTTTCAAGTCTTTATTTTTATCCCATCCACGCTCTCCATAGGGAAAAATAAAAGGATAAAGCATAGGGTCAGTGAGTTGATGCAGAGAGTTTATGTTTTGAAGGTTGTTTGCACCAGATTCTTTTGGAAAAGCCTTTAAATCGTAGTTTCCTGGAGAATCGCCGTCTCTAGTAATAAAGATAGCTGCAATTCCATTTGCCGAAGGTAAATTAAACCGGTTTTTTACTCTGATCACTTCATATGGCTCCCTTTCTTCGATACGAACTTGTTAATTTTTCACTTCTTTAACTTCTGCCATCATTTCATATTTTTGTACTAAAGGATTCAAATCGACCATCATTTGATGTAATTGTGCGATGAGAGTAGGGCTGCAAGTTGTATTCATTCGTATTCTCATTTCCGTTGCCTCAGCAGTGTTGATTATGTAAAGTTGTGCAAAGTATCACACGGAAGGGTTCTGAGATGACCATTAGTTTTAAAAGTGTACAGACCACGGCCTGCAGATCGAAAAATTTCCTTAACAACAATAAAAAGCACACGACATCGCGCTGTTGTATTTTCTCATGTTATCGAGGTAATGTCTCTTTTGAGGATTTATATTACTTTTCAACATGTTCTCCAAAAGCGTGCGAGATTGAATTCGTGCTAAAAAACCTTTTTGCCATGACAGCAGCTGCTAAATTGGAAATTAGTTTTCGTTCCAACTTTTTCACAGTCAAAATGTAAAGTCTTGCAAAATTCACATTCTAGTGATAGAGTTCCAAGATCAAAATAGCCCACAGTTAAATTGCTATCCAATGCGCATCGAATATGTGGCTTGCGCCTTTTGTGTGCTGGTACAATTAGCGGAATCACTTCAGCTTCTACTTCATCTGAGGTATTTTGTGGACTATTGCCGGGAGATAACTGCATGTGGTGACTGATTTCCTCTTGAGCACTGTTTATCAGTTCTTGTAGCTCTGCTTGCCTACAGGTAAATGGCTGTGGGTTCCTTTTTTTTATAATATACATGAAAGTAAAGTAGTAAGAGTGTTTTCTGTCCTACCTTACTTTCACAATGATTTGGAAAACCATTTTTATTGGTCCATTGCCTGTCTTGAGGTAGATGCCTGGGGATTAGCCAGAGAACAAATTGCAGCCATATTCGTTTTTATTTCATTCTAAGATAAATTTAAGTTATAATGTTAATAAAAAACTTTATGGTTTACAGTGTCGTTCATCTAATCAGAAACTATTTTACTTTCCGTATGATGCATATTAAAATATAAAATTGAAAGTATGGATATGAAAAATCGTCATTGTTTTTTTCAATATGGCAACTCTGTTGATAAACCACAAAAAATTAGTACCGTTACTTAATCAGCTAGAGTTACTTCAATAAAGTGCCAAAACGTCCTTGTACATAATTAGCAACTTCGCTCCCTTTTTGTGTTTTATTTAATTTTTGATAACTTAAGGTAAAATCCTACCTAATTTTAAAATATATAGATTATGTTCATAGATTTATAAAAACAAATCTGAAAACATACCCCAAATCCTCTGTGGTTATTGTTTTGAAAATTTTTTCTTTTGGCATTATTTGGCATGGATTCATTTTTCCTTGATTGCGAAATAAAAGTACTTCTGTGTAAAAGAACTTCCTGTGAGGAAATTTTGTTTTCTCCTTGCGGCCTCGGTAGTCGTGTAGGTAGTGTGCTCGAGTGCTAACTCAGAGGTCCCGGATTCGATTCCCGGACAGGCCATGGCTTTCGCTTTAAACCTTTAACATTTGCAATTTTCTATTCTCATTTATAAACAACTGAAATTGAAAATTCATCAATATTTACGACTTGAAGTTGTAGTTGATGTACACTAAGGGAAATAACGCATATTAGCATTATCCACGTCTGAGTATAAATTTTATTTAAATATTTACGTGGATAAATCAAATGTTTTCCTCACAACTCGTTTTTTTCCCGTATTTGAATTCTATTTATACCACACACGTACACACATATTCCATACAAGCAAGCAGGAACAGCATCGCACACGAACACACATATTCCGACAAGCAGCAACAGCATCGCACTCTGTTCCTGCAGTTTATTTCTTGGAGTTGCAGGTTTCTTATAGTTCTCATCTAGTTATTGTTGCAAGGGTATGGATATATATCATGGAATATATCATGGATGTTTGGCAAAGAAATGAAATGATGTAGGGTGGAGTGACAACTTGATATTTTCTCTGAAATACCTTGCACCGGTTATCATTTACCTATATATTTTGCTTCTACCTACATATATTTTGTATATTACTTTTTCTTCCTCTAGTTTATACTATTTTTGACATTTGGTGCCCTAATATTGCACCAAATGTCAAAAATAGTATAAATTAGAGAACGAAAAAAGTCAAGCGAGAATAAATAATACAGGCAAATGGCATTTGATGGACGCAATATGAAGAAAATAATACCATAAAACCATTCATAACATATTCAATGTAAATATGTTGTTGTTTAAATTCAATATTTTTATACAAATTTTCTTTAAATGCGATAGTTTATTTTCAAATAGTAAATATTTGAAAGATATTTTAAAAAAATTCGTGCATAATTTTAATATATTTTTTATTAATTCTGTTTAAATATTTAAATATTTAATTTAATTAAAAAAGTATTCAAATAAATTTTAAATATTTACGTAGTCGATTTATGCAAATGCGTTATTGGTGCAAAAATTACTTGCTTTTTGGATAAATTAAAAAAGTTTTTGGATAAATTTAATATTTTTTCCCTTAGTGTAGAGAAGTTTGTGGATAAGATTGCCTTATAACTTGAATTGACTGAGGTAAAGGCAGAACACTTGCCTGTGATTCAAATTCATATGTTTCTTTGGCTTTCCACCACGTTTAGAATATCCTACACGTGTTTCACTTGATTGACCTTTCCTTCCCACTAATCTATCTTCCCATTTCGAACCAAGGCAGAATCGACTGAATACACTCAGAAAAAACCCATATCTTTTCTCCATAAAAAATCTCTATTTTTGATAATAGCAATTTTCTCTTTTTCAAATAAAATTTTCTACAATTAGAATAAATTTTCACATATTCGAAATAATATTTCTTCACTTGTAGGAAATGAAAATATTTCAAGCCTCTAATAATGATAAGTATTTTTCTCGCACTAAAAAATAAAAACTAAAAAAAAGAAAATGAAAAGTTTTCTCTATGCTAGATAAACAATTAAAAAAAAATAAATAAATAACTGGCCATTTCAGCCCTTGAAAGGACTTTGACCTAGCTTCTTATGATCAATTGTGTTGTGCGTGTTATTAAGTTTGTACACAATTGACCGAGAACCGGACCTACATGCTTAACGCCGACTCCGAACGGCGATGAACGGAAAGTTCTCGTTCTCAAGAAGCTTTACATGGCATTTTGATTACTCTCTGAGGTTTGCCATTGTCTGCAGAGAGGTGGCGGCCGTACAGAAAAATTATTTTAATTCAAATAATTTTCTGTCGCGCTGGGTTTCGAACCTGGGTTTCCAAAGTTCTTTGACAATAGATAAACAATTCACTACGCGAAATATTTTCTTCAATAAAAACAAATAATTTCTCAAAAATAAAAGTCTTTTTCTCTAAGAACGATATATTTTTGTTATATTTCTCTTTTTCATGGAAGCTTTTTACCATATTTAGGGAATTTTTGGTATCACAATTATAGAAAAGCATTTTCTGGAGCAAACTCTATACCATTTTTCTCTAAATATGATGCCTTTTTTATCATATTCCGAGAGACTTTTTTCTGAGTGTAGGTATTCCACCTGAAATCCTTGGTTTATTTCAAAGTTTTTAAAATACCGTTTTATGAAGCAATTTTAACTTAACCAATGAACGTAAATTGACCAAATGGAATCTTTGATATATGAGGTTTGAAGTTGAGGTTCGATTGAATTCTTCAAAATTCAAATATATTTTTTCAAAGAAAAAAAAAACTATAGCTGCTCTTAATTTTTGTCCAAAAATCAGAATACAAACTGGTTAACAACAGCAATATCTTTTACATATAAAAAAAATGGTGAATTTGGTGGATCATTAAAATTTTATAGAAATATCGCAATTACAGCAACCACGGTTTTATAAAATTAAAATTTTCTCATTAGTTGGCACATCCACATGGTATCCCTCTCATTTTGATATCTCAATAATATTGTTTGTTACGTTCATTTCTTTTTGTTCCCCATTCCTCCTCCAAAATTCTCATTAACTTCGCAAAATACATATCAGAACCTGAAAAGCTCTGTTTTTTTGTTTTCCTTAAAACTCAATGTAAGTTCTATGCCTCCTTCCCCTTTTATCTATTCCACACTTTTTGTTCACTAAAATTTCCATTTATTTTGCAAAATTCAATTGACGCCAAGTGAAATAGAAGACCCAGTGGCGTTCCTAGGGGGGCGGGGGCGGTCCGCCCCGGGTACCACCATTTTAGGGGTGACACCATTTCGTTTTTTTTTTATTTCTCAAACAGAAAGAAAAAGGTACAAATACATTACGTTAAAAAATTTGTGTCCCATTTTGTCGCATTGAAATTATTTCAACAATTTGTGTATCAGTAGCTTCATGCGAAAAGAGTTTTTCAAAGCTAAAATTAATTAAGACTTATTTAAGGTCTTCCATGGGACAGGCAAGGCTTTCCGATCTTGCTATTTTATCCATTGAAAACGAGCTTGCAAGTAATAGGGTCAATTGCATACAAAATCCTCCTCTGAGAGTAAAATAGCAAAGTTAACGCCTGCTGAAAGAGCACGAAGATATCGGGAAAAAATAAAGCTAGATAAGGAACGAAATGAAGAATATAAACGAAAGCAAAAATAATGGTACCTATGTACGACTTTGACCTCATTTTTTCTTTTTGTGTTTACTAACTGATATCGCCCATTTCACATTGAAGTGATCAGTTGGTCTGACCATCTCCGATTTCTCTCAAATATTTTTTTTGCATTGGTTTATTGATTTGAAAACCAAATTTGAAGTTATAAATTTTTAGAATAATTGTTCGCGGCCAAAATAGGGTCTATTTTGAGACAACATAGCTCAATCTATTAGATCTATTAACTATCAAGATTACATCTGGAATATGCGTACAATTTTTAACATCTACCTGGCAATTTCTTTTTAATTTTATGAACTTATTACTAAGTAAACTAAGTTAATAATAATTTGTTGTATTTGAAACTAAGTTAATAATAATTTATTGTATTTGAAATTGATACGAATTAACATTTAAAATGCTATATTGCAAATTAAATGAAAAACAATGAATTGTTAAATTTTTAAATATGCTATAAAGCCTCAGGGCTTAGCATTCAATAAATAAATAAATCAACTTAAGACCGCTATAACCGGTAATATAGTATCATTGGAAAAGTTATTTCATCTATTTTGAGGAAAAGTACAAAATTTTTGAAAATATTGCAATAAGTTGACTCATTCTTAATTTGTTTAAGTTCAATACCATGCCAGCAACACGAGCTATAATTTTTTTTTTGTTTATAATTTTAATTTTTTTTACGTTTCTACGTTAGGTTATACCTTTCCAATGATATAAAATGAAGATGTGGTTTAAAAGGGTTTAGAAGTTTTATTGTAAAACGTGAAGTCTTAATAAATTTTCAATACAAATTCAATTAGCTATTGAATTTTTTAATTTTTTGTAAAAAAATAAAGAAAAAAAATTGGATGAAAAGTTTATGTATAGCTGAATTATATACTTTATATTTACTTTTTTTTTAAAAAAGAATAAACCTGTTTTTTGTTAAACTCCCAATTTGATTTAAATTATTTGGTTAAGCGCAACAAAATGTATTGAACGTCACAAAATGTATTGAACGTCACTGTGTTGTTTTTTCTGAAATTGCTTATTATTTTACAGATTTTTATTTTTTATTGCTGCAAGTCTACTACTTTGAAAATAACTTCTATGTTGATGTCTTTTTGGAGAAAAATTTTAATTTTTTTTCCGTTAAAATTGTAAAATATGTAGGGATTTTTGGTAAAAAATTATTATTTCTGTAACTGAAATTCAACTGATTAAATAACTTAATAAACATCACAGTAAGCTTTAATTTACAACATTTTTAAAATTTTTAATGATTTTTCCCGTATATCTGCTGTGTGACGATCAATACAAAATTCGTATAAAAACCATAGAGAAAATAATTTTTTGCAGGGCCTAAAAACAACTTTGAATTCTCCATTAACTTTCACTTAATTTTACTACTCAACGGGAAAATTTAAAAATCATTAAAAACAAAACATGAAAACCTCTTTGTGTACGTTTTTTTTGCAATTGACCCAATATTGATTTCGATAAGGTTATTTCAAATTTTGGAGCTCTTAAAGTAAGAAAAGTTAGTTTTTTAGACAACGTCATTAATAAGATTTCTTTGTTTAACCTTATACCTACATATACAAATATGTACCTGAAAATGTAATGTTTTTGTTCCGTCACTTTTTAAGACTGCGAAGTTAATAAGTTTTCTTTTTTACCTTATGCCTACATATCTAAATATGTAGACACCTGAAAATGTAATATTATTGTTCTGTTTTTTACAAATTCTTATTGTTTGTCATATGGTGTTTGTTTTTTTTCGTAAAACATTCGAATTGGTTTCTTTTTGCATTTAGAAATTTTTAATAGGGGTGACACCATGAGTATCCGCCCAGGGTGTCACCAAGCCTAGGAACGCCACTGAGAAGACCAGTTCAAAAACCACCAGTTCAAAAAAGCTAATCTCACCCACAAGCAACAAGCGCTCACTATAAACACTACCAGCTCGATAAAGTTTCAAGTTTTCACTATAAGCAAAATCCAGCAGCAGCTTCAGCGTACACTGTAAGCGCGGCATTAATGTGCATAAAAGGCAAGAAAAATAGCATCAACAAAACTAAAGAAATATAATTTCTGCCACGAGTGTTTCAGCATTTTTCAGTATTTGCAACATGCATCAAATTTTGTGCGTCCAATCGAATTATGTAAAAGTGGGGATTTCCAGCATCAATTATTTGGAGTTGAATTTGTGGTTTTGTTGTTAGGATGTGTGTTTGTGGTTGTTGGGCTTTGGAAAATAAGGTGGACACAAATGTTATGTAATGAGGTGTGGGTTTTTAGATTTTCACAGAGCTTTAACCCTTATATCGTAGAAAGTATTTATAAACTAAGAATAAAAAACAAAAAATTAAATAAAAGATATATGATTATTTAAATTAATTTTTAAAATATTCAAAGCGAAAATTTTTGGACCCATGTGCGAATCTCTACCATATTTGATACCATTAATTAGTTTTTCAGTTGGCCGCTCAGTTGTCAGTTCAGTTAAGTTTTGTGGCGTCCGTGGCGTAGTTGGTTAAAGTGCGTGGCCGCTATGTCAACGAACCTGGAGACCCAGGTTCGAACCCCAGCAGCGACAGAAAAATATTTGAATTAAAAATAATTTTTCTGTACGGCCGCAGACAATGGCAAACCTCAGAGAGTAATCAAAATGCCATGTAAAGCTTCTTGAGAACGAGAACATTCCGTTCATCGCCGTTCGGAGTCGGCGTTAAACATGTAGGTCCGATTCTCGGCCAATTGTGTACAAACTTAATAACACGCACAACACAATTGATCATAAGAAGCTAGGTGAAAGTCCTTTCAAGGGCTGAAATGGCCAGTTTTTTATTTTTTTTTTTTTATTTTAATTAGTTTTTCTCTAATACGTGAAATTTGTATGTGAAATATGTACAAAATTTAGAAATTTCCTTATGAATCGTTGACAAAGCCAGCTCAAAACCTTAAAGTATTTCGATTATGTTCATTAGATTAAAACAAAAAAAAAATAAATAACTGGCCATTTCAGCCTTTGAAAGGACTTTGATCTAACTTCTTATGATCATTAGATTACCATCAAACAAATTGGTATACGTTTTATAGGGTGCCGAAGTTGTACTGTTTTTGAAGTAATGCATTGTGGTGGCCTTGTCCGAGTGCGTTATGAAGCGCGTAGACCACTCGATGCCAATTCGAGATCAGGTTCGAACTTCAGCTGACACAGAAAATTTTTTCAATTGAAATTAATTTTTTTGATCGTGACAGTCGCGACCAAGGTATGTTTAACAAGGTAGTCTCGTCTAGGAGTGGTGGGTACAGCCGTTGTCAAACGTAAGAAGAGCATAGAAAAAAATAGCGAATAGAAAACTGTTTGTTTTTATTCGTAAACAGCTGCTTTTGACAGGTGCTGTACCCACCACAAGAGAGGATTGCAACTAGTTACACTACCTTGTTAAATATACCTTGGTCGTGACAGATTGTGACAGCAGACAATGGCAAACCTCAGAGAGTATAAAATGTAAATAAAGTCGTGCAAATCTTCTTAAGAAAATGTACAGGTTGGGTAAGTTTTTTTCAAAATACAATAATATGAAAAAAAATTAAATTTATTCCATGTATTATGTCTTTATTAGTAAGAGCAAACATTCCCATTAATTATGGAACACAACGTCGTTCAAGTGGTTGCCTCGGCTGGCTTCGCAGTAGCACATTCTGTCACCTTGTAAGCGAATATCCAAGATCTTTGTACAGAATTCTCCTCAGGGTAGTGCGTAAAATGTTAAGCTGTTGAGATCGATGGCGAGTTGATATTCGTGAATTGAGTCTCACACTCTCGGCTACAGCAGCCACTGTGGGGACCATTTCACGACGACGGGGACCATGAGTGTTATCCACAAGCATACCAGTCTCACGAACTTTTTGCATAAACCTGCGTACAGCAGGCGCGATGGGTCCTTTATTTCCTCCAAAATTGCTTTTAAATAACGCACTGTTTGGGCTACACAGCACTCACTTTAGAAATAAGTTTCCAATATTTCCCAACATTGTTCAAACGTGAAGCGACTGATTTCTTTCCGCGAAGGTATGATACTGACTTTATGTAAAGATTTCGAGCTGTAAGCAACTGTCAGTGTTAAAATAACCTATGATTTAAAAATAAATCGCTAGATAGCCCACATTGGTCATACGCCGTTTGGAGTTGACATAAAAGTGGTAGGTGCAATTATCGACCACTTGTGTACAAATTTAATAACACGAACAACACAATTTGATCCTAAGAAGCTGGGACAAAGTCCTTTTAAAACCTGACAAGTCCAACTCGTTTATATCCAACAGTTATTTTAGAAAACTGAAACCTAGACGAAGGTACAAATCTTTACTTTATTTTTAAAGAGTACCCGAAATATCCGAAGAAGAAATATTAGTTTTTGATGTAATGTTCTGAAAAAAGTAATATTATTGGCCGTTCAAGATACTGCCGGCCTAACAAAGAAAACACACGATTTTTGCCAAAATTATTGTTTATTCTTCCACATAGTCCAATTTCAGCTCGATACACTTATTCCAACGATTTTCTAACATTGCGATGCACTTAGTAAAATAGTAAAATTTCTCAAAACCTCCGACATACGCTTTAGCTCCAATTCGACGTATTCATTCGTCGCAAATCTCCTTCCCTGGAGCCACATTTTTAAGTTTGGGAACATATAATAGTCGCTGGGAGACGAATCTGGAGAGTATGGGGGATGAGGAAGCTGTTCGTAAAGTAGCTCGTGCAATTTAGCCATGGTTTCGATCGATTTGTGATCGATTTGCCGTTTGTTTACAATTTCGCCTTCAATTGGTGCAATGATTTACAGTAATAGTCACTGTTAATGGTTAGGATTTTCCATTCCTAATTTTTGATAAACCTCTTCATTAACACATAAATGATAACTTGTCAAGAGTTCCCTATGATACCATGTATGCGCTAGGAGATATGCAGGATCAAAGATCACCGAAATCGGTCATTCGCTTATATCTCCGCTCCTCTTTGTAGGACAGAAAATATGCTCAGAACAAAATTGTAGATTAGAAAATTCTTTACAAAAATGCCCTTAACAGTTTTAATATAAAACAAACAGTTTCCACGCTATGCGACTAGATATGTTTGAGTAAAGCAAAGTAGAAATTTCATATTAACTTTGAGCAGAGCGGAGATATAAACAATTGATCAATTTCGGTGATATTTGAACCCAAATATCTTCTAGCGCATACATGACAAGTTTTTATTAATAAGTAAATGAAGAGGTTTTCATCAAAAAATTAGCTCTTTTGGTTTCAGAACAAAAAGTCTGACAATGAAATATATAAACCCTTGGGCGCAGTCAAAAGTTATGTCGCATAAAAAAACTAAAGGTGCAGAAATTTATTTTTTAAGCGTAGTTTTGAAATTACTATCAAATTGGTTTCTTTTTGCATTTAGAAAGTTTTTATAGGGGTGACACCAAGAGTATCCGCCCCGGGTGTCACCAAGCCTAGGAACGCCACTGGAACGCGGCACCAATCTTGCAGTCAGCTTTCTCATATCCAAATGTTCATGTAAAATTGAAACCACCGACCCACTTGATATGCCTATGGCTGTAGCTATCTAACGTACTTTCATTTTCGGAAAGTGCTCCTCCGGCATATTCATCTTTTGTGCTGATCCGACCTCTTTTGAGCTCTGCAATCCAATATTTTACGGTTGAATACAACGGAGCAGGTTCATTTTAATATTGATCGAGCCTTTCTTTTGCTTCTTTTTCACTTTTGTTAAGAAAAAAGTAATGCTTAATCAAGGCACGAAATTCTTTCTTATCCATTGTTATAAAAATACCAAAAGTTTTTTAATTTAGAACACTGTAAGATGACTATTCATTGACAGATCGATCTGACATTTATGGTGTGTTCATGTTAAGGTTGCCACCCGTCAAAAATGTCATGCATTTGAAGAGTTGTGGTGCCGTTCGAGACCGGCAGCATCTTGAACGCCCGTAAGTAAAATTATGGGTAGGGCATTTATGGATTAGATAAGAAAAAACTTTAAATTAAAAAATAATGGAAAGAAGGTGTTAGCGATTGATGAACTCTAATTTAACCTTATTATAATTTCAAATACGATCGTCTCGTTAATTATGTGCAAAATTCCCTCTTAAGATATACTACTGATAATATAAAATTTTTGGGGATTCCGATAGGGACAAATGTCTTTACTTTTAAGTTGGAACTACTGTCACTGACATCTGTGCAAAATTACACATCAAAATATTCATTAGTGTTCTTCTGTAAATAGCCTTCAATTCCTTCTTCGTTTCGGTTTCTATCTCTTCTATTGATTCAAAACGGTATCCACGGAGCGGTCTCTTGAGTTAAGCGAACAGCCAGAAGTCACATGGGTCAAGTTTTTGGCGAAATGATCACGAATTACTGTGGACCGTCAATCGATGATTTTGGAGCACCAATTCTTTGATTTTGTTGACGTGTAGCTCATCAGTTGATGTTGATAGTCGTCCTGGCCATGCCTCGTCTTCGTTGCTTTCTCGACCTTCTTTGAAAATTTTGCACCACTCATAAACTCTTGTTTTCTATAGAGCTTGCTCACCGAAGGCCTTCTGCAACATTTTCAACGTTTTGGCTACGGAAACTTCATTCCGTACACAAAAGTTAATGGAACTGCGTTGTTGAATACTTTCAGACATTATAAAAAACGAAAAATTCACTTTTACCTATTTACAAAAGGACGCGTATCTCAAACAGTAATGAATATTTTGACGTATAATATGTCATAGATGTCAGTGACAGTAGTGTCTACTTAAAAATAAAAACATTTGTCCCTATACATTTTTTTGGAGTTCCGGTATTTTTTGCCCACAGAAGAACTAAACCACCTGTTCGTTCTCCCCAATTAATTTGATTGCCAACATGTTTGTATGTACACACAAATTTTCTTATTACCACCATACTGCGTAATACTGGCGAAAACGATCCAAAACAAAATTAATGACCACATGGTGTGTCCCAAAGTAATAATGATGGCGCGTAACAAGGGATTGTCTATGAATTGAAGCAACTGATGTCGAAACATTATAAAGCTGCCCATTACAAAACTCGCAATCCAGCCTGAAATATTCAAAAAGTTTAGAAATGATGCATGATAAATCGTGTCTTCCATCTTACCTCCAATAAAAATAAACATATTCAAATTTATATTCGAATTAGTTTTATAAAGAACGTATCCTAGGCAAATTCCCAGTATATAGGGAGCTATTCTTAAACTAATGTTGTCGTATACCAAGTTGAACTCCATAATTTCAACTTGAAGAGATTTTCTAGAAAATATTTAATGTTGAGTCAATTTCAGTTTAACCATTACTTTCTTTGAATTACATTTGAAGCTGATGAGTACGTCTTTGTATTTCAGTAAAGATGGCGGCTAAAATCGAAACAATAAACAAAGAAGTTCCAATTACTACGGCATATTTTGGATGTATTTCAGCCAAGAGTAGCACCAAGCAGGCAATTATAAAAAACTGCACTTCCAGTGCTATAAACCAGGACCACGGCATGCACTGTTTTTTTTTTTTTTGGGTAGGTAATTGTTAGAGATACTTTCAAATATCTTTGAGCCAACTAAGTACTAACCCGCTCAGCTAGAGGAAAAAATGTGTCCATGAAGAAAAGATTGCTCCAAACATTATTCCTGCAAGTATTCACATCAAAAGAGGGAATTTCCAGAGCAATGTTGTAGTGAAAATATTTGGCCAAAAGACGTTCCGTAAACAACGCAAATGTGTACGAGGGAGTTAAGCTGCAACATTGTTTATCAACATCTTGACATTTTATTTAGTTTCATGTAAATAAGCTTAACATACTTTTAGGCATTGCTGTTATTTAACGTACCTTAATATTTTCTGCAGCATTAGATTTGAGATATGCATCAACTGACCAAACACGTTAAGCTTCTCCAGTGGGAAAGTTTGGAAAAATTTATGAGCCAGTTTAGAGCCACTACAAAATAAGTTTAAAAATTAAGAAGAAAAATGTAGGTATTATTTGCATTTCAACCTGATAAAAAAGTACATGTCCATCAAGTATGTTGGGAACTGTGGCAGCATAGCCAAATCTTCTTCAGCCTGTTGAGCTTTGCTTGAGATAAAGCGTACTTCTGTTGCCAAATGAGCATAGCTAAGTAACATAGTAAACAAGATGAACAGTCCAGCTTGCGTTGTAACAACTTCACTGGCATCATTTTTAAATACGTTATAGATAACATTCTGTATGGACAGCGCGTCGATAAGCTCTTGAATATAAATAGTTTTTGGTGCAGAAACTATTTTTGGTAGATTTTGATCTTGAAGAGTTCTACGAAAATTGGTAAAGTAGACACTCTTTTTCATAAGTGTAACAGGCCTATAATCGGGCACATTTTTGTGGTCTATCGGAAGTCCTGAAGATATATTGAATGCATTTTCCACATTTGTTTGACTCTGTTTGTCTTCGTTCTTATCTGTGCAATTGCCAATTTGTAAGGCATAGTTTTCTAAAACATACACGCCAATAAACAAAAACACCGAACTCAGGATGATGGAACTAAGACAAATTGACAGTAATTGAAAGTATTTTAATGGTTTCTTTGAAAGTATGCCAACAAATACATAATGTGTAATACCTACATTAATATATAGAAATCGAAGTCGTTGTATATATTGTAGTTGTCATGGAGAACACGATGTTTGAGGTACGTACTGTTTCTCACAACTTGATTACTTTGGAACAAATAAATTTCTAGTATTTGTTGCAGATCCTCATGTCCACATGACTTTGGAAAGCATATGAGTTGTTGAATTTTTTCGGTCTAAAATACAGTATTTGTTACAAATGTATTTGGTTTTCGCTTCTTTTAGTACAAATTTAATAAGTAGTAATAGGGCCACTGATGGAGGCTGTCTAATAAGGAATTTTTTTTTTTTATTTATTTATTTCAGTCTACTGACTATATCTTACAGACTATTACAAATTTGACTTCATTTATTATACAATTAATTATATAATATAAATAAATTTAATCTAAAACGTTTTTCATCCACATTAAAATTAAGAATTGGAGAGATCGTATTGCATAACCGTAAGCATCTTGCAACTGGTTCATTATGTGTGTAATTTGTTGCGTGCGTTGATTCACAAAAGAGACGATTTACTCTCAAATTCCTAGGAGCAACATAAAGTTGAAAGAGGTCAGACAGTTCAGAACAAATAAATTTACCACTTAAAAGTTTATACACAAACACTGTAGAAAAAATTATCTTCTATCCTCTAACGATTGTAAACCTAGTAGCTTGCGCCTGGCTACGTAAGAAGGCATAATATCTGGCAATTGCATTTTAGAAAATGTATATCTTGTAAACATTTTTTGAATTCGCTCAATGCGTTTTGAAGAAACATTATAATAGGGATTCCATACAATTGAACAATAATCCAATCTGCTTCGAACTAGTGATACGTACAAAGCTTTGATATATAAATTATTACTAAAGTCCATAGTATTTCTTTTTATAAAACCTAACATTGAATAAGCTTTTGAAGTAATGAAATCTATGTGGGCGTTGAATTTTAGTTTAACATCAAATATTACTCCTAAATCTTTTATTTCATATTTGCGATATAAACAGTAATTATCTAAGTTATAATCAAAAACAACTAGATTTGTCTTCATGGTGAATGATATGACGTTGCATTTATTTTTATTTAAATAAAGTTTGTTGCTACTGCACCAGCTATGCAGATTAACAATGTCACTTTGAAGTTTTAAACAGTCAGATACATTAAATAAAAAAAAAATAACTGGCCATTTCAGCCCTTGAAACGACTTTGACCTAGCTTCTTATGATCAATTGTGTTGTGCGTGTTATTAAGTTTGTACACAATTGACCGAGAAATGGACCTACAGGCTTAACGCCGACTCCGAACGGCGATGAACGGAATGTTCTTATTCTCAAGCAGCTTTACATGGCATTTTTGTTACTCTCTGAGGTTTGCCATTGTCTGCAGAGAGGTGGCGGCCGTACAGAAAAAATCATTTTAATTCAAATAATTTTCTGTCGCTGCTGGGGTTCGAACCTGGGTTTCCAAAGTTCTTTGACATAGCGGCCACGCACTTTAACCAACTACGCCACGGACGCCACGGACGCCAGATATATTAAATACTTGACGAAATATCTTTACATCGTCTGCAAACATAAGACATTGTGAATGATAAATGAATTGTGGTAGATCATTTATAAAAATTAAAAAAAGAAGAGGGCCGCAATGGGAGCCTTGGGGAACCCCAGATGTTGCATTTATTGTCATATTTGATCGGTATGAATCAATTTGAACAAATAATTTTCTGTCACATAAATAGCTACCGAAAAATTTTAAGAGCGGATCTTTTATCCCAAACTTTTTAAGTTTTTGCAATAGAATAGTGTGATCAATCTTATCGAAAGCTTTTGAAAAATCAGTGTAGATAACATCTAACTGAGAGTGCTGTTCCATTGCTTTTGAAATTCGATTTGTAATCAACATTAAGTTAGAACAAGTTGACTTTCCTGGTAAAAAACCATGTTGGTGATCACTTATTGCATTTCGTATGTGTAGGTATAGTTTTGTTTCAAGTATGTTATCAAATACTTTTTCAGAAACACCTTGTTTAACAATAGCTCGGTAATTAGTAACTTCACAACGATTTCCTGATTTAAAGATGGGTTCGATTTCACATATCTTCCAGCTATCAAGAAATTCACCATTTTTAAGGCATGCTGTGTAGAGAATCAAAAGAGGTTTGATAACACTTTTGGAACAACGTTTAAAGAAAACAAGCGGGAATCCATCTATTCCAATTTTAAAAGAATTTTTCAAACTTAAAATTGCCGTTTCAATATCAGTTTCTGATAAATCAAAATTTTCAATGCTATGAATGCTAGGGCTTTGAAAATATGTATAAATATTTGTATTTATATGTTTTTCATACACATTTTTAAAGTATTGTGTGAATAAATTACAACTTTCTAAAGTATTGTTTGATATAATACCTTCGTACTCCATACTACTAGGGAATCCATTTGTTTTACGTTTATCTTTAATGAAATGCCAAAACACCGACGGATTTGTTAAAAGATTTGATTCTTTGCTTAAAATATATTGTTTATATAAAAATTTATGAAGGAAATCAAACTCTTTTCTTATCCGAATAAATAAACATTTGTCAGCTTCACAATTCGTTTTTTGAAATTTTTTGTGGGCTTTATTTTTGATATTTTTAAGATTTTTTTAATCTGGCATTAAACCAAGGCAATTTCATTCTTTCCGATCGAGAATAGACCGGAACGAAATTTGTAATACCAATGTTAAATTTAGTTTTTATAAAAGAATAAATGTTCTTTGAGCAAGGTTCGGAGTTTAACTCTGACCAATCAATAGAGTCTAGAAAATCATTTATAGCCAAAAAATTTCCTTTCGAAAAATTTAATGTTTTAAGTGGTTCAATATTTTTTCTGTCGAAATCGTAAAACTCAAATTTAAATAGAAGTGCTTTATGATGTACAGAATTTTTAGAAATTGTACTAACGCAAAGTTCGCAAGATGCTTTCAGTTCATCAGTAGCAAAGACTAAATCCAATATTCTACCAATTTCATTTTGAAAACAATTTAACTGATAAAAACTATTAGAAAGAAAAAAGCTTGTAAAAGTTGATTCCATTTCTGATGAAATATTACTAGGTAAAAGAATTTTATTATTATCAATCCATGTTATGTTACCAAGGTTGAAATCTCCCACTACAATCATTTGTTGCTTTTGCGTTAAATTATTAGCAATTATCTCAATGTTATTTAAATGACTTTCATATATATATATAAAACTGTTAGGTGGAATATATGACACAAGGAAAAATCCGAGTGGCTATCTAAGAATCCAATATTTACACAAATTTGTTCAATATTATTATTATTACAATTAAGAGATACTATTCTGCTATTTAAATCACTCCGGACCGCTAGCAGAACTCCACCACCTCTTTCTCTTCCAGTTGCAATTTGACTACGATCAAAACGAAAAACATTATAATATGAGTCGAAAAATTCATTGTTTGAAATGTTGTTGTGAAGCCAGGTTTCTGTTAACGCTACAATATCATATTCATGTAATGACATTTCACGCAAAAATTGGGAATTTGTGATATAAAAGCGTTTCTCCTTAATAACACAAATATACAATGTGATATCCTCAATATCACAAATTCTCATTAAAGAATAAAACTTAAAAGTTACTTTTATGTTAATCGTTAGTTAGTAATGATTCCAAAAATGTAAATTTTTGCCCTCGTCATCTTACTATCTTACCAAATTGCTGCTAAGCATTTAATTTTTGTTGCTGTCAGTCTGGGAAACATAAGTTCCAATGTTTTTAAAATTATTTTCCCTTCTCTCAACGGAGGAATTTTTCCGCTGATGGTTACGCCAATTTCGCGAAAAGTTTTACCAGCCCACCACAATTTTATGATAATTTTACTCTCACCTATACAGATTTCTCTTCCTTTTTGCGACATGATGACTTTATAAAAATACTCAACATAAACTTATTTTTCTAAACTTAACGGTAAAATATTAAAATTTGGGGAAGTACCAATTTATTTTTTGTACGCACACTTTTACTGAGCAGCGCACAATAGGTCCGTTTCCGTACTTGTTTCAAGTTACTTGAAGTTACTTGAACGCGTTTCCGTACACATTTTCCAACACGAGAGAGTAGAAGTACAAACAAAATGTCAATCTCTATTACTCGAATTTAACTTGAACTTTACAAGAAAAATTTCTACAAGCACGAATTTCGAGCTTCGAACAGCTGATTGTCAAAGTGTCAAACTTAAATTGTTGTGAAAAAAATTATGAAATTGGTTAGAAAATGAATAGATATAAAGTAAAATATGCAAAATGAACGCAAACGGAATAAAAGGTTCCTTAAGAACAATTCACGTGCAACTTCTCTGAATTTTCCATTCTTTTAAATAAACCAACCAGCAAATTCAATTTATATTTAATTTCAACTGTCAAAGAACAGCTGTTGTGCTTGAACTTTTCTTGAAGCCGTTTCTGTACTTTTTGGGCAAATTTTCTCATTTTGACAGATAATAAAATTACTCTCTATTACTCGAACTTCGAACTTTACTTGAAACGAGTACGGAAACAGACGTAATAACTATCGATCTAACTTACCGTTAGCTAAATTGGAAATACACGGATAAACATTTTTATTAAATCTAAGTTAAAAATTGGATTTCATATAAAATTTAGATTTGAACTTTGGGCTTAGTTATAAAAATATAAACTGTTATTTTTTTAAACTGTGTGTAATATTTCCGAATTGTTTGTAATGCCTAGTATAGGGTAGAGCGGGGTTAAATCGCCACGGGGTTAAACAACCAATCTTTTGGAGAATCTCTGACCCCCACCTAAAGCTGTACCGAGAAAAACAACAATTCGAGGCCGGAAAAAATCCACGGTGTTGACCGACGAAACTGTATTGGAGACTTTGCGCGAGGAGCAGGAAAATGTGGCCAAGGAGAAGGAGAAACAGGCATTGGCGACCATGCGAAGGTCGGAAAAAAGATTTTAAAGAAATTTTCCGAGCAAAAAAACCAAGACACGGTAGCCAACAACGATACTCGTCGCACCAAAAGAGGTCGTCCAAGAAAAGTAGTCTTGCAAGCTTCAGAGAAACTTTTTCAAGTTAATTTTGTTCTTTTGTAACTTTTTGTAAAATTCTGATGAAATAAAAAGCCTTACAATAACAATGTTAGTCACTTTTATTATAAAAAGAAAGTTTACCCCACCAGTTTACCCCACCAGTTTACCCCATTAGTTTACCCCACCAGGTAGGGTAAAACAACCATTTCACACTTTTTGTTTAAATGCAAATATCGGATAAACAATGCGAGTTTGAAAAAAATTGTTCGTATGAATTTTGTAACTAAGGCTTCAACGAACCAGGAACAGTTGAAATTTTCAAATTATTATCATAGACAAAATTTTTATTGAGTGCCGAACACAAAAGTGGTTGTTTTACCCCGATCTACCCTATATAAAGTCATTGTAAGTATTAACCTTAGAAGTACAAACCCGGGTAGATATCTTTCACAGACAAATTGACGTTGAACTACGTCAGTGAACTCTGACATTATCGACTGACGACCTACCTTCGTTCAAAATTGAACCAGATTGTGTTAATAAATCAGCAACAGTTGTCAAAAAGGTAATGATTTTTTTTTTAAGGCTGGTAACACTGTTAAAGGCTTACGCGTTAATTATTAGCGCGATCTGTCAAGTAGTTTTTTCTTGGGGAAAACCTATGGGGAGTCTGCTGTCACGTACACAGGCATTTTAGTGGCACTTATTTTTTTAAAAAATTTGTTCGAAAATCATCGTGTGACTGTGCCTGCTGAGCTTGATATATCGATTAGATCGGCGGACACGATTTTATTCGATGTTTTACGCATGCGACGAGTTGCAGCGCGCTTAATAGCGGAATTATAATGCGGCAGTGGCAGTGATCAGCTGTTATTTTAGGAATAATGTTGTTGAATGGTAGCACTTACATTACAGCAGCGGCAGTAAGCAGTACTGCTGAGGTTAGCCCTATTTCTAAATTCACTGCCACTGCCACAGTGCTACTAAGCAAACGAATGATAAAATTCAGGGAGGCAACATTCGAATAATAAAAAGACAAAGGAAAATTAAAAATACACTGCTGCTGCCGCTGATACTGCCACTGCTGCATTGTAATTTGCAGGCAGTAAAATACGAAACAGCTTATCACTGTCACTGCCACTGACACAGCTACTGACGCTGCCACTGCCACATTGCTATACCGCTATAAATTGCTGAATTCCCTTAAAAAAAATTTCGCAAAACTGTCGCTCAGGAGATGTTTTAAGGTACTACACTCCACGAAATAAATATACGAACGCAGTAAAAAATTATATTTCTAAATAACGAGCGCACAGTTTTTTTAAATGAAAACATGAAAAGTTTCAGTTATTTGTTTATTATACAAAATTGGTTTAAAACCCGAAAATTTTATTTATTAAATAAAAAAAAAGTATTTCAACGTATATTCTTAAAACGAAAGATTTATAAAAACGTTTCACGTCAACAATGTTATTTTAATAATGTACCCCGTTTTTGAGCAAATTAATAGCTTGTGTTTCCTCCAGAATTTACAATGACCATCTGTAGACGCCTTGGCATTGATTCAATCAATGTTTTTAAGGTTTGAACTTCAATCCTGGACCATTCTTCTTCTAAGGACAACTTAAGTTGATTCACCGTTGTATACTGCTTCCCATTTCGAAAAACTCTACGAGATAGAATGTCCCAAAGATTTTCGATGGGGTTTAGATCAGGACTACAGGCTGGCCACTCTAACACTCGTATGTTATTTGATGAAAAGAAGTCTTTTGTGAACGAAGCGGTGTGGATAGCAGCGTTATCCTGCTGAAATATCCAGTCATTTCCTCCCGTGAGTTGTCCATTTTGCGGTAAGACATCTTTAAGCAAATCCACGTACATTCTTGCAGTAATTTTTGTTGAAATTGTCTTTATTAGGGACTTTCCATGGTATCCAAAAGCCGCCCAAGCCATAAGACTTCCTCCACCGAAGTTTCTAGCCATTCTTGTTTGTCGATTCTGTCGTTTATCATGCCAATGGAACTGGTAACCATCAGGTCCATCCAAGTTCCATTTTTTTTCATCAGAAAACACTACTCGCTGCCACTGATCATCCCATAACTGATGTTTTTCTGCAAAACGCAGTCTTGCAATTTTGTGACGAGGTAGAAGTCTTGGAACTGGGCATCTTTTAACATATTGCAAATGCTTGTTTTTGTGTTAAACTTGTTGGACACGACGCGTACTTACTTTTAAATTCAAATCACGTCGGATTTCCGCAGGACTAATGGAATGGTTAACTGCTAATCTTCTAATTTCTCGGTGGTCACGTGCAGAAAGCGTAGATTTTCTACCAGATCTCTTATTTTTACCATAGTTTGGTCCTAATTTCAAAACATTGTGAACTGCTGCAATGCTTCTTCCTATTTTACAAGCTATTTTCCGAATTGATAATCCAGAATCCCTATAGGCTCGTACCTTTCCTTGTTCTTCTAAAGACAGCTCCGTACCTCTTGGCATTATGAAAAATCTAATCAATTTGGCTTAAAAACAAAAAATCAAATGTCTAATTTATCTATATCAATACATAAATACATAATACCTTTTCTTTTTGAACTGAAATTATCTTAACAAATTTCGTTTTAATTGTTCTTATAAATATTTCGTGCGACAAGTCAAGTTAATTGCCTGCTACTAACTAAATAAAAACAACAATAAATGGTCAGTTATTGGTTTACTGTTAGAACACATTGTTTGTTAATAATTAAAAACAAGCATTGTTGTTGTGAGTAAAAATACTTATTTTGAGAGCACTCTCTTAATGTTCGTATAAATATTTCGTGGAGTTATTACCGTCCAGAATGCTAAAAAATGACGTATATTCAACTATTTTTTTTTCACTTTATTATATATGGCTATCAAACTTTTTTACAGCATTAAACAGTTCTTTAGGGCGCTGAAATTTACTTCTCAAAAAAAAAAAAAAACACTGCTGCATGGCGGACAGTTAATCTCTGGAACGGTAAATCTGAGACATAAAATTCAGAAAGAGTTACAAAAAGGAAGTGCTCTTACGTGATAGTTTACTAGAAAAATTAAAAAAATCATTAACTAGTAAGAAATGATCTTCGACTGGGCCGAATGATGTTTATGACACACCCCCACGTCCGAACCGAAGTATATTCAAAGTCTTAAGCAGTCAAAAAAATGTTTATTTGTAAAAACATTTTCGTCATAGTTTTAACAGAAAATGTTCGCTTTTGTTTTTTGATAAAGTCACTTTGTATGGGAGGTGGGTGCGGTTTTCGCTCGATTTGGTTGAATTTCATACACAGAGTGCATGTTAAATATCAAAGTTTAATTTCATTTATTAATTTTTTTTGGAATTTAAAGAAACTTAACCTTTTTCAAAAAGTCACTTTGTATGAGAGGTAGGAGTGGTTTTCAGCCGATTTGGTTGAATTTCATATTCAGAGTGTATATTAAATATCAAAGCTCATACACAAGTGCATATAAAAGTTTTTGTGGAATTCTAAGAGACTTTACAATTTTGATAAAGTCACTTTGTATGGGAGGTAGACGTGGTTTTCTTCCGATTTGGCTCATTTTCAAACTTGATCTTTATTTTTTATATATAAGCTTAAATATCGAATTTCCTGCTGATAGCTTGCAAATTACGGCTGTAATCGTGATCACAGACAGACAGACAGACGGACAGACAGACAGACGGACATGGCTAAATCGACTCGGGTGGTGATGCTGATCAAGAATATATATATTTTTCTATACCTGCCACGCCTCCTTATGAGCGTTACAAACGGAGTGACAAAATCAATATACCCCGTTTACTTTTATTAAACGTAGGGGTATAAAAATAAAAAAATGGCGGACATTTGAATATTTTTTCCGTCCGAGCTGCTCGAAAAGTGATGGAAAACGCAACAAAGAGGGCATATTTTGCTTTGGCCAGTCGCACAGTGTGCGAGCCCATACAAAAGTTGGACAAAAATAGAAGGAGTCGTCCGATTTGGATGAAGTTTGGAGTGGTGAATTATTTAAGGTCGCTGATATCAAATATGAAAAAAATTTTAAAAAAATTAATTCCATCATGTCTAAATTAAGGTTATAAATTTCAATTTTTGAGATTTTTAAGTTTTTTAAAAAATTATTACCATATTTAAAATTCTTAAATTTACAATTTTTTTAATTTTGGTTTAATATATGATTTATGATTTATCAAAAAAAAAATTATTTCTTTGAAATATGTTATATAGTTTAAAAGATATAAATATTTTTGTAAGAGTATTTTTGTACTAAACTATGCTGGAAAAACTTATATATTTTTAATACATTGACGTTTTCTTCTTTTTGAAAGATATTCGCTTTGAATAATAAAATGCAAATATTAATTTTACTAATAATTATTTAATATTTTCTTTATGTACATTATTTGAATTAAAAAAGTGCTAATCTTCATCTTTATTTTCATTATAAATATACAAATTGATGTTAGAATCTTCCTCAATTATCTTTTTATTATATTTACTTTTTCTTTGAGAAGATAAAAGAGGGTCTGATAAGATTACCAAATAGGTCATAAGATCTGTATTGGAATTTTCTCTTGAGCACTTCCGCGTGTGATTAAGACGAGTATATCGAATATTTTTGTGGCTTCCTTCTAAAGCTTCTTCAGATAAAGTTCCTGCGAAAATAATTATTGAAAATTGTGAAAAAATATATCTTAGATCGAATTACTTCAAACTACAATATTAAAAGTTTAGTCACCTATTGGTAAATCGAAACATTTTACTACTTCGCATCCGTGTACTAAAACTTTGTGTACAGAGCAAGGCATATAATACCAATTGTAGCACTCTATGTACAAGTTCCTCGTTTTTCTCAGCAGCTTACTAAATTCATCAATTTTAATGATTTTGCCACATGAGAGGATTCTTAACACTAATGCAAAGTTGTATATAAGATCTTTGTTAAGTCCTGTGATTTCTGCAGATACTTCATAGTTTAAAAAAAACTTCCTAGCCGTATTTCCGTCGTTTGTGGTGCCAAAACCTGTTTTTACATAATCCACTAGCAGGCCCAGTCTCTCTCTAAACTCTCTTTGTATTCGTGTTTTAGTTTCAGCAAAAACCGTTTTATGTTCTGCTCTTACTTGCCAGTTTTTAAATGCCAATCGATAGGCTATATGCAGTAAACATTCAAAAAACCTTATCCAACAATGTAGTGTTGAAAGTCCATACTCATAATGATTTATATTTGGAGTTTTAACCAATTCAATTCGATTCATTTCAATAGGACTTGCTTTGCATATAAAACATCTACTTGTTGAATTGGTTTCAGTTAGAATATTTGCAATGGCACCATCTATCATTGTACAGTGCATTATGTATGAGACCTCAATAGGTCTTCCATCAAGATCGATTATGTCGCATTCTAACTCATTTATCTGGTTTTTCATAGCAGCATTTTCTCCAATAATAATATTTTTATTTTCTTTTGCCATGATAAATTTCACAGGTCTACAGAAAAGAGTGGAAGAGCATTTTTCATTGACCCACATTTCATTTCTGGATGTTGAGTCAATTAATCTAAAGTAATAAAAATGTTTTTTTACTATATAAAATTATACAAAGGTTACTCACTTTATTGGAACAAAAGCAATTAAAAATAAGAACTCATCGTTGAACTCGCTTGAAGAAAAACTCTGCTTATACCGACTATGGCCAGAACTTCCATCCATACCCCACTTGCAGAATAGTGTAACTTTGTTTTGGAGTAAATTAGGTTTACATAAACTCAAAACGCTTTCTGCTGTCTTTCGCATTAAAGGTTTTAAAGGAACTTCAGCAGAATTTTCTGAAGCTATTACTGGCGGTACTAACGTTTTTTTAAGTTCTGTATAGCATAATAACTAGGAAAGCAATTTTCATGCAATTTGTTTACTGTTTTTCGCAAAATATTGTACTTTTCTACAGAAAGGTCCAAATCCATATACAGCGTTAATGCCTCCATTGGTGACAAACTTTTTTTTTTTCTAGGCTCACTTTCAGGATTGCTATTTGTTTTAGCAAATTGGGAAGCAAAATCTAACTTTTCCGCAGAATATTCACCAGCTATATCAGCTATTCTCCTTTTTTTTGTTTTTTCTGATGCCAAGTGAAATTGCATTTGAGGCCTTCCGCGACTTGTGCTAGGTTGCTAAATTATAGATTAATTTCAACTTTTTATATTAAAAATATTTTATTTTCTTTAAAGCTGTTTACTTACATCATCTGGATGTGGAAATTCGAAAGCTTTGAGATTTAGCCAATTCGAATTTTTTTTTAAAAAATATTCTTTTTTGTAACCACACTCAATCCACTTTCTTTGAAGTTTTTGACAAAAAACGCGTACTTTTTGTTTTACTTGATTTTCATCAAATACTCTTTCATCAATTTTTTCTTTAACAAAAGCTACGATGAAAGATATTTTATCTCGTGGTCCAGCACTAATCCAACTATTAAATAAATCGGAATTATTAAAAATATATGACATTTTTACTACAAATCTCGCGTTAAACTTTTATGTAAAATGTTTAATTAAAAACGGTAAATGCATTGTGGGTGGCAATAGTAATCATAGGTGTACTCTACTTAAAAAAAAAATTTACGTAATTTCCAGTAATTGCCTAAAAAACTATTACGTTAATATATGTTTGCAAAAGAAATATATATATTTCCGAAAAATACAATTAATTAAATATGAATCTTTTATTTTTTAGTTAATTTGTGCCCAATAATTATTGCAAGATCTTTAAAGCCCTTCTTTAACTTGTAGGGTACAAATTTTTAAAATTGTTCGCTTATTTCTAAAATGAATTAAGTTTTTTTTTCCGGTATGATATATTTCTTGTATATATTAAAATACATATTATTCAAAAAATGTCCTATAATATAAAAAAAAAACATCTAAAAAAACAGACTTAGATCAGTTTTTAATAAAATAGATAAGAAACATGTTTGTTTACATTTGTATTGCTGTTAAAACAATAACAATTTTTCGAAAAATTATGAAAAATTGCATTTTGGACCATTTTTAAAAATACGATTACTCAAAGAATCGGACGTATTCGGAAAAGTTTTTTATAGATTCTAAAAGATAATAAACCATACTTACAATGTTTGTTGGTTTCAAAGGTGATCTCAGCGGAACTTGGAAGAAGCTGACTAATAAATTTAACAAAATTTTTTATTTTTCCATAGTTTTATCAATTTTTGAAATTTTTGAAATAATTCAATTTAAATTTTTTCTTCCCAATAACAAAAACCTTATTTTTTACTATAAATTAACTTTAAATGAAAATTAAAAATATTAAAATATCTTGAAAAATGAGTTAACAAAAAAAAAATTTGCCTAAGTGCTCGGAAACGAAAATTGTACCATAAAAAAACTATGAACTTGTATTGACTTTAAACAGGTGTAGCGTCTCCAAAAATTATTTAATGGAACTAAAAATTTAAATTCTTCTTAATTGGAGTATTTCCTTTACAACGATACCCATTTTGTATGATTTGATGAAAAAAAATTTTTGATTTTTGTCCACTAGACGCAACACTGTGAGTCGAGGCGAAAAACTGATCCAAACAAATACCAAATGTAAAGGAACAAATTAAATAAATATACCTCATACGAGGGTTGACTTTAAAGTCATGAGATAGAGTCAAATAAAAACAAATATTTACAATCAGATATAGCTTTCTGGTTTTTCAAAATATTCTATATGAAGATCGATACCCTTTTGGCTGAGTTTGAGGTCGAAACGTTGATCTCGCAATTTATTTTTGATCTGCGGGAATAAGAAAAAAAATCATTGGGTGCCAGATCAGGACTGTACGGCGGATGATCCATCAATTCGATGTTTTGAAGCTCAAAAAGTTTTTGTTTGAACTGATGTGTGAGAGCTTGCAAGGTTGTGGTGGAGAATCTGCTTCTGCAATTGGTTTCCCTAATTTTTCCGAACAATTCTGGCAAACAAATGGTGGTGTACCATTCAGAATTGACCGTTCTACGTTGCTCTAATGAAACGGTGGCGACATATCCAGTTATTCTGAAAAAACAGGCGACTTCGAAGTGCATCGTGCGTCGTGCGCGAACGCCTATTGTTGCATTTGGCTCGTCTTGAGAGACCTATACAGTCGATGGTTGTTTAGTTTCGGATTAATATGCATAAATCCATGATTCATCACCTGTTACGATGTCTTACACATGTTTTGAAGCAAAGCGATTGCATTTTTTCCAATCGACGCGGCCCTTTTTTGAGCGATTGTCAAATTATGCGGAATCCAGCGCGCACGAATCTTTATGACAGCCAAATATATATGCAATATTGAATGTATGATAGGCCCACTAATCCCCGAAGATGCCTCTATCTCACGGTAGGTTAGATGACACTAAAGCTTTATCTGTTCGCGTACAGTATCAATGTTTTGTGGCACAACTATAGATTTTAAACGACCTTCACGAAATTCGTCCTGTAGTGCAGTGCGACCACGATTGAATTCGGAAAAACCAGCAAAACACGGTGGCTTGAGATGGTGCTTCATCACCCAAAATTGAAGAGAGTTTATCAGCACACTGCTGTTGGTTTAATCCATATCGGCAGTCGTAGAAAATCATCGCACGAAAATGTTCACGATTTAAATACAATTTTTTACTACGAGTAAGATGAATGTTCCAAGTATCTGTAAGCCGCATTCGTATGACAAAACGTTCTGAGTACATTCACCATTAAAAATGTTACACTTTACGATGACAATGTCAAATTTGATATATACGTATTATTGTTGCCATATCTCAAGACTTAAAAGTCAACCTATGTGTATGGATTCTCGGTCAATTGTGTACAAACTTAATAACACGCACAACACAATTGATCATAAAAAGCTAGGTCAAAGTCCTTTCAAGGGCTGAAATGGCCAGTTATTTATTTTTTTTTTATGTGTATGGAAATTCGTTGCTTTGATGACGAACCCTATACTTGAGAAGTAAGTCTTAATTTATCTTGGTCTTGTCTGTTAGATTTTGTAAAAATTTGATAAATCTTGTTACTACCAATCTTGTTACAATTTATCAATTATAAAATATGGCATAAAGCAAATTTATTGCGAATACACCTTAAAACAAAATATACGGTTTGATTGGAATTAAATATAATTTTTCTGAAATAATTATGTTTTAATCACTAAATAAGGCCTATTTCTATCAAAAAAAATAAACGTGTTTTCAAATTCAAATTTGTTTATCCAAACATAAGAAATTTTCCTTGGCTTTTTTTCAAAAGTACACCTAAATACTCTACATTTAAGTTTTGAACAAAACTGTATTTAAAGGGGCTTATATGGGTCTTACAACATTTTCGTGGTTATATATATTTTACTTTGTAAAGAAGTACATTTTCGCACTTTGGAACAAAAGGCGAAGAAAATTTTTATGTTTGGTATTTAAATTTTTCCACTTTTCCCAGCTCATTTTCTGGCACTCAGAGAGGTTGTGAGTCAAAATGAACATAAGATTTTGAAAGAACAGGGGGTTTTAGTTAAAGAGTGGTGTTATTTTCATGTTTTTTTTTCATATACACAAAAGTCAGATAGGAGTTAATCAGTTAATGTACTATTGGATCATATATGACAGTATGTCTAAACAGTCCATTAAAATATAAGAGGTTTCTGAGCAAAATAAAAGTATAACAAAAAATCCTGCAAAGTTGTCAATCCAACATGTTTGAACGTACCTTTTGAAGATTTCCTTCGCCAATTTCCAGCAAATAATGACCCATAATTATCTGCACCGGAAACGGCACCACCGAACCATTAAAATCGATTAGCTTCCAAGGCGTTTGCTGCATTTGTTTGTGTTCGCGCAATAAATTGCGGCACAAGCTAGGATTATGAATGCGCAATCTGCTGGAGCCAAATGCTCCACCGCCATAGTAGCTGGTTGCGTCGTACACTTAATGACAAGATCGAACACACGAATATCATAGTATTAAAAAATCATATATACAAAAATCAGTGACAATCTTACATTTGATCGCCCAAACTGTGCCTCTCCTTAAACCTTCTAAGTAGCTGTACATGTCCTTCAAACAGTTCTCAGTAATATTCCAACCTTTATCACTGAACTCAAAAAATCGTATCATTGCGTATGGACTAAAAGTTTCGAACACATAGCCAACACTTGTAATAATGGAGCCATTTGCTGAACACAATTCAGTGGATAATATCGCACACAATAAACAAAATTTAATAAAACTAAAATTCGCATCTCCATTCATTTCGTCACTTTTCAGAAGCACACCACAAACTACATTTATAACTTGCAATAAGATTCGAACAAGCCGTCTTTTCATCACATCACACATGAAAATAACAGCCTATGAGAAAAATTGCATTTTTTCTTCAATAGCATTTCGTGAGGGTTCAAACGTTAGACCGTGGAAATTAAAATTTTTAGTTTTACTTTTCTTTGAGCGGTGGATTTATTGCTTTTTATGATAAGTGTTGTAATGAAGATCAATGATCGGGCAGGTAAAATGGTGCTTTTTCTACTACATACCTACCCAGTAGGAAAATCGATCATCCCAATATAGCTTCTTGGCACATCCTTTAAGACTCGGCGATCTTCACTGCCAAAAGACATATTTTTTTTTTTATATGGAGCTCCTACGTAAGGGGTATTAATCCCTTCGTCACATCTTCGAGCACGTAAGAAGTAATTAGTCAAGAATACGAGTACCTTCTTTTGGCAAATTTTTTTTTATTTTGTTTTCGTTTTCCACGTTTGTTTTCTATTTCACTTACACAGAGCTGCAAAGCAATTTAGTTACATATTCAACATTAAAATATTAAATGTTTGGTGTAAGATAAATAATTTTCCTTCTTTTTATTTATACAGGTATTAATTATTAAAATAACGGTATGAGACACAGTGTCGCCAGATGGAATTACCAAAAATTCTCTTTTTCTCACACTTAATTCTCACAAATTACCACATTCGCAAAATACCTCAAAATACCACAAAATACCTCAAATTACCACAAAATACCACAAAATCTCTCAAATTTTCTTTTGAGGTATTTTTAGGTATTGTGGTATTTTATGGTAATTTGAGGTATTTTGTGGTAATTTGAGGTATTTTGTGGTATTTTGAGGTATTTTTTCCCCACGAGTGGTAAATATCGCGCATGTGGTATTTTTTCCCACGCGAGAGATTTTTACCACAAAATACCATGGCAATTACCACATCCCACAATCGTTGAAAAATACCATAAGTACTATTTATCGTGCTTTTCTGGCAACATAGATTTATATTTTGTTGTTTCTTCAACTTGTAATTTTTTTTTACTGTTTTGACTTCGTAAGCTTTAGGAGCTATCTATGTACACACATTTAAAAAAAGACTTCTTTTTGAAGTCTGTTTAAAATGTTACAACATTAACTGCAGTTACAAGCTAATTCCGCGAAAAGCTGTTTTGTTTTGTTTGTTTTTTTAATTTTGGATTTTTTGCATTTTCTTTCCAACACATCGCTTTGCAGCTGCCGTGTTGATCTCCTAAGGTATTAGTGCCTTTTTCCAATACTTGCGGCAATAAGAAAAGATAGATCGCTTTAGAGATGTGTTCGTCTATCTTCCGACTGGGTATATTTACAAAATTTCAAAGTTATCGAGCATATTGAACAGGTTGCGGGAAAAGTTACTCACGTTTATTTTTGTACCCCCACGTTTAAAAACCGTAAAAGGGATATATTAATTTTGTCACTTCGTTCTGAACGCCCATAAGTAGGCGTGGTAGGTGTAGAAAAGTATATGTATTCTTGATCAGAAACACCACCCGATTCCATTTAGCCATTTCAGTCTGTTTGTGATCACAATTACAGCCGTAATTTTAAAAATATCGTTACGAAAATCGATATTTTAGCTTTTCTCAAAAAAATAACGGTCAAGTTTAAAATGAGCCAAATATGATGAAAACTACGCTTACCCCCCGTACAAAGTGACTTTACCAAAACGGTAAAATCTCTTAGAATTCTACAAAAATGAGTATATGGACTTGTAATTTTGCATATGAGTTCAATATGCACTCTACGAATGAAATTCAAACAAATCGGATGAAAACCACGCCTACCTCCCATATAAAGTGACTATCAAATAGGTAAAATCTCTTATAAATCCACAAAAATTAATATATGGACTTGCAATTTTGCATATGAACTTTGATAAATAACATATACTCTGTGTATGAAATAGGCGTTAAATCGCATGAACGAGGCGGCCAATCGGATGGCCCATTTCTTGAGATAACACGCTCATCAAACTTACTCTTCAATAAATCGATTGTAACGTGTCCTGTGTGGCACCGTCCTGTTGGTACCACATGTCGTCCAAGTCCATATCTTCCAATTCGGGCCAAAAATAATCGGTAATCATGGCGCGATAACGATGGCCATTCAAGTCGACGAAAAAATATGGTCCAATGACGACGCCGGCATGCAAACCGCACCAAACAGTTATTTTCTGTGTATGAAGTGGAGATTCATGAAGCACATGTGGATTTTCACCCGACCAATAGCGCATATTTTGCTTATTGACGAACCCATTGAGACAAAAATGAGCTTCGTCACTGAAGATGATTTAGCGATGAAATTCATCATCTTGGCTCATCTTTTCTAGAACCCTTACAGAGATCGTACGTCGCTTCAAATGGTCCATCGGCTTCAATTCTTGAGTCAGCTTGATCTTGTATGGGTGTAAACTAAGATCCTTACGCAAAATTCGCCATAAAGTGGTTTGGAATTGACTGTTTTGTATCGTTTACTACGAACGCCTGAACGGCAGCGATATATTCGACACTTCGACCAACCCGTTGTCTCACTGGCACAGCAACATCACACAACGAATATGTAGACTCAAATTTTTTCACTAAACTTGTTATTGTCTGTTTACTAGGGCGAGAATAACGACTGAAAATTGCAGTTAACGCGCTTGAAGTTGCGATCACCGACTCCGGATTTCGGTAGTAAATTTATATAATTTGCAGAAGTTGTTCGTTCGTGTACTTTACCATGAAAATTTTTACCAGAAATTTAATTCAAAGTTGTCAAGTCCCTATTGGAAAATCCTTTATAACCAAAAAAATTAAAAAAAAATTTCAAAGGTAAAAGTTGGCCTTAAGATATAAAAACTTTGGTTCGAATGCAGGCATGCGCCTGATCCTCACTACTGATCCACTAAAGCTATCCACCTTATATTCACACCATATCTTTGTGTGGTGCTCCGGACTGTTTTTGTTGTGTTGGACCCCACCCCTCCCCTTTAGTTCTCGGTAAAATCGATTTTTTCGAAAAATCTTATTTATTACTTATTTATTTATTGATCTATATATATGGTGTTGATATTTAATACAACCACAACAATATATCCTATAAAAATAAAGTCTATTGGAAACTATGGACCCGATAGATGAAGATATATACTAATCCATAGAAGACATTGTATTAGCATAAATAGTATAAAATAAATCAATTATATTAAAATAGAGTCCCGAATAATACCGGGAATATCAGCTAGTTGAATTACAAAAAAAATAACCCGAATATTTCTCTATAGGGAAGATTATTTTTTTAAAATCACCAAGCGACCAGCTGATAAATAATATAGTTTGCAATACCTTTGCAACCCTACACTTTTTCTTGATATATCTTTTATATATCAGTTTTAAGCCGGAAGCATTTCAAATATTTTTTTTTAACAACTTCGACCATTTAAATTTCAATTTTTTTTAACGGTAAAATAAAGTTTAGCATTTATAAATATTATCATAAAAATTTGAGAATGGGGTCTAAATTATTTTAAGAGATAAATCAATTAGAGTACGTACATGTCATACTGGGTAGTTGGAAAAGTTGGCTGGTTTGTGCAAAAAAAGACAAAACTACATAGTAAACTTGATGTGAGGTCACCTATTTATGCATAAAGAAATACATACTCTGATCTAGTTTTACATTTGATACCTATATATTCTTAATGATAAATTTATAACTAAATAAAATAATATTGTATCAGAAGAAAAATATTTTATTTTTGTTTGATTTTGTTTTTTGATAAAATCATTTTGTATGGGAGGTAGGCGTGGTTTTTACTCGATTTCTGAAGCTTATTTTAAAAAAAAAAGTCCATATATTAATTTTTGTGAAATGCTAAGAGATTTTACCGTTTGGATAAAGTCATTTTGTATGGGAGGTCGTGGTTTTCATCCGATTTGGCTCATTTTCGAGCTTAATCTTTATTTTTTACATATAAACTAATATATAAAATTTCGTAAATTTTCGTAAAAAAATAAAAATACCCCTTTTACGTTTTTTAAACGTGGGGGTATAAATATAACCTTATAATGACACAAATAGGCAAGACAATAATACATAATTAATATTATTTAAATATAACCAACTTTTTAATAAGTTTTTATATCACCGATAGGCTTTAAGAAGCGACAGCTATCCCGCTCAAAGCGAAATGTTCGTACTCTAATTGATTTATCTCTTAAACTAATTTAGATCCCATTCAGAAATTTTTTTGATAAACTTTATAAATGTTAAACTTTATTTTACCTTTAAAAAAAATTTAAATTTAAATGGTCGAAGTTGTAAAAAAACTAGTAAGAAATGATCTTCGACTGGGCCGAAGTTAAAATACCCCCACGTCCGAACCGAAGCACATTCAAAGTCTTAAGCCGTCAATAAAATGTTTATTTGTATAAAACATTTTTGTTATACCTACATAGTTTTAACAGAAAATATTCGCTTTCATTTTTTATAAAATCACTTTGTATGGGGGGTGGGTGTGGTTTTCACTCGATTTGGTTGAATTTTATACACAAAGTGCATGTTATATATCAAAGTTAATAAGCAAAATTTCAAGTCCATATATTATTTTTTGTGGAATTTAAAGAGATTTTGCCTTTTTGATGAAGTCACTTTGTATGGGAGGTAGGCGTGGTTTTTATCCGATTTGATTGAATTTCATACTTAGAGTGCACTTTAAATATCGGAGCTCATATGCAAAATTTCAAGTCCATATATTAATTTTTGTGGAATTCTAAGAGATTTTACCGTTTTGATAAAGGCACTTTGTATGGGAGGTAGGCGTGGTTTTCATCCGATTTGGCTCATTTTCGAACTTGTCCTTAGTTTTTTTGATAAAAGCTTAAATATTAAATTTCGTGATGATAGCTTGAAAATTACGGCTGTAATCGTGACGACAGACGGACAAACGGACAGACGGACAGACGGACAGACGGACAGACGGACAGACAGACGGACATGGCTAAATCATCTCGGGTGGTGATGCTGATCAATAATATATATACTTTTCTATACCTACCACGCCTCCTTATGGGCGTTACAAACGGAGTGACAAAATTAATATACCCCCATTTACGTTTTTTAAACGTGGGGGTATAAAAATATTTGAAATACTTCCGGTTTAAAACTGGGAAAAAAAAATTAAATTTTAAAAACTGATTAGAAAACCAGAAAGAGCTGTGAATTTCCTATAAAAAAATTACATTTTTTATTTTATAATAATTATCTTCAATATAAAAATAAAATTTCAAAAAAACCCTTTCGTCAATCAGGTGAATTGTATAGAATACCATGGGCCCAATCACGATCGCCGACGGGAGCCCGTCGGGAGACATTTTTCTGGATCTCACTAAAAATACAATCGAGGTTTCCGTCGGAAATTCGAAATTTTCCGTCGAAAAAAATACAATCACTTTTTACGACGGAAAAGATTTTTCTGTCAAATTCACTCACTTAAATTTTGAATGTGAGATTGTAAAATAATAAAAAATGAAAATTTTTGAACAAAAAAATAAAAACAATAAGCATATAAGAGCAGCACGGAAAATAAATTTATTTATTTTGTTTGATTTGGGCGTGTTGTGCTTCAATTAATTCTTTTTCCAGTGCAAACTTCTTCAAACTAAGTTTTTCCATAAAACTATTGTGCATTTTTTTCTTGCAAGTTTTCCTCTAGTGCTTCGGCTATACGTCGCGTATAAGATTCAATGCAATTCAATTGGTCTTCAAGCAATTCATTCGTGGACATCCTCTTTCGTTTCCTAGCAAGAGGCTCACTTGGAGCAACTGTATTTTCGTCTTTAAAAATTAGGAATCTTGATACAAAATCTTACAATGCTTTGAAACATCTTACCATCACTTTCAGCATTCTCCTCGTTTGAAACAGCGTGGTGCGCAGATGTTGAAGGTGTTGTGGAGACACTTCCTCCATTTCCAAAACTTCTTCCCCTCTTTTTTTAATCCCTTTCCTAGTTTGGAAAGGTGTGTTTTATGTGTGTCTTAATTTTTGTACTAATCCATATCCTCATTCATGTCATAGTCCTTTTCTGGTGGTGTTGGTGGTGTTGGTGGTGTTGTTGTTGTTGTTGTTGTTGTTGTTGTTTTTGTTGTTATTGTTGTTGTTGTTGTTGTTGCTTTTTTTTATTTGTTCTGACAATCAGCTGTGTTTTGTTTTGAAAAATAAACTACCACGGGTGTTTTTTATTTTCATGGGATTCTGATATCGTCACAAAAATAAATAAGTTTTCTTCGATTATTGCAAATATAATCCGATAGTTTTACCACAAATATGTTTTTTTTAATGTTACACAGCTAATTTGCGTTTCAATATTCACTTATGAAAGCATAACTTATACATTTATTTCTTCAAAAAGTCCCATATGTCCTATTTCTTAGAACACTTCATTGTGAATACTTTTCACTCACTTCGAAAATATGACAACGAACATCGAAATTGAGAGGAACAATGTTGTCGTGTTATTCTACTTTATCCCTTCCCGACGGAAATCTCGATTGAAATTTTTATCACGTCGGGCGGAAAGCTTCCCGACGAGCGGAAAATCCGACAGTATCGCGATTGGGCCCCATATCTTAACAGCTAAACCTCAAATCAAAAAAATATTATGTGAACACGTTCATATCCCCTGGAAGTACAAATATACTCAATATGAACGAATTTCAGAACCATACTTTTTTTTCGTTGTCCGCTTCACATGAAATGCCCCAACTATTAAAAGTGTAATTTTATAAAAAAATTTCCCAAAAATAGAAAGAAACATTAAACTGTTGAGGATTTTTCCTGTTAAAGTTGTTAAGCTCTTAAACTTCGATTTAAAAATGTTGAAAATATTCATTTGAAATGAGTAAGACGGCAACAGTCTCGGACCAGTCCATGATATAATACTAGAGTAAGCTCGTTCTAATATGGGTGCAGTACCAATAAATTGGAACACAACGATGAAGGCATGACTTTGACATCCAGATCCAATAGGGTTATTCTGTCGATTTGTAGTTGAGGGAGTGGCTATTGTTAATCAAATCGACTCATTTCTACGAAGAAATTAGTTCTCAACACACATCATCTGGAATTTCGTTGTTTGGTTCAAGCAATTTAAAAGAACTAAATAAAATAACATTTCAAAAAGCACACAAGATCTGTTTTAAACTCTGTTACTAGTATTTTAATAAGTTTGACTTCAACACTATATATATATATATGTTAATAATATATATATATTTATTAATATTTATTTTAAATACATCGTGTACATTTATATTTAGAAAATACATTCAATAAGAACATAACTCTGAGTTCTTTAATATTTCGTTTTTTTTGTCTTTTTTGTATTCAGCGCAAAAGCAGTTCTTGTACCTTGAACTGAGTTTTTAAATTACATGCCTACAAAATCTTGTCAAGTTTATTCTGTTAAATCTATCTTGTAGCTTGAACTTTTGCTTAAAGGCTGAACCGTTGTTTTTTTTAATATTTTTTAATATAATTTATTATTGTCATTTGAAATAGTAAACATTTATTTCAATTATTATAAACTGTTCTTTTATTTTACTTTTCTCTAATCATATTTAGTCATTTAATAAACTTTAATTTCATTCAAATGTGTTAATTGTGAACCAACATGATGCTGAATAAAACTTAATTTGAAATAAAATTAGATAAAAATCCAAAAGATCTGATTTAAGGACTACAGGCGCGGTGTTCTCCGATAAGTTTGAGAACATATTCCATGCACTTTTCTGATCGCCATTTATATGCACCATGCTAAGCAATATGCCTTAATTACCAACTCTGAGCGATGTTAAGGCCAAATGGTGCAATTCTGCACCAAGCTTTAATAAACTGCAGCCTTAATTGTTCAGACTGACAAGGTCATAAATATTGCATGTCATATTATAATGTACAAATATATGAGAAAACACATATATTTATTTATCCGATTTACAATCTTGAAATCTCAAATAATGTAACGTCTTTTTTTTTTTTTGGTGCTTTTGGGAAATTTTTATTATTTTTTCTTTTTTTTTAATTTTTTTAACATCATTCCATTAATAGCACAGAGTAATACTTTCTTTAAATAAAACAAAACTTAATACTTTAAAGAAAAAAAAACTATTATGCAAAAATTTAAAAATGCCTAAAACCGAAAATTATAATAAAAATAATTGAGGAACAAGTGCTTAAAATACTACAACAATGCGCAGAACTATACAGAATAAAATTAAAAGAATTGGCGACTGTATCTAGTTAAAAGTAAAGTTCTTAGGATAAAAGCATGTTTATTAAAGAGAACATAGTTGCGAAAATTTCCCAAAGCTGTTTTTCGACACGAGCCTAAGCTACAAATAATAGTTTATATCATAATTAATTAAATTTAAATTGATTGAGAAACTTAAGATATATCCTTAGAAGTATCTCTGAGTTACAAATTTAAAATGCTTGAGATTCTTCGTGGAAGTTTCGAGCTCTTGCACAACGAACCATCTTAAAATACACAAATACAAAAACAAAAAAAAAAACAAAATACACAAAAATATGTTGTTGCGCCAAAAATTAACACAGAGAAGATATAAGAATAGACGAGATATTTTTTGCATCTGTTGGATACAGCAAACGCGACGTTGATGAAATGCAGCGTACAATTTTAGACTAACATTTAATGTTTGGTTTTCTTATTTATCATTAACATACATATTTCATTCATTATCAATTGAATCTAAAAACACTCAGCTTTGATAATTATAATCTTTAATTAATTGCAATAGTTTATCTCGATATTTAGCATAAATTTAATATTATTTTTTTTTTCCTTTGTTAACTGTTTAATAAAAGTTGAAATTAAACATTTTTATAGTGGTAGCTTTAATAATTCTCTAGATATTCGTATTTCATTGTTTTTAAAGTTTTTAGGCGCTCTGCACTTAAATGGGGACGTATTTGCCTTTCGGCTTGTAAAAAATTTTGCCGCGCAGAAGTCGTCGTCGAATTTCTGTGAGCAGCAAAGTTTTCTCCTTCTTGATTTTCTTGAGAACTCCCTTGTTTTCTTGTGCTCTTCTCGAAAGGTAAGGCAAGACTTCTTGCACTGGTCCGTAGGGGATGTACTTGTAGGCCGAGTAACCAGCTTGACCTGAAAAAAAACATCAATTAATTTCAGTTAAATGATCGAAGTAGGCAAAAAAATCTCTTAAATAAAGTAGTTGTTTTAGCGAATATCATTTCTAAATAGATATTTTGAAAGGAAGCGATCAATACGAATAGAAAAAAAAGTTTTTAGAAAATTCAATTGAGTCGTCTTGACTCCAAAAAGATTGGCAAAGTAACTCCAAAAATAAATGTTTCTTTTTTGAATTCTTCCTTGTAGAAGATTTCATCCAATCTTGTTAAGACTAATTGTTGAGCTTGAGGTAATGAAGAAAGGTAATCACAAAGATTACTAGACAGCTGTTTCGTTGGCCGCTACAACAACTCATCAGTAGTCTTGCATGATTTTCGTTGTGAACCACTCGGCTACTGTAGTTTAACATATTCTGTCAATTTGCCGAGAAAATTACTAGGAATTTTTTGGCCGAGAGCAAATCTTTCTATTAGTAACTAGAGTTCTAATCTACATTTGCTGCATACCATTGAGGAGCAACCCAATCGTATTATACTCTTAGACATGGTCTTAATTATATGCGTCTTTTGAAGATCTATCACGACTCTTTACTACTAACAGAGTTTATAGTTGTG
The DNA here is from genome assembly GCA_943735915.1 of Pherbina coryleti. NCBI lineage: Eukaryota > Metazoa > Arthropoda > Insecta > Diptera > Sciomyzidae > Pherbina > Pherbina coryleti. The sequence continues at coordinate 109,630,910 of OX030951.1, forward strand.
ATCAGACGTCCTCGTCGATTTCTGCTCTTTTAAAGGGTGACCACATCTTCACTGACTCGGCTGATAAAGCGAACCTATTGACTGAAATGTTTGCTCAAAATTCCACAATTTCGGCTAGCAATTAGCCACCGTCTTCTTTAGAGATTAGATCATCTTCAATGCAGGAGAGAGCGGTCCTTGCAAACCTCAACATAAACAAATATTCTGATCCCGATGGTATACCACCAATTGTGCTTAAAATGTTTTCTTCTACACTGGCCTGACCATTGCGTAACCTTTTCAACATCTCTTACAGTACAGGAGTGTTTCCATCTTGTTGGAAGGTTACGAATGTTCAGCTGGTACCTAAGAAGGACGATGCCACGAACACTCAAAACTACCGACCCATAGCGATATGCTCTACGCTCTCCAAAGTCATGGAGAGTGTAATAAACTTCGACCTTATGAACTATCTGGAGCGCAACGAATTGCTCAGTGACCGTCAATACGGCTTCCTAAGGGCTCACTCTACTGGTGACCTAATGGCGTTCCTCACGGAGAAATGGAACCAATGTGTTCACTTTTTTGGTGAAAGCAGGGTTGGTGCTCTGGATATTTCTAAGGCATTTGACCGAGTGTGGCATAAAACACTCGTGTCAAAACTAATTGCATATGGGATTGGTGCTAACTTTGCTCAATGGATCACATGTTTTCTTAAGGACATGTCGATTCGTGTCGTGGTCGACGGCATTTCATCCAGTGAACATGCCATCGTTGCTGGAGTGCCGCGGGGTTCAGTCCTATCCCCAACTTTGTTTCTGGTTTTTATCAACGACATTCGTTGTTGACTCAGTAATCATTGCAGATCTCTGTTCTGCACGGACAAGATTAAGAATTGAATGAATGAAAGAATAAATCTTTCTGTACAACCAACAAGAACTTTCAACGATCTGCAATTCAACGATTTCCCAACATCCCTTTATACATTTAAAGAATTGGTGGGCATTCTGCCGCTTGTAAGCAAAAAGCTTTTTAGATTTTTTCAGTTACGCATAATAGCAGAAGAAGTTAATTTTATGCACATGGCATAAATATACTCGTAGTTTATAGCAGTAGCAATGTAAAGTGTATAAATACTATGCAAAATTACCTAGCGGAAAGGTTATATAGTCACACATTCCTAAGAGTTGACCGAAACAAATAACTTTGTCTTCGGGTTCAATTCCAATTTCCTTCATTTTCTGGATGGCAAAACGAACCGTATCTTCATTGTGTGAGGCTACCATAATACCAATTTTCTTTGCATCTTCACCATGATCTTTGAGTATCTATAAGAAATTTAATAAATATTTTGTTTATTGCGTTGAATTCTACAAAATACGAGCATAATTTCAAGATCTTACTTTTATTCTCCTCAGACATTCTGTTAATGTCTTATGGTACATTTCCGTTGTTGCCTCAAAGCTTGGATTTGTTGGATCAGGATAACCTAAAGCAGTTGCTCGCGCACGTTCCTGATCAATGTAAGCGCCACGCACCAACTTTGCACCGAAGTAGAAGTTTTGACGTTTGGCTTGTTCCAAATCCGTGACAACCTAAATACGACGCTGTGATTAGCAAACAAGTTGTACTTGATTGGGTATTTACACGACTTACCTCCCGGAAGGCTTCTCTTAAGTAACACTGGTAAGTGTTGAATACGATAGCTTTTTCCTTGTTGTATTTTCTCATCATTTCAAGCGTAATTCGAGTAATAGCAGGTTGGAAATAAGTTTGTTCGGCATCGATCATAATGCGAACGTCTAATTCAGCAGCAGTCTGTAACAAATAGTATTAAAAATATTTTATCTCTTTTATTGTAAAATAATAAAAATATGAATAAAATCGATAACATTAGTTGAAGATTGACACATTTTTGCTTATATCTTTATGTTGAGAAGAGCCAAGGATTGGAGGATTTTTAGAATTTCATTGTGTTTCAGAAAGAAGTCAATCTTACATTATATTTATTTACCTTAACAATAGTATTCAGACGTCTGATCATATTTCTGAACATTTCTTCCTCCTTGGGAGGTATTTGAGAAATTAATCGACGCATTTGCCCAGTCTGGGGATCAGGCACTCGGAAGGTATCACTCAATTGAGAATTTTCATCCACAATGCCAGACCATGGAAACAAGTGAAGAATACTGAAATTGAAAAAGGACTATCACTTAAAATAATATTGACAAAAGCAAGGACGAACGCACCCCTCTTTATCTGAAGTAACATTCTTTAGAAAATCTTGAACGTTCTTGTTGTCACCCAGACTCGAATAGTATTTTTCCAAATCCTTAATCGTTTTGTGGTGAGTCAAAACGTTGCCCTGTCCACCAACTAAGTCCTCCATGTATTTACGAGTGCGCATAATAACTTCGGAAAGTTGTAGCTGAAATGAAGAAGATATTGAACATTTATATGGCAACGTTTTTCAATATTCTTTCTAAAATTGAAGTTCAATCCTACTAGAAGTTGTGGACGACCAAGAGCAGTCAGCTTAATTGCAGTTATACCAGTTCCAAATGTAGCACCTATAAGAGAAAAAAAAAACACATATTAGTCCATAGATCCTCCAGACAATTTAATGATAAGTACACGACAAGCTATTTTGTCGTATATACTGCTATGTTCCATTCAAATATAAAGCTAAAGGCTAAAAAATGAAAAAATTTTTAGTTGAGCATCAATATTGTTTGAAATATTTTAAAATTAGAAGTTCTGTGCAAGGAAGTATTTTCGCTGTCCTTCTAAAATAATTGCATTAGGTGTCATCCAACTACTTTTTGAGTTTACTGGTGAGAACACATTTACAATAATTCTAGGAAGAGAAGGTTGGCTGATACTAGGAGTGATGAGGAGTTACAAAACTGGCTGTATTTTTTTTAAACCAATCAATATTGACACTCGAGCTTAACATTTTTTAAAACATGAACTTTGCAGAAATCTTCATTGATCATCATTGATGATCGTCCATCATTCAGGATGAGTGATGAGTATTGCAGGATTTACTAAATGAAACGTTTAAAGATTTCAACGCTTGTTGAGATCTTTAAGCATGAAAATTATTTAAACTCACGAATTAAAATTTCAATTTAAGGACATAGCAACTTTTTAAAATAACCAAATATGAAAAGCTTACCCTCTGCAGTCGGTCGAGGGAAGGTTCTACCATCATCATCTTGATTGTTAAGGTTAGTTGATTTTTGAGTGATATTAACATATATGTGGAACATTGGATTTGTTAGTTTTTTGCGCCAATTCAATGGATTGCCAATTGAGACAAAAACAGAAATAAATTATAACAAAATACAAATTATTAAATTCATATTAAAAAATTTAAATGAAAGCAGAGCAAATGATATAAAAACCACGGTACGAAAAGGCTCACTCGTGAAATTACACAATAAGGCATATAACATAGCTCATTACAGATAATACTCGCCGTGTACATTATAGCACTTAACTCAATTCTGGATACAGGAGACAATTTGCATACACAACGTAAGCTTTTAATATTTTTGGGGATTACAATAGGGACAAATGTTTTTATTTTTAAGTTGGCACTACTGTCACTGACATCTGTGGCAAATTACACGTCAAAATATTCATAAGTGTTTGGGATACGCGTCCTTTTGTAAATAGCTAAAAGTGAATTTTTTGTTTTTTTTTTATGTCTGAAAGTATTCAAAACGCAGTTCCATTAAATTTTGTGTGCGGAATGAAATTTCTGCTGCCGACATGTTGCAAAGGTTGCAAAAGGCCTTCGGTGCAACAAGCTCTATCGAAAACAAGAGTTTATGAGTGGTGAAAAATGTTCAGAGGGTCGAGATAGCGCTGAAGACGAGACACGGCCAGGACGATCATCAACATCAATTGATGAGCTACTCAACAAAATCAAAGAATTAGTGCTTCAAAATCGTCGATTGACAGACCTTACTGACTTTGTTGGAATATCGAAAGAATCAGTGAAAACTATTTTGATTGGTGCCAAAAACGCACTCGTAATCTGAGATCATTTCGCCAAAAAATCGACCCATAACGTTCCGCGTTTTCGCCTGACTTGGCATCATGCGACTTCTGGCTATTCGCTAAACTCAAGAAACCACTCCGTGGACGCCGTTTTGAATCGATAGAAGAGATAGAAACCGAAACGAAGAAGGAATTGAAGGCTATTGAATATTTAATGAATATTTTGACGTGTAATTTGGCACAGATATGATTGACAGTAGTGCCAACTTAAAAATAAAAGCATTTGTCCCTATCCGAATCCCCAAAAAATTTATATTAAAATTTCCAGGTATTTTTTATCCACAGTAGTACGTTTCGGTACGCGGAGAATGGAATTTAAATTTTAAAACCTCGTCAATATGTGTGCATTGTGGACGAGAGCAGTAAAATACTATGAGCGTCAAAAGTGAGTTAACACCAATTACATAAGTTTTCAATTCTTATAAGATTACGAGATCAAAATAAAGAAAACAGCGATCCAATTTAAACGAGCTTAAAGGTTCATTCAATATAAACAAAATAAAAACAAAAACACAACAACATCTATGCAGCTTACATTTTTGAGTACTGTTAAACAAAAACACACCATATTTTGCGCGTCAAAAGTAAGGCAACACTTGTATTTTGAATAGATTGCGTGATTATACCGTTAAATTCGCAGTTAGTTTTGCGCATAGTTTAACTTCAACAAGGTTAAAAATCATTTCTTTTATACAGTCATAATTATTATCTGCAGTGAAACAGTCAATATACAAAAAAAAAAACAAAATAGTGTTCAGAAACATGATAAATGAGATCTCCTTAGAAACAAGGCAAATCATTATAGATTTGAAGAAAAGTGGCAAATCTTTGCAAGAAATTTAAAAAATTGTTGAAAGGCATCCAACATCTTTAAAAAAAAAATCGTGGATAAATTTGAAAACTATAACCAATTAGAAAATTTCAAGCGTTCAGGTCGACCAAAACGTTTAAGTGAAAGAGAAGTAAAAGGAATAATTTCCTCTGTAAGAAAAAATCCTGGAACCAGTGCGGTGTAAAATGCTAAAAGCATCACAACGCTTTTCGAAAAAGTCGTAAGTGCCAGCACCGTAAGGAGAATTTTGCATAAAAATGGTTTTTTTTTGCCGCAGACCCCGAAAGAACTCGTTCATTTCAAAAGTAAATAAAACAAAACGGCTAAATTATGCTGAAAAATAATAAAAAAAAGATATTTGCTTTTGGAACACTGTTCTTTTTGCTGATGAAAATTTGAGATATTTGGTTTAGAAAAGCATAGGAAAATATGGAGAAAAAAGAATTCATAGTACGATGAGCAAAACCTTCAAACTACTATAAAACATGGCGGAGGTGCGGTTATGGTTTCGGGATGTTTTGCAGCTTCTGGGATGGGGGAACTTCCTTTTATTGAAACCGAAATGAATAAGAAAGGTTATTTGAAAGTACTACAAGAAAATGTAGCAGCAAGCGTTGCTTAACTGCGTTTGCCTGGGCATTGGATCTTTCAGCAAGACAATTTTCCCAAGCATTCTTCACGCTTGGCAAAAGAATGGCTCCTATACCGAACACCAAAACAGTTGGACCACCCCCCCCCCCCCCCCCCAATCCCCAGACCTTAATCCAATTCAGCATATTTTGGATTTCTTGGACCGGCAAATACAAAAAACTTTACCAGTAAAAAATCCCTTAAAGCTGCGCTTCTAGAGGAGTGGAAAAAATACCTGTAGAGTACACAAAAAGTTGGTAGAATCAATGCCTCGAAAGCTGCAAGATATTATAAATTCCGAAGAGGGCCAAACAAAATATTAAATGCATTCAAATGTACAGTGTTTTGCCTTTGAATTTACTTTAAATACAAGTTTTGACTCACTTTTGACGCGCAAGATATGATGTGTTTTTGTTTAACAGTACTTAAAAATGTGCCTTACATAAATCTTGTTGGCTTTTTGTTTTTATTTTGTTAAAATTGAAAACAGTTTGTGTAAATTAAATATATGTGTCTTTTATTTTGATCTCATAATCTTTTGATAATCAAAAACTTAATTGGTGTTGACTCACTTTTGACGCACATAGTATATTTTAGCGAACGAGCCCACGAGCTCTAACGATTTCTTGTGTTCGATTTTAAATTTAACGCTCATAAGCGCAAGTAAACGATTCTGTCCTCTGACAGAAACAATAAATACAAAAATAAATAGATAAAAACAAAACATAAAGCGGTTATATGAATAAAAATACTAACTACAGCTTAAGCCATCGATATATTCTATTTTATATATTTTGATAAGGTTTTTCTTGTATGAGTCGCTGAGGGACAACGCAAAAAATACAAAATATAGTTGAGGTGTCAACACGAAGGAAATGAATTGTTAATGCCAACTATCAAGAAAATTTTCATATTTTCAACACATTTCTCTAAAAAGCTATCCAAGCGACTATTTCACGAAATTTTTTGATAATACAGGGGTGTTCCAATAGTAGGTGTGGTATTTTGTTATCGATTAAAATCTGCATTATCGCCCCTTTCTACCATATTTTATATCATTAGTCATTGTGACAGTATAGGATTTTAGTTATGAATTGCTACATGAAAGAACAACGCATTGAAATCGTCGAATTTTTGATCTTAAATTCGAAATTCCAAACGATGAAACGCTACGATCGATTCCCCAAAAATGGGGTCGCAATCACCAAATTAGTGAAACATCTGCGCAACATTCTGACCCAGTTATTTTATCAAACTGGGTCCGTACTTGATGTTCCGAAGTCAACCAGAGTGCGGTCATCACGCAGTGCTGAGAATATTGTTGCCGTAAGTGAAAGTGTTGATGATTTTTTTTTGCAAAGGACACGAAGGATAAAGTCTATGTGAATGATCCGAATACGATTCCAGACTTGAAAAGAAATATTACATCGGTGACTCGAGCCATTCCGGAGGCCATACTGCAAAATGTCATCGAAAATATTGCCGAAAGAGTGAGATATCTACAGAATACTCGCGGTGAATATATCCGCAAAATAATTTTTCACACATAATCTTATTCTGTAACCTTTCGAACGAAAGAAAATATTTGGAATAATTCCGAATCGTTTGCGTTTTATTCAAAATCAAAGTATCACACGTCTTAATAGAATACCCTTTAAATCAGTAAGCTTTATAATAGATGATTCTGTTGTCTAATAAAGGGTCCGCCATCTAACGTTTTTTTTTTCAACTAGTGCTTATTTCGTGAATGGTAACACTTAGCACACGTCTGATTTGACAGATAATTAGTTTTATCCTTCCGGTGAACGAATATGGTTGTGAATACGCTTGAACAACGCTGGGAAATATTGCGACATTACTTTGAATATCATGGTAATGTTGCAGAATGTGTGCGAAAATTGCGTACGGATTTTGGAAGAACAGAAGCACCGTCAGCTCCGTATGTTCGTTATCTTGTGAAAAAAGTGAAAGAAACTGTCATCCTCATCGATAAACCAAAGCGTGAAAAGCCAAAAACAGTGCGTACACCCGAGAATATTGCTGCTGTGGCAGAAAGCGTGCGTGAAGCGGCATCAACATCAATTCACCGTCGTTCTCAACAATTGAACATTTCGGAGACATCATTGAGACGAATTTTGCATAAAGACCTTGGTATAAAGACCTTGACGCCATACATAGTCCAATTGGTTCAGGAGTTGAAGCCAACTGACCATCCAATGCGTTTTCGCTTCGTTGAGTGGGCCTGCGATCGACTTACAGAAGATGCCGATTTTGCCAAAAAAATCATCTTTTCAGATGAAGCTCATTTTGATCTTGGCGGGTATGTAAACAAGCAAAATTGTCGCATTTGGGGCACAGAAAATCCGCACGCATACACTGAAAAGCCAATGCACCCAAAACGAGTCACTGTTTGGTGCGGATTTTGGTCCAGAGGCATAATTCGAAAATGAGCAAGGAGTGGCCGTTACAGTCAATGGCCATCGTTATCGGGCCATGTTGAACGAATTTTTGTTCACAAAAATTGAAGAGGAGGATATTGGAGGAGCTACACTCGATGTTTTGCACCCTGTTTTTGAAGATCGCATTATCAGCCGCAGAGCTGATGTCGTTTGGCCACCTCGGAGCTGCGATTTGACACCGTTGGACTATTATTTGTGGGGTGCCCTCAAAGATAAGTGTTACGCCGACAAGCCAGAGACAATTGACGCTTTAAAGGACAATATTCGTGAAGCCATTGGTGATATACAGCTGCACACAATCGATAATGTGCTTAAAAATTGGACCGATCGTGTAGGCTACTGCATGGCCAGCCGAGGCAGCCATTTGAATGAAATTATTTTCGATTATTAACCGGAAGGATTGTACATTCAAATAAAAATAGAAATTTGAGAAAATATTCAGTAGTTTTTTTTATAGCATTTTCAAAAAAAAAAAGTTATTTGGCGGACCCTTTAGTTATTTATTTTAATATTTTTATCGAAATTTTTTCAAAATCACAAAGTTGCTGCTGTTGTTTTGTTTTTTTTTTTTTTTGTTAAAAAAATAGACAGTTTGAATTTGGAAAATGTTTCATCATAAAAAAATGAAAACAAATTAACTCTAGGATGTGCGGCTGGGCTTTTCTAGACCCGTTTTGACTTTGAGTAGTCGCCAAATTTTTTTCTTAGCTCTGCACGTCGAAATATTTTATGCCAACTACCGCTTATATTTTCTAAACGTAACGAAACCAGCTTAAGATGATTTGCATTGATTTCGTGGAACCAACCTGATATTTTTATGTATCAAGGTGGTAAGTGTACCTACTGGGCCTCACGAGGCCCGTTCGTTAAATGTATGGGAAATGTATGTAAGCTCCTAAATAAAACATCTTCAAACGCAATCGATTTCGTTCGGCGACTCTATTATGCTATGTGTATGTATACATGTGGTCAATTGAGCTTTCATTATATTAAAGCTCGAAAGTTCACTTCTTATACATTTATTTTAGATCTATGCAGTTTTATTTTGACATTGACCGGGTGAATATAGTTTTTGTTGCATTTCTACTGTGTTTTTTTATATTTGAAATGCAACCACTGAGGACAGACTGGTCATGTTTTTTGCGGGCGAGAATATCGAGGATGAAGAAGATGATCCGTTTGGAAGTGATGATGATGCTCAAGAAGACTATATCCCGCCTGATGAAGTGGCGTCGGAATCTGAAAAAGAGTTTCTCATTGAGACGAATGGTGCGGTAGATAGAGACAATGAAGAAGAGGAGTAAATTGTCGAGGGGGGCTTTTACTGTGAACGATTCCCAATAGTCCGTTGGCAAATGGACCGATGGACCATTTGAAGGGACGTACGTTCTCCGATTGGGCTCTGGAAAAGAGACGCCTAATTGATGAATTTCATCACAAAATCATATTCAGTGACGAAACTCATTTCTACTCAATGGGTTCGTCAATAAGAAAAATATGCGTTATTGGTCGGGTGCTTATTCCACATGTGCTTCATGAATCACCACTTCATTCACAAAAAATAACTGTTTGGTGCGGTTTGTATACCGGCGGCGTCATTGGACCATATTTTTTCGTCGACGATTACAATCGTAACGTTACTGTGAATGGCCATCGTTATCACGCCATGATTACCGATTATTTTTGGCCCGAATTGGAAAATATGGACTTGGACGACATGTGGTTCCAAAAGGACGGTGCCACAAGCCACACAGCACACGTTACAATCGATTTATTGAAGAGTTAGTTTGATGATCGTGTTATCTCAAGAAATGGGCCAGTCAATTGGCCGCCTCGTTGGTGCGATTTAACGCTTCTCGACTATTTTCTTTGGGGCTACGTCAAGTCATTGATCTATGCCGACAAGCCGACGACGTTGGAAGAGCTCAGAGCCAACACTGACCACGAAATAGCGACTGTTTCGGCCGGAATGTGTGGCCGAGTCATGGAAGATTGGGTCCAACGAATCGACTGCTGCATACGTGCCCGCGGTGGCCATATGAACGAAGTCAAGTTTCATTCATAAATGTTTTGATAGTACTTGCAGCTGATATTAAAGTTTTTGAAATATCTCAAATGGTTTGCGCTTTATTTAAAAAAAGAGTTGTCAAGTCCTTAATGGAAAACCATTAAGTTTAAAATGGAAAAGGTTTAATTTTGTTAATTTTATTGCATTAAAAAAAAAACTTGTATTTGGCCAACCCTAATAAAAATCTTGGTATTATAAATTACAGAAGATGCAAATTGCGTACAACATTATTAATAAATTTTTTTATTGCAAATAATAAAAAAAAAAATAATAATTCAAGCTATTAACCGCAGTAATCAAGAAAGAAGTTGTCAAAACCACAACTTTTTTCTAGATTCATTTAGAAATGCGCAGATAATATATTTTTTTTTTAATTAACATCTGTACATATTTTTGTTGTTCTTTTATTTTGGTCTATGAACTGATGTTAAATATTGGTGAAAAAAGTCGGCTTTAATTGTTTTGTGAAAACAAAAAACAAAAAGATACAATTTATCATATAACCGAGTGCAAACGTATAAATCGCAGAGAGTAGAAACTGGAATCGATTCATTTACTTATGACTATCGCACATACGTGACTATCTACAAAGTCACATGTTTTCGTTGATTTACCTTTTGCCAAAAACTAAGCATATAAACATATAATTAATATATGTACATATGTATATCAGAATTGATAGATGTTTGGACAAACGAGAGAATCGGCAAAAAAGCATAACCTTGAAATAAAATTAATAAAAGTGATTTAAGAGACTTAAAACAACACAACAAACATGTTCTGTTATTCATAAAATTTATTTGCTTTAATAAAATATTCGTTAGACATTTGAATAAACACACAGACAAAAACGAACAGATGTTTTTATATAAAAACAAATAAAAATATGCCAATTCAAATTAACCTTGTAGAAAATGTATCCGCAAAATAAGAAATACATAGGAGCAAAATAACGACAAAATATTAAAAAAATAAATACAATTTGTCAGACGACCAGATCCGTCGGCAAAATGCAATTCTGCCAACAAAGGTACACAAATTGATATTTGCTAAAGTATTGGTTATTTTCAATTGGCGCGACCGCTGAAACGTGCAAAAATAAAATGACACAATTTGTGCTTCCTAAAATTTCTCCCATATACATAATACCATGGGATGTTCAGTCATCTGTTGAAATCTTTCATCAAGCATATAAGTGGTGTGCTACAAAAACGACACAAAAAGAAATGTTTGTCTAAATGTGTGCGTAAACCTATTTATGTAATAAAATGTGGCATGAATAAAAAAAAATTAAAAAAAAAATATGTTCTTAAATAAAAGATATCTTCGACATAGCACAAATCCTTGAAAATCATATAAAAAATCAAATAAAAATGTTATTTCTTTTATAATTTAATACGATAAAAAAATGTCTCCTTCAACATTTTTACTTCCTGTTTTTCTAAGTTGTTTGGTGAATTAAATGTTTTTAATTGTAGAATGTGGTAAGCTAGTTATTGGATGCTTTTTCCTTTAATCCGGGCAATTCTAACGTTCCGAAGTCTTCATAAGTTAAATCCTATTGGTTTATACCCTTCTTTCGAGTTAAAATTCAAATCGTGCCGATTTAGTGGAATAACTAAAGGTGGACCAGATAATAATAGCTCTGTTTCCGTACAAACTTGAAGAAAAGTTCAAGTAAAGTTCAAGCTCTGAGAGTAGTTTTATTATCTGTCGAAATGAGAGAATTTACTGAAAAGTACGGAAACGACTTCTAGCGAGTTTCAAGCACATAAAAAGCTGATTGCCTATAAACGTAAGCAGTGCCAAATTTATTTACACTAATTTGACATTTTCTTGTTCTTCTTGATGCTTGTTCTTATCGTGCTCGAAGAAATTGTTCAAGCGAAGTTTAAGCGAGTTTCGAGGCTCGAGAGAGTGACATTTTGTTTGTTCTTCTTCTCTTCAAGTAACTTGAAGTGAGTACGGAAACAGATGTTATGATAGTTTTTCCAATTGTTACGTTGCAGCAGCTGTCAAAGTTATCAATGACATTTAGCTGTCAAAATATTCAATAAGGCTATTTTATCATGCATCGAACGTTCTCATGCCAACCGTGTTGGAATTATTAAAAAAATTATCGAAATTCCGGCTCAGTTAGCAACGTGAATTAAGTCGTGAGGTTGGTCGCCATCATGTATTCAGTGCTCAGGCAATCCGTCGCAGCCTGGAAAAGTTTGAGCGTGAGAAAACTTTTTTGGACCTTATGCCCTTGGATCTTGGACCAACCAGACAGAGATAATTCCGAAGTGAAGAAAACAAAGCCGCAGTAGCACCAAGTGTCGAAGAAGACCGATCATCTGAATTGGGCATCGCCAGAGGTTGGATATGTGCCTCAAAAGATTGAGATTGGCTCAGCAGATATGTCAAAAATCAAAATAGCCGTTACTGGAGCGACCATAAGCCACAAGTGTTGGACCAAGCATCAATTCATCCACAAAGATTGACTGTTTGGTGCGGTTTATGGCACGGCAGCATCATTGGATCTTATTTCCTTCGAAATGAGGAAAGAGCCACCGTTACCGTTAATGGTCCTCGGTATAGAGCAATTTTAACAGACTTTCTGTGGCCAGAGCTTGACAACAGCAATAACATATGGTCCAATAAGTCCCGAGACTAAGTAATAAAAAACTTTTCATCAACATAGCCTATTCATCAACATAGGTTCCTTCAAGAGCAATACATTCATTCCACAGCTTTTCTAACTTTTCAATACCGGTTTTGTAGAACGATTTGTGCTTCGCCTCAAAATACCCTTCAGTTTCAGCCATCATGTCTTCATTGGAGACAAATCTCTTGCCGGCAAGCATTCTTTTGAGATCAGCAAAGAGCCAGTAGTCGTTGGGGGCCAAATCTGGCGAATACGGTGGATGAGGAAGCAATTAGAAGCCCAATTCGTGGATTTTAGCCCTCGTTTTCATCGATTTGTGACACGGTGCATTGTCTTGATGAAAAAAAATTTTTTTCTTCTTCAAATGTTGCCGATTTTTTATGATTACATCCTTCAAACGCTCCAACAACGCTATAAAACAATCGCTGTTGATTGTTTTTCCCTTTTTGAGATAGTCGATCAACAAAATTCCATGCGCATCCCAAAATACGCCTGTTGTGTTTTTGGTCGCTTTGGCCTGCATTCATCGGTTGCTCTCCACTCAGCTGATCGACCGTTTTGATTCCGGTGTGTAATGGTGGATTCATGTTTCATCCATTGTCACATACCGACGCAAAAATTCATATTTATTCTTTGTGAACAGTGCCAAACAGCTCTCCGAATCATCGACACGTTGTTGTTTTTGATCCGGTGTGAGAAAACGCGGCACCCATTTGGAAAGCAGCTTTCTCATCGACAAATGTCGCTGTAATATTGTTCCCACACTGCCTTTCGATATCTTCAGAGCCTCAGCTAGCTCGCGCACCATCACTTTACGGTCGACTAATACCATTTTGAGTACTTTTTTTATGTTTTGCGGAACAACTGCCTCATTTGGGCGTCCTGAACGTTCATCATCATTTGTGTCTGTACGACCAAGTTTAAACTCAGCATACCTTCGGCAAATGGTTGGTTTTGACGGAGCAGAGTCCGAATAACACTTTCGAAGCCATTGTTCAGCTTGGACGTATTTTTTCTCATAAAAAACAGTGATAAATAAACACACGGAATTGCTTTGAATCCATTATTTTGAAAATATCAACAGTAACGTCACTTAAATCACTGCAACTTCTACTTGTAGGTTGGAACTATCGAAAAATTATATCGATATTTCGTTAGAGGTACCACCTAGTAGTTAGTCTCGGGACTTATTATACATGTGTTATATCCGAGCTGTGGTTTCAACAAGATGGCTTTACGTGTCATACAAGCAACGCAACGCTTCAAGTAGTGAAGGAGAAATTTGGCGTCTGGGTCATCTCACGGCAAACGTTCATCAATTGGCGATCATGCGACTTGATACCCCTCAATTATTTTCTCTGGGGATACATCTATTTCTATGTCTACGCTAACAAGCCAATCACTTTGGGCTAGCTTGAGGCCAATATTCGAAACGCTATTTCCGGAATAACGCCTAACATATTGGACCGAGTAATCAAAAATTGAAACGACCGCTTGAAGTACAACCAGCTAAGCCGAAGCGCTTATTTAAGTGATGTGGTAATAAATAGATAATGCCATGATTGTAGCTTTAAAATAAAGCCAGAATCAATTTCAATATCTCACACCGTTGTTGTTTTATTAAAATTTTTTTAAATTTTTCTAATATGGTCACTCTTTTTTATAGCTTTGAGCCAAGGATTTCAGGTGTAAAACCAATTGAGTCAAGTCTGCCTTGGTTCGAAATTGGTTGATAGATTAGTAGGAAGGAATGGTCAATCAAGTGAAACAATTATAGGATGATTTTCTATGATTAGCGGAAAGCCGTAGACACAGGCGATTTTGAATCTGAGGTAAGTGTTATGCCTTTACACGAGTCAATTCAAATTATGAGGCAATCTCATCCACAAACTTCTAAATATTTATGAATTTTTAATTTCAGTTGATTAGAAATAAGGAAAGAAATGCAGAAAGTTAAAAGCATAGCACCATGACCTAATTCGAACAAGGGACCTCGGGGGTGGCAGTTAAGCACGCTACCTACTCGATTACCAATGCCATCAATTTAATTTTTCTCTGAAAGTTCACAGAAAAAAAAGAGTAGAACTTTTACCCAAAAATGTAGTCAATTCAGCTAAAGTAATCCGGTGATTTTCAGTCAACGAATTTGATTAGGTGCGCTACCAATTTCTAAATGTTAATTATATGCAATTATATTGGGTAGTTTAACTGCGAGAATAGCTAAAAAAACCTAAATATTTAGGTGTACCTTCAACCATAAAATAAATAAGACACATAATTTATTAGAAGAATAAGCTAATTTTTTTTAAACTATGACCACTTCAGATTAGGCAAGCCACCTACTAAGTGTAGAAAAATCATCTAATTATTTAGATAGCATTCCCACTTAAGAGTGGGAATGCCGTGCAAAAAATATGCAAAAAATATGTTTTTTGTTTTGCAATTTCTATTTTGAAGTGAAACTTTCTTAGGTGACTTTACTTCATTTCGTCACATGATAGAGAAGAAAGATTTGTTTTATAGTAGATAGAATGAGAGAGATATATACATTGTATAAATGACTGAAAAATTTCTTTGCCACCACTGAGAGTCGAACCTGTGATCTCAAGATTTCAAAAACCAACGTCTTATCTATTGAGCTAAATTTCCAATACAGGAATTTACTCTACATACCAATTAATCAAATTGCTGTAGATGCCCAGTGGAAAAATAATTTCAGAGTTGTGGACCTCATATTTTTATATACATTTTGTTCACAAGTTATCAAACGGCGTAACAGCACAGCGGTAAAGCGTTTGACTATAACGCCAGCGGTCCGAGTTCAATTCTCGCATGAGACTTTACTTTTTGTAAAATTTTCTCACTTTGTTTTTATTTATGTTTTTTATAGGAGAGCGCTGTGCTCCTATAAAATTCAAATACGGGAAAAAAACAAGTTGTAAGGAAAGCATTTGATTTATCCACGTAAATATTTATATAAAATTTATACTGAGGCGTGGATAATGCTAATATGCGTTATTTCCGCAGTGTACGAACAAATCGACAACTTGCATTAGGTAAAATAACTAGAAGAATTAGATGATTTAATAAGCAAAATTTTAGTTGAATTAACTAATTTTAATTAGGTGAATTACCTAATGCATGATTGTTAAATAAACTGTGTAAGTAGAAAAGTTGTTGAAAAGATTAGGTGAAATAGAAACTTTCACATTAGCTAAACTAGTTTAGGTAATAAATCAATTCTTTTATTTTCTGTGTTTGTTATTATTACTTGCCTTATTCTGAAATTTGATTATTTTATTATCATTAGGGCTTAGATTTCCTGAAATAATTTCAAACAATGTGCGGTAGGTTCTCCACCCATTATCTAATAAATATGTTGGTTAATTTAATCTTAATATTTGTATACGGCCTTTTCATTATTTATATTGAAAACAAATTTTTCGAGCTTTAGGCCAAGCATGTTGACAACACGACAACATGAAGAACAAAGAAGGCAACAACCAACAACAACGGCTCTGTATAGAGCAAATCACTCAGCTTTACTATACATACTATTTCGTTAGCCGCTACACCAACTCATCAGTAGCCTTTGTATGACTTTACACTGTGATCCACTCAAGCTACTTAGGTTCTACTTATACTGCCAATATACCGAGAAAGTTACCCGGAATTTATTTTTGGCAGAGAACGCTTGAATTTTGTAACTGAGTTCTTATCTACTTTTGATGCAAACTGTACCAAGGTTAACCTAGATCGTATCATACTTTTAGGCATATCCTTAATTCATGTGCATCTTCGAAATTTGATCACAGCGGTTTACCGCTTTCAGAGCATATTGAAGTTGTTGTTATTTTTGCTGTTTAGCTCCTCCCTCTTTGTTAATAATGATGGTTAATAATTTTGAATACAGTAACTCAAGGCCCCGTTATTCTATGCTGCTACTATATATTTTGTAAATTTCTTTTCACATTTTAAGGCCAAAACTCCCCTAAGAACTCAAAAAACAATGCTTTAACTTTTGGAGTTGTATGGGATATACCTCGCCCCAAATGGGATAAATATAGGTACAAACCTCATTAAGCCTATTCATGAAGCTGGCATCTCCGCTCTTTTAGAAACATCTTTTGTATTTTTCTTTTCTTATATTGAAATCCTATACTCGGTAGTTTAGCCTTCTTAGAAGCTGTATTAACTGTATCAAATTTGTTTCTTAAATAAAACGAACCTTATGTTTAATAAATCTAAAATTTTTTTGTCAGATTATGCAATTGGCTAAAGAAATTAGGTATGAGACACAAATTCTTTAAAAAAATACCCAGAACACCAAGAAAAATGTTAAATAAAACACCTTTGCAACCCAGCATCTTTTATTGATACACCCTATACATACCCTTTTGATGTAAAAGTAGAGAATTTATTAAAATATACAATGAAAATACCTTTAGTTTATAAAACTAAAGGAACCTTGATATTGCTTTCCTCAAAAAGCTATTTATTTTTTCATAGTAACCGACTCTATTTTACACTTTTAGTTAATATTGGTTTTACCTGCTTTGAGTTGGTTTACTTGCTGTAGTCAATTGTTTGAATTTTTTTTTATTTTCAGTAGCAAAATGGTGGTTGCAAGTTTTTTAATATTTTTAAATCAAAGAAAAAAAAAATTTTAAAAAATAAAAAAAAACCCCAACTTCAAAATCACTCCAGTTAAGAAATAATTTAAAATTACTTTTCCTCTTAATTTTTGGTCAAATTTGGTAATTTATTTATATGTATTATTATATTAGATATATTATTATTTAAATATTTTTCTAATTTGTTTTATTATCATAAAAAATATTAATTTCATTATGAATAAAAAAGTTTTCATATTCGGCGCTAGTCTTTGCCACACAATCATAATATTTTTCATCCCTGCTCCATTTTAAATTTTGTTTATTTGACACAGACGCTTAAAAAATTTATTTTATTTATTTCTGAAAGTTTGTTGGCTAGTTTCAATTTCTGTCTCTTTATAATTTTTATTAGAGTGTCATGCCCTTTTTAGAATCTTGCCCACTTTGTTGATCGTGCTTTATAATGATTCTACCTAGCCCTATACCAAATTTCAGTTTCCAAGTATCAATATTAACCGATATACACTAGTTTCCTTAAATTGCCATACCATATGTATAATCCAGTCCACTTTTATTATGAATCTACCTACCCACTTACCCACCTATCTGCGTATCAAATATTAATACCTTCTGTCAACATAAACTGAAATACAGTGTTTTTCTAATGGTGACACGCCTATTTTCAGAATCCCACCTACTTTATTGATCGTACTTTATAATGATTTTACTTAGCCCTGTAACAAATTTTAGTTTCCAAGCATAAATATTAACCGATATGCAATAGTTTTCTTAAAGTCCACACCCTATGTATAATCCTGCCCATTTTTGTAATTTTACCCTATATCGAATTCTGCCCACTTTATTCATCATGCTTTGCAATAATTCTACCCATTCTTGGAATGAATTTTATAACCCCTGTGCCAATATTATTCAAGATACAGTTTTTTTTTAATATTGCTACCCCCCCCCCCCCCATTGTTTAATAACGCCCACTTTCTTGACCGTAATTTTTAATCATTGTGCCTACTCCTGTACAAAATTTCAGTAACCTAGTATCAATACTATTCGAGACTTAGTGTTTTTTTAATATTGCCACGGTCCTTTATCGAATTTTGCCCTGTTTCTTGACCGTTATTTGTAGTAATCCTCCTTTCCCCTGTGCTAAATTTGAGTACCTTAGTGTTAATATTAACCGAGATATAGGGTTTTTCTAATATTGACACGTCCATTTGTGGAAACCGCCCATTTTCTTAGATGGGTACCTTCGTGTTCATAGTCTCTATCTGTCGACAAAAACCTTCTTTTTGAAGTCGCTTTAAGTTCGCTGGGATTTCGCTGTTACATTGCCCATTTCTCCGTTGAAACAATCTTTCGGTGCAATTTTTGATCGAAGGCTGGGAAACGCGGCACCTACCAGAGCTTCCCCACGCATAAAAATTAATGTGCCATATTGTGATACGATCAGTTGGTATCCCACTCACTTGGCTCAGCTATTTCAATATTTTTCAATCTGCTTCATATTTCAATGTATTCTACAATGGTTTAATACATTTTTTCAATAATTTTGGTCGTTGAAGCCTCAACAAACTTTCTGAACAAACTTGGAAAATTTCCTTAATTTAAAAATCTTACTGTTTGACCGTTGAATGTGGTGGGATGATTTTTTCAAAGATGAATCCATTTCTTCTTTGAATTTAATTAGTTTAAATTTTAATTTTAATTAGACTTTAAAATAGAAATATGATGCTCTTCCAATTATTCGATAGAGTGTCAAACGTATATTAACAGCATCCAACCTAAAGTTGTTATGTAAGCTAGTCAGAGACATATAATATACCATAGAATACGAGTCAAAAATTAGATATAAAAGTATCATTCCTGGGTCAAGTTGAAAACTTGTCAAACCATCCTCGTATGAGGAATCATTCAATGGAATTGAAATAATAAAATACGAAACATGGAAATGTTTGAGAAAGTGTTTTAAGCCACATTGATAAAAATGTTTTTGAAAATTCCTCAACCCATACCACAGCCATAAAAGGAGAGGGGAAAGAAAATATAAAAATGAACACTCTAAATATTGTATGGTTGTAATCGAGAGTCAGCCTACACAAAGCTCTAACTGTGCTCTAACTGGACTTCTTGATACTGACGATATTTAAAAATACACATATATAAACAAAGGATGGCCCCGTTTTGTGGGTAACTGTTAAATATCGAAGCCATGCGTACACTAAGGGAAAAAATATTAAATTTATCCAAAAACTTTTTTAATTTATCCAAATAGCGAGTAATTTTTGCACCAATAACGCATTGGCAAAAATCGACTACGTAAATATTTAAAATTAATTTAAAAACTTTTTAATTAAATAAAATATTAAAATATTTAAACAGAAATAATAAAAAAATATATTAAAATTCTGCACCAATTCTTTAAATATCTTTTAAAAATTTACTATTTGAAAATAAAACTATCACATCTAAAGGAAATTTATATAAAAAATATTGAAATTAAAAAACAATATATTCAAATATTTCTCACAAGCTGCGTCCATTAATGCCATTAGCATGGTTACTTTATTTTCTTTTTTCGTTCCTTAATATTATATTATTTTTGACAGTCGGTGCAATATTATGACACCATATGTCAAAAATAGTATAAAACTAAAGAACGAAAAAAGAAAATAAAGTAACTATGCTAATGGCAATAATAAAGCAAACTAATAAAGCAAAATATGCAGGCAAATGACAATCGGTGCGACACATTCGTGGGAAAATGTCGAGTTGTCACTCCACCCTACATATAATTGCATTATTTCAGCACGCAATCGCTCATACGTACGGCCAAATATCCCTGTTATACTACCCTTGCAACAAAAACGAAATGAGAATTATAAGAACTAAGGTTGCAACTGCAAGAGAACAGAGTGCGATGCTGTTGCTGCTTGTCGGAATATGTGTGTACGTGTGCGATGCTGTTGCTGCTTGCTTGTATGGAATATGTGTGTACGTGTGTGGTATAAATAAAATTCAAATACGGGAAAAACGAGTTGTAGGGAAAATATTTATATATATAATATACATATATTTAAATAAAATTGATACTCAGGCGTGGATAATGTTAATATGCATTATTTCCTTTAGTGTATAGTCAAAAAACGATTCTGATTTTTTAGGTGAATATCGTCCGAGCCATTCGTGAGTTAGAGCCAGAAACCGTGTTTAAAAAACAATGTACATTTTTGTTTCTTCCAATGAAGCCATAATATACCGAAAGAAATAGAGTTTTGTTAATTTTATTTCAATTTTAAAAACATATTTGGATTTGAACCATCCTGTATACTAGACTAGAACGAAACAATTTAAATGGTCTGGACCATTTTTTTAACATTAATATAGAAGAGGCTAATAGAAGAGGATATCCTTATAGAAGAGGAGAAAAATATTAAGACAATATTAAGACAACATTTTTCTTCTCTTCTTCAATTTGTAAACTTAAAGCCAGTGTTATTCCTTTACCACATTTCTAGTTATAAGGCAGTCCCATCCACAAAATTCTCTACACCACTTACAACCTTTAAGTTGTAAATAATTATGAATTTTAAATTTAATTTTATAAATAAAAAAAATGCAGAAGGGTTAAAGCACAGGGCCATAGTCTGGCCGGGATTCAAACCCGGGAAACCCTGGGGTGGCAGTAATGAGCGCTACCACTAGACTTCCAGGGCCGCCAGTGCTATGTTTGGAATAAGATATAAACGAAGATTTTTTCTAAAATTTTGTATGAAGTAATTAGAATTTATGGAATTTATGTTCATAAGAGTTCATAAATAGTTCCAAATTTGGAATTGATTCTTTAATTTACGGAAAAAAAGTTTTCCGAAACTGTGCGAATAAAATCTTCAAAGATCAAAATGTCATCAAAGCGTACAAAATTGAGTAAAATTAAGCTACATTTTGCTACATAAGCTACTAAGTCCGCTACTTTACTGCCAACAATTTAATTTTTAAAAATGGAAACAAAATGCCTGTCTAAAGTTACCTACCTGAAACAGCTTCCAGGCATTTGATAAATATTTCCATATTTTTCTCGCAAGTGGCTTCATTCAGATAGAAATATGTTCTAGCACTGCTGACCTTGTAGCGGCGATCTGCAAACGATTTGTCGACATGATATTGTGTCATAACTTCCTCGTCCTTAATATCGCCGGCACTCGATACAGAGGATCTGTGTGTACGAAATGAAAATATATTGAAGGCTGATCGTTTCTGGCAACCGTTGTTGAACTTACTCCACTTCACGTTTCTCTGCCTCTTCCTGACTTATGTCTTCTTCGACGGAGTAATCAAGAATTGGTTTGACACCAAAAGATCGCAATCTTTAAAGTTTAATCAAAAGAAAAGCGTTAATAAATGATGTTTAAAAATGAAAAACACAAACAAATACATATGTATGTTAGTATAAAATGTGTCTTCGATGTTAAGGTTTTGGAAATGAAATGGCTACATTATTATATTAAAGTTATATAGTTACTAATTCAGTTATGATTTTTCACATATTAAGAAAGAAAATTGGGTTGATTAGTTAAAAAAAAAAAAAAAAAATATACATATATATACATATATGAAAGTTAAAGTATTTTATTGTTAGCGCAAAGCTTTCAGCTGAGCAAACGTTTCAATTTTCATCACGAGGGTTCCTTGTGGGATGTTAGAGCATGGCATTTGTTAGGGAGAATTCTTAAAATTAAGGTTAGTTCAAGCATTTGTGATGGTGTTGCTGTGCAAAATAATTGTTCGAAACAGCCGTGGACTGAAGTAAATATGCCAATTATTTGAAGTCGCGTGTAGAGCTCACTTTATTGTAATCAATTTATGTCATGTACCCAGTATGTCTAGCAGAGTTCCTGAAAGCAAACAATTGTTCGAAAAATTTAACTCGAACTAATTTTCAAATAATGTTGAGTCAGACAAAAAAAAATTCCATTGTTAAATTTGCACCCAAGTCTATTAGGTTAATTTGTGAATTAGAACATTTAATTATATGATATCGCATATGACTGAGTCGTGAATTTCTAATTTTGATTTAATTCTCGCATTTATATTGGTATTTTTTCATGATTTCATGTCATTTCAGTTTACATTTCAATCCATGCCATGCAGTTAGATTTAAAACATTATTATTGATTTAGATTTAATCCAGTAAGATTAAAATAAATGCACTTTAAATGTAGGTAGAAAACACAAAGAAAACCTTTCTAATTTGGGAACAATTGAGTAGCGATCCTCTCCGGCAACGAAATGTCCATAAAATGTTGACTTCATTAAAACTTCAAAAAGCTTTCCACCGATCAAGGCTTTGGTGATTTTCATTATCTACACGCAGCATTAAAGGGTATGAATGTGGCACAAGTCATGTGTTGCAGTCATTCGAGGGTTAATATAAAGCGTTTAAGCGTCGCAAAGATATATAGGGGGTTTTTTATGTTTATAAATCGTTTAAATTAAAGTCCAAAACGTAGAATTGCAGTAAAAAATAATATGAAAGAAATAAAGAGAAAAAAAGAAGTGTGAGAATGCATATAAGCAGTGAATTTACCTTTCAAGTGTGGGAATAATTTTGATTTGATCCTCTCCGGCTACGAAATGTCCATAAAATGTCCCTTTCATAAGGGCTGTAAAGAGTTTGTCACCCATTATTGCATTTGCCGCTTTCATTAGCTGTGAATATTTCATTTTGTTTTTAAGATAAATTCAAAATTTATTTAGAATTTTTGACAATTTATTAAAAAAAATATCATTTTCTTCAGTAATTAACAAAAAATGGTGAGAATTTAAAAAAAAAAAAAACAAAGAACTTTAATACTTTAATGATAAAAACAAAGATACTCAATTTAAGTTCGTACTTCTATGTCTATTTAATAATTTTCATTGAACAAAAAAAAAAAAAACCATATCTTTTGTACCGATTTTGCAGAAAGCAATAAGCTAAGATAAAGCTGCTCCGAATCACTTGTCTTGTTTTTAATCTACATTTTAAGCCGTTTTTGACGATTTTTAGCAAGGGTTTTGACTTAGAGAGGGTTTCATTAGAAATGCTTAAAGTTTCTTACATAAAATGCATAAAATTATCTAGGCCATTTTCCAAGTAAAATTCAGCTCTCTCAAAAAACTTTTTTTGTGATGATTGATTTTTTTGAAGGACGAAGCTATTACTTAGTTGGTTCAACATTAGAGAAACAAATTTATTACCTAATAAAAGGGCTGATGGATGCAAAAGTAACATTTATTTTTCATTTCCGCCATTATTTCATTATTATTCCCCAAAAATAAGGCCCTTTTATGAGTTGCCTTCGACGTTCGATTTTCGCTGGTTACACAGTGCAACACGAAAAAAAATAACCATATACGGACACCACTACGTGATAAAAGACTAAAAAAAAAATACCCGTGTCTCCCAATTTTTCCCAAAGTCATGCACTTTTTTGTTTATGGGCCGCCAAAGATTTGGGGCTTCGGTATCATTTTCGCAAAAAAGTGATAATTTTCTCGGGCTCATATCTTGCAAACCGTTCAGAATTTCGATTTACTCTCTGAGGCAATGTGTAGCTCTTGTCATAAAGAACAAAAATTGCGAACATATAAAATCAAAAAAACTTCACCTTCCGGATCAAAATCGCAAAAAACTTAAAAAAATTCGATTTTTTTTTTACCTTTTTTCCCGTGTTCAGGTCCATAGGTAGCAAACCGTTCAAAATTCAAGGAAACAATCAACTACAAAAATTTACCTAAGATCTCAATAAACAAATTTCTAGAACATATAAACTTTCTAGAGATGATTCTTAACACTGTTTAGGTAGAACGCAAAAGTGAAAAAAGTGACGCGGTGAAAGTTATATAAAGTGCTACAACATAATTCGTACACAACAGTGGCAACTGACAGTTTCAGTATGCAGTGTGAAAAAATTGATTTATTTTGCTACGTTTGCGTTCATCAAACCAGAAAAAGACATCTACAAGATTTCAGAAGGAAAAGAATCTTTTAACTAGTGAATTCAAAAGAGCATATACATTGGTTTTCGACGAAGTGGACTTGACCGGTGAAAATTACACACCTAAATTTTTGTAGTTGATTGTTTCCTTGAATTTTGAACGGTTTGCTACCTATGGACCTGAACAGGAGAAAAAAGGTAAAAAAAATCAAATTAAAAAATTTTCGGCAAATTTTTCACTTTTGCGTGCTACCTAAACAGTGTTAAGAATCATCTCTGGTGGTGGTGTCCGTATATGGTTATTTTGCCATGACTTAAAAAATTACACACAGTGTTATCGAACTGCGAATATCGAATGCCAAATTTTTATTATGAGCAGTGCAACCCTGTCGAAATTTTCACTATTAGTCGGATTTTCAATCGAACTGAATTTTGCTTCCGATTTTGTACATAATAATAATATAATAAACTGGCCATTTCAGCCTTTGAAAGGACTTTGACTGAGATTCTTAAAATCAAATTGTGTTGTGCGTGTTATTGAATGTTTGTATACAATTGATCGAGAACTGGACCTATTAGTTTTATGCCGACTCCGAACGGGTAATGTGCATGTTCTCCAGGAGCTTTACATGGCATTATTTACTCTCTGAGGTTTTCCATTGTCTGCAGAGAGGTAACGACCGAACAGAAAAATTAATTCAATTGAAAAAACTGTCTGTGTCAGATGGAATGAACCAGGGTTCTCCGGCGTATGGGTCACGCACTCTACCCACTGCGCCACGGCCGCCACCCTTGTACATGCTGAGTGATAATTGTTAAAACTGTAAGTATTTTGTGATTGTTTTTTGCTTTTTGACGACTACAAAATAATTTTCAACTGTTTTTGTAAATTTAATGCAGGTCAAAGGTGATGACCAACAAATCGCAGTTAGAAAAACTGGTATCAATTATGGAAGTGATCTCTAATTGCAAAGGATATTTGTTCCAAAATTCTGGTGGCAATAAAATGTGAAGAATTTACACTGGAGTTTAATTGTTTAAGACCAACAGTTAGAACAACAAAATGGATTAAGGTTAGCTTAATTAATATATGATATCTGTCGAAACAAATCTGAGCACTTGCTTTTTTTCAAGTGTGGGCTGACATGAAGTCAAAAAGAAAAAAAAAAATTATCCCAAAACACAGCCGAATACCGAGAAAACGCCTTCTTGGACAGTCGGAAGTTCTGTTGAAATCTGTAAGCAAATTTTCTAATGTTGTGGATGTCAAAACATCTCTTAAAGGCACCACTTACGTGGTGAAATTCATTTCCGAAGGATTGGAAGCATCCCTTAATCGTTATCTAATTCCAGCCAGTTCCGTCAAGCTTTTATCCTCTTCCGACGAATTGTCGAACAATAATTCCGTCGTTGTCAGAACTATATTGCTCGTATTTTTTTCCAATTAATTTTTAAACAAATGGTGGTTAGATTTCAAATTGATGATCAGCTGATAGAAACATGGTATAATAATAAAAGGTAGCATTGACTACTGCTTATTTTCTCTTCTACAAGAAAACATCTCCTGTCAAAAACTGCTGTTTGTGAAAATGCATCTGCAGCTGCTGAAGTTATTTTTTGTTTTTTAGTTCAGCGTTCTCAACATTGTTTGTGTTTTCAATGGCCGATTGTGAGCACTCTCTTTTTGAGTATATTTTTTGACAGGAGATGGTTTCCCAAGCAACTGTCAATGCTACCTTGTAATTATTATAAAATAAAATAAATATCTGGCCATTTCAGCCCTTGAAAGGACTTTGACCTAGCTTCTTATGATCAATTGTGTTGTGCGTGTTATTAAGTTTGTACACAATTGACCGAGAAATAGACCTACAGGCTTAACGCCGACTCCGAACGGCGATGAACGAAATGTTCTTATTCTCAAGAAGCTTTACATGGCATTTTGATTACTCTCTGAGGTTTGCCATTGTCTGCAGAGAGGTGGCGGCCGTACAGAAAAATTATTTTAATTCAAATAATTTTCTGTCGATGCTGGGGTTCGAACCTGGGTGTCCAGGTTCTTTGACATAGCGGCCACGCACTTTAACCAACTACGCCACGGACGCCACACTTACCAATAGTAGCCCTAAAAACAGATTTACCAACTTGAGTCTGATACAAACAAAATCGTCTCAAATATAGTATTTTTATTGATTTGCAGACGACCAAAGTGGGTGTGACATTTTTTACCAAAACTATCCTATCTTTCAAGCTGAAACCAACCATACATATTCACAAAAATTTACTGAAATCGGTTAGGTGGTTTTGGAGATTAGCGAACACAAACTTAGTGAGACGTGGTTTAATTTTGCTCCTAAGAAAATCTCAGAGTTTATATTATAATGCTTTCATACGAAGCATTTTCATAAATAAGTTTTACTCGATTATATTTTTTATATACAAAGAGAAATAAAGCCTTTAAAAAAATATTTTTTTATATAACACATTGCGTGCCACGTCGCTCATATATGGGAGACACACTAATTTCGCAAATTTTTTCGCTCATTTTTGAGAGATACACATGTCTCAACATCTCTGACTGTTTGGCTATGTATATAAAATATAATACCCGCTTCGTGTATTTCTTATTTATTTTATCTTATTTTACTCTTATTTATATTATCGCGACTATTTTTCCAATTACAGCGTTGGCACGCAATATATTAAGAGTGTCATGACTACAAAAAATGTTATTTGCCTTGATTACTAAAATGTCTTCTATCAATTTAAGTAAAACTTAAAATAGCAAAAAACCATCTTCATTTAGGTTCATGCCTAAAAGTCAATTTATTCCAATAAACATAGAATCTCTTATAATTAAAGAGAATCTACCGACAGACAAGTATATAACAGTAATAAATGCCAATACAAATAATGAAATTTTGCTGTTATATAAGTTGGCAAAAGTTAAATATTTGCCAAAACTATTACATAAAATTGATTAATTAATAATTTTCGACAGATACCTCAATGGCCACAAGTCATAACAGCGAAACTTAAGTTGAGTTAAAATTTTGTTAATTAACGCTTTTAATTAACTGAACCCACAGTATTTTATGACTGTTAATTTAAAGATAATAACGAAATATGAACTCAATAGCACAGAATATACCATTCCCAATCTTAATATCACGACGGCGTTCAACAGCTCCCAACCAGAGCGCAATGGCGCAATGGGGGTTCTATCGCCGTCTTCGACATTACATTCTATATTGATGGATTTAAAATGAGACGTCGAATGGAACTGGTATATACCAGAGCTGTAAAAGAATGCATTAATTTACAATTTAAAATTATTTAATTCCCAATCTATGATTTGAAAAAATCATGAATGCAATAATTTTTTTATATTATTGATAGCGATTTGAAATTTCAAGTCCGAATCAATGATTTCAAAAAATTATTGCATTAATTTTTTTCAAATCCTGATTTAAAAAAATTATTGCATTAATTTTATTCAAATCATTGATTGGGACTACATGAATGCAATCATTTTTCAAATAATTGATTGTGATTTGAAATTTTAAGTTCCAATCAATGATTTGAAAAAAATAATGCAATCATGTTTTCAAATCATTCATTGTGGTTTGAAATTTGAAGTCCATTGAGTCCATCAAATCATTAATTGAAAATTATTGACTGCATTCACTGCATTGATTTCATTCGTTCATTCAAATCATTGAAAACAATCATTTAAGTCCCAATAATATGATGTTTTAAAATATCAGTGTGAATTTAGTGTGAATTTTCAAATCATTGATTGGGACTTGAAATTATTAATCACATCCAATGATTTGAAAAAATAAATGCATTCATTTTGAATATAAATCACATGATTTAAAATCACAAATTATTGCATTCTTTTACAGCTCTGGTATATACTCAGAGAAACAAGTCGTCAATTACGATCTACTGGAAGCAGCCAGCTTTTGTCAAGTAGAACTTCTTTCGCTAAAGAAAGCTTATCGGGCTATAAGTCGTGCCCACACTAAGAGCCTAAATGGAGCCATAGCTGCACCTAAATCCAACTCCAAACTAATAAAGCATTATAAAGCATTGTAAAGATGAACGAGCCAGGCTGATTCACCTATTTGAGATTGCTCTTATTTGGGTTATCGGCCACAGAAACATTTCTGGCAATGAAAAATCCCATGAACTAGCTAAGCTAGGCCCCTCTCTTGATGTTTCAAGAGCTGAACCAGTCCTAGTTCCATTGAAAACGCTTAAGGGAGAATGTATTTCACAACTTAACATAGCTGGTTGCAGATGATAAGTTTAACAACCTGTAAAATAGCAAGAAAAATGTAGCCTTCATATTGTAACTTATGAAGAACTCTCGTACTGCTATTGAGATCCCGATCTGATATAACTATAAGTATTTAGAATAACGACTATCAGTACGGAACATTGGCGCATTGCTGTTCACGCCGAAATAATTGGTATTCCCTTCAACCTCAAATGTCATAGCTGCAATGCTCATAATACACAGGAGATATTAGTACACTTTCTATGTACTTGCCCAGCACTGGCAAGAAGTAGCTTAAGAGCTCCAGGAAGACCATTATTTGAAAATCTAGAGGAACTTTCAACTTTAGGAATTTTCGACTACATTTTTCTCAATCGCGCTGGATTGTAGCTAACCCTGTCGCCAACAAATAGAAATAAGAGGAAGTGACAAACAAAAGAAAAACGGCTCAATTCAGAGTAAAATACCCACATTCTACAATAGATGAGTCTGTTAGATCATAGGTTCTCACATTGGGCATTTTCGCCCCCCTGTGGGCGCTGAAGGTGCCCTAAGGGGCGGTAGAAAGAAGAAAACAAAAAAGTTTTAAAGGGTTTTTTTTCAAGTTTAACGCTTTATTGTGAAAAATTTGTTACAAATTCACAAAAGTATGCGTCTTTTGATGCGATCCGCGAATTTATCCAATTTTGGAGTCTTCAAAAGAGCGAAAAAAAAAGATTTGCAGATATCCTCATGAATTCCCGATTGATTTTTTTATCCACTCTACAGATATCACCAAATGAAGAGATGAAACTTAAATTAAAAAATGGGTACCAGAAGTTCTTTTCCATCATCTTACTTAGTACAACGTGGATTAAGTGCGATAACAAGCCTTTTACTAAAAAGAGAAACCGACTGCATATAATTGGAGAGGAGATTAAAGAATTCTTCTGACAAAAATGGAACCCAATATTGATAACCTAATACCAAAGCATCAGGCTCACCCTTATCATTAAAAATATTTTTATACCCCCACGTTTAAAAAACGTAAATGGGGGTATATTAATTTTGTCACTCCGTTTGTAACGCCCATAAGGAGGCGTGGTAGGTATAGAAAAGTATATATATTATTGATCAGCATCACCACCCGAGTTGATTTAGCCATGTCCGTCTGTCTGTCCGTCTGTCCGTCTGTCCGTCTGTCCGTCTGTCGTCACGATTACAGCCGTAATTTTCAAGCTATCATCACGAAATTCAATATTTAAGCTTTTATCTACAAAACTAAGGTCAAGTTCGAAAATGAGCCAAATCGGATGAAAACCACGCCTACCTCCCATACAAAGTGCCTTTATCAAAACGGTAAAATCTCTTAGAATTCCACAAAAATTAATGCATGGACTTGAAATTTTGCATATGAGCTCCGATATTTAAAGTGCACTCTAAGTATGAAATTCAACCAAATCGGATAAAAACCACGCCTACCTCCCATACAAAGTGACTTCATCAAAAAGGTAAAATCTCTTTAAATTCCACAAAAAATAATATATGGACTTGAATTTTTGCTTATTAACTCTGATATATAACATGCACTTTGTGTATAAAATTCAACCAAATCGAGTGAAAACCACACCCACCCCCCAGTCGAAGATCATTTCTTACTAGTTTTAAAATAATTATTTATCTTTAATTAAGTTAAATAATGTTAAATAAATGGATTTATCAACCATTTTAATAAGTAATAAAACAAACAAGCTTAAATTTCTTTTTCCATAGTTTTTACTATAGAAGTATTTTCAGAGGGGCGCTGAAAAAATTAGACCGATTTGTTTGCATAGTTTTTGAAATAATATTGTCTATAGCTGGAAAATTAAATATAAAAAATTCCAACAATTTAAAGAAGTCCATTAAAGGAATTTTATATAAATACGTCCATTACCTATGTTGAGACTGGTTAAAGAACTTTTTGTTTCAAGCATTTATAATTTTTACCTGCATTGAATGGGCAGGTTTAACTGTAACATATCTATCAGGAAGACGAAGAAGCCAATGTACAGTGATGTGCGATGAAATAGAGCCACGCACTTGCTGATGATATTACTTAATTAACATTTTTTGTAACAACATGGCATGGTCTGAACCAAACGTAGTTTAAAAGCCACTTCTCCCATGAATATTGTACAGTTGATTTTGAGTATTTTTCTCTAATCTGTGGAACTGTGATATTGTTGCATTTAAAGTGTGTGCGTTAAAATAGAGCCAACCAATATAACTAAAAATTTTTTAATATAAAAAGATCTGTTTTAATAAATATTTACTACAGAACGTGAGTAAGAGTTCTCAGTTTTATGATTTTAAAATAAATTTTTGTGTTTCAAACAATTAGGTCTATAAATGGGAAGAGCCAAGCACTGCAGTTCTGAAAACCGAAAAATTATAAAAAATTTGTGTAACAAAGGTAAAATTTCAAAGGAAATGGTTGAGAACGCATTAAAGTTCACACAAAAAAAGACACCAGAGGAAAACAACCCAAAATAAGTACTAGTTTGCAAAGACGAATCCTACGTCACGTAAAAAAAGATCCGTTTGTGACCTCTTCCGCCCTCAAGAAACAATATTCCTTGGACGTGGACAACGATTCGAAAACTTTTAATTAAAAACGGATTGAAGGCTAAACCTGCTCGGAAGATTCCATTCCTGACCAAAGTTAATGTCTGCAAGTGATTTCAATTTGCAAAGGATAACGCTGATTGGCCAACGAGCAAATGGCGAAACATTCTTTGGTCAGATGAAACCAAAGTTAATTTATTTAACTCAGACCGAGGCAGCATTCCTATGAGAAGACCCCCCAATACCGAATTCCTCCCTCAACACACTATAAAAACCTGATAAACATGTCGGTGGAAGTATAATGGTATGGGGGTGTTTCTCAAATAATGGCACATGTCCCTTATTTCGCTTCGAGGGAAAGATGGATGCTTTAAAATATACCAGGATTTTGAGTGAAACCATGATTCCGTACGCAGAGTTGAATATGCCGATTCGATGGGTGTTTCAGCAGGATAACGACCCGAAACACACATCGAAGCGGGCAAACGAATCGTTTAAACAAAAAACATCGAAGTTTTAAGCTGGCCGCCACAGTCGCCAGACCTTAATCCTACCGAAAATTTGTGGCGAGAGGTTAAAATGTCTCTTAGAGACAAACATCCAATCAACAAAGATGATCTTTGGAGGTTAATCAAGGACGCATGGGAAAAAATTCCAGCTACTAAGTACCAAAAACTAGTGGATTCGATGCTTAGGCGTTGCTCAGCAGTTATCAGAAATAATGGATACTCCACCAAATATTGAGGTAGAAATAATTATATTTCAATAATTTCTATTGATTATATCATGGAATTTAAAATTTTTCTAATCTCAAGTCAT
Source organism: Pherbina coryleti (assembly GCA_943735915.1). Taxonomy (NCBI): domain Eukaryota; kingdom Metazoa; phylum Arthropoda; class Insecta; order Diptera; family Sciomyzidae; genus Pherbina; species Pherbina coryleti. Next base: position 109,662,891 of record OX030951.1, read on the forward strand.
GGCTAAAATCAAGTAACTATTTCTGGCTCTATTTCAATTCACAGCCGAAAGAGGACATATTGGATTTTGAATTTTTTCTTTTATGTTTCACACTTAACTTAATTAATTAGTGTACTAATATTATGATAATATATAAAATGAATTATTATTTTTTACCTATTAAAAGAAAAAATTAAAATTGCAAAGTTTTCTTAGATTTTTTGATTTAAATAATTTTTATAGCACTGGCTCTATTTCATCGCACATCACTGTATATTCAAATTATCAAAAGTTTTTTTATGAGTGTTATTCTAATAGTTTTTTTTTAACCTAATTTAAAAAAGAAAAGTTTTCGATGTGGACTACTCTCTCTTTATGGGTGAATACATTTCTTAAGATGCCGACAAAGTGTCTGTAACTAAAAACGACCTTTAAAGTTTTTGCTTGGCAGGAAACCGGTTGTGTAAGACATGGGAATCAATTGCTTCTTCATTGCAATGAATCACACCTGATTGACGTTGGCGACTGTGCGCTTGTTTGATAATATTTTGAGCATGCATTTAGGTATTTCACTCTTTATTTGCATCCAAAAATTGAGCTAATACGGCAGAAAATAAATAATTTCTAACAAAACTCTCACTAACAAAAGTTGTTCAGCGCCGGTAAACCACAAGATTTATTACATACTGTCAAGGCCCATCTAACATATACATTTACACGAACCGGCTACTGCGTCTCACTCAATCTCACCAGCTTCATTGTATTTACTTAGCCAGCGATACAATCGTGTGCTTATTTTAATCTTGCCTGCTGAACATTAAAGCGTCGACTCGTGTGCTCTCTCGCTGTTTTAGGGGGCTTGTCTTCCGTCATTCAACAGCGGCGTAGAAAATGGAGCAATGTCTCGTGATGGCTGTGCGCAGTTTTATCGTTGTGTAAATAACATTATGATGTAAGAATTACAGTCGGTAACGTTGTTCTTTGGCACAAAATAAGCTGATGACGAAAACCTGATGACGTTTTTTGTCCATTTGGTGGCGTTTGAATTCTTGGGACTACCCGATGATCTGGCACATGAAGTTGTTGTTTATTTTTTATTCATGCATCTTGTCTGCTGATGATTACGTACAAAATTGGCTTCTTTAATCGAAAAAAATTAATTACTAGTTGGGGGATGGTGTGGGATGTATATAATCAGTTTTCGTCAATTAGATCCAATTGGCTAGAAAAATCGATTTGGTTATGGTACTCGTATGTTACACAAATTAAAAACGAACAGAAGATACGAAGTAAGAGTAAAAGTTGATATCTACGAGTATGTGTTGAGTAAGTACGGATAATGTGGTATACATTGTACTTTTTTGACTATTGTATGCATTTGTGTGAATTTGGCGATTACAAAGATATCTGGCTTACTTGATAACTGGGACATACTTGCCAAAGTTTGAATATGTGTTTAAATAATTTAACAATCTTTAAAAAAATTAATTTTTGTTTTCTACTTATCTTTCTTTAATGATAAAGGCATCTTTTATATGATAAATACATGCAGGGGTCTAAAATTAAAACCTAGCTCCCGCCGAGAGACATAAAGATTTCGGTTGGAGATATTTTAAGGAACTGCACAGATTTTATGGAAAACAACATGTTATCATTGAAGCAAACATCATATATTATTAGTTCTGGCCCATTTTGAATAAAATTTTATTAGCCTTAAGAATCTGTTTCCATATTGTAAAGCTTTTTGTTTTTAATACGAGTTTTAGTAGAGGTTTGATTTAAAGAAATGTCGAAAAGTAATGAAAACTCGCTTTTTTTCCCTTAAAAAAAAAAACACAATTTAGATTGTAGGCTCTACCATATTTCATTAGAGAACATGCCTCCTCTTATGGACATTCGGGGAACCAAGCAATAGTGGAGTTGCTAACGCATTTCTCACGACGCGTAACCAGAAAGAATGAAATGCGATGTTATGGCAGTGTCTCTATAAAGACGTTCTCAAACACCTCGAATGGACTATAAGAAAATACCTAAAAAACTAAGCCTTTTCAATTTAATTTGAGCTTTTAATTGAACAAATAAATCCAGTTTTTTTTATATTAAAAACGTTCTGTTCTTTGACTTAAAAAAAAAATGAATTTTAAAAGTTGTGTTTTTACTGATTAATTCTCAATAAGATAAAATCAATAAGATTACAAACTTTGATAATGAAAAAAAAAGTTTCTGAAATTTGGCTCGAAAAGATAAAGCAGAAATAAGCCCAACATTATTTCTTTATGTCAGCATTTCTAAATAAAACCAAACTGTTTTAAAACATTTTTCAAATGCGAATTTTTATGTCTCTTAGCGGGAGCTAGATTTTGATTTTAGACCCATAGTTTCTTGGGGAAGTTTTCTTAAAATTCTTCGTAAATTTCATTTTTGCTATACGCCTTTTGACAAAATCAATTAACCCATCCTAATGTACATACTCTACAAAGATAGCTCTTTAACCCTTCCTGAGTCCACTATCTATAGAGGTGAAAATATAGCTTTGACTATTAATAGAAAGTTATGAACCTCTTTTTAAGACTTTTTATGAAAAATATTGAGAAGCGTTATTTATAACGTTCAATAACGATAAAAACCTATTTTAAAAGCTTTTTAAATGAGAGAAGTTAAAAAGGGTTGAAATCTTCTAAAATCTCTTGATAAATCAATTTTAAAAGTTTTTTGTTTCAATCTGAGCAAATACAGTGTTGCGCAAATCAATAGCAACAAAATCAGTGCGCTGCTACAAAATCTTGTATCTTTTTTAATATTGGGGATACACAAAAATTATTAAAGGAACCAAAGCATATATTCATACATCATATTAGAAACAAATCATATTCAAATTTGGTTTTGTTTTCTTTATTAAATTTAAAATTAATGTGACTACATTCAATTTGTCTGAGTGCAAAACAATAGCAACATAATTAATATTTGGTGTAAGACCCATTATTCTTGAATACCACTGCACATTTGCGCGGAATCGACTCTATTAAATTAGATATAGTGGTATTAGGTATTTGTTTCCACTTAAGTTTCAAGGCTTCACACAGTGCAGTTTTATTGGAAAACCTTCGACCAGAAACTCTTTTCTTCAAAATCCCAAAAAGATTTTATAAGGGACTCAAGTCTGGTGATTGTGCCGGCCAATCAAGGACTTGAATCCCATTGTCTCTAATGTAATCTTTGATGAGCTTTGAAGTGTGCTTCGGGTCGTTGACGTGCTAAAACGTACACTGAAGCGGCATATTCCACTTTGCATATGGTAGCATCTTGCTTTCTAAAATGTCTTTATATACAAATTGATCCATAATACCATCGATTTTATGAAATGGTCCGACTCCATCATAGGAAAAACAAGTCCAGACCATAATACCACCGGCTCCATGCTTAAAATTTATTTTGCAGTTTCGGGCTTTAAGTCGTGTACTTGGGCGGGGCAATACCGTGGACATACCATTTGAATTAATCAAGTTGAACTTTGATTCATCGCTAAACAAAACGGTTTTCCATTTTTTAACGGTTCAATTTAGGTTCTCTTTTGCAAAACTGAGTCTAAAAAACAATAAATTGCAACTCGTTGTCAAAATTTCAGACAAAATTGTTTAAATTATATCACCTCAACTTATTTGTTTAAGTTTAGCTCCAAGCAAAGGTTTCTTTGCCGGTCTGTAACTCCTTAAATTTTCCTCAATGGCTCTTCTGCGAATAGTGCTGTGATGGATATCTAAATCAAGTGTCCGAACAACCTCTTTGGAGGTGGCAAATGGATTTCGCTTGAACACGCCACAAATGTTCCTGTCATCACGCACCGATGTTTTCCGCGGGCGCCCTCCTGAATATACCGTTGTTACGTTTTTTGTGATGTTATACTTTTTTATTAATCTACAAACTATTGACCGATTAATATTAAAATGCTTCGCGACAGATATTTGCGATTTTCCCATTTTATATTCGGAAATAATTTGTTATTTTAGAGTTTTACAGTATTTATCACGTGCCATTATAAATTGAACAGTCAATGGCACAATTGGGGCAAAAACAAATCTAAGTTTAAATGTTTATGACTAACAAACAACATGTGCTTTACAATAAAAGAACTTTTGCCGTTGTTTTTTGGAACATCTGTTCTCTTTTTACATTTTTTAAGTTTTGTTGCTTTTGTTTTGCACTCAAACAAATTGAATGTAGTCACATTAATATTAAATTTAATAAAAAAAACAAAACCAAATTTGAATATGATTTGTTTTTTATATGATGTATGAATATGTGCTTTGTCCCATGTTAGACATGCCGATGTTGTGCCGATTTCTCTCACCGATTTTTTGTTCGTAGTAGCGGGAAGGGAAGCGAAAGCGGAAATGAAAAAATCGGCCGTACCAGCGATTTTGCGACGATCTTGTGACGTTTGCTTTTGCTTTTGAACTAAAATCGTTGTTTGCCGTTTTATTCAACTTTTCCACAAAATTTCATCATTTTATGGCATTTTGTAAAGCAATAACTTTATTTTGTGCATTTTAAGCAAATAAAGTAAAAAAAATGCCTCGGCCAAAATCGTCATGTCTGCAAGCAATGGCCGACGAAACAGTGCAACAAAAGAAAAAATAAGAAAATCGGTGAGAGAAATCGGCACAATATCGGCATGTCTAACATGGGACTTTGGTTCCTATAATAATTTTAGTGTGCTCCCAATATTAAAAAAGATACACGATTTTGTAACAGCGCACTGATTTTGTTGCTATTGTTTTGCGCAACACTGTATATTTAAAAATATTTCAAATACAAACACAATATCAAAAATATTTGAAATGAGGTTCATAAAACTTCTTATAAAGGCTCCTTAAATGAAAGAGTTTTAAAAAAAAAAAATGGTCGAAACGTGTTGTAAGCCTTTTATACAGCAATTTTAAACATTTTTTACTGTCATAAACAAGTAACTCCGTCTGTTTTCACGAGCAGCCTGTCCAGAACCAGGATAAAGGAGGATGGTTGCAGATATAAGGGGCTTTTCTAATCCTTTTGACCGTTATATCTGTGTAAAAATAAAAAGGCCCACTTTGAGCCTGCTGTGTGTCCCAGCTCAATCTTAGAGTAGGTTGGACTATTGCACATAGTCCCGGTTTACACTTGTCAAGAGTTGACGATCAAGTCTTGTGTTCGAGGGTGCGGGAATCGTAAAAAAGGGGGAAAAAAAATTTGACCGTACCGTCAAATCATGGGCAATTCGTTTTGTGTTCGTTCGTTGTCCCGCTCCTTTTTCTATTTGTTTTGCGCATCATTGGCGTCGTTTTATTTCGTTTCTATAAGATGAAATGAAACGGCAGTATATGATACACATATAATTGATCGTTAACTCTTGATGTGTATAAACGTGAACGTCAAGTTTAAAAGGAAATTCGAAAAAATTGACCGTCAACTCTTGATAAGTGTAAACCGGGACATAGCAATAGTGGCGTTTATATGTATGAATGCAGCAGCAAAAGCAATAAATAATTTGTTAGCACGGGAATAGTCATCCACATAGTGTAGACGGTGACATATCATTGACCTCAGTTGGTGTAAAAATGTTGGTGTTTAAAACACTGTGAAAATGCCTTTATCTTCGGATATTGGTAAAAAAGAAGAAACGTCACTCTAGTTTTCACATTAAATTGTGCTAAGGATGATACGTTTAAGTTTACGCATCCTAGTTTTCACATTAATTTGTGTTAACGAAGATGCGTTACGGAGAAGGAGTAGTATAATAACAGTACGTTGTACTGGTTATGCTAAGAAGGTAAATCTTCATTTTGCCTAGTCATATACAATTTAGTGACAAAATGTCACAGACAAATATAAGTATTAGAGGAATATTTCCTGATAAGTTGGTGATGTTGATATGGTTATTCATTGTGGAACCATTTACCAGGCTGACTATTGTAGGCAGGCTCTTCGGGGAGTATCGTGCTGGCTGTGGTTGTTCAACGTAGCGAACAAGGCCTATGGTGGTCTGGCGTGGAGTTGTGTTGTGTTGTGTTGACAACCGGGTGGCAATTCCTCAAATTGTCAGAGATTTTAGAAGGTCTCGTTTTAAACCGATAATTGTGGATGGTGATAACACTAGCCGTCCATGATTGGTACTGTTGCGTTCCAATACTAGTAACTATCCATATAGTATATTTATTAATTTAAATATAAAACTTAGTGCGGTGCGGTGTGTATCCGGTATTGAAACTACTATAATGGGGCGTTGGTCGCGTCTGGAGACATGGAAGTGACACACAGGAAATTCGACTCGTCGTATCAAGGGGCACCGTGGAATTAAGCCCTTTTAAGGCATGTGTCTACGTAAACCATTTAAGGATTTCTGTCATAAACAAGTGTTGTTAAAAATAGTTATTCAAAACTTTGTAACAATTTTAAAATATATCAAAGCATATAATATTTCAAAATATTTACAAAAAAAGAAAGAAAAATAAACAAAAGATGTCAAAACATTTCAAAGTATTAAAAAAGTCACGCTAAAAAGATAATAAAATTACAAGATTTTTAGTGATGAGAGTAGCTTCTAAAACGTTTAAATGTTTAAATATCAAAATGGATTTAAAATGTGCCAAATAAAAAAAAAAAATAAAAAAATCACTAAATTTATCAAATTCACAAACCATAATTGACACTCTTTCCACTACAAATCGAAAGAGTTCCTATTTATACTACAAAGTGTATACTACAAAGTTACACGTTTTTGTATACGTTTTGCTTAGCTACACATTTTAAAGATTTAATAAAATATTTTTATGAATACGGCTGAAAGTTTCGAAATCTGGACTTTTTAAATTAAAATATTCGTTCTACTTTAAAAATTTTTTTGAAATTTAAATATTCTAATTAATAAAAAAACATTCAACATTGAGTTAAAACTGTCTACTATTCTTTTTTTATATTTTATATAGTAATGTATAGCACAATGAGTATAAGTAATGTTTCTTTTTAAATATAAATTACGTAACAAGTGATTCGAAGTAGTTTATCTCGGTGCATTCCTTGAATCGAAATTAGATATAAAGATATTATTTTTGCCTATATTTTCCTTTTTTTTTCATTGCGTTAAAATAAAGTTCAAGCAAGTTTTAAACTTAATTTTTACCAAAAGCAGGGTTAACACACGCAGCAATTTTTCTATGTGTAATTTTAATGGTGCTACTCAGACAGAAGATTACAGGCTCCGTACCCTCCATGCAATTGAATTATTATTACAAATTATTCCCTTGACGCAACACTCAAACAAAACTGTCTTTACACGCGCCTTATCTCATAAATCGAAAGAAATATTACGAAATAAATAAATTTCAATAATTGGTACATGTTAAACCATTGCAAGCTGTTTCAACAGCATTACAAAACAGAAATAAATATAAAATCAAATCAAAATTCTTTGCACTGAAAGGCATTAAAACTAAACAATTTTAGTTATAAAAAAACTTACATATATTTTTAACACAGCTGTACTTTGCAATATGTTAATAATTATTTATTTTTTAATATATGATAATGTTTGATATGAAAAACTTGGCGCATGCCAAATCATATGGCAAGTATTTAAAAAATTTGAGTGGAATGTGGCTGTAAAAATGTTTTTAGATACAACAAGAAATGAACGATTCTAATTAAGCAAACAAAAGATTGATCACAAAGCAGTATATGACACTGATGAAAACATATTCGTAGTATCCTGAGAACGTTAGTTGTAAAAAAAATACTAAAATTATTTTTAAGATTTGATGTGGTGGTGGTACCATTATTAGAACTGTATTGAAGATAATACTTAACGATTTCTATGAAAGAATTATGGCAGTCAAAAAAGTAAAAGTATTTTCGTATTTTTTTGTGTGTATTCCTAATAAACTTCAAAGCTATAAGACCGATTGAGGTAAGACTTTTGTTTCTTTGGAAGGAAGAGTGCCGCATCTGGCATTAAAATCGAAATCAGTTTTATTGTTTTTTCTTAATCATCAGTCTTCCATCCTAAAGAAAAATTAATAAAATGAATTTTTCTTTCACAAAGAAATATATTATATTCACACAAAAACTTCAAATTTAATTTGATCCCAGCAAACATTCTGACTCTTAAAAAGACTCTTTTATAAATTTTTGATCTAGCTTCAAAAGCTGTAGAAGCTCAAACACTTTCATTTATTCCAGTTTTATTAAACAGTAGGCAACTACATAGTTTTTAACGCTATGTGTCGGATGGTCGACTCAAAAATAGATTAAAAACTATAACTTATTGAAATTTAAAAGACGTGCTATGTTCAGCTGTTGACAAATAATTAGAAACACTCTCTTAGTATTATTAGCTTTTACTACAAAACAGTTTTATTTTATTTATTACTATCTTTTATTTTCTCATTCATTCATTTTTAACTTATGCTTTCAAATATCAATATAATTCTAAGATGGATTTACTTATTACTTAGTACAGATCAAACAAAGCGTGACAACTAATTGAAACGTTAATTTGCGAATTAAATTTTTTTATATTAAGTGCTATTTTGTTTCTGTTACGTTGTCTTTACTAATTTTAGTTTAATTTGTTAAAAAAATAAAAATTATTATTTTCAAGATAACACTCCTACACAAAGAAGCTCCATTTTTGAACTTCGTTAAGCTTGAAAGTCGTTTAAAAAATGGTTTTTAAGGCTTTATAGCATATAAGCCAATATGACACCATAAGGAATGTTCTACGAAAAAAGAGACCCAAAGAAACATCACTGAATGATAACTAGAATCTCCAAAGACGACCCAAAATTGTAATCCACAGATATACAACGTGATATTGAAGAAAAATTTAACTATCAAAATATATAAACGAACCATTTTACGTCGTTTGGTAGAAGCTGGGCTACATGGTGCTTTGGAGCGATGAAAGAAAAATAAATCACCTAGGTCCTGATAGTCGGAGACATGTTATAGTTCGTTTACATATGAGAATTTAGAGAAATAAGATTAGCCTAATCTCCTACTGTAATAGCAACTATTTACACTAGCTTTAAAGAGATTAACCTTGACATTTCTCTGCTTTGTTTTGTTTTATGTATTTACCTTCAGCCATGTTTTTATGTATTTGTTGTTGCAGCCATTCTTCACCAGACAATTATTTGCCATTTCATTTTATTACTTCTTTATAGTGTTGCATTTTTTAAGGAATTATCACTGTTCACAGCGTTGCAAACCTTTTTTGAGGAGATTAGCAAGTAGATTAATTTCTAATCTCGTTCCGAAGAGATTAACTTTTGTATGGCTTATCTCGTCAAAATCAACAAGATTGGCGAGTTAATCTCCTCAATCTCAATTTTCTTAATCTCAATTTAATCTCTATATGTAAACGCACTTTTAGACGGCCTATCAATCAAGAATTTAATCATCGCTATGTTTCTCGCGTAGTGAAGCATGCAGGAGGGTCCATTATGGTATGGGGGTGTTTCTCCTGGAATGATGTTGGGTCAATTCATAAAATTGATGGAATTTTAAAGAAGGAGAAGTACGTTGACATTTTAAACAATGTCATGCTGACGTGGGATGAAATAAATTTGCTTGTTAAAAGGGAAATTCCAATAGGACAACGATCCGAAGCACACGGGTCGGTCAATGTTTTGGAATGGCCATCACCCAGTCAAGACTTAAACCCTATCGAGCATCTGTGGGGTGAAGTCAAAAGAACCGTAAGCCTTAAAAATATAACAAATATGACAACTCTTTTTGAGAAAGGTGGCCTGGGAGTCAATAACAATCGAGCGAAGTCGGAGTCTCATAACATCAATGAACAACTGATGTAAGACAGTAATAAAACAAAAGGGTTCTGCAACAAAATATTGAGCAAAAGTAAGAACATTAGTTTAATACCATAGTTTTCTTCTAAATGGCGTTAGAAAGATAAGATTTCGTACTAAAAAAACTTCTCAAACAGTTTTGTAATTGCTTGACTTAGTTTTGTTTGAGCGCGCGTCCACGATGGACACCAGCAAAGAGAAAATACGTCATATTTTATAAAACGCAAGGCAGGATACTGAAAATGTGATAGGTTTATGGTACTGATACTGTAACAGCCAATCACGCGCTATTTTGGTTTCGTCGATTCCGTTCCGGTAATTTGGATGTCAAAGATGTATCACGCTTTGGACCAATTGTAGAAAATGTCGAGAAATCATGGAAATCGTCAAGTCCGACTGTCATGTAAGTACTCATTCGATTGCCCAGGAGCTAAACATTGCACAAAAACCGGTTTGGAACCACTTGAATAAGGCTGGATACAAAAAGAAGCTCGATTTATGGTTAACGCAAAAAACATCATTGACCGAATTTCCATCTGCGAATCACTGCTGAATCGCTACAACATCGACCGTATGGTGACTGATGATTAAAAGTGGGTCACTTACAACAACGTCAAGTGAAAACGGTTGTGGTCGAATCGCGGGGAGCCAGCGCAAACGGTGGCCAAGGCCGGATTGACGGTCTGGAAGGGTTTGCTGTGTGTTTGATTGGATTGGCAGAAAGTCATCTTCTATAAGCTGCTCCCTTATGGCCAAACTCTTAATTCGGACCTTTGCTGTCAACAATTGGACCATCTGAAGGAAGCAATCGCCCAGAAGCGGCCAACTTTGGCCAATAGGAGAGGAATTGTGTTCCAACAGGACAACGCCAGGCCACACACATCTACAGTGACTCGCCAGAAGCTAAGGGAGATTGATTGGGAGGTTCTTATGCATTCCACTTTATAGTCCGGTTCGGGCACCAAGTGATTACCACCTGTTCCTGTCTATGACGGATGATTTTGCTGTTGAGAACTTTGCCTCAAGGGAAGCATTTGAAAACGAATCTCCCAATCCTCTGCCAATAGGGACGAGGGTTTTTATGAGAGAGGCTTCAAAATGGCAACAAGCTGTCGATCAAAACGGTGCATATTTGACCTAAATCGGTTATTATAGTTATGATTATTAATCCTTCAATTTCATGCAAAAATAATGGATTTCTTTTTTCTACACCTTATATATTATCGTTTCTAATTAGGAGTCACAGTGAAATTTCAAACAGTTTAACTTATTTTTATAAATGTGCAAGATGAAATAATTTCTAAAGTTATTTTTTATTTGTTTTGTTTATTTTTTACCTCTTTAATATATTTAAAGCGACAGAAAATTATTTGAATTAAAATAATTTTTCTGTACGGCCGCCACCTCTCTGCAGACAATGGCAAACCTCAGAGAGTAATCAGAATGCCATGTAAAGCTTCTTGAGAACGAGAACATTCCGTTCATCGCCGTTCGGAGTCGGCGTTAAGCATGTAGGTCCAGTTCTCGGTCAATTGTGTACAAACTTAATAACACGCACAACACAATTGATCATAAGAAGCTAGGTCAAAGTCCTTCCAAGGGCTGAAATGGCCAGTTATTTATTTTTATTTTTAATATATTTAAATGAAACATGATGAAATAAATGAAAAAAATATATGAAAAGTTAAGTGTTTAGTGTAAACTGCAAGGCGTTTCTAATTAGTTGTCAACTCTATGTCAGCTCTATGCTTCACGTCGGTTACATTTTCCCCAATTGTTTTGAATTGTTTTGGTTTCTATATTGTTAATATTTTCACATGAATTTTACACCCAATGAAATTTAACTGCGTGAAGTTAAATTTGTAAATCCGAAGTAAACTTAGCAAAGACAGAAACCAATATTTACTTTTTTGCATAGTACGAATTTAATTTTTGATACGAATTTAATGGCTGAATTACAATACTGCGTTAGGTCGGTCGGCCTTTGACAGCTAGACTAGAAACAATGGGTTCTTATGAAGCAACACAAAATATGACTTCATGCATTGCGTCGATCTCATCCCGTAAAAATGAATTTGAGGGGGTGACGTACGATCAACGCTATGAGTAGCGACATGCTCTACTAGCTCGTGCTTTTGACATTCCATATTAACGCTGGGTTGCATTTTCGTTGAGAAATGCTAAAATGTGGGTATTCTTGGATTCCGATGGAAAACTAAGATTTTCATAGGATTATCGTGGGAATTTATATTTTGATGCGAGTTTTTTTTTAAATTGATAAATTTTTTTAAATTAACATGCTGCTTAAGTAGTATAATAATGACTTTGATGAATTTAGCATGATATTAATAATATTCAATTGAATATCCTATTAAAATTTATACATTTTTTAGTATATTATAAATATTATTATGAGGGTATTCATGCAAAATGGCAAACTTATATATTGGGCAATTATATATTGTAACGAGGTTGGTTGAGGACGAATACCCTTAATATTATTGTTTGAATAATATAACACACAAAGGAATGTTTTATTTTTACTTTGAAAAAATAATAGTACATGCAAATTTATTGCTGCTAGCAAGATTTGCAATTGCCCACAAAATGCCAAATGATAAATATAAAAGCATAATAAGAATGAAATGATAAATATTAGACATGTGCATGAATGTGTTTGAAAAAAATTTTCAACTGTGAACACTTGTGCAGTTCATTTTGTTTTTGTAAAGTTGTACCCAAGTACTCACTAATTGCAAGTGATTCAGCGAGCATTGTACAAGGGGGCGTGGCAGCTCGAATCTGCAATTTCGAATAACTTTGGAATTATAGGTCGCACAACATTGGAATTAGGTGTTCGGCCTCGATTTACACGTGCCGTTCCACTGGTAAAATTTTATGGGCGTTGGGCAAAAGGCGTGTCACTTTTTCGGCTGCCCAAATTGTGCGTATAACTTTCGAACTATTAGTCATACATCAATGAAACACGGTAAGAATGTACTATTTAGTCTTGTCCTTTGACTGGAAAAATTGAGTGAGCATTGGACAAGGGGGCATGGCACCGCCCATATAAGTCAAACTTATGGTATCAAATAGCTTTGGAGTTAAATGCCGCATAATAATGAAACTCGGTATGGAGTTGCCACTTAGTAATGTCCATCTACTAGAAAACCGAGACGGGCATTGTACAAGGGGGTGTGGCTCCGCCCATACAATTACAACTTTTGATATCGAATAGCCTATGAAAGTAAGTCACAAAACGTTGAATTTTAGAATAGAATTACTATTTGGTGATGCATTTCTACTAAAAAATTTTGACAGGCGTTGGTCAAGGGGGTGTGGCATGAATTGTACTACAGCGCCATCTGGTGTTCAATATTGGTTAAACAAGCTAGCAGCAGAACACTCAGTGTACATGAAAACCACTATATATCGATTTTCTTAACATTTTTACCTAAGCACCCTCTGGTGTTCAAGCGGGATAAAAATTGATTGAAATTGCCCCAAAACACGCACCGTACCAAAAAAACTTGTACACACAAATTTACATGAATATTTCCATACATACTTCCAAATTGCTTTCGTTGACGAAATTTCCTACATTTTACTCTCAAAATTTGCAAAACTTTCGGCAAAAATCAACAGTAATAATAATAATAATAATAAATAGCAGTAATTTTGACAAAAACAAGAAAAATAATGACATCAAGCAATCACATTTTATAAAAAAAAATATTTATATATATATATACATATATATGTGTATAAAAATATCGATAAATCAAAGACAAATTTTTTTGCCATAAAAACTAAAATGTATTTCCAGAAATTAAATTTTAATTTAATATAACATTTTATTATTAAATTGCAAAGCGTTCATTTATTTTGAAGCTTCTAGTCCGAATTTTCACATTAATATGTGACATTTTTCATTATTTTGCAGTTTATATTACACTTAATAAAAAGATCTTAGCTTTCTAAAGTAGGTTTTATGGTTCTTAATGAGTTTATGACAATATCTTTTAATTTTTCATTGATTAAAATTATAATTGCATGATATCGGAAAAAAGGACGTTTTTTGGGATTTTTAGTATAGCTGCTTTTATTGGCATCACCAAAATGACAGACGCACGATCTGTCAACGCAACATTGAGTTTTGCAAAGTTTGAGGTCGTCCGTTTTGACAGCTTATATCGTAAAGTTTTTACAACGGAGACCAACGTACGGTCAGCGCACGACCGACCTAACGCAGTATTGTAATTCAGCTATAACTAACGACACGACTTCTATGCAAAGTAAGAATTTAACTTTGGGTACGAATTTAACTTTATTTGTAATGAAATCACTTGACATCGACTTGGAAACATAGAAAAGTTGAAAAATTTATGAAAATTCTAAAAAATATTTTTAAATCGAAACAAATGCAAATAAGTTATTGCATGTAAGGATTTTGGCCACTGGAAATTCTCAAAAAGCAGTAAATAAAATGTTGGGTCCATGGTAGTACTTTTCAATGACAGAATTCTCAAATCTGAAATGCACAATTTCTATAAAATGGATACCAATACAGAGGTAATTGATGCGCCTTTCAAACGATATAGGACTCATTGTGGCTCAGTTCAGATTTTGGACATTGGACATTTTTGAAAAGTAGAAAATGTTAGGTTCATGGTACTACTTTTCAATGACAGAATCCTCAAATCTGAAACGCAGAATTCTAATAGTATGCATACCAACAGACAGGTAATTTATGTGTAATATATTTATCTTTTTAGCAGGTTTGGGTATGCGTTCTGTAAAGCATAAAAAGTTACCAGCTAAAAATCATGTTTTTTTACCAAAAAGGGTCTTTAGAAGAAAAAAAGGCTCCCATGAATTTTCTCCGAAATTGAAAAAAAAAACAAGTATGCAGAAATCGTTCTAATGAGTTTTTCTTAACTTTTGAGACCGACCCCGAATGGCTCACCTTTTCTCTGCATACAAAACGATCCGTCCTAATGAACATTAACATAAAAATATTACGTGTGTTGTACAGTACTGTACACTGTGCAGTACTTAATATTATATTGTTTAATTGAAAACGCGCCACAATATCTAATGAACATTTAAAAATAACTCTCCCTTTCGATTTTGGTAGTTTTCAGCGCCCTCATCTCCTGACAATTGAATTCTCATGTGTGTGCAGTTTCTGCACCGATTGTGCGTGGTAATTTGGATGTGCTGAAAAATTCTCTCGAAACACTCAAGAATTCACCTTGCGTGGTTTACATTTTGACGAATTGTGGCCTAAATATAGCAGGTGCTACACCCACTCTATATAATACCATGTGCACTTATGAAATACACACTGAACTGAAATCCGACCTAAACTGATCCAAGAGAACCGTAACGAAGGAAAATAAAAAATTGAGTTATTAGCTGTAATTCACGAGAGCTATTTGAAATGAAGATTAAAGAAACAATAGCACTTAATACGTGCCAAAGTATAAGCAATAATTAACTCAATTTACGTCGTTCGTCATAATGTAGCTTGTCTTTGATCGGCTCCAAAATCATCAAGGTGGTTTCCTTTGTCAATCGAAAACGATGAACAAAATCCACATCATCCCACTTGTCTACAAAATTTAATAACTTTTGTATTCAATTGTAGCCTACGATTTTTTACGAATAAAACAAAAATCTCAAGTTACACCAAATATCCCAAGTTAAAGCAAATAACTGGAGCTAATATCGGAAGTTACTGAAATCACAAGTGGACGAAAGTTATAAAACTCAAGTTTTTTTGAATTTTCAATTTCAAAAGTTATAACAGAAATATTATACTAAATATTATACAGAAATATTGTACTGAATAAAACAAATTTTTTTTAAGTTTCAAAAAATCTTAAAGTTATTTCTAACTCTCAAGTTAAAAAAGTGAATAAAACGGTTCTTAGAGTATTTTCCCCCTTAAAAAGTTATCTCCATTTAAGTTCTAATTCTGATTGAATGGATAATTGAAATCATCGGATCTTAGTGACCATAACTTACATTCTTTGAGATGAATGAGATTAATTACAGAAATAATCTGTTCCTTGGAAATAATATATAAACTTAAAATTGGGAATTCGGAAAGTTCAGCCCTGGCATTTGGTAGCTGTCAAATGTTCATTTAATCTTAACTTGTTTTTGTGTTGTCTAAGGTTTGCCATTTTACATAATGAAACGTGTTACCACTGAAAAATGCCTTAAAAATTTTAAATATTTAAAAAAGATGCTGATTTTTCAAAGCAAATATTCTTCAGCGATGAGGCCCATTTCGCACATGGTGAAGAAGCAAAATTGTCGTATATCGGGCTCTGAAAATCCCCAAGCGATTATGGAGAAGACATTATGTGATTTCAACAAGATTGGGCCTCAAGCCACACTACAGCACCAATAAGGGCTTTGTTTCAACTGAAATTAACAGCGCGGCTTATTTCGAAATCTGGCAGTGTTAATTGGGCTCCGAGATCATGCTATTTGACGCCGCTGGACTTTTATTTAGTGAAACCTAAGCCTTAAACTCTTGAGCAATTAAAATTCGTTAGGTCATGGCCGCACTAGTGGTCGAGTTGTGTTCATAAATCATCAAAAATTATCTCAAAAGGATTGAGCCCTGCAAAAATTCCCATGGGGGACATTTGTATTCCATTTACAAAGGCAAACATTATAACAAAATAAATATTTTATCGAAATCTGCATTTTTAATTGTTTTTTAAACTTTACTTTCCGAAGAATAAAATGAACAACCCTGTAATTTAGACTCATTATGTAAAAATTACATTAACTCTTTACAAAGTACAGCTGTGTATAAATATATTTCTTACAAGATTTCCAACAATGGTTTCCTACCTTCATATTGTGCTCAACCAACTTCTCGCTGGAACATATTGCGTAAACGAGGTACGCCCGAATCAGCTCCCAGGTTGTTTTGCTCTTAAATGCCGCATGAGGATCATTGAAACTGACGTCTAAGGGATCCTTCAAACGATCACTGGGTGCACTTTGCTGCTGCTGCTGTTGCTGCTGTTGATGTTGCGGAGGGGCATGGTGACTCACCTTGCTAGCTGGCAATGCCTGCCTGTTGGACGCATTCAAATGCAGGTGATTGCGCTGGACATAGAGCACGCCCTGCGAACAGCTGTAAAGGGCATTGTTTAGGAAGTTCGGCTGCAGCTTTTTTTGTTGGCTTAATTGACATTTCGCCAAAGAGTTTAACTCCGGCTCACAGGACGTGTTCTTATTCTGAGCATGACTAAACTGACGGACACTTCTCTGATGGAACCAAACGTAACAGGCTGCCCTGCTGCTACTTCTGCTGCTGCTATTGCTACCGGTGCTGCTGCTGCTGGTGCTGCGACAATAAACTAAATTTGTTGTACGTGTAGCACAGATGGAACGCAAAAACGCCATTACATACACTGGTAGAAACTTTTAAATATTTTTGTACGTTAGTCTTAGTCAAGCACGTTATTGAATTGCTGTTGGCTCTCGATGCTGCTTGCAACTTGGCTCTGATATTTTTGTCTCACTTAAATGCTAAAACATTGAAATCAAAGAAAGATCGAATCAGGCGATTAGTTTTATTTTGTCTTATTCATAGCGAGCTTTAGATACAGAGTATCCGAACGTTCGACACGGAAGAATAACAATGTATATGCGCTCTGCTTTAGTTTCGCGGCGAATTCACACAAAATCGTTAAAATGCTATCTATACGTAAATATTTTTTTAGCTCGTGGTTTTTTTCTGCTCTCTATTAGGTCGTCCTTTTCGCCGCGAACATGCAAGGGGTGGAAATGTATCTGATAGTTTGCAAAACTTCTGTGTACTATTTACGATTTTAAAAATTTCATAAAAAAATACATATGAACAATTTTTTACTAACAACAAAACTGACAAAAGGCAATTTGAAAACTGACTGAAATATTTTGGTTTAAAATTGTTCGCAAGGCAAATGTTTCAAAGACAATTTCGGAAAGGTACCTAAATGACTGAGCTAGAAAAATTAAAGGTTAGCTGATGGCTTTTTTTAAATTCGCTGTGATTTCATTGGAACGATTATAAATAATTGAATTGTTAAAAAAGTGCTGCTCTTTGATGAATGTGTCGTACAGACAACATAAGCTTGATGTGCCAAATACAGGGTGTAGCGAAGTTTAAATTGAATAGACTTGCTTTATCCATGTGATGTGAAGTTATTTTTAAAATATTTTAAGATCTATGCTTGCGTCCTATGGTAATAACACTTGGCTTCATACAAATTCATACAGCAGCGTTAAGACAAGGTTTATGTAGGCAGCTAGCTACTCTTTAGCTCTGCGAGTGGGTTGGCAGAGATGCTGTAATCAATTAAATAGGCGTATTGATTGAATTTATCAATGAAATGGGCTCTGAACTGCGACTCAAAGTGTCCTTTTAGACCAAATTATATAAATTATTCTGTTTTTATAGCGAAAATCAATATAGCTCGTGTGTAATTTCTATTTTTTCATAAGTATTTCTCTACAAATATTAATTGTTTGCTTTTGAAAATCAAAATTAACTCAGACACTAAAACCCGCGCTGAAAGTTTACTTTTTTCCTAATGACCCTTTGAAATGCTCAGCTATGATTTCATCTACTGCCACATCCAATGATAATGAGTTGAAAGAGATTTGGACAATTTTTGTCAAGCCATAGCAATAAATACAAAAGTAGTTAGGTAGAAACAGATATAAATACATAGATATGTATGTCTGTTTGTCAAGCACAGCGTTCTGCTACTCTGTGCTGTAGATGCTTGTGACGTAATTTTTTTTTAAAAACTGCTATTGCATAAAGGTTAATTCTGAATTTTGCACTCGCACTCGTATTTAATTGAAGCTTCACCCTGTGGCGTCGAATGTATGTATACAATAGCAATAGTTGTTTTTTTATGCCGGGTTTTTGCGACTTTGTCGCTTCTTTAGTTGGCGATTATATAACTTTTGGGTCCTGCAATTTTCACTGCCCAAATAGTGTATGGATGAAACCTTTTGTTTATTTTCAATAAAAATTAAGTTATTATAGATCAAAAATGTCTACGTCTGCTTATTCATTGGCAACCATCTGCTAATTTAATTTCACGTTAGCACATTTTGCTCTGTGGATTACTTTCCGCTTGGATGACTGTTAGTCGAGAAAAGCACGATATTTATTTGAATGCTCCACCGATTGATTTCTTATTTAAAATTGGAAGAAACGATTTTTGCACACTTTCAGTTCTTTTAATTTGAGGAAATAATATATTTCAATTGAGTGTTTTTTTTTAATGGCTCTGTTGTCGATGAAGCAGCCAAAGCAATGAACAATGTATTGCTGTGAACTAGAAGTATTTTTGGTGTTGTTGTTGCTGGGTACCTTTAATTCGTTTCGGTGTCCAGCGAATCACACGTCGCGGGATGAACGGTGCACGACAGACTGAACCGAATCGAGAACGGCAGCAAACTCGAGAACAGAAATTCGTGTTGGTGATGCTACGCGCTCCCAGTCTGACGTTAATAGCGATGAGACGATGACAGCGTATCCAACAACAACAACAACAATAACAAGAACAACATGGCGTTGGCAGCAACAATTGAGACACAACCTCAACAAAAATAGCGGCTCTGAAAGTTCAGCGCATGTCTGTGGATAAACGGCGAAATTGGTGAAAAATAAACATTAAAAAAATCAAGGCCTCTTTCTCTTCGCCTTAAATCAAGAAACTAAATAAAATCAATTATTTACTTGCTTTATTAAAGTACTTTGAGTACTCGTTTATCAATCACGCGATGCTCTAGCTTGCGAGAAATTTATCCGGTTTTTGTACGAGGTTCAGGTTTAAGCATTGTTCATAATGAATTCTACACCGACTTGTTGCGTACCTTATGATTTATCTCTGCTCTTGCTTCATAGTTTTTTTTTTTTTTTTTTTTTTTTTTTTGATTTTGATCACTTTTTTTATCATTCTCTTTTATTGTTTCTATTTAAATTTAAAGAAACACCAACTAAGCAGCAACATAAATCAGTGGAAAAATATTCTTTTTTTGCTAAAAGTTCCATAATGATTTCCATGTTTTGCTGCTTCTGAAGATTATAAAGGTAAGTCTGAAGATTATACACGTCCGTGTCTATTAAAAAATTAAATAAATTAACGAAACTAAATTTCTTTTGGTACAGCTTTATTAGAGAGCTTTATTAAAACATTGTCATTATTTCTGTGTCCACAAGCAATAATCGCTTAAGGGGAAGTTATAGGAGAAACGTAACGTAATTTCAATTTCAATTTCAATTTCAATTTGTTATTTCAATTTATCAAGTTATAAAGTTCACATGTAAGACAGAGTCTTTTAAATGCAGTAAGAACAACCAGAAGCGCAACCAAAAGGGGGTTTTGGGGTTTAACCCCCCCGCCCCCCAATTATTGTCACAAAAAAAAAACATGATAAGTAATAACATGTTTTTATCAAAAGCGCGAAAAACCCAAATTTAAATTTCAAATCGATTGCGGTTTAAGCATAACACTTCGCGACAGACATTTTGGTGCCGGAGATTTTTCAGCTGATTATTTACAAATTGGGTTTCCTGATTTCAGATATAGAAATAGAAATTACTTTTTACTCGATATTTTGAGAATTTACTTGTTGTCGTAAGCATAAAAAGTTATTTACTCGTTAGAAAGATCTCGCTCATTGAGATGGATCTCAAGGCCTGAGAAACTTCTTAAAACGAAAGCTCTTTTTGAGAAATTTCTCAAAATGGTATGCATAATCATGAGATGAAGCTGACATGTCTGAGAACTTTCTCGGTAAATGTTGAGTCTCCTATCAAGTGATCTCACAGTTCATTTCATTTCAAGCAACATCTTGAAGAATCTAGCAGTAAATTTATATTTCATTTTAATAAAGAAAACATCGATTGGTTAGCAGAGCATTTCCTAGGGCCAACATTGGAATCGCGTGGTGGAGCTCTTACTAATTCTAAAAAAATTAGAGTATATTTAAGATTTTTGCCTGATCCTGGATTTTAAAATGGAATTGGTGTTGTATAGTAAAATTTGAGTTTCTTTTAACTCATCAATTAGAAAGTAGGCTATCTTATCATTTTAATTATTTGATAAACTACAGTTTTGTTCACTTCCAGATTAGCTTTCGGATATTTTTTTGAAATTTTAAGAAGCAATGTTAACGATTAATTGCTTTAGCTTGCTTTAAATAAACTAAAGCTCAATTGAAGCTTTAAGATCGATCTTACTTATGTTGAGTTGTTTGTCATGAGCTTGATCTCCATTTTATGCATACAATTTTGAGACTGAGACTGAGAATGTTCTTATGGCTCACTTCTTGAGATTGATCTCACACGAATGATCTCTGAAAAACATCTCATTTTTATGCATTAGACCCATAGACTCCGTTTTTCTCCATCAGCTTGAGTTTTTGAGCTATAGACAAAAACATGAAAATCAGTTCTTTTTCTGTAATTTTGCTATATATATTGCACTGATTTACCGATTTGTATTACGATGATGAATTTCAATGAAGAATAGAACTAGACCTTTCAATTTTTGCACATGGTTTTGCAAGTGGTTTTGAAATAGTGCTTCGAAGAGTTAAATATTTGTAGTCATCAAAAACTGAAGAAAATTTGTCCTACTATTGTAGATGGATTGAGAGATACAACTCGGTTACGGTTTTTGTGAATTGTTTCGATGCCACAATATTGGCAACAGGCAAAATTTCCTGTTGGGAGGATACAAACACATCCAGCCAAGCCAATTTACTGAATTGTGCATTACAAAAGACAGACTTTCTTATAACTTTGCAGTGTATTAACCAAGAAATTGGTTATTCTTCAAACTCGAAACATTGATTTGACACAAGCAGTCGATTTAGCCAATATCAGTTTGCAAGAAGTAAAAAATGTAAGAGATAATGCTGAAATAGAATTAAAAAAGATGTACAGGGTATTTTTATAGATGTATAGATGCATAGATGTTTTAGATGTACAGGGTGTTTTATAGGTATAGAACTTCGAATTGAAATAAAACACAAGAAAATCGTTTTAATGTCCATCAATTTGGCTTTATTGGAAGGATAATTTTATGCCATTAATGTTTTAATATGATTTCGGGCATGTGGCCGCCGTGGCTGGCTCGAATAAAGCCAATTCTACAGGTCCAATTTTCAACCACTTTTTCGAGCATATGGGGCCGTATGTCGGCAATAACGCCACGAATGTTGGCCTCCAAGTCCCCTAACGTTTCTGGTTTGTTGGCGTAGACGAGCGACTTCACATATCCCCAAAGAAAATAATCCAATGGTGTCAAATCACACGATCTTGGTGGCCAATTGACAGGTCCATTGCGCGAAATTATGCGCTCATCGAATGTTTCCTTCAATAAATCGATTGTGACGTGCGCTGTGTGGCATGTAGCGCCGTCTTGTTGGAACCACAACTCATCCACATTCATGCCATCCAATTCGGGAACAAAATAGTCGGTTATCATGGCTCTATACCAGTCTCCATTAACGGTAACTAACTCTCCAGCATTATTTCGGAAGAAGTATGGCCCAATGACTCCACCAGCCCATAGAGCACACCAAACAGTCAGTTTTTGTGGATGTAATGGCGTCTCAAGGATCTCATGTGGATTGTCTTCACTCCAAATGCGGCAATTTTGCTTGTTGACGTAGCCATTCAACCAAAAATGAGCCTCATCACTGAACAAAATTTTGCGATGAAAATCAGCATCGAGACCAATCTCATTTTCGGCCCATACACCAAAATCACGACGCATTGCATGGTCTCGCGGCTTTAATTCTTGCACAAGCTGGATCTTGTAAGGTCGCAAGCCAAGATCTTTGCGCAAAATCTTCCATAAAGTTGATGGACAAAGCTCCAATTGCTGTGCACGGTGGCGAATCGATTCATTCGGGTCCTCTTCAACATTTTGCTCTACAGCGGCAATTGTTTCTTCGGTGCGCACTGTTCGACGTCTCTGCGGATGCGTATTATCACATAGAGTAAACGTAGTGCGAAAATGACCCATGGTTAACCGAATTAATTGCTCTGATGGACGATTATGTCGACCATAAAATGGACGGAGCTTGCGGTAAACTTCGCGAACTGAACCATTATTTTCGAAATAAATTTGCACGATTTGCAAGCGTTGTTCTTTTGTCAACCTGTTCATGATGAAATGGCAAACCAAACTGAACATAAATGACATTAGAGTTGCCAGATTTGACCACAAAATGCCAGTTTTTTCTCTATTCGAAAAACAAACCCCTAAAAAACACCCATTATATAAATTCTGAAAAATAAGCAGAAACCAATGGCTTCATTTTGACGAGACCAAGAGTTGCATCTTTCCAACCTGACGCACAGTGTTGAATCGTATTATCGCATATCGGTTTAGATAACTTTCTTGGATACATTTATCACAAGCCTGAGTGACAGATTTTTAAAACATAGAGGTATTCTAATTGGATTTCAATCACATTTTCCTGATGCAAAAAATCGCTAAATGTTGAAGCTTTAGGCCTTTTTGAAAAACTAATCGAATTTTATAAAAATGATTTGGAAGGAGATTTTGATGACCTAAAAAATGAGCTGAATGTTTGGTATAAAATAAGTAATAAAAAAGATTATGATGGCAAAAACACAGTTTTTCAAGTTATACAACAGTCCAATAAGGATATATTTCCACATATATATAATTTACTTATTATCCTTGCAACTCTTTCAGTAACTTCATGTGAAAATTAACGGACATTTTCAATACTTCGCCGACTCAAAACCTATTTAAGAAGCACGATGTTGCAATGTAGACCAAACGGCCTCACATTGCTTTATCTGTACAGAGAAATGACACCATCAGTGTATATTATTTTAGATAAACTCGCTGAAAGTAAGCGTAAACTGGATTTAAAAATATAAGTTAGTTTCTTTTATTATTTTTAATCGCCTTAGTCCTGTAACTAAAGTCTTTTTAATGTAAAAATAATAAATAAAATTTTTTTTCTATTCTAATAAATAACTATTTATATGTACAAATTTTATCATTATGGGGGCATATAGCTTACAAATCTTTAAAAAAAAATTTTTTCGGGATTTTTTTTCATACAAGGAAAAAAGAAATCAAATTTTGCACACATTTTTATTAACATTTAAAGAATACAAAAAACTTTCATTATTCAGAATGTTTGAAGCGGTTTTCGACGTTATTTGGTTTTTATTTTAAAAAAATGCCAAAAATATGACTGTATCACCTGTCTGGAACATCTGAGGAAAAATTAAAAAAATAAAATTAATCCTTGTTTAAGTGGCTATCGCCTGAACTAGGATAATTTTTTTCCACCGAAAAAAAACAAAATGGCGGTCATCTGAAAAAAAATCGATTTTCGAGGTTACAAAATCGGTCGGTTTTTCTTTTAAATTTGTAACCTATATACCCCCTTATGTTTGCTGCCATTGTGGTAGAATTACTGTTTTGAGTGCAATATTTAGACTCATTTCACCATAGCCGCTATAGTTACGTACATTTTCTTTTATATACATATAGTTATAAAATAAAATCCCCCCAAAACAAATTCCTGGTTGCGCCTCTGAGAACAACATAATAACAACGAGTTATAAGCAACTGATAAATACATATAACTTAAAAAAAAATATTTAGTGATCTGGTTACAAAGTAATACGAAATATTATAACCAGCAAGTAGACATTACAACAAATCAGAGTGATCAAAAATTATTAGTTAAAAAACATTCTAATTCTAAAAAATAACGAAAAGGATAGCATATATTAAGAAAAGTGTTGTAAAAGTTCATACTTAAAGTTGTGGTTATTTTGAATGCATTTTATTCTTAAAGGCAGCGAGTTCCAGATTCTGATGGCCTTTACAAAAAAGAATCTGTTGGAGTTTAAACAATTATATAATGGTATTATCAGGTTCATATTTCTTGTTGATCTGCAAATTATAGCTTCTCAAAAAAGTATTTAACACATGGTCCAATAAGTCCCGAGACTAAGTTATGAAAAAACTCGTTTTTGCAAATACGGTACTTTTCGCTTAAAGCGAACTTCAAGGGACCGGGCAAAATGGTTCGTTTTTAACGAAGTTCGCTTTAAATGGAGACTTGAATTAATCAATTGTATGTGCATATTAACTCCTTTGTAAATTTATTAAAAACATGTTGAGATGTTTTAATTTAAAAAATTTATTTTTAAAAAAACCAGTTACTTTAGTTCGCTTAGTAGCAATATTAGTCTCAGTGAAATACACTTCCACTTGAGCCAAGTGGTCAAGAATTTGTTGTGGAGTGTCGCGTGACTGAAGAAAATCTCTTACATAGCTTACGCTACACACTGCATCCACGTCAGTTGCGACTTGGATTGGCTCTACGTTGTCTATATCGTCGCCAAGGTCGTCTCCACCAGCGCAAACACACTGCACACACAAAAATTAAACACTATCAGTGTTATTTATAAACACATTTTAGCGCTTGTTTAACTTAAAACAGCATTTAAATACGAAAACGTGATTTATAAACATTTTTCATAGTTGTTTAAGAACTGCGTAACTTAAACTCCAAAATTTGCGTTTAAAGACTGCGCAAGTCTAACCTAAAATTTTCAGCAATCAGCTGACCTAGAATGGAAACGATCAGTCAAAATTACTAATTTTCGGTTGCATTTTCACTTAATGCAACCGATAATTGCAATTTCGGTTGCATTTCCTCAGAATGTAAAAGATTATTGTAGTAGAGTTTGTATATTTTTGACATAACACTTGCTTAGTTACACAATGAATATAAATCGTTTATAGATAACAATTTAAGCAAGGTTGCGTAAAACCTTAAACGATGTTTAACTAAACAACTGCTTAAAGGTTGTTTAACGAAATCTAATAAATTAGACTGTTTGTGTTACAGTGTTGTCAGAGGAAACATTATTTTTTACATAGCGGCACTTTTTGGTTCGCTTTAACCGAAAAATAAACAAGTTTTGCATGCAAATAAAGTTCGTTACAACCGAAAGTTCGCTTTAAAAGAGTTCGTAATAAGCGAACAAAAATGCATGGTTTATTGGAATAAGACCGCGTACTTTTTAAATTGGTTTGTTTTAGGCGAAAGTTCGCTTTAAACGGGTTCGCTATAAGCAAAAAATACTGTATTCTTCTTTATTCATCAACAAAGGTTCCTTCAAGAGCAATACATTCATTCCACCGCTTTTCAATATCGGTTTTGTAGAACGATTTGTGCTACGCCTCAAAATACGTTCCAGTTTCAGCCATTACCTCTTAATTGAAGCCAAATCTCTTGCCGGCAAGCATTTTTTTGAGGTCAGCAAAGAGCCAGTAATCGCTGTGGGACAAATCTGGCTCATAAGGTGGATGAGGAAGCAATTCAAAGCCCAATTCGTGGATTTTCGCCATCGTTTTCATCGATTTGTGAAACGGTGAATTGTCTTGGTGAAAAAGATCGGCCCCATTTTTCTTCTTCAAATGGGGCCGATTTTTCGCGATTTCATCGTTCAAACGTTCTAACAACGCTATATTATAATCGCTGTTGATTGTTTTTCCCTTTTCGAGATATTCGATGAACAAAATTCCAAAATACACATGCACCTTTCCAGTCGACTGTTGTGTTTTTTGTCGCTTTGGCCTGTTTTCATCGGTTGCTCTTCACTCAGCTGCCGACCCTTTTGATTCCGGTGTGTAATGGTAGATTCATGTTTCATCCATTGTCACATACCAACGCAAAAATTCATGTTTATTCTTTGTAAACAGTTCCAAACAGCTCTCCGAATCATCGACACGTTGTTGTTTTTGGTCCGGTGTGAGAAAACGCGCCACCCATTTGGAAGCAGCAAATCGACAAATGTTCCTGTAATATTGTTCCCACACTGCCTTTCGATATCTGCAGAGCCTCAGCTAGCTCATGCACCTTCACTTTACGGTCGGCTAATACCATTTTGTGTACTTTTTTATGTTTTGTGGAACAACTGCCTCATTTGGGCGTCCTGAACGTTCATCATCATTTGTGTCTGTACGACCAAGTTTAAACTCAGCATACCATCGGCAAATGGTTGCTTTTGAAGGAGCAGAGTCCAAATAACACTTTCGAAGCCATTGCTCAGCTTAGACGGTATTTTTTCCAATAAAAAACAGTGATAAATCAACACACGGAATTGCTTTGAATCCAATATTTTGAAAATATCAACAGTAGCGTCAAATCACTGCAACTTCTGAACTAAACGTTAAATTGTCGTATAATTTTTACACGTATTGTTTGAAGGTTGGAACTATCGAAATATTATATCGATATTTCGTTAGGGGTGCCACCTAGTAATTAGTCTCGGGACTTATTGGACCATGTGTTAGGTGTCTTTGTGTATAACAATTTATGTAAAAATATGCAGTTCCTACGTCAAGATAGGTGAAAATATTGCAACCGAAAATTTTACTGCTCAAGTAGCTGATGCAGTCAAATTTTCGAAGACAAAAACATATCTTGTGGCGTTATTAAAAGCTTCTTGTAGCTTAAGCTTGGACCTGGAATCAAGTTTGCTATAGACAATATCAGTAGTGGAATTCTGTAACTTAACCGCAACTTCCGATCGGAATCGTAATTTGCGACTTTTTTCGGTTGTCATACCTAAAAAGCGGTATTCACTAACTTCTACTTTGCGAAAAATTTCGGTCGAAAAAAGTTTACGAATTTAAGTGAAAAAAGTGGCAGCTCTACTTATTTATCGGTGAGAAACGTAATTTTTATTCAGTTACTCGCTGATAGACCCGGTTTAACTCGGGAAAAAAATGTAAAATTTTGATAATTAGTCATTGTTGCAATAATTTAAAAATCCAAATGATGAGAATAAGCTCATGTTTAAGGTAGTCAAAATGCAATTTTGAGATTTTATTATTTTAACAACAAAAACAGCTATTGAATAATTTTTTAGCAAAAATTGGCAATTTTTAGGAACAAAGAAAATGTTGAGCAAAATTAAAAAAAAATATTAAAAATATATATATACGCTAAACTAACAGTACCTTTCAAATAGTTTTTATTAAGAATTGAATTTATCAACGAAAAAAATTTAATGAAATATATTCAAAAACAACGGAGTTATTTGCATCGAAAGTAAAACATACGAATTTAAGATAGTTTTTTGTTATTCTAAGCAAACGATGTTATCAGAAAAAGAGGTTGTACTAAAAGTTTGTGCAATTTTGAAAATATGTGAATGTTTTTGGTGTCAAAATAACAGAATATTTTTTTAAATTTATTAGACGAAGATTTTCGCTAGAAAAAGTATGCTAGTAGATAGATTTGCGTTTCTTGTAAAGGGACGGAAGAGGCGTGGTTAAAACTAAGTATGCAATAACCTTTGGATTAAGTAATATATGTGTTGAATTTGAGTAAAATCCTTAAAGCCGTTAAGATTTGTATTCTGGCCAAACCAACAGAAAATGAGTATAATTAATATAAATAAATAAATATTTAAATTCAAAATGGTCAAATCGGCTAAAGTTGGAAGCCAATGGCATAAATGGCATAAAAGCGCAATGCTGCAAAACCTGCAAGAAAATAGAAAAGTTCCAATATGTCTATGAATCATAAAACAATATTTACTTTATTTATTATTACTCAATGCGCTCATGAGTTATATTTGGCGTGATGCGATACAAATTTTTGAATTTGTTCAACTCCAAATCAAAGGAGAATCAACTCTTTGAAGAAATAATAGTTCTAAATTCATTTCACGCGCATGAGCGCAGCATCCATTGTCAAATAACTAAAAACCATTTTAAGCTACAAAAAATACTAGAAATTTAAATTTTTTCATTTCAAATTAATTTATTGTAAATAATTTTAATTTCAAAAAACTTAGATATTTTCGATTCACTTTTCTACAAGAAAATATTCGTCGCAAAGTTGTACGATTCGTTTGCGACAAACTTCCGATACTTTCACTGACAAAATCAGAAAAAGTATTTACTGAAAACCACTTTCCGATAATTATCGCAAACAGAACTTTGCGACACCGAATATCGGCCGAAATGTGTTACAGAATCCCACTACAGAGTATGAAATGAAAAGCACTATAATCTGGAGCACTAACTTTTTTCTTGTATCAACAGGTACAAATGACGCGGTCCATTTCAGGTTCCTAAGAGCATAATAGACCTTACGAACAACATAAAGTGACGAGTTAATAATATATCCTAGATTTTTAACTTTGTCGACAAAGTCCAGACCAACACCGTTTAAATAAATAGTTGGTATATTGGAAAAAGAATAACTAGTTTTGCAAATAGGCAAAACAAATGATTTAAGTTGATTTACTTACTTACTTACTTATCTGGGGCTTACAACCGTAAGTCGGTTTTGGCCTCGTATAAGAAATTGCGCCAGCGAAGCCGCTCGGTTTTAATGCGCTTAACTATGTCAATGTCAACGTACAGCTCATACAGCTCGTGGTTCCATCGAATTCGGTACTCGCCATTGACGCAGATTGGACCGAAGATCTTACGAAGGATCTTTCTCTCGAAGGCTCCCAAAGTCTTTTCATCATAACTGCTCAACGTCCAGGTCTGTGCTGCATATAATAGGACGGGCATGATAAGTGACTTATAGATCGTGAGTTTTGTTCGTCGAGAGAGGGCTCTGCTTCTCAATTGCCTACTCAGCCCAAAGTAACACCTGTTGGCAAGTTGATTTAGCCTAAGCTTATTTTCATTAGCCCATTTAGTTATTTCATTTAAATCCTCATTCATCCTGACACATACATAAATTACCAACAAAACCAATGGAACTGTCTAAGTACAGTTGTAGATCATCAGCATATGCATGTATGCTAACATGACGACATCTGATGAAAATATCGTTGATAAACATTAAAAATAATAACGGACCAAGTACTGAGCCTTGGGGCACAAGCAACAAAAAGCAGACAAACTATTTTCCACCCTTACTCTTTGAGACCTTCCTACCAAGTAACTATTTAACCGACGGACTGCCATGCTAGAGAATCCAAAGTTAACGGCAAGTTTTTAACACAGTATTGAATGATCAACAGAATCAAACGCCTTCGAAAAATCTAAGAGACAGAGCAAATTTATGCGCCCCAAATCGTAGGACACTCTGATGTCATCTGAGATCTTTACTATAGCTGTAGAACAGCTATGTTCTGGCCAAAAACCCGACTGAAATGGGGACAAAAGGTCGAATCTTTTTATGTGTTCCGAGATTTGAATGGCCATGAGAGACTCTAAAACTTTTGACAAGGATGACAACAGACCTACAGGACGCTAGTCAGACGGTTCGCAAGCATTCGTTTTTTTCGCTATGGGAATAATTGTCGTTGCTTTCCAGACATCTGGGAAGCACGAGGTTGTAAAGCAGTGATTGAATATATGGGTAAGCGGGCTGAGAATGTATGGTAAAATAATTTTTATAAATTTAATTGATAGTCCATCTTCACCCGTTGCGTAGGATTTTATTTTACTAAATCATATTCATTAACAGCAACAAACTCAAAATTACTTATGGATTCAGTAATAAATTCAGTTCAGTTACTTATATATAACCAAATAAAGCACTTTACATGGTGTCGACGTGTATTCGAGCAGTAGGGGAACGATTTTTGCCTAGGGGAAAAAAAAATTCACCGTCGTACATAAGCTTTTTTATATCAGGGCCACCAAAAACACCTATTATAATGAAAAAATAAAAGTTTTTATATTAATTGGTATTAAACCAATGACAAAAAGTAAAGTTTGAATCATAACATCTTTTATCTTTGCTTCGCTAAGTTTTG
Source organism: Pherbina coryleti (assembly GCA_943735915.1). Classification (NCBI taxonomy): domain Eukaryota; kingdom Metazoa; phylum Arthropoda; class Insecta; order Diptera; family Sciomyzidae; genus Pherbina; species Pherbina coryleti. Next base: position 109,693,557 of record OX030951.1, read on the forward strand.
AAAACAATGTTTTCAGAAAATTGGATGCCGATCCATTTCTGTCCAAAGATTTAATAAAGTTTTTTAACACACCAAGTTTTATATGCAGTGGTGGCAAAAGAATTTGCCTTTTTACCAGATTTACATATGAACAAGTAAAATGATGATTCTATAAATAAGGTTGATTTTCAATAGTTTTAAAAGATATGTTTCTTTATAGAAACGCCAAAAATTGTGAACACAACGTCAAGTATATGGCATATATGGTAACAAGTTTTGGTACAATAAAATAAAGGGAACCGCAGGAGGGGATTAAAATTAACTTTTGTTTTAATTTTGCTCGTCATAGTTTTTTGTTTGAACTTAATGGATCTTATTAGCCAAAGTGCATCTGATAAGGTTCGTTGCTATTGCTAAGTATAATGTGCCAAATAAGTAAAACACTTTTTTTCATAGAATGTACACCCCTAAAACCAAGTTTTGTGCGACATTTTATCATCAATTCTAAAAAAGTACGAAATTAACCTTAACCTTTAACAAATTTTAAGTTTTGACTTTTTTCTGGCATTTAAATTGAATTTTCAGCTTTGGTGTATTCAAAGACTTATAGTAGAATTTTATGATAAATTCTTTTTTGGAACATTTTAACCCTTGTTTTATGGCTCTTTTTTGTCTTTTATCACAAAAAGGTCCAAAAAGACCCATAAATTGAGAAGTTAGGGGGTTATTTTGTTCCACAAAAATTTAACCCTTGTTTTATGGCTCTTTTTTGTCTTTTATCACAAAAAGGTCCAAAAAGACCCATAAATTGAGAAGTTAGGGGGTTATTTTGTTCCACAAAAATATTCCTCGTAGTATTTTACATAAATCCTCAGAACACATCCTATAATCAAAATGTAAGGATAACATGAGTTCTTATGAACCCCCTAAAATAAGACTCATACGTAAACTTTCAAAACGCCGATACAGGTGTATTGTTTTTTTGTCCCCTCTACCAGAATCCATTGTCAGAACCTTGTTATTTTTTTCGTGTTGAACAGTGTAAGTAATTATTAAAAAAACAGTTTGTCAAGAATATCCAAATACACCCATGTACATCTTGTTATGGGAATGCTGAATTCGAAAGCAGCTTGCAATTCAGATGTAAGAAAATAATAAGAGTGAGAAAGAGTTTTTGATATTAAATGGTGGATCCAGGATTTTGGGAAGGCAGATGGATCCAGGATTTCTTTACTAAACCTACTTTAGAGTCTGCTAATCTTACTCATTTCCAAACAGCAAACATATATGAAAAGCTGCCCAGAAGTTATTTCTTAGACCAAAAAAGCATTTTTGAAAATAATTGAGTATCGATAATAGATAATCCAAAAATGTAAATGAAACAAATTGTTGATATAAGTATAATTTCTATGTAATTTTATACCAGAAATTGACAAAAATTATCACGGAGCTACAATTAATTCATTTTTTGTGGAGTACATCATTTTATTCTTTTATTTTGTATGGGAATATTTTTATATGTATTGTGTATATTTTTTCTGCGTGTTTTGTTTTTACTTATATTTTTATTAAAAATATTTTTTAAATAGTTATACGAATATTTGTTATTTTTTGTTAATGAATAAATGTTGTTTTGTTTTCTTTTTTTTTTTTTGATAATTTTTGCTAAATAGCTTTACGAATATCTTTTTCTTCTGTTTTTTTTTTTTTTTTGTTTTGGAAATGAATAATATGCTGTTGAAAATAATTTTTAAATGTGTAAAATTTTTTATAAATACTAAAATGCGTTTGAAATGGCGTATAGAGAAAATTGGATTCTTGTATCGTTAGTAAATATCCTTTTGTACGTGAGATCAAGGATTAGGAAATATGTTTTTGGGTTAATCTTTTTTACACAAATTTATGGCAAGACATTCAGAAAATTCTATCGCACACTATTTTTTTTAAAATATTTTTTTCAATATTAATAAATATTATTTTGCACGTAGAACACATGAATCCCCGGACGACGATATGATTAAGAAGTCTTTTCAGTTCATTGAAACGTCAAATACAGTCCATGACAAAAAGTTTGTACGTCAAAATATAATTTACTATAAGTATTAAAAATTTTTCTTCCATAACACTGCGTTACACACATTCTGTCCAATGAACCAAATATAAATTTTCGGAAAGGAGGTAAAAAATAAATACACACGTGTATCGCCGTTTTTCATGTACACGTCAGAATTTTTTTTATGTTTAAACTCTGAGGTGCCACACAGTGGGATGACTCCATACATTTGTTGAACAAAAATAGAAGGAGCTGTTGAAATTTGATGAAACTTCATTTCTAAAAGTATATGGTACGCTAGTTCCAAAAGTGGTATCGGTTTTTTTGTACCGGTTTCGGTTTGCTAAAGAACCGATTTTTTTTGAGTAAATTTGTTAATACCTAAATACTTAATGCAGTGATATCAGAAATGCATTTTTTAACGTAGAATACGTTATACGGTAAGGTAGGGGTGTTGATCTGGAGCACAAAATTTTGAGAAAATGTTTGTCACTTTCATTATAAGTTTTTAATACTTTATGCATGCATTGAAGAAAATTCAAGTATGGTCGTAACATATTTAATATGTCTTCTTTTGATTTGTATTTAAATAATCATTTTGCTACATATAATTTTTTTGATTCTATAAGTAAATCAAAATTTAACTCCTTCAAATTTTGTATTAATTTTCATATGCTTTGTATTTTATGTATTATAACAGCATGTGTAAGAGCAGTACGATTATCTGTGTGTTCATCACAGAGCCAGTGTGAGAAAGAGAAGAAGTATAATGACCAAGTATGGGCAAATGCAAACTGAAAATGCAAAAAGAGCGAACGATGTGTACATACACAACATTGATAAGCGAAGCAGAGAAACAAAATTGTGCTTACCCAGTTGGCCACGTCTTTAAGACATCCTCAATGTCTTAATGACTAACGTATTCTACGTCTGACCTATGCGCCCGTGTTATCTAACATAGGCTTGAGCTTTTTTTTACACAACAGTGTACGTACTGTTTTTTCACAACAGTAAAAATTCACAATATGAGTATGGCCCGTTATGAATTCAATTATGTGGAAAAAAGCAGAAAGTTTGAAAAAAATGAATTATTTTAAATAAACGTTGGCCTTTTATTTTGGCGTTTGTATGCATTTGCCTTAGTATTGCGACAAATAGACCAGCAGTATTCGCCAAGCATGTGCGTAATGTTTTGGCCTCTAAAGCTCTTTTCGATAGTAGCAATGTGCTGATGGAACCTTTCGCTATTTTCATCGCAATGAGCTACTAAATCATCGGAAAAAAAACCTAGACGATTGTGAAGGAAGTATATCTTTAGCGACATGAAAACGCCCATTTCGTCATATGCCGAAATTATTTCGGTTCTTTAACAAACCGAAACCGGTACAAAAAACCGATACCACTTTTGGAACTAGCGTACCATAATACTTTAAGAAATTAAGTTTCGTCAAATTCCAACAGCTCCTTCTATTTTTTTTCAACAAATGTTTGGAGCCATCCCACTGTGTGGCACCTCAGAACTTAAACATAAAAAAAAAAATCTGACGTGAACATGAAAAACGGCGATATATGCATGGTACAATGAAAACAACGTAGAAGCATTTCAGAGAGGCAGACTGCAGCAACTGTCAAAACGAAATTGACTACCCATAGAAAATCTGAAAACGATTATTATTTTTTTATTTTTTTTTTTTATTTTTTCATTTTCAAATTACTATTGAAAGACAATTTTGGCTATGGGGAAGAGAGCGTAGTCTGAAATGCGTCTATCTCTGTTATTCTACCATGGATATTATATATATTAGTATATTTTTATTTTTCATCCCCTTTCCGAAAATGTACGTTTGGTTCATGGGACAGAACAAAAGTTCATTTTTGTAACGCAGTGATATCATAAAAAAATTAAAATCAGTGAAATACCAAAAAACAAGTAAAGAGAAGTCGTAAAGTGATTTTTAATTGAATAGAATCTCTGAAAATTATGGTAAAGCTGTTATTAGTGGACGTCAAAGTGTGATTACACGCCGAGAATATCGCACCATATTGTGCTTAGCTTCAAATTCCAACCTCACTGCCAGCAAAATCGCAGAAACTTAAAAAATAAAAAAAAAATAAATAACTGGCCATTTCAGCCCTTGAGAGGACTTTGACCTAGCTTCTTATTATTCGCAGAAACTTACTTACTTATTTGTATATGGCGCTTACAACCGTTGGTCAGTTTTGGCCTCGTAGAAGAAATTGCGCCAGTCATTTCTGTTTTGCGCTTGCTAGCGCCACTTGGAAACACCAAGCGTAGTCAGGTTATCCAACACTTGATCCTTCTAATGAAGATGTGGGCATCCTCTTCTGCGCAGAGTATCACCGGACACCGAATCAAATATTTTTTTACTGGAGCGTCGTTTTATATTCGCCCAACTTCACTAGCCACCACAGCCGTTCTCAAACACATTTAACTGCTTAACTATGTCGATGTCAGCGTACAGCTCATACAGCTCATTGTTCGATGTACTCGCCATTTACGCAGATTGGACCGAAGATCTTACGAAGGATCTTTCTCTCTAAGGCTCCCAAAGTCTTTTCATCAGAACTGCTCAAAGTCCAGGTTTGTGCAGCGTATGATAGAACGGGCATGATTAGTGACTTATAGAGCGTGAGTTTTGTTAATCGAGACAGGGCTCTGCTTCTCAATTGCCTACTCAGCCCAAAGTAACACCTGTTGGCAAGAGTTATCCTTCGCTTCATATCAATACTGATATCGTTGAAAGAGTTTATGCTGGATCCCAGGTAGACGAAGTCCTTGACAACATCCAAGGAGACGTGGTTTCCAAGACGCTGGGACTGTTTATTTGTTGACACTAGGTACTTCGTCTTATCTGCGTTCACTGCAAGACCCATTCGACTCGACTCTTTCGCTAATCTGGAGAATGCTGCACTGACTTCGCGCGTATTATGGCCAATAATATCGAAATCATCAGCATACGCCAGCAGCATAATACTTTAGTAGAATACCTAAAGGTAGGTAGCCCGCCGCTGAGTTTAGCCGTCAAACTAACGGTTGCCAGTTTGCCGTTTCTAGAGCACACCATAGAGAGTTTTGAATCGACTTGTTGCCTCATGAAAATGGGGTCGAGGTTCATTGAATTGATGCCCAGGAGATAAATCTTCAGGATGTCTGTGCAATGCTAATGAATAAACGACGACCTTCATACCTCTCCTAGGCGTCACTTCCATGATTCCAGACGTGACCAACGCCCTGTCATAGTAGTTTCAACACCGGTTACACACCATACTTGTGTATATTTAAATTATAAATATTCTGTATGTATAGCAACCAATGCTGGAACGCAACAGTGCCAATTATGGATGATTAGTTGAGTCACCATCCACATTTATTGGTGGAAATCGAGACCCATTAACACCTCTGACAATATGGGACATTGCCACCCATTTGTTTAGCGCAACTGTTCGCGTCATTGAACTACCACAGCCAGCACGTGCTCCCAGAAGGGTCAGTCCATCGATAGTCTCCCCGGGCAAAAGGGATTTACCTCGACACGTATCAAACACAAACACCAACATATCTGCATTCATCACTCATGACTGTGAAGTAAAAAGCCACCCCTATTAGACGTGCTACAGACCACATCGCACTTGACTGTGTGTGACACAAGGTCACCACTATTCAAAACTAGTACCCAAGGCTACTAAGATAAACTTTTCACACTTGGAGTACCCAATTCGACACTTCTTGTTCTTGTCCCTCTTTTCAAACTGGTACTTTGAGGCTACTAAGATATACTTTTCACACTCAGAGTACCCAAATTTGACACCTCTTTATACAGCATTTTATGCGTCATATAAACATCATTTTTGCCAGTCTTTTAAGACAATCCAGAGACCACAATGCCAATGTACCGGTGGAGATTGTGACAGTACGTCTGTCGAGCAAAACGACTATCTCCGTGCTAAAAAAATTTTTGAGGATCATTGCTATTCCTTCGTAGGCATACGCTACCGTTGATCTAGTCAAACAGTCCACCTTCCCTTCTCATTTACACAGTATAGGGCGAACCCATTGCCTGCAACCATCCTCCTTTATCCCGGCTTTGGACAGGCTGCTAGTGAGAACAAGCGGATTTACCAGGCTGAGGCAGTCAGACACGTTGCCATGTGAAGATCGCTCCCTGACCCTCACATGTTGCCTTGTTAGGATCATCCTCCAAAAATTGCAGAAACAGCTGGAGTAAAATGTAAAAAATTAAGACTCACCATAACAGTCTGCGAAAGGTCGTCTATAACCAGTGGTTGCTGAGCCATATGGCCCAAGTAAGTCAGGACCTACGGCGGCATTTTTGGGAGGGAGAATTTTTGAAATAATACTAATTTTTCTAGCACATTTAGTTTTTGTAATGCTTGGATTAAAAAAAATCACGCATTAAAGCAATTTATTTATTTTAACATTTTTTTAATGAAACTTTTTTAAAACACTGCAAATTTAGTCCAGTGGCCACAATTCCTGCACTACTTTCAAAACCTTGTTCAACTGTTCTATTAAAATCTCCATGTTTTGCTATGGCGTCCGTGGCGTAGTTGGTTAAAGTGCGTGGCCGCTATATCAAAGAACTTTGGAGACCCAGGTTCGAACCCCAGCAGCGACAGAAAATTATTTGAATTAAAATAATTTTTCTGTACGGCCGCCACCTCTCTGCAGACAATGGCAAACCTCAGAGAGTAATCAAAATGCCATGTAAAGCTTCTTGAGAACGAGAACATTCTGTTCATCGCCGTTCGGAGTCGGCGTTAAGCATGTAGGTCCGGTTCTCGGTCAATTGTGTACAAACTTAATAACACGCACAACACAATTGATCATAAGAAGCTAGGTCAAAGTCCTTTCAAGGGCTGAAATGGCCAGTTATTTATTTTTTTTTTTTATGTTTTGCTATGCTCAAAGCTATACAAAAGGATTTCCAAGTAGTCGAACTGACATATAGATGTGCAATTGTTGTTTGCAAGTTCTGAATCAAACCAGTATCCGAGAGAAACTAGATTTTTCTCTCGGGGAGTTTGCTTCTTTGTTTACAACAGTAAAATATTGGGTGGCAGAGTTAAACGAGGCCGTACGAACTGCCAAGACAAACATCGCAGAGGACGACTAAATGAGGAGACCATGCTAGAAATAGTAAAGAAAATCTATAAAAAGGTATTTGATGACTGTTGACTGAAAATGCGCGAGATAGCAGACATGAAAGACATTTCAAAAAGTGCTTTACATCTCATATTGACTAAAAATTTGTACATGAGAAAGCTGTCCACAAGATGGATGTCGCGATTACTCACTGGAACAAAATCGACGCGACGAGTATGTTTAGGGAATTTTAACAGAAATAAAGCAGAGTTTTTGCATAGATTCATAATCATTGATGGAAAATTGGTACATCACTTCACACCTGAGACAATGGAGAATCACCTGAAAGGGGATAGTCGGATCCAAAGAAAGCGAAAATTTTTTCATCTGCACTAAAGGTTATGGCGTCAGTTTTTTTGGGATGCGGGTGGGTTAATTTAATTGATTGTTCTAAATTTAATATTTAGTTGATTATCTTCAGAAAAGAAAACAATCAAGTAATGTACAAACTAATTGTAGCGTTCCAGTAATGAAGTCAAGAAAAAAGGCCGGCATTTGGCAAAAAAGAAAGTTATGTCTTATTAAGACAATGCATCAGTTTACACATCCGTTTTCACTATGGCCAAAATCAATGAGTTCAATTTCGAATTGCTTTCTCACGTAACATATTCGCTACATTTAGTCCCCTCAGATTATTTTCTGCTTTCAAACTTGCAAACTTTGAAGAGCTGGAAGGTACTCACTGTGAACAGACTTTTGAACATCTCTGGGAAAAGTGTTTGGAGCTCAAAGGAGACTCTTTTCTCCCAATTTTTTTGTGTTGTCTTGTTAGGTCGTGTACTTTTCCAACTACCCTCGTTTATCAGCGTTTATGAGCTCTTTTATATTGGAACAAAGTCATATGGGATCGATATCAAGTAACCAACCCAAGATGGGCGTAGTCCACCCACTTTTCAAAAGGGCGTGTAAGCTTTTTCTTGGTCAGTCCAAACCGACTATAATCTTTCTCTACCTGTTTTTTTTAAGTGAAACTTCTCTAGCGGTGAGTGAAATTTCAAGGTCATCGAATAATAGTCGGACGTTCTAGCATTATGCTGCATTGATGCTTTCAAACTGGCAAATAAAATGCAATTAATATTGCACGCGTCCTTCTCCGTTTCTATGTAGTATATCACAGACACAAACCAATGCCTTTCGAACATTTAATTTTCAGCCTAAAAGCATGCACGAAAAATATATCTGTTACTTTTAAGAGAGCATATCATAAGGTCTGTTTCCGTACTCGTTTGAAGTAACTCGAAAGCACCGTTGCCAGATTGGGCTATTTATCGCCAATTGGGCGCTTTTTTTCTTGTTTTTGTGCTTAAATTTTTAGGAAATCGCCTGGCGATTTTTGTGAAAACCACGCTTTTTCATAACCCATCCAATGAGCGTGGGAAAAATGTTTGACAATATTTGTAAGTTGGCATTCATCTTTCTTTCCTTGCCACATTCTAATGCATTTGTGGAACGTATTTTCTCCGTCAACAGAATGAAATTAGATATGCTAACTTCAATCATTCGAGTAAAATGCTTCATGAAGGCTCAAAACTGCTTTTGCAAGCCGCGGCCAATATCCGATGATATGATTTCAAAAATGAATAAATCAATGTCTGATCTAAACAATACGTCGAGAATTGACAAAACGAAGGAAGAGTCTAATATGGCTGAAGTATTTAAAAGAATGGAACTATGTTTTTTGTAAAAAGTTTTTATTTTTAAAGTTGCAATTGAAAAATTCTAAATAGTTATAGTCTCTAAAAAAATGTTCTTTAACAATCAAAATTCTCGTATAAAATTAAGTATCTTTTTTATAATTTCTTACAGATCTCAATATTATTTCAATAAATATGAAAATAAGAACTTTTATATACATATATAATACTATTAACAGCTCTCAATATTATTTGAAAAAAATGTATCTAATTTTTTTGTTTTTTCTAATATAATTAATTTCTTAGAAAAAATTGCGATTTTGGCGAAAAAATGGCGATTTTAGCGATTTTTTTTTTCATTGGGCGATTTTGGGCGATATTTTTTTTAAATCTCGCGCTTTTCTCAAAAAAGTTCTGGCAACACTGCTCGAAAGCATTTCCATACACATTTTTTCGGCACGAGAGAAAAGAAGAACAAGCAAAATGTACTATTAAATGTAAATGTAAATGTAAATGTAAATGTAAATGTAAATGTAAATGTAAATGTAATGTATTATTCGAACTTTACTTGAATTTTACTTGAAACGAGTACGGTTGGTTGTCGAAAACTTGACAGATGATTGATAACAAGCAAAACAGCTGATACATTATATAATTAAAAGCAACAAGTTTTATAGTTAAGATTGTCGAATAGTTCTTGCCATGCCAAAGAAAATAACAAAACGATACCCAGGAAGTCGAGAAGTAAAGAACGTTCCGAAGTTAAGAAAAGTAGCGAAAACAGGAACAGAGTGCGTTTTTGTACATAGACAGCGCATTCGAGTTCTTAAGAATGCAGCCGCAGCTAGATCTGCAACTAATGATAAGAGTATGGCGATTGGAACATCATCTCAACAAAATTTTGAAGCCAACCAAGTTGATACGCAGAACAATCAAAGTACGCTACTTTACGAGGCCCTCACTCAACAGATAATCAGGAAGCAGGAGACAATATTCAAACAGAGTTGTCTTCGCTTTTGGAAGCTCCGTCAACCAGTACTGTGCAAATGCAACCTAATATTCAAAAAGTGACCAAGTTGAGGAGGCATTTCAAAACTGATAAATCACCCGCTAAACGTTTTCGCATCATTGCGTGGCAGTTGAAACAGCATCTCGAGAAAAATATGGACAACCAAATTGATAAGCATAAAAATAAACATTCTCCGCTTTACGAGGCCTTCACTCAACATAGCAGCTATGATGATCAGGAAGCAGGAGGCAATAATCAACAAGATTTGCCTCTGCTTTCGGAGGCTCCGTCAACGAGTACTATGCAAATGCAATCTTACATTAAAATAGTGACAAAGCTAAGGAGACATTCGAGAACTGCTAAAACACCAGCTGAACGTTCTCACGCTTATAGAAAACGGAAAAAAATGTATTTATTCCATTTTGTTTTGCATTTCTTTTCAGATACTTCCTCTCTCTATTTTACACTAATATTCTCTTAATCTTTACTTTTTAAGAACCCAGTCGGTATATGAATCCTCAAAGACGAAGTCTTCGAGACCGTCTCGAAGACCAAGTACGCATTCTCAGAGCGAATGCTGACACTCTGCAAGACAAGTCATTATATTGTCAGCACAAAATCTTCGAATATTGTCTGATAAGAAATTTTTTTTAATGATGACTGCGGACGATCTGCAAAACTCGTGTAAATAAACAACTGAGATGTGCTCTCATCGAGAAATTGCTTTTGTAATGCTCTGATGTCAATGCGGACACTCTGTAAGACTTGTATGCATATTTTCAGCATTTATATCTAGAGTTTATTGCACGATTATTGTGGTTTTATAAAATATTTCGTTTTAAATAATTAAATTGTGGTTTTGTAAAATTTGTCTCTTTAAATAGTTAAAAAAAAAACAATTATTAAGAAGGAAATATCCTCAATAAGCAAAGAAATTAAAAAAAAACAAATATAATCACGTGCTTTACACGAGTGCGAAGTTGTTGCTGATCGGCAGCGGGCATAAGTGGTATCAAGTGAAGTTTCTGTATATTTAATGTGCCGTTTTCTCTCTCTCTATCTCTCTCTATAGTTTGCGCTGCCTGAGTGTAAAAATTTCACTCATGAAGACAACATTCATGCATGAAGAGCGCATCGTTTTGTTTAAATGCGTCCGCTCTGCAAGACATGGATTGAAGCCGTCATTGAAGACATTTCACCAAAATGTCTTGCAAGTCGAAGTTGCCTTTTGTTTGAAATTGTCTTCGAGGACTGCTATGGAAATGGATCGATCCGTCTTGCAAGAAACTGACATGTCTCGAAGACGTCTTCGAAGACGGATCGATCCATTTCCTGCTGGGAAGTAAAAGAAGTTTTCACTTCTGCTACGTGTACGTTGCTACACGCGAGTTTTTTTTATTTTTCTATTTTTTGTTGGGGCGGCATTTTCAGTAGTTCCCACTGATGCAAAATAGGTAAAGACGGCTCTGTCTTTATTAAAATATTTATCTTAACCCACAGAGATGAGGCTTTGGCCAACCACAATTTTTGAGCCCTTATAATAACTTTAATGGTGTAATATCTTGTTTTGGATGCGAAAGTATAAAAAATTTGATTTTTTATAGAAGCTAAAAATTTGTTAGTTTTGTAGGCCAATATCCTAATATCTCAATTTATTTTAGAAATAACATAAGCGTTTTAGAAATTTTCCATGTAATTTTAATAAACTGCGCTAAAAATAAGGACGGAAATAAATTTTTAATGAGCTCTGAAAGAAAATGCACTGTCATTTTGTCCAAGTTAGCTTAGATATTTAAAAAATTTTGTTTGAAGCCAAAGATGCATTTCATCTGACCAAGCGCGGATCCACGGTTTGGCGATAAGGGCAATCGCCCCCCCAAAGCTTTGTGAATATACAAGTTCTCTAAGCTAGTCTCAAAACATACAAACACACAAGTCCTCAGCTGTTTCCTTCAGAAAAAACAAATTGATGTTAAATCAGCGCAGAATACGATTCAAGATACTTTAAAATTATTACAGAAGAAACGAGAATTCTGTGAGATAAAATTTGAAATTCTTTTTAAAGAAGTTGAAAACATTGCAAATAATATTGGAGTAGAAATAAAAATGCCACGTGTAGCAAGTTTTCAAAAGAACCGCGATAATTATCCAGTAAAAGATCCCATAGCATATTTCAGACAATCTGTTAATGCTATAATGTGCTGGATAATGTGATGATGGATTAAAAAAGTCGATTTTCAACAACTATGTTTGAATTTCTATTTTGGATTTGTATTCATTTTTAGTACTGTTTCCTTATTCCATTGCCTCGAAAAGCATTACGTTATGTATACAAGCTGTGAGAAAACTTTGTAAAAATATTACATTTTCTTCAAAGAATCTTTAGAGGTTGTACGAAGATCTTTGATTAATGAGTTGGAGATGTGGCACTTGCAATGTGAAAGAGAAAAGTATGATTCAAGTACTAGTGCAATGCAACTATTACACTGCTGTGATGCTGAAGTGTATCCTCTTATTCATACTCTTTTTAAAATTTTAATAACATTGCCTTCAAGTGGAGCAACTGCTGAAAGATCATTTTCTACATTGAAGAGAATTAAAACCTATTTGAGATCTACGACAACAGAAGAAAGATTAAACGGACTTGCTTTATTGAATATTAATGTGATTGTGGATCAAGTCATCCATAGATATGCCAAAACACGGAAGCATCCAAAAATGTAAGCCAACAATTTTATATTTCCCTTTTAATTTTTATATTTTTTTTTTTTTTTTATTATTTATTTATTTGCAATCTATCCTTAGACATTAAGCAAATTTGTTTACAATAAGTCTTGTACTAACAGAGTCCGTTGTAACACTTAGGGCCAGTTTTTCAGTGCGGGTTTAAACTCTAGTCAAATTAAACCGAAGTTAACTCACCAAAATTGGACGTTTAAACTCGGTTTAAGCAAAAAAATAGCACATCATATGATAATTTAAGTCAATTCAACTTAAACAAATGCTACAATATTTAGTTAAACCGACTTTAAACGTACCTTTTTGGTCAGTTAAGCTCAGTTTAATTTGACTAGAGTTTAAACCCGCACTGAAAAACTGGCCCTTAGTGTACAAAGGAACAAATACTTAATTAACAATGTTTAAAGCTAGGAATTAAGTCTAGATGGCAAGTCTAATACATGGTGACTCTTAAGTCTACGGATTGATTGACTGTTATTTAACAAATTATTGGCAAGCGTATTAGGATGGTCGATTAGCTTATCCAGATATAAACAACTAAATCTAGTTATTTCATTTTTAACTTTAGGTATACTAAGATCCTTATGAATGATGTTGTTGTTAAGATACCACGGAGCATTGACAATGTATCTTAAAGTTTTTGATTAATACCGCTGTAATATTTCAACATTGGAGTTGCATGCTGTGCCCCACAATTGAATGACATGTGTCCACACAGGCTTTAAAATAACTTTATATAAAGGAAGCTTATTTTCTAAGCACAGTTTCGAGTGCGGGTTAAGAAGCCACCACATCTTTTTAGTTTTTAGTTTCAAGTGTTGATGTTTTGCTTTGATGTGGCTTTTCCATGTAAGTCTTCTGTCCAGGTACATTCCAAGATACTTTACGGTATTGCTTTTGGGTATGGTTGTTTGGTTTATTGTAACATTTGGACACTCACTTCTCCTTGTTGTGAATGTGATATGTGTGGATTTGCTCGAGTTAACCTTTATATTCCATTTTTTTAGCCAAATTTCAATTTGCTCTATATGGGCTTGCACTACGATTGAGGCTTGATCTGCAGATAATGAAGAAGCTAAGATAGCCGTATCATCAGCATAAGTTGCAATTGTTGTGCTTTCTGTTATCGGCATATCCGAGGTGTATATAGTATAGAGAACGGGTCCTAAGACACTGCCCTGAGGTATACCAGCTTTTATTTCACATATGTGTGTAAGATTCTCTCGGACTTTGACGTAAAAATGCCGATGGCTTAAATATGATTTAAAAAAAAGGTAGTATGGAGACGGTAAAAATTTTTTGAATTTGGTCAACAATCCTTCATGCCATACTCGATCAAAAGCTTGTTGTATATCGAGGAATACCCCACAGCAGTAACATTTTTTTTTTCTAACGCAGTACTTATAGTTTCGACCACACGATGAACTTGTGCAGGTGTCCCATGCTGGCTTCGGAATCCAAATTGATGATTTGGCACTATTTGGCGTGAGTGAAGAACTGGCAACAATCGTTCTAAAAATATTCTCTCAAATATTTTAGAGAATGTTGCCAATAAGCTTATTGGTCTGTACGATTTTAAACAGGTTTCTGGTTTGCCTGGTTTAGCAATCATTATTATCTCAGCACACTTCCATTGTGTTGGAAAATAATTTAGTCGCAGCATAGCATTATAAATATGTTGACCACCAAATACTTTTAAATAAGCTTTATAAATGTGGCTTTAGAGGCTCTATATATTCTTGGTTTGTGTCATACTTGTCTAATAGAACTCAGAGAGTAAAACTTGAAGGTAAATACAGTGATTGCTTAAATTTAAATATTGGTGTTCCTCAAGGCTCAGTGCTGGGCTCCATTTTGTTCCTTATCTTATATATTAATACGCAAACATCGAATGTTGTCGTACACTTTTTCAATATTTATTTTAGAATAAGGACAATGAAACGTACATCATTCAAAAGGTACTGCACCATAGATGTGCCGAATTATGTTAGATTCTAAATTGATGACCTTTGACCCAAAATATTAACGTTGAAAGTTTATATCAATTTTATTTAGGGATCTCAGAACTGGGAAGAGGTAGAATGAAGAATGTGGTATCAGATGAAAGGTCTGGCTGCACAATATGATTGAATATAAGATTGGTGACCTTTGACCTCAAATATGAGCGGAAAAAGAGCATTTATTAAATAAAAGCTAAACTATAAGAAATGGAAAAACATGATATAAGAAAAAAATTTAGACATTCATAAGATCTGCAAAAAAAAATTTAATATTTTTCACCATCGTTTACAGTTACCCTACAATAAGCATTTTTTCATGTAACAAGTGTCAATATATACATATTGTGATGGTAAAATTGCTTACAAATAGTAAATTTTGAAAAATTTATTTTATTTTATTTTATTTGTCACCGTTATTTTGACATCAAAATTATTGTGATATCTCGAAAACTATAGATGTTTTCAGTACAACGTTTTTTGTATGAAAATTCATTGGTTGAGAAAAATAAAGGTATATGAAAACTTTTTTTGCTAATATTTTCCACGAATAGTATGTTAAAAAAATTTCCCGTTATTATGACATCAAAAGTATTGCGATATTTCGAAACCTGTAGATTTTTTTCATGCAATGCATTTCTTAAAGCAATGTCATTGCCTCAGAATGAGAAAAAAAAACAATTGATATTTCAAATTTTGATTTTGCATGCAAATATCTCAGCCATTTTTCAATCGATTTTCCCTAAATTTTCTTTGTCTGAAAGTTTAATTAAATAACTTTTGAGAAATAAGAAAAGATTTACCGTTATCTCACTAATTCAATTTTTTATGTTGTTTTCAAAAAAAACTCTAAAATATTCAATTTTTGCTTAAAAATTATACCAGACATTCTTTTTTTGTAATTTTATTTTTGTTTTTCTATTTTCTTCTCTCACGCTCTTTCATATACCTTATAATTTATTTGCAAAAATTGCTTCATTTTGACGCATCATTTAATAAAGTGTTTCTATCATCGAAAATCATGAGCTACCCCCTATGATTTTTTTGATGAAAATTACATTTTTCAAAATGTTGGTTTTGTATTTTTTATAAAGTTCTACAGCTAAAAAAAATAATTTCTGTGAAATAATTTTTCAAATATTTCAAATCACTCCAAAGTTATATACACAAATCTATGTTTTAAGCCATTTCCTGGGGCAAACATTCGAAAAAGTTGGGGTCTTATTACGACAGCCAGTTTTTATACATGGTCAATTATATGTATGTCGCAACAAGTAGAGTTAGATCTTTTGATAGCTTAAAGTTATATGTTTCTGAACATAGGGAACAAGGTCATTTGGCGAATATATAGTTTATACGGAAGTTTTTAATCACTGAACCCACCTCATAACTATTGATTTTTTTAAATAGAAGCATACTTTTTTGTTTTAAGTTAATTATTTTATCGGAATAATTTTAATTAATGATTTAAAACTAATTTCAATGGTCGAATTTCGGCCACAGGCGATACTAGTTTTCATAAATTCAATATTTTCGCTTAAACTCTCTAGTAAAGTAATAGCTTTTGCCGATGACATGGCATGTACATTTACCACTGATTCACCTCATAGTTTAGTTGTGGACATCAATAATGACCTTTGCGTCTTTAGACACTGGTTTTCTACTCATAAACTTGTCCTTAGTGACAAAACTAAGTTAATGTACTTTAACATATCGGGTAAGGATCGTGATTTTGGCAATCCTATATTTCACTTTTTGGGATGTGAAAAATATTTAATGAACAAGAATTCCTGTAAGTATGCGGGTTATCCACAAACTTATTTTGATGAAAAAGACTGCTCTATAAAATTTTTCCCCATTGAGTGGGTTGAGACATACAAATACCTCGGCTTATTGCTTGACTGGAAGATGTCTTGGGTTAATCATACAAATAATTTAAAGAGTTATTTGTTGTCGGCTATCAGGCTATCATTTAAAAAAATTTTGTAATGGAAAATTGCTTACGTGCATTTATTATGGCATTTTTCATTCTAAACTGCAATATGGCCTTGCTTGCTGGGGGGCCACTAACCCAACTAAAATTAACCCACTTTTTATTACTCAAAAACACGTAATTCGTGTTTATGGTCAAAGTCGGCTGTCTAGAAGTCTTCCTCTTTTTCGTAAATTAAATATTCTTCCACTGAAGTATCTATATTTTTTTAAAGTTTTGAAACTATTCTTTATTCGAGGTGGTTATTTAGTCAATAGAACCTATTCTGTATATGATTTAAGAAGGAATCATTTAAACCTCGCTTATATCCAAAATCATGCTTCTCAACATTTTTATCGTTACTTTTTGTCTGTGGCACCACGTCTTTTCAATAGACTACCTTTACGTATAAGAAATTTACGTAACTTAAAAATTTTCTTAAAAATATTAAACTTTGGCTTTTCAACTTTGAGTATGATGAAATTGACCAACTTCTGTATATTCAAGTATAAGATCTCGTCCACTTCTTGCAAGCTTAATATTTTAATTTTTTAATATTTAAATTTTTTAATATATTAATTTTTTAATATTTTAATTTTTTAATATTCTTACTTTTTATTATTTCTTATATATCTGAAAAAAAAAAAATGTATGTTCGCTTTATCTTTATTTAAATTATGTTTTTAATTAAATTGTAAATGTACTAGCCCTACGCTTTTATTTTATTGTAATTTTATTGTAATTGCTTTTTAAATTAAGTCCACTACATTCGACACTTGTTTTCTAAACAACAGAATGTAGTAATTTCATCTTCATAACCATTATGTTATTATACTATTTATATTGTTTTTTATATAGATTATGTCAATTGTAAATTATTTATTGTTTATTGTTTTGTTGATGAATAAAATCTAATCTAATCTAAATCTAAAAAATCTAATATTAGCCAAGAAAATTACACCTTTTTTAGGAAGATTCTTTACAACCATAGCATTAATGCAGTCGTAGCCAGGGGATTTGACGTTTTTTAGTGTTTTAATTTCCTTAGTTATTTCGGTTAGTGAAATGAAACGAATAGGGAGATCCATTTGGCAAGCACGTCAAGGAAATTAAGAACGTCACTGCCAAGGAAATTTATAACGTCACTGGGAGCATTGTTAAATGAGAGTAAATGTATATTTTAAGTGATTTGCAAATGCTTCAGTTTGTTTACCGTCCGTCTTGCACCAATGTCCATGTCCATCTTTAAATGGGACGTTTCTCTTAATGGGGCGCTTTAGGTACTTTGTTGCTTTCTGTAGACTGTATTCATCATTTTTTGTAACGTCCAAGTTTTGGAGAAAGAATTCAATGGAATTATTTTTTTCCACCAAAAGTCGCTGAGTGAATTCTTTTTTCGCGCGGTTAAAGTTGGTCTTATCAATAGGATTACGACTTGTTTTCCATATTCTTCGAAGACTTCGTATATTTTGAATCAGAATTCGAATTTCTCTGGATATCCTCAATGGGTTATTATTAGCGGCGGAGTTATTTGATTCTCGTTGAGCTGGGTTCGCTTAGTATGCAGCTTCATGTATGAGATTAGTGAAATATCCGACAGCATCATCTATTTGACTTTCTTTTTTGAGGTTGGTATTTAAATTTATATTAGAGCTGATCCATTGTTGAAACTGATGAATATTGGTGCTTTTAGAAAATAAAGTATCTTTTTGTGATAGCTTCTGTACTTCGCCATTGAAGTTGAGCAAGATTGCCGAGTGGTCAGAACTAAGATCATCAGTATCCTCAATAGTAAGTGCACTTAAAGGAATACCACGGTATACTACAAAGTTAATAAGATCTGGAATTTTATTTGGATCAGTTGGCCAGTAAGTGGGCCTGCCAGTTGATAGGACTGAATAATTATTATCTGTTATACACTGATATAACTGTCTTCCCTTTGGATTACTCAACCTAGATCCCCACCAACGATGTTTTGCGTTATAATCTCCAGCGATAATGAATTTCTGCCCCATATTTCCAAAAAAGTCACTATATTCTTGTGACCTAAGTGAAAATCGAGGTGGAAAATATATTGCACAGATTGTTATGAAACTGTTTTCGGATTTTATTTTTATGCTAGCTGCCTGCATTGAGAGTTTCCTTATTGAATCTAGTTCTTCATATTTAATATGTGATTTTATCAATAAAGCAGATCCACCATGTGCTCTATCAGTTGGGTGATCAAATCCTCTTATTTTAAAAAACGATTTACTATTTAGATGCATTTCGGAGATCATAAAAATATCAATAAAGTTAGAGTTTAGAAAAGATTCTACCTCTAGTTTGTGGTTGGAAATGCCATTTGCATTTCATATTGCCATTCGAAGATTTAATGACATAATCTGGAAATTATAGTGGACATCATATTCATGAGCGTGTTTATAAGTTCATTTTGTTTATTTATCATTATTTCGATATTTTTTAGATAAGAGCTTTCAGTATTTTCTGTTGTAGCAGCTTTAGCTACGTTAGCGTATAACAGAATTTTTTTTTTATATAAGTTATGTAAAATGTTTTTTTAATTCATGTACACATAAAGTCACTAAAACCGGGTTAACTCTTTTTCATTTAATAAATTCGAAAAACTGATTTTTAAAATATCGCCATTTTCGGGTTATTCCACAAAACGATTTTTACATTTTATAGAATATTTTGTTGCTTTTGATTTGATTTGGCGAACTGCGGTCGCCCCCCCCCCCCCCCACCAAATGAAGCTTCTGGATCCGCCACTGCATATGACGCGGACAATTAATAACATTTCATCCTTTAGATTTAGTTCTTTGTGAACATGTAACATCTCTATAATACCCTCTCTAAAGCGGGAAGTTCATTCACTGCATTTGCATATGCGTCCGTCTACTCGCTGGCGTAATTTACGCAAGAAAATTATCGAAGAGTTCAATGATTGCATTTTACGTTCAGAGTTAGCAGGGCTACGAAATTATAAAACATTTGGTATGTTCTTAAAATTGAGTTTTTGTCGTATTTACACAAAAATACTTAAAATGTCTTCATTTATAATTGAAAAAATCTTAAATCCTGAGTATAAAAAAGTTCTTTTAAGAAATTAACAATGAAAAAATTATAAAAATTTGTAAGATTTATTTACAAGAGCCATCCCTAAAAGTAATGAGCTTCTGACTCGTTTCTTTTATTTCTTCTCTCTGTTCGTTATAAGTAACGAGCTGTCAAAAAACGCAAATTACGCAAGAAAAGTTGAAGTACTTTCGACTTTGCTTGCGTAGCGAGTAAGCGGACGCATATGCAAATACATTAAATGAACTTTCACCTGTAAGCTTTCACATATTTCTATTGCATTGCGTTCAGCGAGTAGTCGGACGCATACGCAAATGCAGTGAATGAACTTCCCGCTTCATTTCCATCTCATTTTATAGACTCATTTAAAAAGAAACGTTGAAATATATATTTGTTTTACTGTGTTTAAAAGCAAACTGCTTGACTTGGAAATATTTCAGATCGCGGATCATTGGAAGATAGCCCAGCGATCCCGTACTTATTGATGGCCCTGATTCTGTAAAAATTCTAAAAAACTATGTAATATATGTTATATTTATTTTAATAAACTTAACAATAATATCTAAAATAACAATATTACAAGATTATTGACTATGTACGTTGTAGATCGTTATAATGCGACAAGGTATATTTTTTGTATCTGAAGTTCAATTTATTTTGTGTGTAGTGCCCGCTAGTTTGAAATTTCAGTTCGCTTTGCAGCAACTTCGGCTAGGATGAGAAGGTCTGAGGTAGACGAAATGTTGTGGTTGATGTTTGTAAGAAAATTGGAAAACTGATCGATTTTTGGACTGTCCTCAATAGCGCAGGTATTACCGCAAGCTGGGCTTAAGCTTGTCAAGGCTCCAGTTGCCGTAGTAGTCGCTGGAAACTGGCCGTCGTTATAGAAGTAGCGATCGTTACACCTGATGGAAGTAAAATCCTCTTGAAGTGGCAATAAAGAAGCCACTTCATTCTCAATAGTGCTGATGTCACGTCTGGTGATGCTTTCTTTTCTGGCTTTCCGTTTCCGACTACCAACCGCCTGATTGGTCAGACTGATGTCCTTGGGTGGATTAATCGGAGGACTCGGCGTCACCGGCGGTATAGCTATATCTGCACACGGACTTTTGCTGCTAGAAGATGTGTTGCGCTTCTTTGAATTGATTTTCTTTTTTTTCTTAGTGTTACGTTTACGTAGTAGATATATATCTAGATTGAGTGCAGGGAGCTCTTTGATCTTCTCCTCAAGATCAAATTGAATTAAGTCGTAAGTCTGTGAATTGCTAAATTCCGTCGATTTGGATTTATCCACACATTTTGTTAAAGTATCGCTGTAGCTGATCTGTGCCGTGGAATCGCGTCTCCAGTCGCAACACTCTGAGGCAAATGATGAATCGACTAGGGATGGAAGAACAGCTTCGGCAGCAAAGTTTATATTCTGTTCACTTGTCTGCTGGAGACTGACTTTTGGTTGTTTTGGTTTTTTAGTTATGGCTGCAATTTGACCAGAATTTACGAGTTCCTGATAGATTTTACCTTTGCATGATCGTGAAGTCTTCTTTGCTAAGAGATCTTCTTCACTGCTGTTACTAGAGAAGCTGTTGTCATTCTGTATTCTTCTTTTGTAGGCAACATCTAGGCCAGTCAATTTGTTGGTGGGCGATTCAAGATCAGGTATCTGGATGCTAAGGTACTGAGTTGTCTCTCCCAAGGCTTGCTGCAAGGCATTTTGGCTGTTTAATTTTTTGTCGCACATCAAGGTGCTGAGATCCCCCATTTGTGCTTCGTCAGCTAATTTAAAGATATGATCTTCAGCATGGTGGTGTGTGTGATGTGGAAAAGGATCGAGTACAGATTCTTCTTGGCCCATCAATCTATCTGTATTGCTGGGACGCGTGTGAAGTGTGCGTAGCGGAGGAGCTGGCAGTTTGTACCACTTAAAATTTGGGTTGGCATTAAAAAATGCGTCTTTGTTCTGCAAGTAGGAATATTTAGATATTTTTGAATTCCTAGTTGTTAAATTCCTAAATTACCTGTTGAGCTAGGCTTGTGTAGCATTTCTTTTCATTTGCATCCAACGAGGCCCACCAGTCACCAAGTATTTTGGTTATAGCTCTAAAGGAAAAAAAGAATTCAATTCAAGCTATTAGTGTTTTGAAGATAAGGAATAAAAGTTTTTGTTTCGTTTAAGAACTTTTTCAGTTGTTTCAGAAAATTTAACTCTAATATTATTAAGGATATTATTTTCGGAAGATAGGTTTACAAAATTTCCTTTTCCAAAATTCACCCTTTTTAAAATTCTAAACTTTTTAAAATTCTCCTTACAAAATTCCACTTTGCAAAATTCTCCTTTACAAAATTCCCCTTTAACAAAATTCTCCATGCGTTGCAATGCGATTTTTACAATTACTATTACATGTTTATTTTAATATTTTTCTGAAAGTTTTATACAAGTGTTATACAAGTGGCAGGAATCCACATTTTATTTATTCTGCCTTTCTAATAAATAAACTGCAGCCATGACCGGCAATTCACGAATAATCAACGAGCTTATGAAGCTTGAATCGAAGCAAATAATGATTTCGATAAAATAGAGACAATAGGTTTCAGCGAAGTGATGACCTAAACAGATCACGCATAATTTGTACAAATTTACAAATTTTATATAAAGATGCAACCCATGCTGCTATTACGAGAACAATGTAGTAACTGCGCAAAGAACAATTTACTTACTTGAGAATATTCTAATACAAAAAGCGGAAAGCGCCTGCTTACCCATCAATTTTTTTTTTAGAATTTTGGCTCTGTAGAGGAGAATTCTGTAAATGAGAACTTTATTGAAGGGGCTTTTTTTGTAAAGAAGAATTTAAAAAAGAAAAGAATTGTGAAAACGTAAATTTTGTATAGGGGGACTTCTGAGCCAATATCGTCGATTTCTTTTGGGACCACCCTCACATTAGGTAGTTAAATCCGGGGATCCCATAAATTTCAGCTACGTAGAATCCCGGTATATCACTTTCGGGATCCTAGGAAAATATCAAGTATCAAACAAACAAATATCAAAATGATATCTGGATAATATTTTCAAATCAAAGTCAATTTATCAGAGCATATTTCATTCTCGGCAGTGGCGGCCGTGACCGAGTGCGTTAAACAATGCGTGGACCATTCGATGCCAATACGAGACCAGGTTCAAACCCCAGCTAAGACGGAAAATTTTTTCAATCAAAATTAATTTTTTTTTTTTGTTCGGTTGTCACGTCTCTGCAGACAATGGCAAACCCCAGAGAGTAAATAATGCCATGTAAAGCTTCTTGAGAACATGCATCTTAACCATTCGGGGTCGGCATAAAACTAGTAGGTCCAATTCTCGATCAACTGTGTACAAACATTTAATACCACGCACAAGACAATTTGATCATAAGAAGTTCGGCTAAAGTCCTTTCAAGGACTGAAATGGCCAGCTTGTTTTATTTATATTATTTTTGCTTGGAGCTTAAAAAATTTTCAGTATTTTTTTATATACAGTCAGGGACTAAAGTCCCTGAAAACCTAATATGACCTAAAACCTACTGTTATTATAAAGAAAGCATTGCTACAACAATTTGATTATGCATGTTTTTTTTCAGTACACCAGTAAGCAACAACAATAACAAAAAAAATCTGTACTTGGTCGCATAGATAACTCTAAATTTGTCAGAAATGAAAAAATACGTTAGACAAAAGTTTTAATACAACTAAAAAAGAATTTCTGTTGTTTTTTTTCTTAGCTTTGACCCAAGGATTCCAGGTGTAATACCTATTGAGTCAAGTCTGCCTTGGTTCGAAATGGGATTTTAGATTAGTGGGAAGAGAAGGACAATCAAGTGAAACATGTGTAGGATGTTCTAAGCGTTGCGGGAAGCTAAAAAAAAAACATGTGAATTTAAATCTGAAGCAAGTGTTATGCCTTTACCTCAGTCATTTCAAGTTATAAGGTTACCTTATTACCTTATTAAGGTAATCTCATCCAGAAACTTCTCCACCACCAACTACAACTTTAAGTCGTAATTATTAATGATTTGTCAATTTCAAATGACAAGAAATAAGGATAGAAACTGAAGAAAAGGTATGATCTGGACGGAATTTGAACCAGAGACCTTTAAAGTGGCAGTCGAGCACCCTATCTACTTGACTATCGGGGCCAATGGTAATTTGATCGTTGTCGGTTGGCTTAAAAAGAAAATAATGTGCAAAGGAAAACAAATCGAGTGTAGTGCAAAAGATTTGATAGTAAAGTATTAAAGGTAAGGCAAATCCTTCCAAAATATAGGCAAGTTTTTGAATTTTTCGTTTGCAAGTGCGCAATGCATTATGAGCAAATATAAAACTTACAAAACAGTGGAAAATAGGCCTAGAGCTGGATGGCCAAAGATCTCGACGGTATGTGAGCTTTATCCTCAAGAAAACTGACCAAAATAAATGCGCAAAGTTACCTATTTATTGGTGCAATATCAGGCAAACATGTTCACCTAGAAACTGTAGAAAGAGCTTTACGGGACAAGGGCAGAATCAGATGGTGGTACCGGTTCCGCCCCGGGTACCACCATTTTAGGGGTGACACCATTTCGTTTTTTTTTTATTTCTCAAACAGAAAGAAAAAGGTACAAATACATTACGTTAAAAAATTTGTGTCCCATTTTGTCGCATTGAAATTATTTCAACAATTTGTGTATCAGTAGCTTCATGCGAAAGGAGTTTTTCAAAGCTAAAATTAATTAAGACTTATTAAAGGTCTTCCATGGGAAAACGAGCTTGCAAGTAAAAGGGTCAATTGCATACAAAATCCTCCTCTGAGAGTAAAATAGCAAAGTTAACGCCGGAAAAAATAAAGCTAGATAAGGAACGAAATGAAGAATATAAACGGAAGCAAAAATAATGGTACCTATGTATGACTTTGACCTCATTTTTGCTTTTTGTGTTTACTAACTGATATCGCCCATTTCACATTGAAGTGATCAGATGCACTGACCATCTCCGATTTCTCTCAAATATTTTTTTTGCATTGGTTTATTGATTTGAAAACCAAATTTGAAGTTATAAATTTTTAGAATAATTGTTCGCGGCCAAAATATGGTCTATTTGGAGACAACGTAGCTCAATCAACTTAAGACCAATTACCGGTAATATATTATCATTGGAAAATTTATTTCATCTATTTTGAGGAAAAGTACAAAATTTTTGAAAATATTGCAATAAATTGACTCATTCTTAATTTGTTTAAGTTCAATACCATGCCAGCAACACGAGCTATAATTTTTTTTTGTTAATAATTTTAATTTTTTTACGTTTTTACGTTAGGTTATACCTTTCCAATGATATAAAATGAAGATGTGGTTTTAACGGGTTTAGAAGTTATATTGTAAAACATGAAGTCTTTATAAATTTTCAATACAAATTCAACTAGCTATTGAATTTTTTAATTTTTTGTAAAAAAATAAAGAAAAAAAAATTGGATGAAAATTTTATGTATAGCTGAATTATATACTTTATATTTACTTTTTTTTTTTGTAAAAGAATAAACCTGTTTTTTGTTAAACTCCCAATTTGATTTAAATTATTTGGTTAAGCGCAACAAAATGTATTGAACGTCACAAAATGTATTGAACGTCACTCTGATGTTTTTTCTGAAATTGCTTATTATTTAACAGTTTTTTATTTTTTATTGCTGCAAGTCTACTACTTTGAAAATAACTTCTATGTTGATGTCTTTTTGGAGAAAAATTTTAATTTTTTCCCGTTAAAATTGTAAAATATGTAGGGATTTTTGGTAAAAAATTATTATTTCTGTAACTGAAATGGCGATTTTTGCAAAATCTAATTTAACTGATTAAATAACTTAATAAACATCACAGTAAGCTTTGATTTACAACATTTTTAAAATTTTTAGTGATTTTTCCCGTATATCTGCTGTGTGACGTTCAATAAAAAATTCGTATAAAAACCATAGAAAAAATTATTTTTTGCAGGACCTAAAAACAACTTCGATTTCTCCATTAACTTTCACTTAATTTCAACGGGAAAATTTAAAAGTCATTAAAAACAAAACATGAAAAACTCTTTGTGTACGTTTTTTTTTGCAAATGACCCAATATTGATTTCGATAAGGTTATTTCAAATTTTGGAGCTCTTAAAGTAAGAAAAGTTAGTTTTTAAGACAACGCCATTAATAAGATTTCTTTGTTTAACCTTATGCCCTACATATACAAAAATGTACCTGAAAATGTAATGTTTTTGTTCCGTCAGTTTTTAAGACTGCGAAGTTAATAAGTTTTCTTTTTTACCTTATGCCTACATATCTAAATATGTAGACACCTGAAAATGTAATATTTTTGTTGTTTTTTACAAATTCTTATTGTTTGTTCAATAAAAACACTTAACCGAATTGGTTTCTTTTTGCGTTTAGAAATTTTTTATAGGGGTGACACCATGAGTATCCGCCCCGGGTGTCACCAAGCCTAGGAACGCCACTGATTGGCAGATAAGAGTATAAAAGCAGTCGAATATTCGTCCCGTAATGCAAGCAATAGACGCTGCGACCGTTGGTACAACTTGAGAAGGTTGTGCATGAGATTGCAAAATGTGTGGGCTCGTTGTATGAAGTTGTGTCTTGGTTGCACGAAAAATCAAAAAATTTTGATTTTTTGGCAAGTTGTATGGCTCGGTTGCAACGTGAATGGGTATGTCGCACACCGTCATTCTATTTTGTGCTTGTTTTCGTAGAAACCATATTGTATGCAAGTTTTAAAAACAACGATTAAAAACGTAAAATGGCAGACTCGGCCGAAATGCGTGTTTTTATTGAACTATATAAAATAATGCCGGAACTATGGAATTGCAAAAATGAAAACTACAAAAATAAAAGCATTCGCAATAAGAGCTACAATTTACTTGTGATTGAATATAGAAAAGTTAAAAATGATGCTACCCTTG
This sequence comes from Pherbina coryleti, assembly GCA_943735915.1. NCBI lineage: Eukaryota > Metazoa > Arthropoda > Insecta > Diptera > Sciomyzidae > Pherbina > Pherbina coryleti. The sequence goes on from OX030951.1 coordinate 109,720,157, forward strand.
AGGATTTGAAAAAGAAAATTGCCAATATGCGCACGTGCTAACGCCGCGAATTAAAAAAAGTGATAAAAAGTCAAAAGTCTGGAGCAGGAGCAAATGATATTTATGTATCAAATTTGTGGTACTATGACGATTTTGACTTTTTGCGAGATTTGGAGATGCCATTGCCTGGTCGATCGAGCTTAAGTTCAGATGATGATGAAGAAAATGCCTTGATAAGCGTGGTAGGTAACGAAAGTCCTAGCCCTCTTATATGCATTGACTAAAATATATGTTTTTTACTTTACAATTAGGGGAAAACACAGGTATCCAAGAAAACATCTGTAGTGAAAGCAAGAATGGATTTTCTAAAGAAAGCTACTGAACATTTGGAGTCCTCATCTAAAATGGCAAGAGTCGAAGACGAAGCCGCTGTTTATGCAAGTGGATGGGCTTGCATGTATAGGCAAATTAATCCAAATCAACAGTTATTCGCCAAACGAGCTATCGATGAGATTTTGATGTTGGGACGATTAAACCAATTGTCTTTTAACGCAGTGCATAGTAGCTGCAATGGATCTGTTAGCCCTATTTCAAGAGCTAGTACACCATATCCTACTACCGCCACCCCGGTGATTTTTAGTGACGACTCAGTCCAATTTGTACAAACGCCAGTATTGCCAAGCGACGCTCAAACTTATGCTAATATCGTTTCGGGACATATAATTTCAAATAGTTCACACAATTATGCTCATATTTCCGAATTATTGAATGATTCTCAATATCAATAAATCCATTACAATTGAGAAAGGTCATGAAAAATTATCTTCCAGGAATTGTAAAAGGGAGTTTTCGCTATGAAGATAGCAGATGAAGATAATGCATTTTTTATTTTACATTCATGAATATTAAAAGATGATGAACGAATTTGTAATAAAAATTCCCAAAAAGTTTTCGAGCTTTATCTTAAAAATGGAAACTTCCCTTTATGATTCCCGGGAGAAAATTTTTCATGATAGGCCTAACAAATTAAATGTGCTTTTAAAGAAAATACAAGTTTAAGGTGAAATAAATATAATTTAATTAAATAACTTTTAATTGTTTAATTGCTTTACAAAACTTAAGCCTAATTTCTTTTGCTTCATTGGAAGCATTTTTACTGACTGTTGGCTCCATTCCAGATAGTTCCAGAAAGTTTTCCGACTCTTCAAAGTTGGAGATTGATTGACGACGCAAATAATTGTGTAAGTAGCAACATGCTAGAACAACTGTAGTAGCCTTCTCTGGACTTACATTAATAGTTGTTCGAAGTATGCGAAAGCGAGAAGCCAGAATTCCAAAAGCATTCTCTACTTTCACTCGGGCCGAGCTCAGCGTTCTATTATAAAGAATATCATCACTAGTCAAATTTGAATGGCCAAAAGGTTTTAAGATGTTCTTGCGCAAAGCAAAAGCTGCATCTGAAACAAATACGAAGGGCAATGGCTCTTGGCCAGTCAGCACAGGTTTTGGGTTAGGCAAATTCAAATCATTATTTTCGAGCCTTTCGAAGAATTTCGTATTTGAAAACACACCGCCGTCTGAGACCCTGCCATTCGCACCTATATCTACCATCAAAAAGTCGCTGTTGCTATCTACAATAGCCATTAAAACAATGCTGAATGATTTTTTATAATTAAAATAAAATTATCCCGAATGGTATGGCCTCATTATATTGATGTTTTCCGTCAAGGGCTCCTATACAATATATGTGTTTTCCGTCAAGGGCTCCTATACAATTAGGAAACATTGACTTTTCGTAAAACTTCTCAGCTATTTCCATCCATTCGATAGGATTTTTAGGAAGCTAAAAGTAAAGTTTTTTTCAAAAGATTTTATTCCTATTATATATTTCTATTAATTACATTCATAAAGGGGTTTTAAAACTTTTATAATGGCCTCGCATGTTTCAATGACAATATTTCCTATCGATTGTGGAGATATTGCGGTACAAAATTTAAGGTCTTCATATGAGCGTCCAGTAGCCAAAAAACGTAATGTTATTGCCAAACGATCACTGGCAGGTACTGCCTTTCTCATTATTGTGTCTTGTTTTTGGATATGAATTGAAACTTTTGACAAAAGTTCATTAAATATTTCATCTGTCATGCGCATATAATTCTTGTAATCATTTGGTTCACTTTATTTTAATTTGTTGATAAGTTTCTTGTTAGAATATGTTTCTTTTTGTATTAACCAGTCTTTTGACCACTTTCTCTTTTTTCTTGTCCTTTTTTTATGTTCTTCTTCTTGCTCCAAGACCTCGTCGATAAAAGCGCACGCAATAACATCCGATGCCATCTTTACGCAAAATGCCTTTTTTGCAAACTAAAGTTGTGTAAGGGATTGTACACAAAATTGTATTGTCTGTGGGCAAAACGTACAACTTGATTACCAACCGAGTTGTACCAACGGTCGCAACGTCTATTGCTTGCATAAGAAATACATGCAAATCAGCTGCGATCACAGCAACAGCATTTGTCTCATTTACTCTTTCGTGTTTACGTTAAAAGACGAAGTGTTGCTCCACACGCGTGTGTACTAGCACACATGCTCACTACTGAGTGTCACACAATACATAATAGACACTTTAAGCGCAAAAGTGCTGCTCTTCATCGTGTGGTCACTACGTGAGTCAACGTAGTGTGCTAGCACACATGACACACTACAGAGAGTCAGCACAGCGCCATAGCACAGCACTGAGTTACCCACATCTAGTCCTTCGCAATCACCACACTCAAACGCAATTGAAGATGTGTGTGAACTATTGACACGAAAAATTGATCATGCAGCTTCAAACAGTAAATAATCCTTTGAGGGGCATATAGGTTAAAAATTTAAAAAAAAATTTTTTAGGGAATATGCCCCTATATGCCCCCTAAAAACAGCTCTAAAAAAGGCCTGCTAAGAAATCACAACATCCTAAACAGAAAATTTTGTTCTAACTATACCACGTTATTTGATGGCAGTCATTGAAGCTGATGGAAGACCAACAAAGTATTTATTTAAGTTTTTCTTTTTCAATTTTATTAGAAATCAGTATATTAAACGATATCCTGTTTTGTATTTAAACTTTTGTCCAGCAACCTTTTATGTTTTGATGGATTAAAAGTTGTTTTTTTGCGACGTATTGAATTTTTTTGGTTTCCATTATTGCTTTTTATTCAAATATATGTTACAGTGGCATCTCCGAACAATAGGACACTTATTTACTTTTGAAGGTTTTTAAAATAATTTTATTAACATATTTTCTAATACGATTGAAAAAAAAAATAGCCTAAAAATTCTGGGAGTTGTATTTAACAGCAAATACAACTGGCCTTCTCATATAGATAGACTTAAAATTGATTTACACAAAAGGCTTAACTTAATAAAATGTATAGCAGGGCAAAGTAGTTACGCGCACCCAAATTGCATCATCAATGTTGTAAGCAGGGCTGCCAGATATGGGGATTTGTCCCCATTTTGGGGATTTCAAATCAGTTTTGGGGACGAATTTTTTTGTTTGGGGATGAAGGATTTGGTGGGGATATCCATGCCTATATTGGGGATTTTTTGGGGATTTCAGAGGAGAAAGAGCAAAAATTCAGTTAACTCAAAAATGATTTAAAAATTAATTAAAAAAAAAAAATTTAAATGAAATTGACGTCTTTCAGACAGTTGACAACATACTGTAAAATTATATTTGTGTAGTTATTGAATATCTTTTTGTAACGTCGGATTTTCAAGAAAAATCTATTTTAAATTTTTTTAATGGGTTTTTATTAAAAAAACCAAAATTTTATGTAAAAAGTTTGTAATGGAAATTAAAACTTATCAATTTCAAGTGGTGATATCGTACCCTAACTACAAAACAGTTACAACTCAAAATTTACAAATTTTTAATAATTAATGCAAAACTATCCCTAGTGATCCATCTTCATCAGCAATTTAAATTTTTTACTTATCTTCTTTCTCTTTAATAAAAACAAATCGAGTTCTTTTTGTTTTGTAAGCATTTCAAAAACAAAATTAATGGCTTAATTCTAGATTTTTATATATCTCTTTATATAATTTTAAACTAGGATTAGATACCCTTCTATTTTAAGAGTAATTTTTCAAACCTGAGTAGTAGTAGCTATGTTCTTGAAACTTAAAAAATTTGGCGGTATTTTAGTCTATTCAGAGGAATCTGTTCTGTAATCGATAATCCACGTTGGACCTTTCTTGTCTTTGTATCCAGTTTATATACCGTCGTTATCAAATAATTTTATAAGAATAATAATTTTCTACAATTTTAATTAGAATGTATATCAGATAAAGGTGTAGCTTATAGATTAGTAGAAATGGGTTACAATAAAAATATTTATATGAATACAGATTTGAAATATCTGTTGAAAGTGGATTTGATAGTAAAATAATATAGATTAATTATTTGATTTTAGCTCTAAAATATGCACACATCGCCCGTCGCTCTTATTATTAAGATAAGATAAGTCGTAACATAGTAGATGTACCGGAAGGTACTTTTCTAAATAAGCTTTAAGTTGTTCAAGGAGATTGTTTTTTTTAATTCGGATTGATATAAAAAAATGTTATATCTTATACGGCTTTTAAGAAATTCCAAATAAACTTTGAACGCGTCTCCTGCAAAATTCACTTTCTAGACTTAGCTTACTCTGGAATGAAGCCATCGATATCTAAAAATATATAAGTTGTGAAAAATTACTGTATTTTTCAAATACAGCTTTTTTTAATAGAATCCTTCATTCCTTAGTAGTTCTTTATATTTTTGTTTTTTAATGTTGATCACTTGAAAAGTTGAATAAATATTTTATTGATTTTGTTCACAGAATCTCATTTATGATTGAATATTAAATATAATTAAGAGGCAAAGAAAGCAGTTGCATATGTGGTTTATTTTGGGTAAATTTCAATGCTTATTTTATTGTTTTAAGAGGTTTTGGACCAGTGATCTCTAGTTGTAATTTTTATTATTCAAATTTGAGGATTTTCGAAGAAATTTGGGGATTTTCGAAGAAGTTTGGGGATTTTGGGGATTTTAGACATGTCAAATAGGGACGGGGGGTTCAGAATATCTGGCAGCTCTGGTTGTAAGGGCAATTTTACTATCCAAAATATATTATGGACTACCTTTGTATGGGCATTCACCTCAGGCACAGTTAAGAAAAATTAAATCAGTTTATCATGCAGCATCACGTTTTAGTTTTCGAGCTTTTCGCTCTACTCCCCTTAAAAACATCTTTGCCGAATCAGGCTTACCAACAATTGAAGAAAGAACCGAAAAAACTACCTCTCGTTTAATACCTAAACTCCTTCTTCCCTCTCAGGCACCGATTATCAGTAATATAACATAGCAAACCAAGCAAAACGAAAAACATTGCGCATTCCATCAGCAATACATCGTATAATATTTTCTGCTAATGAGATCGGCTTGAAAATTAAAGTGCATACTAAACACTCGAGTAATTTTCTCCCTTGGTCCTTCAGAAAAAGCTTAATAATTTCAAATTTAATCCAATTACAAAAAAATTCAACTTCTAGCGAAGCTTATCTTTCCAATTTCAATTCCATTATCACTCCATATCTACAAGAAAATTGGAATCTTATATATACAGATGGTTCGAAAAATGAATTTAACACTGCTTTCGCCGTTGTTAACTCAAACAATAAACTAATTATAGTAAAGTTAACGACTGCAAGGATGTAAAAAAGAAATTTATAATTTGCTCTGACTCGCTGTCTGTAATTCAGTCAATTTGAAATTTAAGGCAACAAAATGAGATTTTTATAAAAGTTAGAAAAGCTCTCATAACTTCTTCAAATAGGTTAAAAGATGTGTGGATTCTCGGACACGAAGGGATTCTAGGAAATGAAACGGCTGATTCAGCCGCCGAATACGCCTGTGCTAGACCTATCACACTGAAAGAAACATACAACAAAAAAGACATTATAAGACTTATAAACAATTTCAATCTTAACAAGCGGAAGCTAATATTGACGCAATACACTCATCATTATAAGCAATTTTATGAAAAGGGTATAGCTCCCATCAGGCCCGTAGACAAGGGGGGGGTTTTTAGGGTTAAAACCCCCCCCTTATGGTCCAAAAAGTATCAAAAATAATATATTAGCATTAATATAACTTTGCCAATGTGCGAATACTTGCTGCTCGTGCGTCTTTTTTCTCTTACAGTGCAAACTGCAAGTGCAAACAGCTACAGCGAAAACATCAACATGCTTGAGTATCGAAAAAAGTTCGATACATTCAATTGAACTTTGTCTACCACCAGCAATTTAAGAATTTATTGCGTTAACAGGTGTTACGTGAAAGTGGTGAAATTTTGATTGAGTTTTGTTAGATAAGTTTAAGAGTTTCTATTGTTAATTTTACTGTGCCAAAACTACAAAAATGATTCTACTTAATTGGCTGCAGAAACCAGAAGTAAAAAAGGCTAGAACGGTGGAAAGTAAGTTCTTGATTTAAATGATTTTTTTTCCTTTATCAAAGCGTAAATGTGTTAAAAAGTTGCCGAATATTTCTGAATGTTTGAAAGCTGTGTTTTTTTGGTAGCGTGTTTGCATTGATTGAATATTAATGGATTAACTTTTTGCTCGATGCGGAACCGACAAAATCCGAATAATATTATATTTCATCTGTATTGCAGAAAACGTTCAAGAAACTTTGGAATCTGAAAAGCCTTCAGAACTTCCTTTGTAACCTGCAGTTGAAGAAAGCTTTAATGTTGACAGCTATGTTGAAAGCGGTAGTACAAGTTGTGGAATTAATATTTTACTTTTAATGTTTATAACTCTAAGTTTGTGTGTATGGTTGTAGAAGTTGTTCCAGAAATATCATTTGATTTATCGGAACTGCCTTCGACTTCGAGAGTATATCAATGTCCAAATAACGATATTTCCAAGTTGATGAGCAATATTTTTGATTCGAACCGCCTTGAAAGTTTTCAAAGTATTTATGTGCCTCCCCAAATTTTAATTTTCCTGCCAGCGGTTTTCGCAAACTCCGAATGAAGCATACTTGGTTGAACCGTTGGCATTGGTTGGTTTACTCCAAATTAGAAAATGCAGCTTATTGGAAGTTTTGCATATTTTTTAGCACTGGTTTTGGAGGTGCAGGATCACAACCTCTTAGTAATTTTACCGAATGATAATAAAAACTTTTTAAATAAAATTTTTTAACCTTTTCATTGTGGCCTTTACAAAAGTCAGGAAATACGAGAAAATGTCGTTATTCTAATCGTGGTTATTTTTATATAGAATTTTAAACCGACATAAGTTTGCAAATAAATTATTAAAATAATAATATAAGATGCTTAATTATCGTCATTTTAGAAGTTTGTCTTGAAAATTTTATTTTTTAGCTTCTTTCTGTATTCCAAAATGACAGTGCAAAGATAAGCAAGATATATAGCCGAAACACATTGAGTTCAACAAACGACAGTTTTGAAATTATAGAACACACGTTTTTTATGTTCAATGGGTGTACATCCTTAAGCATACATAGGGATTGCAGTGTCACAGCGGACGCTGTGTTATTAGAATTAACAAAAAAAAAAAAAAAAATAAGAAGACTTAATCTATATAAATGCGTGTGCGTTTTGCTAAGGCACAGAAACGGCTGGGCCGATTTTAATATTTCCTTTTTTGTATTGTTTGCCTTAATACAGATGTGGTTTAGAAAGAAAGAAAATTACAAAAACTTCAAGGAAAAGCGGAAAAATCGAAAAAATCAAAATTGGTAATTTTGTATGGGAATTGCCACATCAGACTACTTTAAATAGCCAACAAATCTTAACGGCAGGACGGATTTGACTCAAATTCGGCACACACATTACTTGAATCCTAGATAAGGTTATGGCATACTTAGTTTTGACCACGCCCCTTCTTCTGCCCCTTTACAAGAAACGTAAATTATCCTACTAGCATACTTTAATTAGCGAAACTGTGCGTCTAAATAATTAAAAGAAAATTCTGTCAAAAAATATTCACATATCTTCAAAATTGCACAAAATATTAGTACAGCGTATTTTTCTAATAACTTCGTTTCCTTAGAATAACAAAAAACTATCAGAAATTCGTATTTCTTATTGATATATTATAATAATTTTAATATTGATATATTATAAGTATTTAAGCACTTAATAAACCAGATTTGAAGAAAGCTCCAACGTATTCATTTTTTACTCCAAAAATCACAAAAGCTGTCATTTCAATAAATAAAAAACACTTTAAAAAAAAATTATTTGTTTGCCCATTGTGGGGATCGATCCTTAGACCACCTCATGGCTTCAAAACTAACAGTTGAGCTGACTATTTTTATTCAAATTGAAATGTACTAAAAAAATTTTCTAATAGAATTCGCAATAAAATGATATGATAATCTTTTGAATTCGAATAACAGCAGCCTATTACATTCCGTGTTAATATGGGATATTGGAGTGTTTCATGCAATCAATATTTGATTCGATTGGCACCATTGGCACCATTTGTTATCGTTCATGAATGTTCGATAAAAAATTAATTTCGGGTGAAATCGTGATTTTAGGGCGGGACGAAGTTTGCCGGGTCCTCTTGTATAAATATATAAAATAAACAAAAATAAAGTAAATTCATTTTTGTTTTTGGTATTTGGTGTACAAAAAAGTTTTAAAGTGTTTTTTTTCAAGTTTGTCGCTTTATTGTGAACAATTTGTTACAAATTCATTTTACAAAGTATTGTTCATTTCTAGCCACTAATTTTTCACATCTTTCTGGTAATTATATAAAAAATACGTTTTCATTTATCGATATCAAAAACTATCGATATTTTTTTTAATCCAAACCCCCCCCTTAGGTAAATCCTGGCTACGGGCCTGGCTCCCATCTATCCTTGAATATACACATTGGCAAATGCAATTGGACATACAAGACTAACCCACAAGCATCTTTTTGACTCAAACCTTAGGACAGAATGCCCATTATGTCACAACAATCCCCTAACATTAACACACATTTTATACAACTGCCCTAAAAACCTTAATTTTTATGGCTTTTTGACGTAGAATACGTCATTCTCGGAGGTAAGTAGGGTGGTTGATAGTGATCAGGTGTCGGTATTAAGGTCACAATTTGAGCCTTTGGTGTGCCTAACGTACTGATCGTACAATATTGATGTTAGCACTTGTTTGTCTGCTTGATCCTTACTGGGAGAAAAATTCATGTTTGAACTCTCTAACTTATATAAATTGTACACAATTACATGAAATATAAAGCCAACATTTGATGTTTTTGTTTGCTTTAGTTTGCTACCTATTTATCTACAGTTTCCGGTTTTATCGACAAAATCATAAAATTTGTATGGGAGCCCCCTAAGGAGTGGTCGGAGAGAATAGGTGTCAAAAGCAAAAATGTTCCTTTTGCAAAAGTAATGGGGGTCGGTGATACATATTAACCCTCTCCGGCCCTCTCTTAAAGGTCATATGCTCAGGTGTATGGACTAAACAAAAACCATAAAATTTGTATGGGAGCCCCCCTAAGGAGTCGTCGGAGGGAATAGGTGTCAAAAGCAAAAATGTTCCTTTTGCAAAGGTAATGGGGGTCGGTCATACATATTAACCCTCTGCGTCACTCTCTTAAAGGTCATATGCTCAGGTGTATGCAATAAATAAACAAAAACCAAAAAATTTGTATGGGAGCCCCCCTAAGGAGTGGTCGGAGGAAATAGGTGTCAAAAGAAAAAATGTTCCTTTTGCAAAGGTAATGGGGTCGGTCATACATATTAACCCCGTGTCACTCTCTTAAAGGCCATATGCTCAGGTGTATGGAATAAATAAACAAAAACCATAAAATTTGTATGGGAGCCCCCCTAAGGAGTCGTCGGAGGGAATAGGTGTCAAAAGCAAAAATGTTCCTTTTGCAAAGGTAATGGGGTCGGTCATACATATTAACCCCGTGTCACTCTCTTAAAGGTCATATGCTCAGGTGTATGGAATAAATAAACAAAAACCATAAAATTTGTATGGTAGCCCCCCTAAGGAGTAAAATAAAAAAAAAATAAATAAATAACTGGCCATTTCAGCCCTTGAAAGGACTTTGACCTAGCTTCTTAGGATCAATTGTGTTGTGCGTGTTATTAAGTTTGCACACAATTGACCGAGAAATGGATTTACAGGCTTAACGCCGACTCCGAACGGCGATGAACGAAAATGTTCTTATTCTCAAGAAGCTTTACATGGTATTTTGATTACTCTCTGAGGTTTGCCATTGTCTGCAGAGAGGTGGCGGCCGTACAGAAAAATTATTTTAATTCAAATAATTTTCTGTCGCTGCTGGGGTTCGAACCTGGGTTTCCAGGTTCGTTGACATAGCGGCCACGCACTTTAACCAACTACGCCACGGACGCCACTCCCCCTAAGGAGTGGTCAGAGGGAATAGGTGTCAAAGGTAAAAATGTTCCTTTTGCAAAATTAATGTGGGTCGGTCTTACCTATTAACATTCTCCGGCACTCTTTTAAAAGTCATATGCTCAGGTGTATGGAATAAATATTTTGCTAAATATTTTTTAAAAAAGATGTCATCAAAAGCTAATTGAATAATTCTACGTCTTGTGTTACGACATAGTCGAAACTACTGTATCTTTTTTTAAGATTATTTTGTAATTTATTATAAGATGATCTCTTCAATAAATAAATGAAATACATAAGAATATTTACTAAAATCAAATGATTTGTGAACACGGTAACAATCAATTTTTGAAATTGAAAAGCTGTTTATGCAACTTTTTTGTTTTTCTAAATGTTTTTATACCGACGAAAGCAAGTTCAGTCTTAACGGTTCGTATTATTATTATTGTTGGGATATGTACTGCGACCTTAAGATCTATTGTGTCTCTTCATGGACTTAAAGAACCTCGTTAAGTGCAATCTCTGAGATAAATGCTAGTGTATGTCCTAAATCTCTTGAACAAGTGGTCTTATTTAGTTGATTAAAATTTTCAATTATTTTTAAAAATTTTTTTTCTGTAAATCCTGACATTGTATTAGTGACATACCTATTTTCGAATGATTTATATCTATCCTTGACTATAGCTCTGTGCCGTTTGCAGAATATGAGAAACGCGTTCATGGGTCTGCGTGCGTGATGATCGGGTCTAACAGGTATATTAGAAGCATCATCTCCTTCCCCAGCTTGCATGGCAATGTTTTGATTCGATACGAGTTCCGTTCGATCGCGCGTCCTCAAATTTCTCTCATTATTATTATTATTATTGCTCAAACACAGGTCGTTGCTTTTGATGTTACTCGATCCATGTTGTTTCTTATCCAAATAATTGTATGTTTCAAAAGTTTCGTCGAGTACTTCATCATCTACCTCGTCATCATCGTCATCGTCACACTCCTCTTCTTCCTCTACGTCATCATCTTCATGAAGGCTGCTGTTACTGCTGCCATTGGAGTAGCTATAACGGTTAAGTTTAGAATAATTATGCACGTCTTCAATTCGACGAAAGGCATTTTCTTGGTCCTTAGTCCTACAAACAGGTGATGTTCGCTTATCAGTTTCATCCGTATTATAAGCGCACTGCTGATAGTCCAACACATTACTTAAGATTTCTAAATTTGAGTTTCCGACTTTTGCAGTCTGAAGTGTTTCAGAGTGCTCAACATTACTTCTAATATCCTTAAAGGCACTATCGTTTTGATTAGTAGTAATATTATTATTGTTAATATTTGGCATTTTCTCCTTTCCACTTTCACTTATGCTACAAAAAGAATGAAAGTTCCATCGATTGTTCTGTAATTTTGAAGGCGTTTCTAAGTGTTGGACTTTAACTCTCTCCTTTGTATTGACCATGATTTCGAATGATTTCTTATCTTTGGTATTAGGTGTAAATTTTTCAGATATGATTATACCCGAACCTTTAATCTTTTGATTCGGCTCGTTAGAGCAGATTGACACAAATATTGAATTCTTTTGATGGGCCATTGTTGCATGCATGGACTGTGGAGTAGTGGATGTCACCAGTTGGTGTCTTAGGGATTCGGCGACATCACCTCGATTCAAATTCAAATCCACTGTGTTGTTGCTGTTTATCATGATTTATGAATGCTTGTTCAAAGCATGGCAAACTGAAAAAAAAAAAATAAAAACAAAAAAAAAATCAATGTTTAGAATTATAAAAAGTAAATATTGTATTAATTTTTTTTTTTATTTGATTTTTATTTTAAAAATATTTTTTTCATTATTTTTTTTTCAAAAAAACACAACAGAAGTAAAATATTTTTATTCTAAATACTTTAAAACATTTCTATACAAAAAGTATTCATAATTTTTTAAAACAAGTCGAACGTCTTAGCTTTGATGATCAACAAAATAACTGATGCATTTACTATATAAAGACTTGATATATGATACAGATAAGATATGTATATATCGGACAAAATAAGTTGGAGGCGGTTCACTCAGAAAATTATTCCCTCTTGATTTTTGAAATAAATTTATTTCAAACATTGGTAATGTTTACCAATGTAATTGGTTATGTTCACCAATGTAATTGGTAATTACCATGTGTAATTGCAGAATATATGAGCCTATTACTTATTGGTGTTGTCTGTTTTTTTTTTTTTTTTTTTGAAAATGTTAAGAATTAAAAAAAACCCGAAGAGCTAAAACAGATGAAAATTCAGGTCATCGGGCATTGCAATTATCTTAGTAAGAGAACTGCCTTTTACGTCTTGTGCTTCAGCAACACTAAGCATTGTCAGATGAATTTTGACAGTTCCATTCGAACATTTGACATTTTTTATCATAAGCATACTCACAACGTTTTGGTGTATGTGCGCTTATTGCGTTGTTCACAGTGGTTTGAAAATATTTTTTCACCAACAGTGGTTTGAAAATTTTTTTTCACCAACACAATAAAAAAAAAAAATGGAATTTACACGTTAACATTTTGGTGATAATTTTTTACGATTTTGGACATGGGTTGACAAGAAAAGAATACATCAATCCACTTAGTTCGACTTTGGTGATGAAGCAGTGATGAAGCGCAGGTTCAATGAGTTCGAGCGTGATCCATAAAAGGTGATGAAGAGAAATCTCAGAATTTATTACGATCGCTCATATTAAAGGACCATGTTTTTTGTATTGGTTAATAATGGCGTCCGTGGCGTAGTTGGTTAGAGTGCGTGGCCGCTATGTCAACGAACCTGAAGACCCAGGTTCGAACCCCAGCAGCGACAGAAATTATTTGAATTAAAATAATTTTTCTGTACGGCCGCCACCTCTCTGCAGACAATGGCAAACCTCAGAGAGTAATCAAAATACCATGTAAAGCTTCTTGAGAACAAGAACATTCCGTTCATCGCCGTTCGGAGTCGGCGTTAAGCCTGTTGGTCCATTTCTCGGTCAATTGTGTACAAACTTAATAACACGCACAACACAATTGATCATAAGAAGCTAGGTCAAAGTCCTTTCAAGGGCTGAAATGGCCAGTAATTTATTTTTTTTTTAATAATAAAGAGATGAAGAGGGGCCGAGAAAATATATTTATTGCGATAACTTTTGATCGGAAAGAGATATTGGTATAATTTTTTCACATAAATTATTCTTTGAGCTTAACTATTCTACAAAAAGAATAAAAACAACTTTTGAAAAAATCAATTTCTTTAAAAAATCACTGGTGGTAGGGTCATGTTTTTTGATGACAGAGTGCTTGAATTGAATTTATCAACGAAAAAAATTTGAATGAAATATACTCAAAAACAAAGGAGTTATTTGCATCGCAAGTAAAATAAACGAATTTCTGATAGTTTTTTTTTTTTTTATTCTAAGGAAACGATGTTATTAGAAAAAGACGTTGTACCAGAAGTTTGTGCAATTTTAAAGATATGTGAATGTTTTTGGTGTCAAAATAACAGGATTTCCTTAAAATTAATAAGTCGAGCATTTTCTCTTGAAAAAAATACGGTAGTAGTTAGATTTGCGTTACTTGTAAAGGGGCGGAAGAGGCGTGGTCAAAACTTAGTATGCCATAACCTAAGTTAAGATTCAAGTAATATGTGAGCCGAATTTGAGTTTAATCCGTTCAGCCGTTAAGATTTGCATTGTAGTCAAACAAACGGAAAATTATTTTTATTAATATACATAGATAATACTAACAGCCCGATTCTGTGTACTTGATAAATTCACCTTATTGAATATTTATCAAGTATTGACTATTTATAAAGATTTGGTATTCTGTGATAGAAAAAAAAGCTCTTTAATTGATAAATTTGTCAATATCTCATTTGCTATTGATAAATTTATCAAGAGAGTTGTGGTTGCTCGTAGAAGGCAATATCAAGGGTAATATTGACATAATAATATTAATAATAATAATAATTTTCTACAAATAAATACACTTTTGTGGAACATAAGGAAAATGAAAGCAGAAATCGTTTTAATTATTGCTGCTCTTGTTGTTCGTATATCGAGTGTTGCTGCTTTTCACACTCCTCTCTTTGCTTTTCATGCACCTCAAGCTGCTTCTCACGCTCTGCTCTCTGTGTTATGCTATTAATGAGAACAATTAGGTGTTAACAGGAATTCACCTCCTCTGGTGAATTACGAAAACTTTTTATTTATCAAGGTTGCTGTAGAATACTAAAAAAGCTTTCGCTTGATAAAATTCTTTATAAATTTTATTGATAATTACTTATCAAGAATATGCAGAATAGGGCGGTAACTATACACAAATATGAAAACAAAAGTTTTCAAATTGATAATTAAATGGTTTTTAGAAAACGAATAGAAATAAAGTAGATAAGAAGTAATTTAGTGAGTAGAAAAAAGGAAAAAAACAGATTACCTTAAAACTACCCTCCCACTGACTTCCCTAAGCCTTCGAGGCAGAGCATTCTACAACCTAATGACGTTGATGAAAAACAGGTGGGAAATATTCAGCGAATAATGTCTCGGAACTATTATAGCATGGCTAATACAATCTAGATATATTAAACTGGAGTTTGTCAAACAAATACCCTAGTGTCTTATCATGGATTAACTTATGTAGGTAAAATCAGTGCCTAGCTTTAAGAATATCACAACCAATTATTGCATTGCGGAAACTGAAAAGACGATCGTATCTATTTTTTTACAGTAATATCACAGATTTTTAGGAATTTTCTATTTTGTGCAATTTCTGAATAAAAAAAAAAATAAATAACTGGCCATTTCAGCCCTTGAAAGGACTTTGGACCTAGCTTCTTATGATCAATTGTGTTGTGCGTGTTATTAAGTTTGTACACAATTGACCGAGAAATGGACCTACAGGCTTAACGCCGACTCCGAACGGCGATGAACGGAATGTTCTTATTCTCAAGAAGCTTTACATGGCATTTTGATTACTCTCTGAGGTTTGCCATTGTCTGCAGAGAGGTGGCGGCCGTACAGAAAAATTATTTTAATTCAAATCATTTTCTGTCGCTGCTGGGGTTCGAACCTGCGTCTCCAGATTCGTTGACATAGCGGCCACGCACTTTAACCAACTACGCCACGGACGCCAAGAGACTTACATTGTTTCATTGCAAATGTTCTTGATTCGACAAAAATGTATCCCAGCATCGAATCGAAAAAGAACCTTTTGCTACATAACGAATAAACTTAATTTATCTTTTCTTTTTTTTTACTGTTGCTTTTATTTATTTATTGCATATAATTTAATAAAAAAACAATTGAAACTTATTAAAAATTCATATATACTTAGATTACAATTTGCAAAAATTTTCTTATTTTGGCTTATTTCTATAAAATATCAAAAAAGAAATAAAATGTATAAAACTTAAATACCTAGTCGTGCCATAAGTTCTGTTACAAGACTTTCAAAGCAGTAGGCGATGAAGTTTCAAATTAGAAAGTCCTGTTATAATTTTTGGTTTTAAAATATTTCATTGCAAGTTTAATTTATATCAGTTTGGTATAGAATTTTACCGTGTTAATATGGAGTGGTGCTAAAAAGAAAATCGTATTGCTGTGATTGCCCTACACAAATGTGGAAATAGTGCGAGTCAGATATTCACGTTTTTAAAAAAACTCGACATATCAAGAATGTTTGTGTATCGTACCATAAATCGATTTTTAGAATCATCTCAAGTAGAAGACAGGGCCCGAAGTAGATGTCCGCGTGTTATTCGTACGACTGGAGCCATAAAAGCAGCGATTTTACTCAAATCCCTTAAAGAAACAGAAAATTATGACTAGAGAGATGAACATGTCTACCAGATCCATGACCCGACTAATCCGTGATTACCTTCATATGAAAACTTTTCGAAGAAGCATTGGTCAACTTTTAACTCCACGGTTAAAGCAATTAAGATTGGAAAGATGCAAGAAACTGTTGCAGTGGCATGCAAGCAATGGCCATAAAAAATATCCTTTTTACTGATGAACAAATTTTTACGGTGGAGGAAGTTTTTAATAAACAAAATGACAAAGTTTATGCCAGAACATCCACGGAAGCAAAAAATACAGTACCTAGAGCTTAGAGAGGTCATCATCTTGCATACGTAATGGTTTGGTGGGAAGTATCGTGCAAAGGCGTCACATCCCTGCATTTTTGTAAAAAAGGTGTAAAAACTGGATTGAAAGTGTACCAACAAGATGTCTTGGAAGACGTTGTTAAAAATTTAACTACTAAAATCTGTTGCGCCCGTGGCGTAGTTGGTTAAAGTGCGTGGCCTCTATGTCAACGAACCTGGAGACCCGGATCCGAGCCCCAACAGCGACAGAAAATTATTTGAATTAAAATAATTTTTTTGTACGGCCGTCACCTCTCTGCAGACAATGGCAAACCTCAGAGTGTATTCATAATGCCATGTAAAGCTTCTTGAGAACAAGAACATTCCGTTTATCGCCGTTGGGAGTCGGCGTTAAACTTGTAGGTCCATTTCTCGGTCAATTGTGTACAAACTTAATAACACGCACAACACAATTGATCATAAGAAGATATGTAGGTCAAAGTCCTTTCAAGGGCTGAAATGGCCTGTTATTTATTTTTTCTTATTTTATTTACTGAACTCTTTAATAGGTGGCGTCCGTGGCGTAGTCGGTCAAAATGCGTGGCCGCTATGTCAACGAACCTGGAGACCCGGGTTGGAATCCCAGCTTCGACAGAAAATTATTTGAGTTAAAATTATTTTTCTGTACGGCCACCACCTCTCTGCAGACAATGGCAAACCTCAGAGAGTAATCAAAATGCCATGCAAAGCTTCTTGAGAACATGAACATTCCGTTCACCGCCAGTCGGAGTCGGCGTCCAGCTTTAAACCTGTAGGTCCGGTTCTTGGTCAATTGTGTACAAACTTAATAACACGCTCAACACAATTGATCATAAGAAGCTAGGTCAAAGTCCTTTCAGGGGCTGAAATGACCAATGAAAAAAAAAACTCTTTAATAGAGAACACTGGGTCTTTTCACAAGAAGCTCATAAAGCTAAAACAACGCAAGAGTGGTTGCGCCAGTATATTCCAGCTTTTATTTCTGCTGAAGATTGAGCCTCAGAAAGCCCAGACTTAAATCCTCTTGAGGGTATGGCTTGAATAGTTCGCCACCGAAATTTGGAAAGTCTCAAGCAAGCGCTAATTGCAGCAGTGTCATCAATAACAATGGAAACCATACGTGCCGCTATAACTCAATGGCCAGACCGTCTAAGAGCCTGAAATAAGAAATATTGCAAAATAATTTAAAAACTCGTTTCTTACATTTTTACATTATATTTAGTATGTAACAGAACTTATTGCACTGCTAGGTATTTGCTAGTCCCGTTAGTCCTGTAAAATCTGAAAGTTGTTTACATATCGTCGTTCGTATGACTAACTGACGTAACTAACATTTTTTGCGAAATTCAGTTAGAGATGCCAATATACTTCTTTAGCCCTACTGTATCTGAACTGTGTCTGTAACTGTGTCAGAAAATATTATAACTATAAATAACACGGTTTGGCAAAAAACGCAAGTTACTTTGAGTCATATCTAACATATTACACGTAAAAACACAGGAACGAAAAGTAAAAAGTGCTCTCCTGAATAATTAAGAAAATTCAGATACGTCAGTTAGTCATACGAGCGACGATATTTGCTATTTTTTGTAAAAAAGAAGTTGATAGCGTAAGCACTGGCTAAGTTTTGTGCTTAGTATGACAAGGTGTGTTAGATATCAGAAATTGTATGTAGAATTTGAAAAATTAAAAAAATATCATTACTTTTTTATCAATGAACATATTGAAATAGTAAAAAAGGTCAAAACTACATGTAATTTAATATTCTTTCATACTTTTAATATTTTCATATTAAAACAAAAAAATCATGTTACCCTTTCAACTCAATTCAATTCATTTCAATTTATTCACATTCTCTTAAATATCTATTTAATACAATACATGTTTTATGAATAGTTTAACAGTAATAACAATAAATATAAGAAGTTAGTTATAATAAGAGTTATAGTAGTGATGGGTGGAGTAAATAAATTACTGTGTTACCCATCAGGAGTTAATGTAAGAAATTAACTTACATTTCATTTTAAATTTAAAATTTGTGCGGAGTTATATAAGAGTAATAGTAAAGAGAAGGAACAAATAGAAGGAAAATAGGAGATCATAAAATTTGATGAATGGAGAAGATACTAGGCTAAGGTCTGCAGTAGTAAATCAATGTTATCTAGGTTGAAGTTAAAAAGCCAGGACTTTAGGTGCCTCAGAAACAACTTCATGTGGCTTATGACTTTAATGGTAGCAGGTAGCTTGTTGCATAAGCGACATGCTTCAATTGAAAAGCTATTCCGGTAGCCAGTGGTGCGGTAGGGTGAAATAAATACAGAGTTCACTCTCCTGAGATTATAATGTCTCACTGTGTTAGAAATTATGTTGCTGTGTTTTTTAGAGAATACTTCCAAAACTTTATAATAAAATAAGTGTTTAATAGGCAAAATTTTAGCAGATTTAAATAGTTCAAATGAAGGCGACAATCGATTTTCATTATAAATTTGTTTGATGATGCATTTTTGTAATGTAAGCAATGGTTTCAATTTGACATTATAAGCTCCACCCCAACAACAAATACCATAACTGAGTTAAGAGTGAAACAAACCAAAGTAAAGCATTTTTAGGACTTTAAATGAACATAAGTTACGCAGGCGATAAAATTTTCTTACAACAGATTGAAAATAAGTCTTTAGAGAGTTTGAATATTCTTTCCAACTCAATTTATTGTCTATTATTATGCCTAAATATTTAAAATTATTGACAATTTAAATTTTAAAATAATTTATGTCGCAGTTGCATACTGGATAATATGAATTTGAATCATTGGAACAGAGGACAAACTTTTTACAAGACGGATCGTGGTACTTAAAACATATTTCTGAGATATTTCTGAGATATTTCTGAGATCTTGGGTGGCTTGTTTAAAAAACAACAATTTAGTTTTGTTACTTATAATTAGTTTGTGCCTACTTAACCATTTTCTCAGCAATTCTATATCAGCATTTATCATTGTGGTAAGTTCAAGCATAGAAGATGACTTATATGATATGCCCAAGTCATCCGCAAACGCTGCAACACGACCGCTCCTATTTTGCAATAAAATGTCATTCCCAGGTGAATGAGAAACAAAATTGGCACAATGAAAGAACCTTGTGGAACACCTATATTAGCAGTGGCTGGATAACTAATAGTGTTACCAATTTTTACCCTTTGAATACGGTTACTTAGATATTGAGAAAACCATTTGTGAAAACCATTTTTCCCTCTAAACCCAACAGAATTCAGCTTATCTAGAAGAATTGAATGATCCACCATATCAAACGCTTTAGTGATATCCACAAAAAGTGATACAGCATTGTGTCATCTATTGCTTTATTCACGAAGATTAGAAAATCAAGTAGAGCATCCTCCGTTGATTTACCTTCTCTGAAGCCGAACTGACCATGACTAAGAAAGGAGTTCTTAAAAAGAAAATTAAGAATACGCTTTTTCATTGCTTTTTTCAAAAACTTTAGCAATGGATGGAAGAAGAAAGATAGTCTTGCATATTACTTTTATCGCCTTTTTTTAAAGAGGGGAATGACTACAGCGCTTTTGAGTTCAGCTGGAAAGTCACGAGACTGAACACGGAAATTAAAGAGATAAGCTACTATATCGGATATATTGAAAGCAACTTTCTTTAGCAGAGCGTTAGGAATGTTGTTAACACCACAAGAATAGCTGTTGTCGAGAGAATTTATTAGTTTAATATTGCAGAAATACTTTCGAAAAAGAAGCTATGCATTGCAGGTGGATCAGGTAATATATCGTAATGCTCTGAGCTTGTATAGCTATAAGCAGCAGTTTTAGCTATTGATACGAAAAAATCATTAAAAGAGTTCGCTATTAAATTTTCGTCAGAAGAAGGAGCACCATCGATTCAAGTTTATTTCTGAGTCACATTTTTTATAATTATTAGTAATTTTGTTTGCTAATTGCCATTCTTTTTTCAAATTGCCTCTGGTCATGAGCTAGAGGAAAATCATGTTTTAATTCTTTTACCACTTTGTTTAAGCGATTTTTTTATTAATGAACTGCATAATTGTTTTTTTGGTCCCGATTGAATTTTATCGACTAGGGCTTCAAAGCGTTTTTGCTAACGGGGAGTACACTGTAAATAAAAAAAGAAATATCAAAATATATAAAATCTGGTCTTATGTTCGCCTACCTACCGACTGGGAAATTTCGAGAAAAGTTCTAGCAGGAGAGAGTAATTTAATTAACAGTCATAAGAAAAAATTGTGAAAAATACGGAAAAGACAGCAATTTTTAACAATTAAATTAAATAAAAATTGAATGGGCTGTTTTGCTTATTAAAATAAATGGAAAATTTGAAAAAGTTGCAAGTGATTTTTCTCCAGGAACTTTTGACAAAATAAAGTAAAACAAAGTCTCTCTCTCACTCAAAAGTTTTCTACTAAGATATATTACCAGATAAGAAAATACGAAGTGACGTGATTGCGTGCGTTTTACAAAATATGGCCATTAATTTGCGTTGATTTTACTTATTTTAAAATTATTTTCTTAATTTGCTTACCAATTTTATTGTTTTCGCAACAAATTTTTTTCCTAACACAACACAATAATTTAATTTTTTCACTTTGACAATCAGCTGTTTGAGTGCACGATACGTTCTTGAAGAAATTTTTCAAGCAAAGTTCGAGTAATAGAGAGTGATATTTTGCTTGTTCCCTCTTGTTCTCTTGTGCTGGAAAAATTAGTAACGAAACGCTTTCGAGTAACTTCATTTTTCTTGAAGTGAGTACGGAAACAGATCTAATTACAAGGAAGGCTTATATTGGAGAAAAAAGTGAACTAGATGTCGAAGTCAGCTGTTGATTTCGAGTTTTGCTGATTGTTGTTATTGCTTTTGTTGTTTGACGTTTTGAGCAGCCATTTTTAAAAAAGCCAATCATGTTTTGTATGTTAGGGATTTTTTTTATTGTTACCATTTTATGGGTTTTAATTGAATAATGAGGGAACACACTGAACTTGATCATTTAGGGTATTCACAAGGTGTGCTATCATGTCATATTATCATAATGTAATAAAATTTTACACTTGTTTAAAAATATGGTTGTTGCCTTCCATATAAAAAAGTACTAAAATATTACAACTCTAAAAGCTATGTTTATTGAGTGTCGTATTCAATAACGTGCAAAATATGCTTTTTGCACAAACCGGCTATTATTTTGTCTTTTTCGCTTTCTTTTGGCATTGTGATAACAAATATTTATTTAAATTTGTTTTGCATCAGCTGATTGAGAGTTGAAATAGCACAATAAGTTATGGGAGGTTGTTCACACTTGTTGTAAATTTTAATGTTTTCAATTTAAGACATTTGACTTTATGAGACCTTGTGAATACCCTAATTGTTTTCAAATCTTCGTGGTGATGAATTCCACATGTAATCAAAAATGTTTTTAAATTTAAAAAAAAAGAGAAAAAGTTAACTTAAAAGCTCAAACTGCGTTTATGCTTTTATGGCAACTCTGTGCAGATCGGTGTATTTCGCTGAGAGAGCAAATTTGAACAAGTTGTTTACAAACAAAAGCTATGCTCAAAGCCGAAAATCAAGCAAAGCAAAAAGTTTGCAAACACACACAACCAAACAAGCAAATTTTTTCTGAATAGAGGAAATGGGGAGCAAAATACAAGTGGTATTTTACCAATAAGAATAATTAAATGAATAAAAAACCAATAAAATAAAGTAAGAACAAAAAAGAAGATAACTCTCGCTGCTGAGATGAATTTGGCGAACCTGTCGAAAGATTATACATATCTGTGAAAAAAAAAAAACAAATTTGCACAATGGTATGGAAAAAGTCAGACAAACACATTGATCCACATTTACAATATATATTTTGTTTTTTTATCGGTATGAGTTGTAATTATAAAATTTTGTTTTATTATCGTTGTTGTTTTGTTTTTTCTTTTAACCAATACGACTGCGGAACGAACAAGATTTCATATAATACAACTGCAGATACAAATGTACTATCAAGAGAAAAAAAAATGCATATGTATCTATGAGTTATGTCAACTGCAACTTCAGCAAGCAAAAAATTATCACTTTTCGTTTCATTTTGACTTTTGTGGTTATTATTAGAATACCCGTGATATAGTTATAGAACAAGTTGGTTTTTGTGAATTCAAACCATATTTATAGCATTCTTTTATGATAAAGTTATCAAAATATTCAGTTTTAATTTAATTTAGTTACTTTTACTAATTGAGCGAGCGGCTGATGATTTCTGTTGCTGGTTAGCGTGAATGCGCTACGTGTACGAAACGCAACTGCTGAGCACTTGGAGACAGCGTTATGCTTGAACTTGATTATTGTTTATACGAACAACAACAGCTACAAAAACAACAACAACAACAACAGCAACTATGGCAGCAACAACAAATAAAAAGCTCTCTACTAAATATTATATTAAAAAAGTGTTGCCGTGGTGGCTCAAATTTTTTTTTTCTTCTTTTGCTTTAAAGCTGCTTTTACACACAGTTTTTTATCATTTTTAAATGGTTTATGAGCTGAATTTTAATCATATTTGTTATAAAAACAAATTATGTCTATTTTCTTTCAAGAAACTTCGTTTATAAATAATATAAAATCACTTACATTTGTAGCAGTTTGCGTAGAAGCTTTCGCTTAAATTAAAATCAGCTGTTTGTGTGTTTATTTGTCACTCACACAAACGTTTTAACAATGAAAATACTCAAGAACTCTTGGCAATAATGTATCTTTGCTGTATTGCTTTATTACTTTATTCGATTTGTTATTTGATTTTGATATAAAAATATTTGATTGGAGATCAATTTAAACGCTTTGAAGCTTCAGATAATTTGCTTAATTAACAGCTAGATGATGTCAAAGTAGAACGAAAACTAATGCAGGCAGAGTCACACCAAGAGATGCAATGATTGTGTTCGGGGGTGGTGTGGCTAATGTGTTCAGTGTGTAGAAATAAAGCTTTAAGCTTTGAGAAGTATTATTTCGGCAGAAATACTAAAAGAGCGCGATAGAGAGAGAGAGTACAACTTTTATTTGTATTGCTTCAAATTTCAAGGTCATTTGGTGGCATGCCTCTGTGTGTGTGTGTATGTTCCACCGCTTTCAGGGTCAGGAAAATTCGATTTTTTCTTAAAGGGAACTGCACAGCTACAACAACAACAATAACTGAAAAACGCAAGCCACAACTCAACAACAATTTCGTTAATAAATTAAATTCTGTCACCAACAATTGAAGGAATGCATCAACAGACGGAAGCTTAGGCGGTCAAAGACATTTGCGACAAAAAAATAAAAATAAAAAGAATGACTTCGTAATTTCCGTGTAAAATAATGCATACATTGCAATACATTCAAAGCGAGTTTTGATGATTTCTTCTTAACAATTATCGAACTGATTTCACAAGGAGCTTATTTAACCGTACTAAGCTTAAAAAGACACTAAACCAAATCTACTCAAACCATCAAGTAGGTCTATGAGGTCAGTCGGGATGTAGCCAAAGAATGGAGGGATGATTTTCTTTTTTAAAACCTATCTCATAAGTTCTTAAAAGTGGATATTTATTTAGTCCTTTAAAACTTGAAATAAAAAAAATCAAAAAGTAAAACTTTTACAACAAACTTTAAAACAAAAAATCAACAAAGCAATGAAAAGGTATTTAGCATTTATCTCTAATAAAGCTAAGATTCTCAAGATCAACTTTTGTTGATACAATACTTACACAGTCCAAAAGCATTTTTACAAAACAGTTTCCATGGTACATACATATATTCTCCAATAATACCATTTTTGCTAATCAAAATTATAGCTCAGTACCTCTAGGTTCTTTATATATAGTCAGCAAAGCAATATTCAAATTGTAATCATAAAGCGAGGGTCATAATTAGAAAACTGCTTACGAAGAGCATTGTATTCTCCACTAAGGAGAATGGTGGATCTAGGGTTTGCCAGAGGGGGTGGGGGCTAAATAACAGTTTTTTAGTTTAAGAGGGGAGGAACCTAAAGACCTTTCAGCCCATTTGTAGATCCGCCACTGACTAAATAGTAAATTAAGAGTTCATTCATCATAATGTTCATTTCATTAAGTTTCATTTATCCATCAAGTTGTTTTTTAGAAAATACTAGCTACACCCGGCGAAAACTTTTATTAGACCTATAGTTCGACACCACTGTCATTCTCCACGGTCACTTATAGTTTCCTAGTAGCAGGATATCTCAAAATAGTAACTCCATTCTGAGTTTCAATGTAAGTACTGTAGATTTTACTTCCAAAACTATTCGATATCATTAAATTTGACTGTATGGCGGACCACACCCCTAAAGTCTCTGTTAAAGTCTTATTCCAGTTTTATAGTAGAAGGCCATCACCAAGTGTTAATTCCATTCCGAGTTTTAATGTTATGTAACTTTTATTTCCATAGCTATTTCAACACTTTGGCATGTATGTATGTGCGGAACCACCACCCTTGACCAAAGCCTGTCCCATTTTTATAATAAAAAGACATTTCTAAGTAGTTAACTACATCTTAAGTTTTATTGCTATTCGGCATCCAAAGCCATTCGATATCAAAAATTACACACACCTCCTTGTTCAGTGCCCGTTCCAGTTTTCTAGTACAAGGAAATCCCAAAATAACATTTTGAACCAAAAAACTATAGTCGGCTGTTTTGCAGAGGGTGGATTATACGTCAGTCACGAATGTTTATCTTTACGTCACACGAACTTTATGAATTTTATAGGTACATCTGAATATTTATACTTTTACAATAATAAAGTTAATAGTCAGCCATATTGATAACGATGGTAAGACCGTTCGTTTTCTTCCGTTTGGGATTTCAAAAGGTAGAGCAACTCCTTTAAACCATTCCTGCATATTTATTTTTTAAATCGGAGTAAATTCATCGGATGGATTTTGATAACTTTTGATCCCGTTTTCTAAAAATCATATGTTTCATTCATTAATTTGCAGAACTTTTCACAAAATGGGTATGCATAGACGAAAAGATAAAAATATAACTCATACACAATTTTGTCATTATATTATAAAGTATAATATTTAATATTGAACCCCAAAAATATACTGATTAAAACACAATGTCCCTATTCAATAATTAAATTTTCTCCTCTTTTTTTTATTGTAGTTTTCAAAATTTATAGAAATGAGTGCTAATCACTTATCGATAAGGATTGACAATACCTTCTAATTTGTAATTTTCCCTTAGCAGCGTTTATAAATTCATCAGCATAATATTCTGCAATGGTCTAAGTATCTCAGAAGGCAGCCTTTCGAGCACCAGCGCAAAAAAACCGGATTTATTTGATTAACACTACGTACGACGAAGCGAAGTTTAAGGAATTCGTATCAAATACTATAAAGAAGTTCTTTTCTCTGTCTATAATAGAATAAACAAGTTAGTCTCGCACATGATACAATTATACAAGGTAGGAGTGACGGTTTTATCGTCTTCCACCAACTGTTAAAAATAATATAAATTAGAGAAAAAAAAAGAAGTAGAAAAAAATAGAAAGCAAAATATACAGTGGCGTCCGTAGCGTAGTTGGTTAAAGTGCGTGGCCGCTATGTCAAAGAACCTGAAGACCCAGGTTCGAACCCCAGCAGCGACAGAAATTATTTGAATTAAAATAATTTTTCTGTACGGCCTCCACCTCTCTGCAGACAATGGCAAACCTCAGAGAATAATCAAAATGCCATGTAAAGCCTCTTGAGAACGAGAACATTCCGTTCATCGCCGTTCGGAGTCGGCGTTAAGCATGTAGGTCCGGTTCTCGGTCAATGTACAAACTTAATAACACGCACAACACAATTGATCATAAGAAGCTAGGTCAAAGTCCTTTCAAGGGCTGAAATGGCCAGTTATTTATTTTTTTTTTAAAATATACAGGCAAATGACAGTCGGTGCAAGACACTGCACATTGGGCCAGGAATTTCAATAAGTGGCCAAAAGTCAAATATTTTCTGTATACAAATGATTCTCACGATTGATAAAGGGACACTTTAAGGTACCCTGAGACGAAATATTATTAATATAAAATTAAAAATTACAATTTGGGAGGAATTTTAAGTCAAAAATTTGCAATTTCTTTTATTTACATCTAAAATTTGAAATCATCAACAGTATAACTATTTCTCAAACTTCTGTAAAATTTTTACCAATTTTTTAAACACATTGAATACAATATTGAAAATATATATATATATATGTATATATTTTCTTTTGTTTTTAATCCTTTTTTCCACATACTAAATACAAAAAAAAAAGGTGTTTAAAAAAAAATGCGGCGCCTAAAGAGGATTCCCTGAGATTCCGCTCGTAACTGAAATAATTTACATGCTATTACTTTTTATAAGATATTTACTTGAAGAAGGATATGCACACTTTTGGACGTTTTTATTTACTTTTGAGAAATTTATAAAAAACTAACGTCGCACAGTGTAACTAGTTCTATGGGATGGGGGACAACAATAGAAGGAATCATCGTAGGTACATACATGAAATTAAGCATGTGTCATTATTTCATAAATATATAACGCCACACAAATTTTTATCAATATCGGCTACGCCCTTCTGTGCAAAAGAGCAATATCTGCAGTTGAAGAAAGTGTAGAGATCAAAATTAACTTGAATTTCATTAAATAGAATAAACACTTTGGGAATCTGTTTAGAAAGAGTTGTTTTAAAACATACTCAAAAATAAAGAAAACCAAAACTGCTTTTTTCTTTAATTGCGTTTGAAATTTATGAAAAATTTGTTATTTTCCCCATATAAATTTGCTCATTTTCGCCAAAACATGCTATAGGGAAAACGTTATAAAATGCGTAATTTTGATTTTACATGATAGATCTTTCGGAAATGTGCTTAGAGTTGTTATAAAACATAATAAAAAAAAACACCAAAAATAAGAAAATGTTTTACTTGACCACTTGCAGAAATCATTTTAAATAAAATTAGCTGCAAAAAAATAAATATGTTTTTGTACTAACTGAAAACATATTTCGTAGTTATGGTCTTAATTTGTTTTTGCGTGCAATGAAAAAACTACAAAAACAAAAAAGCAGAAAAAAATAAAAAAAAAACATGGGGCTCTCACCGCAACCTCCACGTGGTGACCCTGGAAACTATATACATTTGTCATTAATGTAGGCTAATTGCGGGATTTTTGTTTCTCGATTTCATAATATATTTATTGTTCTAAAATTGTTATTTTCTAAAACCTTGTATATTTATTTTTAGTTCACACATCACATGTCAGATTCGGTAAAAGCAACGTCTTGATCTGTCTCGTATCCCGCCTTTTTTTAATACCACAGAATAAATAATAACCAAACTGCAGTTTTTATTAAATAGTGCCACGCTCCATTGTTGGATCCCACTTACTTTTTCTAAAATTCTCGGAAACGATTGTACCCACCCCTACATATACCCAATTTCAATACCCTAGTCTCAACACTAACTGATATACGGCATTTTACTAAAGTGACACTCCCCTTTGTTTAATCCAGTCCAATTTTTCATCATGCTCGGAAAAGATCCCACAAAGCACTGTACCGAATTTTAATAACCTAGTCCCACTATTAAACGAGATACGGTATTTTATTGGTATTGCCACGCCCCATTCTTGAGTCACGCCCACTTTATCTAACATGCTCGGAAATGATCCTACCAACCCCTTTACCCAATTTCAATACCCTAGTCCAAACACTAACTGAGATACGGAATTTTATTAATAGTGACACGCCCCTTTGTTAAATCCAGTCTAATTTTTTATCATGCTCGGGAAAATATCCCATAAAACAATGTACCGAATTTTAATAACCTAGTCCCACTATTAGACGAGACACAGTATTTTATTGATATTGCCACGCCCCATTGTTGAGTCCAACCCACTTTTTTCCGTACTTGAAGAAGGTCCTGTGTTAAGTATTATGTACCAATTCTTATTTAATTCTGTCTATGCATCGCCAAGATATGAGTTTTGGTCACTTTTACAAATTTCTGGACCAATGTGCACTGGTGAGAAAATAGCCAGTTGTTACTCCTACCTTGCAATGGTCTCGCATCTAAAATGCTCTCTCACTCTGAGTCGAAACTGTCAAAATCAAAACAAATAATTTCCGCTTTTTGTTCGTTCGTTGATGTTTGTTCGGCGATTTTTAATAATTCTGAGTAATTATGTTCAACAGGAAGAAATAATACTTAAATAGAAAAGATTTAGGGGGTTCCTCGGCTTTTACATTAAACTTGAATTCTTGGTATAAGATTGTGGACCCCGCTAATCTCCATCTCCCATCTCTAATCTAATCTCCCGCTAATCTCCGCTTTATAATCCAATCAAAATTAAAGCGACCAATTTTGACCCTTATTTTCATTGTTATTTTGATTTTTACACCCAGAGAAGTAGTTATAAAGGCAACCGTTTTTTTATTTAACTAAGTTTATAAGCATCATAATGGGGCCATAATATGTAAACAAATTGTTGGGATATTAACTGCTCTAGCTATTTCATGTGCGCACGTTTGATCACTCTCATTTTTCTACACGTTAAAAAAGAAAAAACAATTTTAACTGTTTTCGGAGCGAAATAATTATAGAGGCATAACACAATTTTGCAAGCAAGAGTAAGTAAATTTTGATATGACTTTTGTTTTTAGAATTAACCTTGATTTCGAGTACAATACGCTTAATTTTTACAGAATGCAGCGAAACCTATTGAGGAAAAGGAAAAATCGAAGCTTACCATGATCAAGGGATTCAAGGGTCGGTTTTACAAATTTCAACTGGGTTAAAAAAAAAACTTTTGCAATACAAAAGCCAATATTCAAAGAAAAATATGTATCACTTTTCCCGCCCCTCGCATAAGCGTATTTACCGTTAAAACAGTTGAAACTTGTCACTTCTTTTAAGTAAAAAAAATATTTTTTTAAGAGCTTAGCAATATAAACACTTAGCTGCATTATTATTTATATATGTATATTGTTCTATTTAAAAAGCAAGCTATGAAGTGTGATTAAGCAGATATATTTGTACACTGTTCGCAGAGTTTTTATTACAAAATACTCACGTACTTAAAAAGTTAAGAACAATTTAATTTTTGCGAAATATTTTCATATCACAAATTTAGGGGAATGTCCTTTTTGTGGATACAAGCAAATTTACTTGTCAAAGCAATTGAAATAGGTTAACATTTTGTGAACTATCATTTAAAGCAGTGTCGGCCAAAAAAATACATACACAGTTCTTTCAGTTTTGTGGTAGTGTGCGCCCAAGTGAGAGCAAAGAATCTCTCTTTGGCTAACACTGTGAAAATTTTACTTCACAGGAGGCTTAAAGAAATTTTTTTATTATTAATATTTAGCGGCATTCTAAATGAATGCAGGTACCTATATGAAAGTGAATTGAAATTAAATAAATTTCTTACTAGGTAAATAATGTGCAATATTATTTATTGTCTAGGGGCTGCGTTATTAATAGTAACATTAATATTAATATTTTATTAATAATATCAATATGCATATATTTATCAATATTACATAATTATTTGGAAAGTAATCATTTTCTAATAACAGTTTACCGACTCCTAATAGTACTTATATTTTTTATATTGCATATTACTTCAAAATAAAAAAAGCACTGGTAGCGCACCCTACTTTCTTCTGACAAATTAAGTTTTCGCTTCCCCAAAACAATTTTTAAAAAAAATTATGCTAATTCCCACATTTGGTTGAATATTTTTTTACGTGTAAGTATTTAAAATTACGTAATAAATTGTGCGCATAGAAGCGTGTTGTTAACTAATCAAAAGCGAAACCTCGACTGAGCGCTCTTGCTACAAATAATCGGCAGCGTCGGTGTAAAAGCACGACAGCCAGTTTTATGTCGGTGTAAAAATACGAAGTTTCCGACACTGATTTAAAGGTAAATACATTTTTTATAGGAAGATTTTTTTTTCTAACGTTAAATTAAATTGAATTTTAACGCATTAAAATAAAAGGTAAGCCAAAAAATAGTTTTTATTCCCTCAGTTATCTATATTTTTTTTAATTTTGTTAAATATTTTATGTATGCCTAAAAGAAAATGTCGAAAACTACAAATACAAAACAAAAACGTAAAGCTATTTCTTTGGAAACTAAAATTGAAATTTTAGATCACCTTCATTTCTTGGCAAAATGTTCAGTTTAAACGAAGCCACAGTAAGAACTATAAAAAAATGAAATTTTAATTGCTTTTAAACCTACAGTCTTTTTTTTTTAATAACTATGCTTGTGTAAATTCACATTATATACATATGTGATTTAATAAAATAAACATGAATAATTGTTCTTAAAAAATCCTTGTTTTTCCCTCATTTTAATAGGTCTTAGAGATAAGGAACCAATCCCTTATTTTTTCATACGATCAACGTCTTTTTTTACACGTTTTTTTTCACGGTTTTTTCTGGAACTAATCTACCAAAAATTAAGAAATTTGAAAAAACTTTAAGGAAAAAATAATATACCATTTTAAACGAAAAGAAATAAAATGATTTATTTATTTGAAGTTAAATATTCTAAAAATTTTGTTTTCGAAAAGTTTTTGGTTGGGATATTTCTAAAATGTTTTTCCATTGCATGCAAAATGAACTGCTTTTGCTCCTCCTGGTGTGTTAATACGGCATTAAACCTTCAAATTAAAGCAACACCACGTTCTGCTGTATCATTTACAACCAGTCATTTCTTTACTAATGATTTTGCCGCCATGTAGTTATGATAGTTTTGAATTTCAAAATTGAATTTCAAATGATATGAAAATTTCAAAATTGTATGAATTTTTTTAGCCTCAAAAAGCACGTGTTTTTACACTATTGCCTAGTTTCACAGTACACAACGAATGAGTTAAATTATATTAAAACGAATTGTTGTATCCTTCTTTAGAATTTTAGAATTTACACATAATTTATACGAAGTGTATTATCAATTTCATTTTGTTTGGTATTTTGGCAAAGAATTGAGGCCCAACGATCCCACCCAATTAAAATCCAAAATAAAAAAACAAAATATTTAACATTTTTATTAACGAGGTGTATGAGTAAAATTGAATTGAAACAAAGCTCAACGGCTCTTACAACAAATAAATGGATCATTACTTAGGTGTCAATGATTTAGGGATCAATGATTTAGGTGAGTAAAATAAGTACTTTGTTTGAATTTGAAAGATTTCCATTGAATGAAGCAAAAATAAAAATCATTTGTTTACCTTTAAGACGTCAGTTCATGGGTGGAACGCAAAAAAATAATGAAAAGTAATAAATTTCTAAAACCTCAATGAATTCCCTTCATGATGATATAGTTCTATAAGTTCGCAGATTTTTTGATGATTTTTTGATGATTTTTGGGAATTTTTTTAAGAAAAATAGAACATAAAAATTAAGTAAAAAATTGAGTTTGATCTTCAAAAACACCATTAAATATCGCAGCTACATAAAAAAAGTTGCACGGACAGTCTTACCTGTTTAATTGTATGTCGAAAAGAAAAAAAAATTAAGACCGTTAACTTTTTTAATAAAGTTACAGAGCAAAAATTGTTTGAGCTTTTTTCAACCAATTTTAAGCCCGTTTTTGGTGCTTTAAATGAAAACCGGCTGGCTATTTTCCACTAACGATACCCGTCTTTTGATGCAGAACTTATTTTTTAACCTCATTCTATTAGAAAATGCTGGTGGAGCGAAAAAAAAACACCTTTGCACATATGGGTGCTCTATTAAGCAGTGTGTCATTATATTATGCCTCTTTCTCTCAATCTCCAAAGAGCTCGGGCATTTTTTGAAAGAATATCAATTGGGTTATGAGTCAACGACAGAAGGTCGTTGATAAAAACCAGAAACAAAGTTGGCACGAACCATAAACTACGACACGAATCGACCTGTCTTTAAGAAAGCACGTGATCCATCGAGCAAAGTTACCACCAACACCATATGCAATTAGTTTCGACACGAGAGCTTTATGCCAAACTCGGTCAAACGCCTTAGAAATATACTGAGCAACAACCCTGCGAAAGAGAAGTGAACACACTGGTTCCATTTCTCCGTGATAGGCGGGGTATATGATAGGATTTTATATAAAAATTCAAGCTAATCCAAGGGGATTATCTACCCAGAACTTTTGCATTTTTTTAAAGCTTTAAGTCTCAAGAATATGTGGTTAGAATTTCAAGACAATATCTCAAAAAATAACAAAATTATAGCCTAGTGAGTGAACCGCCTTCGAGAGCGCCTTGCCTGCCCTTATGCATCGGACCCACAGGCAGGTAGCGAGAAGCGTCCCTGCATAAGAAATCATATCTAAACCGGATTTACAACTCTAGGGTTTTTTGCGAATGATACGTTTCGTGCCACTGTCCGTTACAGTGAGTTTTAGTTTCCATCTGTATTTCATCTGATTTATATTATTGCAAGGAAAATAGGTAGCCGATACAAATGTTCCCGGGAATCCAGGCAATCTGGATGTTCTCAAAGAAATAGACCGAAGAAGAAAATAGCCCCGAAAAAGACATACATTATGGGCCAGGTATCGATGATTCCAAGAGAGTTGAAAAAATTTAGGATTTATATTGGATTTATTTTAATCTATTTATTTTCTAGAAACCATATTTTTAAAGTCGGTGACCAAATTTTGAAACATGAAACTCAGTGTACTGATCGTTTTGATTTTCTGCAGGCATATATTAGTCATAATAATCTCGTACTTGTCATAGGATTTTTTTCGTAGCTTCATTTATTAGTTATAGGAAAAATAATAACGAATTTTTGGTCGATAACACTTTGCGACAGTCCAAAACACCTGGGAGATAATGCTATTTTTCTTGTAGGTCTTGTCGAGTTAAAGAATTTTCTATACTTGAAATTTTCCGGACACCCCCAAAATCTGGACTCACGGTCAAAAAACCGATTTTGCCTACATTTGTCCACTTATTGGCGTATAACTTACCTGATTGCCAACCGATTTTATAAATTTAACCGGATCCTGAAAGGCGATACTTGAACCTTTATACAATATATATACTATTTGGGATAACTTCAGAAAGCTGTGTGTATTTACTCTGCAAATACAACTCTTTTTCAATTTTTTTGACTATTTTCAACTTTGAAGATTTTTCTATACACTAAATTATATTGGGACCACAATAGTCCTGTACCGATTCATAGAAGAAATTTATTAGGAATTTTAATGCAGTTTAGTTTTTGAAAATTGCTCAGTAATTGACAGAGTTATTCAACTTTTCATGAAAACAGATTTTTTTCCAAAAATACATTTTCGGTATGACAACTCAAAAATATTTGCTTGATTTTTTTTTCTTTTAAGTCGGCATCATTAGTTTTGAGTTGAACTGACAGCAATACTCCGCAATCATTTTAATTTTCTTTTTTCCTTCAAAATGTTTTTCTTAAAGGGGTGTTCCAAAATTAAGTGAAGCGAAAATAAAAAGAGGTAAAAATGTATATTTTTATACCCCCACGTTTAAAAAACGTAAAAAGGATATATTAATTTTGTCACTCCGTTTTTAAAGCCCATAAGGAGGCGTGGAAGGTATAGAAAAGTATATATACTATTGATCAGCATCACCACCCGAGTCAATTTAGCCATGTCCGTCTGTCTGTCCGTCTGTCCGTCTGTCCGTCTGTCGTCACGATTACAGCAGTAATTTTAAAGCTATCATCACGAAATTCAATATTTGAGCTTTTATCTAAAAAATCAATTTCAATTCTAAAAAATCTCAATTTCGAAAATGAGCCAAATTGGATGAAAACCACGCCTACCTCCCATACAAAGTGACTTTATCAAAACGGTAAAATCTCTTAGAATTCCACAAAAAATAATATATGGACTTGAAATTTACAAATAAACATTTTATTGACGGCTTAAGACTTTGAATATACTTCGGTTCGGACGTGGGGGTATTTTAACTTCGGCCCAGTCGAAGATCATTTCTTACTAGTTTGATATCTATTACTTTTTAATCTTTTTATCTTTATGAAGTTAAGTATTTTCATTGGACCTCAAATCCGAAAAGTCATGAGATACAAATTTTGTAAGGAAGTTAAATTTCGTGGAACAACGTGCGTGGAAGAGTTTTGTTTCGCTGTGCACTAATTTCCTCGGAAACCATAGAAACGACGACTATGTTGAAATTGTGAATGAATTTTTATGAGCATATGGTGCAATGGGATGCAACATGTCTATAAAAATTCATTTTTTCCATTCGCATTTGGACTTATTCCCAGAGAACTTAGGCCAGTTAAGCGATAAGCAAGGAGAACATTTTCACCAAGAAATGGCAACAATAGAAAAACAAAAAGATCAAGCAAACATTTTTGAGTTGTCATACCGAAAATGTATATTTGGAAAAAAATCTCTTTTCATGAAAAGTTGAATAACTTTGTCAATTACTGACCAATTTTAAAAGACTAAATTGCGTTAAAATTTCTAATGAATGTTTTCTATGAATCCGTACAGGACTAGTGTGGTCTCAGTATAATTTAGTGTATAGAAAAATCGTCGAAGTTGAAAAAAGTCAAAAAAATTTTAAAAAGTTGTAGTTGCAGAGTAAATACACACAGCTTTCTCAAGTTTTCCCAAGCAATATATATATCGTTAGAAAGGTTCAAGTATCGTCTTTTAGGATCCGGTTATATTTTTAAAATCGGTTGGCAATCAGGTACGATACGCCAATAAGTGGGCAAAGGTAGGTAAAATCGGTTTTTTGACCATAAGTCCAGATTTTGGGGGTGTCAGGCAAATTTTAAGTAGAGAACATTCTTTAAATCAACAAGGCCTACCAGAAAAATAGCATTATCTCCCAGGTATTTCAACTTCGTTCCATTTTGTCGCACTGTGTAATCGTTACTTTATGTTCGGAAGTCCGTCATTTTGTGAAAAATTAATATTTTTAAAATCGAATATGACAAGTACTAGTTTTAAGTATCTAGTTTAATAATCTATTTCGTTTTTTTGTTTCAGATGAATTTAGGATGAGCAACCATGGCCACTTTTCACCTTTTTTTTCACAGCACTCTATAAAAAATGCTTTATTTACCTTAATATTAAATTATTATTTAATAAAAAAAAAATAAACATACTATTCAATGTGTATTTTTTTTTAAGTTAAAACCCCTTATTTAAATATTCCTTAGGTTCCCTTAAAAAAATTCACGAACATGACTCTTTTTTTCGGCTTCTGGGTGGATATTCCCCCTTAATATCATTATAATTGCTCAAATGTTTTCTTGGTGAATATCGAAACAGTCGTTCCCAAGTAATTCTTGAAAGTGAACTTATAAAGCTAATAGATAATGACATTCAGGTTAAGCTGTAAAAGACTGTGAAGTTACACTTTAATCAACGGATTTTGAGTTATAACTGCACCCTTAACAGCTTCTGAACTAAAAAAGTATTCAGTGTATTAGTGTTTAGTTCCAAGACTGTACAAAATTATTTTGTTTATTATATAGTACATATTGAATTATTATCAAATAAGCTTTACAGAACTACGAGTAGTGTTCTCTCTTAATATATCACACTTCTGAGTATAGATGAGTTTTTTATAAAATGTTATTTGATTTTATTGCAAACAAACTTCTTCAACAGATACTTATTAGAACAAAAAAAAAACAACAACAACTCAATTCGATTGTTTAGCATTTTGATTGCTTGTTTTGTTTATAAAAAACTATCATAATTCGTAATGCTTTGTTGACATTACGAGAAACTGTTGTATTTAGAGAAAAAATATACTTTTCGCAAATAACAGCGAATCTGGTTCTCTTCTTAGTTGATTTAATTATAAAATAAATAAATTTTTGACCGCACGAAAGGCACAAATGCGATAACAACAACGAATCGTTTAAGAGTTTCGAACTTTACTGATGATTGCAGCTACAGAGCAACATTTAATTAAGTCAAACAGCGTATTCAAAAGTTTATTATTATTTTATATTGTGTTGTGTTTTTGTTGTTGTTTTTTTATTTTATTTTTTAGAGTAGATATGTTTATACAAGTATGTATGATAATCCACACACATACATTTCGTTGTTTATTTATACAATTTTTATCAAATTTGTCGTACAAATTTTTGCTGCTAACCTGAAAATGGGAATAAGTAGTATTTATTTTATTTTATTTTTTTTATTTCCATTTCATAATGAGCTTTTTTTAGTATCGAATTTTTGGTGATTTTCATATTTACTATTAAATAATAGGAATGTTCGCAAAATGAAATGCAAAACCGAATTTGCCCTTAGCATTATAGTAAGTATCTTAATATAGGTATGTAGGTGTGAGAATCATCAGCTTCGTTTAGTTTTGTTTTCTAATTTTTGTTCTTTTTCCTTTGTATAGACGTCAACAGTTGTGGAAGCTCAACCAGCTGTTTACTCATTGTTAGAAATTGAGAGAGAAAGCGAAAATACAATAATATAAAAATAGTAGATTAAAAGCTTTCATCATCAGGGAAGCTTAACTTTAATACAAGGTATTTATTTTAAACGAAATGTAGTAGATAATTTAAGGAGCCGGCAAATACTATTTGGTACTAGGAATTTAAATCTGCCTTTTTCTTATAGGGTAGAAAACGCTCGTTAATTACGTTTTTTATAATGCACAGCTGAAAAATTCAATAATTAAGGAAGAATGTAGATTTTTTTAGACCTCTTCGTACACTCTGTAAACTTACTAACTATCTTACGAACTATAATTTTTATAAATTTAATTTAGACATTTTTAATTTTTCCATCTTAAAACTCTTTGACAGCTCAACAGAAAAAACAAGGCCACGATAAAGTTTCTGTTTATTCGTCCAAAATTCTTAAGTTTATTATTAACAGCCATTGAATGTTGAATTCAAGTGTTTTTGGATAAAGAAATCAGTGCTTGTATTTCACCAAAGTAATTAATTCAAATAAAGAGCTATAGTCTGGAATAAATACTGGTGAAATTTTTTGTATATCTTTTATTACATGGTATTACTTACCAATTTGTTAAACGAACTTTTGAACTATTTCTCACATTACAGCTATTCTGTCGAACCTTTTTTGATAAAGTCATTTGACATCTGTTTTCGTTCAAATCAAGTCGTAAATATTGTTTTGGGTGTGTCTAAATCTTTGTGATTATCCTTGTCCCAATCCTTGTCATAGTTCTTTTCCCAATCTTTGCCTCAATTCTTGTCCTAATCCTTGTCTTATTCCATACTCTAATCTTTGAGCAAATCTTTGTCCTACTCCTTATCTTTTTCCTGGTCAAAATCTTTTTTCCAAATCCTTGCCATCATCCCTATTTTAATTTTAATTTAATTGTTTTTGTTTTTGCTTTTGCTATTGCATTAAGGTTTCTTTAAGGGGCCCGACGCTGCCTCATGTAGTCGTTATTTTTTTAATATTTATTTTAATCAAATGACCGAAAACATCAGCCTGCCGTAGCGCCGCACATTGGTTCTAAACATGAAAAATACGGCCAAAACCTCATTTTTAAAGATGGTTTGAAAATTATTTTTTACTTCAAATAGGTACCCATTTAAGATAAATGGCGTCCGTGGCGTAGTTGGTTAAAGTGTGTGGCCGCTATGTCAAAGAACTTTGGAGACCCAGGTTCGAACCCCAGCAGCAACAGAAAATTATTTGAATTAAAATAATTTTTCTGTACGGCCGCCACCTCTCTGCAGACAATGGCAAACCTCAGAGAGTAATCAAAATGCCATGTAAAGCTTCTTGAGAACGAGAACATTCTGTTCATCGCCGTTCGGAGTCGGCGTTAAGCATGTAGGTCCGGTTCTCGGTCAATTGTGTACAAACTTAATAACACGCACAACACAATTGATCATAAGAAGCTAGGTCAAAGTCCTTTCAAGGGCTGAAATGGCCAGTTATTTATTTTTTTTATTTTTTTAAGATAAATAAATAAAAAAATGCGTTCTAATTTTTTGTTTTTTAATTTATTTTTATTGATTTTTGAGGTCTTAAAAGTTTGACAAAAAAATTAACAAAAGAACTAGTTATATTTTAAGTCAAGTTCAAAAATTTTTTATATTATTTGTATAAGTAATTTAAGATATTTTTATATTTTCATGTATTGGGTCGAACCTTAAGTAATCATAAAAAAGTAAAACTTTCAAAATTTTTACATTTTTTAAAAAATT
Organism: Pherbina coryleti; assembly: GCA_943735915.1. Lineage (NCBI taxonomy): Eukaryota > Metazoa > Arthropoda > Insecta > Diptera > Sciomyzidae > Pherbina > Pherbina coryleti. The sequence goes on from OX030951.1 coordinate 109,758,936, forward strand.
TTACTCAGTTAAAATGAAAAAAACGAAAGTGTTTTTCCCTTTTTTCTCCTTTAGAAAGGTAATGGTTCATTTGTGACACATCTTATTATAGTAACAAAAAGAAATGTTTCTGCCTCAATGTGCCACTGTAGGAACATTTTAAGAAAAACTAAAATGGTGTCTGAAAGTAAAATCCATTTATTTTTATCTTTATTTGTATTGTTATTAAACAAACTTATGAGCTTTACTTTGTTCGTGTATTTTTATTAAAATTTACTACCTTACTTGTCGCATTATTGGAGGCAACTGTTTTTAAGCCACCATTTTGAAGTTCGAATTTTTGACTTCAGATTCTTGATCAACGACCCCGAAAACTTTTGGGGCTTCAAATTTAAAATGCATAATATATTTAGTTATTATTAATGTTAGCAAGTTCATGGCTGCCACTTTGAATTTAGAATTTTTGACTTCAGATTCTTGATCAGAGACCCAAAAACCTACGCATCAACATTTTTATGCTGATTAGACAACTCCTTGAGGTTTTGGGCAACTGCTTTAAGCAGTCCTTTTCTGTCATAGGTCGAAAAAATTTTTTTTATAATGGTGACTACAACCATCACTATTGGATGTACAACAGCGTAGACCACATCACTTCTGACTGTGTGTGACACATGGTCACTACTGGCACTCCGAGGCTACTAAGATATACTTTTCACACTCGGAGTACCCAACTCTGACACCTCATGTACACCAAGATATACACCAATTTTTCATCGTTAAACCGGTCTTTATAAGACGAGAGAGATGAAACCACGATGCTAATGTTCTGGTGGAATTTGTGACAGTGAAGACTTCATAATTTGTTTTTTTTTTTTTTAATTTTTATCGTAAAGCAAAGTATAACATAAATTCTTCATTACTGTTTTATAACATTTACTGCTCTGCATCGAGTAATAATTTCATGCAACACCGTTGCCTGATTGATGCTTTTTTGATTTTGTAGTGGATCCCTCCTCCAGTGGCGTCCGTGGCGTAGTTGGTTAAAGTGCGTGGCCGCTATGTCAACGAACCTGGAGACCCGGGTTCAAACCCCAGCAGCGACAGAAAATTATTTGAATAAAAATAATTTTTCTGTACGGACGCCAACTCTCTGCAGACAATGGCAAACCTCAGAGAGTAATCAAAATGCCATGGAAAGCTTCTTGAGAACAAGAACATTCTGTTCATCGCCGTTCGGAGTCGGCGTTAAGCATGTAGGTCCGGTTCTCGGTTAATTGTGTACAAACTTTAATAACACGCACAACACAATTGATCATAAGAAGCTAGGTCAAAGTCCTTTCAAGGGCTGAAATGCCCAGTTATTTATTTACTGGCTCCTCCGCAATTTCATTGTTTAGCCTGCTCCCTCGTCATCTCGATGATGTCTTTAATTTTTTTTTGTTAATTTTGTCATAAAGTGAAAGAATTTCGTGAATTTTTTTTTCATAACGCCGGTGATGCATTTTGGAAGAACTCTTTTTTTAACTTTTTTGGAAACCTGAGTTGTAAAAACGTCAAAATATTTGGAATTTCAAACAAACCGCGCTTGAGAAATTGTCGAAATCTTCTTTTTTCGGGAGTGGTCATCTGGTGTTCAAATATATGTTTGAGCGCCATCTGTCGGTAGTTTGTGCGTGATATCTTTGTAAACAAGTCAGTGTTTGTTGTGTTCTGCGAATTTGCCAATGTCGACATTTTTTTTTCCATAAATAGTTTTCTTTTCAAAGAACGTACTTGAAAAAAATCTTTATATTTTGTTTTAATACTTAATTGATTTTATATTTAAGGATAAGTCATAATCTAAATCAACCTTTTTTTATGAACGTGCAAAGACAGTTTTTTTTTTTTAGAAATTTAATTGAAGACGGCTCCTGACTAAAATCTATGGTTAGTTGGGGTGTCCTGTACTATATACTAAAATTCAAGATACTTCTAATTTCCTTTAAATTTATACATATAACACCATTTTTTTTTTCATTTTATGTTGAAGTCAAAGAATATTGAAACACAATTTTTGATTAATTTTGCAAGTTTGGCAAATTAGAGTCCGAAAAGCGTTACCGCACTTCAAAAACTGGTATAAAATTAGAGGAAATAGTGAGATTAAGGGAGTAAAAATTTCAATTCCATGCCAGAAATTACAATTTTGTATCCAAGAAATTTCTGCTGACAAAAATTTTTTAAAGTTTCAAAATGCTTGAAATCAGCTGTTTTCAGGTAAAAAATAAAATAAAAAATCAAGTTTTTTTTAAATACTTTTTAACATTTTAGAATTATGAAAACAAAAATGGAAACAAGGGAGTTTATATTTTTATAAATTTACATTTTTATAATATAACTAGTAAGAAATGATCTTCGACTGGGCCGAAGTTAAAATACCCCCACGGCCGAACCAAAGTATATTCAAAGTCTTAAGCAATCAATAAAATCTTTATCTGTAAAAACGTTTTCGTTATATTTTTAACAGAAAATATTCGCTTTTGTTTTTTGATAAAATGGCTTTGTATGGGAGGAGGGCGTGGTTTTCACCCAATTTGGTTGAATTCCATACACATAGTACACGTTATATATCAAAGTTCATATGCAAATTTTCAAGTCCATACATTAATTTTTGTGGATTTTAGAGAAATTTTACCTTTTTGATAAAGTCACTTTGTATGGGAGGTAGGCGTGGTTTTCATCCAATTAGATTTAATTTCATACTTAGAGTGTATTTTGAACATCAAAACTCATATGCAAAATTTTAAGTCCATATATTCATTTTTGTTGAATTCTAAGGGATTTTACCGTTTTGATAAAGTCACTTTGTATGGGAGGTAGGCGTGGTTTTCATCCGATTTGGCTCATTTACGAACTTGACCTTCATTTTTTAGATAAAAGCTTAAATATAGAATTTCGTGATGATAGCTTTAAAATTACGGCTGGAATCGTGATCACAGACAGACGGACAGACAGACGGACATGGCTAAATCAACTCGGGTGGTGATGCTGATCAAGAATATATATACTTTTTTATACCTACCACGCCTCCTTAGGGGCGTTACAAACGGAGTGACAAAATTAATATACCCCCATTTACGTTTTTTAAACGTGGGGGTATAAAAATATCTATAGCAGACTAGTGTAGGTCATCTTCTGATTGCTGATGTACATAGATATTAGACATTTGAAGATATTTTTGAGCGATTTTATTTAAATATTTTTTTTTAAAATCTAACGCTGCAATTTTTAAATTTACTTGATTAATAAAAACAATAATATTGAATAGATGTAAGAGAATAGAATAAGAGCAAATATTGAACAATTCAACAATTCATTCATAATTTAAGATTCATTCATAATTACCAGGGACCGTAACTGTTATGACTTTTTTCAAAAAAGTCAGTAAATAACCGTTATTTTTTGACCGATTTTTTTTTGGTCACAAATAAATGTTTAAGTTTGACTTTTATTTTTTGGTCAAAAATAACTGTTGAAATTTTACTTTTATTTATTCGGTCAAAAATAAGAGTTAAAATTTGCGTTTTGTTTTTTTTATTTAAAATAAAGTTTAAAAATTGGACAGTGATATCCTATCTTAATTACTAGCTTACCCGGCACACGTTGATTTGCACCCGAAAATATGGAAATAATGAATACAAGTATTTTACATATTTTATTGAGTATGGATAGGGTAGAGAACAACAAGTAACTCGGGTATGATTTGAGTATCCGATTTCTATCGGATACTCATTGCAGTTCTCTGATGTGTAGTGATTCGGAAAACAACTGTGACAGGGAACGCAATGTGTAGTGATAAGCAAAACAAAGGCAGAAAACAGTAGAATGAATAGAATTTATACTTTTGTTATGATTTATACTTTTAACCGAAAAAATAAAAGTAAAATTTGAACTGTTATTTTTGACCGAATAAGTAAAAGTCATATTTTGACTTTTATTTTTGACCGAAAAAATAAAAGTCAAATTTTAACTTTTATTTCTGACCGAAAAATAAAAGTCAAATTTCAACTTTTATTTTTGACCAAAAAACAAAAGTCATTAAAAAAATAATTGTTATTTTTATAGTTTATTTTTTAAAAAATCAAATAAATAAAAAACTTTTATTCCTTAGCTGACAAGCATCGCACAGCTTTATTAAAATATCGAAAAGACAAATTTTTTCCGCCTGACTTTTATTAGGCGTTTATAAATAACAGTTATTTTCGGTCCCTGATAATTACATAATCTTTCCAATATGATACAAAAAACCCAATACATTGGTTCTGTATGATAATGTATCATATAACATCGATGCGGAGTTTATCATGTATAGTTTTAAATCAAAAGTCCAAAGCTTTTTTGACACCCAAAGGGTTTTTTTTTTTTTGAGGTTCCGTATTTCGACAGGGATTAAATCTTTGCGACCGTATGTCTGCTCTCAGCCACCAAAGTGTTTTAATCGTTCCAGCCGTTTGTCTGCTTCCAGCAGAGATTTTTTAAAAAAAAAAAAATATTATTAACTGTTGTTTAGAATTTGGGATAATTTGATTTTAAACATATTGATTTTTTTCACTTGTTCAAATGTGATCACAATTTAAATTCTCACACTAAGAGATCACAGTAAAAAAACGAAACGTCAAAATGCGATCAATCTTTCAAGAGAATTACAACAAGATATATTACCGTTATGGCAGTAACGAATAAAAATTAGAAAACATTTTATTCTATGCTATGAGTGCCCTGAGGCACCTTTAATGGCTAGAGGGTTAACAATAAATGTTGCAGTTCTTTGAGTTGTGTTAATCAAAAGCGTATACTCAATTTTTGCATTTATAAATTATTTTATTATTTAAAAGCATTGAAATTCTTGAAATATTATTGATATTGTTTTACCTTCTCATTGTAGATCAATGATCAATTGATTTCTGTTCTTTAAAGTGGATAGTGGCAGAGTGAATATAAATTCGTCTATTGTGTAATAATTTGTATGCATAACTCGCATACTCTAATGATATAGTAGACGCATAGACGAGTGCACACCGGAGAAACTAAATTATTTCGTCAAAAATTGGACTTTCAAAATAAGTCACCTCTTGGCCAGCTATGACGGCCATCTTTCTAATAAAGTAAATTTTCAGTTTAAAATTAAATAATCTCAATATTTAATTTCAATTCAAAACTATACACCTTTAAATAAACACCCTATAAAAAACAAGTCCAAATTTCTCTTGAGTATGGTTACAAGAGCCTCAGAATTTAATGTCGGATAAATCTATTGGGATGGTTCTCAATTCTGCATTGATATTTTTCTGTTTCAAAAAAGCTAGGGTCTTACAAAATATTGTAAATAAAAAAAAAACTTATTTTAACCAGTTGAAATAGACTAACCAGGAATGTATTTTTCTGGAATTTTTGGACATTTTACCATTTCATATGGTCACTTTGTATTGGAGGTAAGTGTGGGTTTTATCCGATTTTGGCAAAATTCAAACTTCGAGTTTGGAACAAAAATTCCGTATTATAGCTTCAAACTAACGACTAACAGACTGACATGACAAATTGACTCAGTTAGTGATGCTGATCAAAAATATATACTTTTCTGTATCTACAACGCCTCTTTTAAGGCATTGCAATCGGAGGAGCAAAGTTTAATTGCTACTCATACAGCATGCTTGGGGTATAAAAATCAAAGTGTAAAAGTACTACACCTTTTCCAATTGTAATTCATAAGATCGCAATTGTAATTCATGAGATCTATATTGTAATTCATGAGATCTCGATTGTAATTCATATTTTTCAATTGTAATTCATGAAATCCTAATTGTATTTCAAATATTATCAAATGAAATTCAAATATTATTATTATTAGGTCCAGAAACATCAGGTATATGCATCTTGTTTTATGCTTAGATTTTTATTTTCGACCATATGTTCTCGATTGGATTTAACATAGGAGAATATGGTCCTAATCTGAGAATTGAAACATCAGTTCATCTAATTTTTTCATCTTTGTAATTTGGAATGGCAAGGCGCATTGTCAATAACAAGCAAATCTTCCAACTGGTTGCCCAAATCCTCCCAAACTTGTAGCAGATTACCACCCCAAGCATCTGCCGATTCGGAATTGTAGGAGCCACGTTTTCGGTCCATAGAAACTACACATGCTGAAAGAATTTTTAATTACTTTTGATAATATTTGAATTACATTTGCTAATATTTGAATCACAATTGGCATTTCATGAATTACAATTGAAAAATATTAATTGCAATTGGGATTTTATGAATTACAACTGAAAATTGTGAATTACAATTGGTATTTCATGAATTAAAATTGAAAAATATGAACTACAATTGGGATTCCATGAATTACAATTGATATCACATTAATTACAAATCGAAAAGGTGTGTATATACACTACTCGCTTCGAGCTTTTGCTCCAAAAGTTTGGTCATCAACTTGAATTTTATGTATCTAATAATGAATTTGTTTTCAAACATCCCGAAGTATCCTTATATTTAAAATTTAATTAAAATAAACTAAATTAGAAGTTTATAAAATAATTTCAGAAGAACTTTAATGAACTTAAGCAGAAAACATTAAATAGTCCTGCAAACTTTTCTGATATGATGTGCTAAAAACGGCTTATATAATTCCGATATCTGGCACAAATGTAGTATGTGTACATTTTGAGCACGATTATTTTGTTTAAATACATACGGCCCAACACAATATTCATTAGAAAATGAACTTATTTTTAAAATAACAATGCAAATGAATCTTTATTTTAAATGAGTTCTAAATTAACACTTTAATCTTCTGAAAGATTTCAAACTTTTTAAAATAGTACTTAAAGGAATAACTATTACAGTACACTCTCACAAATTTGAATTGTCCAGAGATTAGAACCTGCCATTTCAATATTTAACGCTCTGAAATTAGAACCTGGTTCTAATTATTTTGTCTTAACATATATTTTTTTGAATCAGTTTCATTCTTTTCTTTTAAATGTCTGTGAAAAAAGAAAACGTCCAGAAATTAGAACATTTCAGACCTTCATATACTATCGTTTTAAAACATTTATAAAAGTTTCATGTGGTATCCTGATATTTGCAACCATACGCATCTTTTTTTTACCATCGGATTGTTGCTTCAACAGTTTCATGCGACGCGTCACATCACCACCATACTTTAAAACAAAGAGATTTTAGTTAGAGTTTAGGAACCATTTTAAAATGAATCTTACCAGCTTTGCAGTTACATCTTTTCGATACGCTTTAATAGTCTCGCGAGCCAAAATCTTACTGCCAACGCATGCTTGTATAGCAATTTGTACCATTTGTCTTGGTATTAGCTTACTCAGCTTCAGCACCATGTCACGGGCAACACCTAATGCTTTTGATGCATGTACCATGCGACAGAGTTCTTCGACTATGCGTCCATTCAATTGTATATCCAAACGAACAATGTTTGTTAAGTGATAACCATGATCCTCGTAGCTGAAACTAGCATAACCAGAGCTAACTGATTTCAAACGATCATTGAAATCCAAAATTATTTCACTTAAAGGCAGCGTATATTTCATAAGAATTCGGTCATTATCGATGTTTATTGAGCTTTCCTGAAGCCCACGTCGGTCAACACATAGTGCGATAATTTGTCCAACATACTCAGTGGGCGTAATTATTGTACCTATTGAAACAACTTTTGTGTGAACTTGAAACATTTTTGAGTATTTATTTACCTTTCACCAATGGTTCATAATATTCCTTGACGTTTATGGGTTCAGGAAATAGCGCTGCATTAGACAGTTCATAAGTGTCTCTACCCATTTGTTTTATCATTTTTGGATTCTTCAATACAATGCGATAAGTGACAGAAGGCGCTGTTATAATTGGTTCTGCACTATGTTCCTGTTCTAAGCGTTGACAAAACACTTCCATATGCAGTAATCCAAGAAATCCTAAGCGCCATCCTTGGCCCAAGGCTGGACTTGAATCTACATTAACAGATACTGCAGAATCGTTGAGAACGAGTTTTTCGATAGCAGTTCTTAAAGAAACATGTTTTGACTGATCCGATGGAAACACACCAGCAAACACAATCGGCTGCTGTGGCTTAAAACTAGCCAGAGCAGTCGAGCTCTGATTTTTCAGATGAATTGTGTCACCGATTATTGATTCTTTGCTGTTGCGCATATTACATGATATCAAACCCACCTGCCCAGCGTTTCTAGAATATGAAAAAATTCATTATTTTTTTCTTGTCGTTTGTATATTAATTTACATGCTTTGGACGCTCGTTTCTACTGGTCGAAGAACGGATATGGATTTAACAGGATATATTTTACTTGTGGCCATAGATTGTATGTCTTGGCCGGTTTCCAGCTTACCATTCAAAACGTATATTAAATTCATGGCACCCCTGTATTTGTCAAACCAGCAGTCAAAAATTAATGCACGAAATGGCGAATTTCTATCTACTTTTGGTGGCGGAATGGTTTCTATAATTTTCTCCAGCACAGCCGTAACGCCAGTCCCTAGCTTGGCAGATATCTAAAATGAATAGATTTCTAGTATTTAAATAAACAACTTGTATATTTTTAACCTTTAACACGGTGTCTGGATCAATACCAAAAAGTGCCTTCAAGTCTGTACAAACCATTTCAGGATTTGCATGTTTAATATCTATTTTATTGAGCACAGGAACCACAGCTAGGTTCCTTGACTTGGCTAAATGGTAATTCGCCACAGTCTGAGCTTGGACACCATGACAAGCATCTACTAGCAGAATGACACCATCACATGCAGCTAAAGATCTGAACACCTACAAAATTACATCAAAGATTGTAAATAATAGAAATTAGCTTTAATAATTCAATCAATGTCACCTCATTTGAGAAGTCCACATGTCCTGGAGTATCAATCAAGTTCAACAGGTATGTCTGGTCCTTATATTTGTGAACTATGGAAGCAGTTTGTGCCTTGACTGTTATGCCTCTCTCACGCTCCACCTGCAGACTATCCAACACTTGGTTGCCAGAGTTCTTAGAAATTGCACCGGTGATCTCCAGTAGCCGGTCGGCTAGAGTACTTTTTCCATGGTCTACATGTGCAATTATACTAAAGTTTCTAATTCTCTCAACGGGTATTGCGGCTAGCTCCTCAGGCGCTCCGTTCTTCTTTGAATCAATCACATTAGAACAGTATCCATGCTTGATGGTCAGTCTTGATAGTTGACTGTTGAATTTGTGTTTTTTTCGTTAACAAAGTAATTGTTTTTATTTAAGAAATTCCTTACCTCCAATTTATATTATTTCTCTTCAAATATTTTACAGAAAAACATATTGTTTTATGCATAGCAACTTTGTTTTTTTGAGAAAAGAATATTTTTTACTTTACCTCATTTCTTTCACAACAGCTGAGAATAAAATGTCAACTGAAACAGCTGATTGCAGAACCCAGCAAACCATTTTGTGAGCACTTCTACAATGCTGCCAGATTTGTTTGTAATAGGCACGCTTTTACACTACTGGTTTACAGCTCTGTTCTGTTTGTTAGCTTACAGTGTACCCTAAACGCGTTGCGGTTCGTTCTCAAGCGGCACGCAATTTTATTTTACGCTTAACCTAAACAATTGCGCTGCGGAAACAATCGGAAACATATGAAACAACAACAATTCATTGCTCTTTGCTTTAATATTTTATTTCAATGCAGCCAACTTCACATCCACACGCACTATCAAAATTGGAAATTCGATTCATGTTGCGGTAGTCCGTTGCATGTTTCGATAGGCTTCATACAAAATGTATGTGCATGAGCCGATTTTGCCAGTGAAATCACGCACAAGCACTTGTTTGGGGTGCACGGCTAACAAGTAATTGTTAAGGTCTTGTTATGTAAAGGAAGTTTTTATATTCTGGCAAGTCATTAACAATGATGATGGTCAAAAGATATTAAAGTTCACCACGCATGGTGAAAATGTAAATGAATTGTATATAGAGCATCAGCTGTTTTTTTGATTGCTTATTTCTTGCTTATTTTAATTTTTTTTATGCTTATTTTTCTGCAAGTAAGATGGAAAATGTTAATAAACAATTAAATAACAGATTGTTTTAAATTGTTTGAAGTTTAGAAATTAATTTTTTTAATCGACAACTAAAGTTAAAGCGCTCCATCCATGAATAGCATTGGTTTTACATTAGATTTGTTTTCGTTTGAACCATGGTGTAATAGTACTTAGGTGTTAGTGAATTTTTGACAACACCAAGAATAGCTTTCTTTCTGTCAAAAAATTGTGAGCGAAAGAGAGGAGCCGTTGATAGTTGTCAAATTGTGTTATTTGTTTGAGTTGCTAGATGATGATATGTTAGTTTTTATAGGTTATTGTGCGAATAAAGTTTAAATAAATATTTAATTCAATTAATTGTGCCGTGTTGTGTTGACAAAAAGTTATTGCAGTTGTCTTCGGCCATTTGCCAAGTTCACCATTGAATGGTTTTGTCATTTTATCAAAAACGTGCGCTGGAAGGTGCCACCGACATGAAGCTTTGGCCAGCATGCAAATTGTCTTGCATTCACATCGACTGCTTCAAGAAAATATCGAATGAAAGAATGTTCAATACCTCAACTGATAATAGCCATCAAAAGCAATGGACATGGCATTTAGCTTCGACCGACTGCACGTTAGCTGATTTATTTTCATTCCAATTCACCATCAGCTGTTTTTGACAGGAGCGGGGCGAAAAAATTTATCATATTGAGAGAGAAGTGTCAAATTCACTAACACCTTATTAGGTATTATTACACCATGGTTTGAACCAAATATAATGAAGAAGGAAACTTCGGCAAAAAAGATCTAGCCATATGCTGAAATGTAGTCAATAAAAATGCAAATGTTATAAAAGTTTTAGTAAAATTTCTTGTCAAACTCACCCCTCTCGATGGATTCTCGTTGAATTCACCCCTCTGGATGGATATGAACACTGGTGAAAACCTCACTTTCAACAGCTAAACCACCAGTGTATACATGGGTAAAAACTTACTTACAATTTTTGTTCAAACATTTTAATGCATTCTATACAAATAAGGACAAAGCTTTTAAAACAAAGATATAGTTCTTGTTGTGTTGTTGTTTTATTTTTCTATTAACAGCACTTGTCAATAAAACAAGTGTTTTTATTTTAAATTCAATTTTTTTCTATCAAAAATATTTTTCTCGATTATCAAAGCAACTCCATAAATTAGATTGACAATACTCACATTTCTGTAATGACAAAATTTCTTTATTGGCTTTTATTAACAATATTCTCTCCCAGCCAAAAATAATTTTCTTTTAAGTATGCAAGACTTTTTTGGGTATAGGACCTATTTTTGACAACTATGAGGTGAACTCACATACACAATACGTGAGTGTATACAAAATTGAAGAAAAAGCATTTTTATCTATCAAAATCAACAGAATTCACAATAGAAACGTAGTATATGAAAGCTTACGTGTTTAACGTTGGAAAAATTAAATTTACGTAATTGATTTTTTTTTTTTTTGATAGTTCGTTACTTATGACGAACATCGAGAAGAAATAAAAGAAACAAGTTATTGTTATTTTATTAAAACAAGTTTTTTATACTCAGAACTTAAGATTTTTGTTATTATACATGAAAACATTTTAAGTATTTTTGTGTCAATACGATAAAAATTCCACATTAAGAACAAACTGCTTTTTCTGAACCTTAAACGCAATCATTGTACTCTGCTATAATTTTTCTTGCGTAAATTGCAAAAACGAGTGGATGGACGCATATGCAAATGGACTTAATTTAGGCCCCTATTAGGTACGACAACTCAACTTAAGTTGAGTGTGTAATTTGTAAATTTGTATTGTCTATTACACATTTGAGGTACATACGTGTCTGTCGTCTGACAAGTATGTATCTCAGAGATGTGTATGTATTTTTTGTGGTAGTTTGTTTAACAATGCAACTCTGTGTTGCATAACACAGTGTAAGGACTGTTAAAAACTTACATCTGATTTGAGTTAATTGTATATCAAAAATAATGAATACAAGATTATGCCATGCGCATGTCTGCCTACGTCATGATCGACCCATTGTCAAAATCAGCTGTTTTTCACTGAGCAAAACATAAAAAACAACTGTAGCTGAAAAAAAAAATCGTACAGAACTATTTCGCACTATCTTTCGGTTTAACTTTTAACTTTTCTTGCACGAACAGAAAATCAGTGAGAAGAACAGAGATAGAGTCTTTTCCTATCTACGTCACGAAAGACCTAACGTCTTGCGCAGAACGGTGCAACTTTTTCTGCCTCTGATGGCGTAATCTGATTTCTATTATTTTTGGTTGTATATCGTCTTTTTAATACGAACTATTTATTTGTTTATTGTTTTTTGGTAATTGAGTGAAAATGGATAAAAATACGTAAGTAAAATAAAGTATGAATACATATATTATGTGACAAAATTTAAAGTTTTCTCGCTTTGTTTTTATGTATTATTTTTTTTAACACAGCGCTCCTTGGACTAACCCATAAAAGAGCTTTTATAACTATTTGTATATATTTTTTTTAACGATTTTTTAGCAGCACTCAAGAAGCGCTTCCATCTTAGCAAGCGCTTCTGCCATACCGTTTCACACACCTGGAGCGCTTTTTAAGTAAACCTAATTCATATTAAAATTTACATTGGATGTCCTAGCTGTGTGAAAAAAAAACACAAAACAAAGCAAAAAACATTGTATTCTTTGTCTCATGCGAGGATTGAACTCGTACTGCTGGCCAAATGTCTTACCGCTCTGCTATTTTCTTGTTTCCATACTTGTGAACAAAATACAAATACACAACAATTGAAATTATTGCGAACAGCTGATTCATTTCAATGAAAGTGTCAAAATTTCGATGTAATCATGCTCCAATATAAAAAGCAATTTTACACCACAGCTCAACTGAAAATGTATGTTATATGTAATATGGCAAAAAAGTTCAGTTGAGGTGTCTTACGTCACGTCAACTTAAGTTGAGTTGTCGTACCTAATAGGGGCCTTAAGTAAGGCTCATATTACACGGTGTCCGTTTGCCCGGCGTACAATCGATTTTGTTGTTGCCATGGTATAATAATACATGGTAGCATTGACAACTGCTTATTTTCTCTTCAACAGGAAAACATAAACTGTCAAAAACAGCTTTTTGTGGAAATACATCAGCAGCTGCTGTGGTTGTTGTTTTTTTTCACTTCAACGTTTTCAACATTGCTTGTGTTTTCAATGGCGGATTGTGAGCGCTCGCTTTTTGAGTATATTTTTTGACAGTATATGATTTCCCAAGCAACTGTCAATGCTACCTTGTATTATTATACCATGGTTGTTGCAACATAAAACTGTCAAAAACAATTGAGTGTGTGAGAGGATGAACATTTGGAACAGCGCGCAAAATAGGACTGTTTCCGTACTTTACACTGTGTAAGATTTGTGTAAAATGTGTGCAAGAGAGTAAAAACGAAATGTGAGAATAGTTGCAAAAGTACGGAAACAGCTTCTAGTAAGTTTTAAGCACAAAACAGCTGATTTTGACTGCAGACGGCAGCACAAAATTTAAAACACTTTCACTGAAATTATTAAAACCCATTTTTTAATGCAAAACTGAACAATTACTAATTTTTATTTATTATAATTTATTTATTGTACGTAAATTTCTTTTTAGGCACACAATTTGTGAATTTATTTATCGGAAAACATAAACAATTATGAAATGTAATTTGACATTTGTTTCTTCTTATTGATGCTTATTCTTCTTGATGCTTGTTCTTACTTTACTCGAAGTCTTGAGTTCTAGCACACTCTGTGCACTTTGTGTGCTCGAGAGAGTGATTTTATGCTTGTTCTTCTTCTCCCATTTTTTACACAGAAAGTACGGAAACAGAAAATAGTGTCCCACAAGTTACACAGTGTACGTACACTGTGTAAGATTTGTGTAAAACGTGTGCTAGAGAGTAAAAACGAAATGTGAGAATAGTTGCAAAAGTACGGAAACAGCTTCTAGTAAGTTTCGAGCACAAAACAGCTGATTTTGACTGCAGACGGCAGCACAAAATTTAAAACACTTTCACTCAAATTATTAAAAGCCATTTTTAATGCAAAACTGAACAATTACTTAATTTTTATTTATTATTATTTATTTATTGTACGTAAATTTCTTTTTAGGCACACAATTTGTGCATTTATTTATCGCAAAACCTAAACAATTATGAAATGTAATTTGACATTTGCTTCTTCTTATTGATGCTTATTCTTCTTGATGCTTGTTCTTACTTTACTCGAAGTCTCGAGTTCTAGCACTCTCTGTGCCCTTTGTCCCATGTTAGACATGCCGATGTTGTGCCGATTTCTCTCACCGATTTTTTGTTCGGTGTAGCGGGAAGGGAAGCGAAAGCGGAAATGAAAAAATCGGCCGTACCAGCGATTTTGCGACGATCTTGTGACGTTTGCTTTTGCTTTTGAACTAAAATCGTTGTTTGCCGTTTTATTCAACTTTTCCACAAAATTTCATCATTTTATGGCATTTTGTAAAGAAATAACTTTATTTTGTGCATTTTAAGCAAATAAAGTAAAAAAAATGCCTCGGCCAAAATCGTCATGTCTGCAAGCAATGGCCGACGAAACAGTGCAACAAAAGAAAAAATAAGAAAATCGGTGAGAGAAATCGGCACAATATCGGCATGTCTAACATGGGACTTTGTGTGCTCGAGAGAGCGATTTTATGCTTGTTCTTCTTCTCCCATTTTAAGCACAGAAAGTACGGAAACAGAAAATAGCGTCCCACAAGTTACACAGTGTGCGTCAGAGATAATGAGATGGGAAACTTCGTTTCTATTGTGAATTCTGTTGATTTTGACAGATAAAAATGCTTGTTCTTCAGTTTTTTTTGCAATCACGTATTGTGTATGTGAGTTCACCTCATATTTGTCAAAAATAGGTATTACACCCAAAAAAGTCTTCCATATTGAAAAGAAAATTGTTTTTAGCTGAGCAAGAATATTGTTAATAATAGTCGATAAAGAACTTTTGTTAACATAAAAATGTTAGTTTTGTCAATCTAATTTGTGGAGTTACTTTGATAACAGACAAAAATATTTTTGATAGAAAAAAATTGAATTTAAAATGAAAAAAATTGTTCTATTTACAAGTGGTGTTGTTAACAGAAAAACATAATTAAATTTCTTTCAAGAACAGCTATATCTTTGTTTTAAAAACTCTGTTCTAATTTTTAAATGCATGAATTTGTTTGAACAAACATTGTAGGCTAGCTTTTCCCTATGTGTAAAGTGGTGGCTTAGCTGTCGAAAGTGAGATATTCACCAGCGCTCATGTCCATCCAGAGGGGTGAATTCATCGAGAATCCATCGAGAGGGGTGAGTTTGTCATGAAATTTTACTAACACATTTATAACATTTGCATTAGTATTGACTGCATTTTGGCATACAGCTATCTCCTTTTTGCCGAAGTTTCCAATCTCTTTATCTCTGGTGTGCGTACGGAAACAGACCTAATATGTTCATTCTTGCCCGGTGTCGATACAGCGTACATCGTGCAAAACAGTGTTGCTGGGTTGTGAAATCAAAGACTTGGCCGTTTAAGTACCTAAAAAGTACATTTTTTTAAGAAAATAGTTGTAGGAAACCCTTGTTTTTGACAAGTTATTTAAGCAAATTCAACAAAAAAACAGCGAATCTCGTTAGCAGAAATATTACAAGACTTGGTAATTATTAAATAAACTAAATCAATGTATAAAATAAATTAATACATCATGAATTTTATTATAGACCTGAGTATAATGGCTGCGAGCACAAAATTGGAAGTGAAGGAGCTGATTTCGTTGCTGGAGGCAGAGCGTGAACTATGGGATGTGCACGATAAAAATTATTTAAATCGAAGCAAGAAGGAGAGTGCGCTCCACTCAATTCTGGAAGACCGCAAGGCGTCTATTCCGAACACCAATCTAAAATCTATAAAAGATAAATATATAAATTTTATTCCATTCGCATATTGTTTGGCTGCATCAATGACTTCCAAAGTTAATAAATTCAAATCAATTTCCGTATTCATTTTTTAAATCTATTTTCAAATTAAATTCAAGCAATTGTAGTGTGTTAAAATCTGTTTTCAAATTAAATTCAAGCAATTGTTGCTGTGCTATATTGATGAGTACTGAAAAGAGCAACAATCACTAACTACAAGTGATACAGCGAGCATTGTACAAGGGGGCGTGGCAGCTCGAATCTGCAATATCGAATAAATTTGGAATTATAGGTCGCACAGCATTGGAGTCAGGTGTTCGGCCTTGATTAACCTGTACAGTTCCACTGGTAAAATTTTATGGGCGTTGGACAAAGGGCGTGGCACTTTTTCGGC
The DNA here is from genome assembly GCA_943735915.1 of Pherbina coryleti. Classification (NCBI taxonomy): domain Eukaryota; kingdom Metazoa; phylum Arthropoda; class Insecta; order Diptera; family Sciomyzidae; genus Pherbina; species Pherbina coryleti. The sequence continues at coordinate 109,775,353 of OX030951.1, forward strand.
TGCCAAAATTTTTGGTATTACTTTTTCATTTTTGGTTTCGAACTATTAGTCACACATCAATGAAACTCAGTAAGAATGTACTATTTAGTCCTGTCCTTTGACTGAAAAAATTGAGTGAGCATTGGACATGGGGGCATGGCACCGCCCATATAGGTTAAACTTAAAATATCAATTACCAAATGCCGCATAATAATGAAACTCCGTTTGGAGTTGCCACTTGGTAATGTATTTCTGCTTAAAAACTTGGACAGGCATTGGTCAAGGATGTGTGGCTCCGCGCATGCATGCCAAAGTTTTGATATCGAATACCTTTTTTTAACATAATAATAATATATAATTTTGTTATTAATATACATAATAATATATAATAAAATAAATTGTATTTTATTTTTAACGATTTTGAAACATCAAAATGGAATTACTATTAACAACTATTTATTTGTTTATTTTTAATACATCAATGAACATCATATAGTTTTCAATTATTCAAATTAAGCTCCTGATACGCAGCTAAATACCTTAATATTAAAAATAAAATCATTTGCTTTCACAACCTCAAAAATACTTGGTGCACCTATTGCATTGAACACTATATTTCATATGCTAAAACTATTTTGCGCACTTTTTTCATAGGTACACTGCAACAACGTTTTGTTTTAATATTTGCTTACATTCTCTTGTACTATTTTTTTCTTTTTCACTATACGTGTTTGTTATTAAAGCTGAGAGCATGCGACAGTAAGTATTTAAAAGTAGAGTGAGTGTCTTGAAACAGTTTTATACACCCATGCACATGTCTTTTATACATAGGTTGTGGCACTTTAACAATAATTTTAAAGAGACACAAATTCAAAATAACCAACAAACTTTCAGAAATAAATAAAACAAATTTTTTAAGAACAAAGTTACATATTTGAAATATTTTAATCATTGCGTCGATATGATGATAGATTTATATTTCATAGAACTTTCTTGGTTTCTGTATAGTTATATGAATCGCAACACATCATTATTTTTATTACTTTCATACGTTATTTTATATTACGAAAAAAAGTGTAGGAGAAAAAGGGGTCGAATGAATAAAATGTCAAAATCTGTCCGGCGTTCTTTTTCTGCCGTGTAACATACCAGCGTGCAAAATGTGGAAGAGAGTAAAAAAGATTCATTGCACGCCGGGCAAACGGACACCGTGTAACACCAGCCAAAAACGAGCAACGAACTAAAATAACCAAGTGAACGAACTAGTTTATTCACGGACTAGTTACATACCATTGAACTAAAAAGAGCGATCTTTGTGGTGAACTCATGGTAGAATAATCAAGGTAGATACAGGGCTGCTTGTCCTCTATTTTTATCAACCATAACTGTTAAAATAGCGAAAGAAAGCAACAGATACAAAAAAATAATTCAAATGGAAATAATTTCGACTTGACAGTTCTCAGTCCACGCTTTATCCCTTGCATCTACCTTTTTTATGCTACCATGGGTGAACTAAAATGCCCAAGCCTAACTTGAAGTTACTCGAAAGAGTTTCTTTACAAAATTGTTCAGCATGAGAGAAAAGAAGAACAACTAAAATGTTGCTATCTATGTATGTACACATTGCGACTTTACGACGCGACGCAGAGTGATGTGAAAGGGGATGCTAAACGGAAAGAATTCGAAATCGAATTTTTACATTCTGAACAGGGGCGGTTCCAGGAATATATTTCGGGGAGGAGGGGGGTGGTTTCAAAAATATTTATGTAAGTTATATATATAAAGGGTAGTTAAATTTTAAAGGCCGATGTTGATTTTGAATAAAACACATATTATTAAGGAAATTATTGTCATTTCTTTTTATTGTGGTAATATTGGTATGGTTCAATTATGCATTGAACAAAATATCGGCTAAATGGCCGTCGCGACCTCGGCGGCACACCTCCATCCTATGGTCCAAATTTTCGATGACGCCCAGGCATAAGTGAGGTTCTATGCCGTCAATGTGCCGAATTATCTCATCCTTTAGCTTTTGAATTGTTGCTGGCTTATCGACGTACACCTTTTCTTTCAAATAACCCCAAAGAAAGAAGTCCAACGGTGTCAAATCACATGATTGGCGGCATCGCCACCACGTGAGATAACACGGCCATTGCATTTGTCGCGCAAAAGAGCCATTGTTTCGTTAGCTGTGTGGCAAGTGGCACCGTCTTGTTGAAACCACATATCGTCCACATCCATATCTTCCAATTCGGGCCATAAAAAGTTCGTTATCATCTCACGATAGCGAACACCATTCACAGTTACTGTCTGACCGGCCTCATTTTGGAAAAAATACGGCCCAATGATGCCGCCAGCCCATAAACCGCACCAAACAGTCACTCTTTGTGGGTGCATTGGTTTTTCGACAATCACTTTTGGATTATCATTCGCCCAAATGCGGCAATTCTGCTTATTGACGAATCCACTGAGGTGAAAATGTGCCTCATCACTGAAAATCATTTTCTTCGAAAATTTATCATCCACTGTTGCCATTTCTTGCCATCATTCTGACCGTGTAAATGCAAGTTTTGTTCATCAACGACGAGCGTGAGAGGTGCAATTGTTGGGCACGACGACGAATTGAGGTGGACGGCTCTTCAGCCACACTATCGCGAACAGCAGCAATATTTTCTCCAGTATGAGCTGTACGAGCATGCACTGGTGTTTTCACATCTCCTACAGACCTGGTTTGTTCAAATTTTTGCACGATTTTTCCGATTGTACGCACATTTGGACGATTAAATTGACAGAAAAAATCACTAAGTGCTCGATATGCATTTTGACTTGAAAGCCCATTTTCATAATAAGCCTGAATAACTTTAACGGTTCAAATTGAGTTAGTCTGAAATTGAGAAATGTCAAATGAAATGCAGAAAAAAACTTGACATTTAGGTGTGGTTTATATTCAACATCGGCCCTTAAAATTTAACCACCCTTTATATACATTAAAGCGGGTTAATTTTTTGTTCAAAAAATCGTAGCTGTGGATAATGTTCTACGGAGCAGATTCAACTTTGCCCAAGAAACCGTTAGTCTAAAATCTATTTCGAGCCTCTGATTTTTCAAAAGAAGGTTCTAATTTGTGTTTTGCTGCAATATGTGAAAAAATTATTCGACTTATTGGATAAAACTTTGCTACGAAAAAAATAGCCATCCACCTTTCACTCCATCTTCACTCCATATGATTGTGTGGTGCTCAGGATTATTTTTTTGTGTTAAATACCACAAGCTGACGCTGGGGTGAAGATAATTATAATAATAAAAGTTATTTCTCTATTTATTTGACCCGAATACAAATCTAAAAGGCCAACATAAAACCAACATCAAAATAAATAAAAACTACAAAAACCGGAATTTTTCTCCATTACTGTATAAAAAGGAATTTTACGTCTACACTTCCGATACTATCGAAACTGTGGGTTTTTAAATTAAAACTGTGCGATGTTTGGATATATTTTATCCAGAAAATGCGGTGTTTTTGTGATTTCAGATTGAGATTGTATGTGTGACAGCTACAGGCGCGATATCGCAAAAACAAACAAAAACTGGAACAGAATTCAGTCCCAATAAACCTTTTTGTTAGTTCTCAACTTGAGGTGCATTTGATATCAAATAGCTTTCTCAAATCTCCAACGTTAATTCTCAACAGCATCTCAACACACGGATTATAGTGTTCTCAACTTAAAAGGCACTATTTTTGTATGGTGATTTGAAATTTGTTATTCTCAACTTGATATCAAAGGCATTTCTCCAATTGGTCTCAAATGGAATATGGCAGTGCGCTATGCAAAAAAATTTAAATGTATATCAAATAAGGAAATAGAAAACAATGTATTGTTTTTGTGTTATTTATTTTAAATTAATAATTTAAATAAAACAAAATAATAATTTGATAACATTAAAAAATGAAACATTGCTTTTTATAATTATAATTAAAAAGGTTGCTAGCTCTTCCTTGAGGTCTCCTGATGTGGTCGTTTCTAATGTTACTTCCTCTTCTAAGTCCGCATCTGAATCACTTTTGGCCCCACTTAAATCATTTTCTAAAAACATAATAAAGTTGGATGGAGCCGCCGCTAAAGTTTCCTCTCGCGCCGCTAACAGATTTATTATCTGCTTCACTTCTGTTTTAATTTTTTTCTTTGTATTTTTAATAATAATAATTTATAACGAAATAGCACAAAACACTTTTATTTACGTTTTTCAAGAAATCAATACAGTTAATTATAACAAAATGCCACGATAAGCTTTAGATATTATTTTCACAATTTGACACTTAAACTTTTTGCAACAATAAAACATATGATTGACTGTTGTTACCAGACTTTCATTTTTGCAAATCCAAACAAGTGATGCCACAAAGTTAGAAATTTTTTCTCAAATCTTCCTCAATTACATCTCAAGTTGAGAAATAGCGTTTGAGAAAATGCTTAATCTCAAATGTAAGGAACGTTGAAACTCAACTTGAGAATCATTAATTTCTCAAACGTTAGAGAATTCTTTTTCTTGTGTTTGCTGGGGTAGTTTAGCAATACGTGTAGAAACAGCTACAAACGTTTACAGCATAGGGGTGTGAATATTTAAAGTAGATTATAAAAAACCAATGTTTTTCTTTTTGGTACTCTTAGCCCACATAATAAACATCAGTACATCACATTTAAATACAGGTTCTTTTTGAATTTCGGGGGGGGGGGGGGGGTTTGAACCCCCCTGGATCCGCGCCTGATTCTGAATATGTAAAACTCGTAAAAATATCCACTGATTTCAGGTATATTTTTACTTGCTTCCGTTTTTTACAAAAAAAATACAAAAATTCTTTAAAGTTGACCCAAAAATTGATATTTTTGTTCATGAAATTTGTTATTCTTGATTATATTTTTTAACTATTTTCAAATATCCAAAAGCGTTAAAAATCGGCATACTTCACGAATAAAGGCCTGACCAAAATAGACGAAACGAGACGACTGCAACTTGCCGAACGTTTGCCGAAATAAAACGAGTAACTCCAATCGTCTGAAGCAAGAAGAAGACTACTTTGCACAGCTGTTGTTGACGAGTTGAGACGCTAAAAGTTCGGTTAGACACCTTTTACATTGGTCAAGACTTGAATTCAAGTCTGTGAGTTTGTTGGCAATTCGCCGCACATCGGAAACGACGAAAGGGTAAGAGAACACTTGCGCTGTATTGGCAATTTTTTGTATTCCGCTTCACATTATTTTTCGTTTGAAAAAAAAAAAAATTTTTCCAAAATTTGCTTCATAAGCACCACAAAAATTTTCAAAATAAATTTTTTAAAAAATTTTAATTGTTGCATAGGTCTCTAGCAATAATTTGGCTTTTACAGATTGAAAATATAACAATTAGTCGACGAGTTATAGCCAAAAAACCATATAAACAATATGCTGAAAATCGGCATTTGACTGCAAAGTTCGAAGGTCGATTAAAAAAAAATTCGAACTAACATAAACAAACGACGCGATAGCCTGTGTTCACACGCCAGTCAAATGATTGAATCAGTCAAAATTTGTTGTTGCTTTCCTATGTAAAAAGAAAATCAACTTTATCTCAGAGCGAAAATGAACTCCAAATTCTTCTCTCGTCAGTCAAAATTTTGATTGAGCTCTAGACCTGGACCAATCAGTCAAATGGTTGCATTATTTTAATTGTTTGTTGTTTAGTAGGAAATTATGTCAAGAAAATTAGTTAATTAGTAGTTTTTTGGTAACAAATGTAGTTTTTTGAAGAGAAAAGGATGTTATCTGTAACCCTTGCGAACAAAATGAAATGCAACACAACTTTTCTATTAAAAAATTTAAAATCGGGGTTTGTATATTGTGTTGTGTTTACTTTCTGTTTACAGCACGATACGATTTCACAAAATAATAGGTAGCAGAAAAGTAACAAATGGCGTCGTCAGAGCATCAATCAAAAGATCGTGTGTGAGCAGGCGTCAGTCAAAATTTTCAGAGAGAGTAAAAGAGAGTAAAAAATCGTGATGAACTTCAGTCATTTGACTGACGTGTGAACATAATCATAGGCATGATAAAATTATACAGGTAGGTTTGACAACAGGCTATTTTCTCACGAGATCGTTCATGGATTGTCAAACTCGTCTGTTTTTTGTTTTTTTTTTTTTTTTGTTTGCTTTGTCTTGTATGATTTTTGACAATTCATGTTCGCTGGAAAACTGTCACACCTACCTGATTAATTATACCATGGTCATACGGGTCTTCTAATTTAGCCTCTATTTTGACCCCTCACTCTCAGAATCGACCTAACTTTTGCTAACCTGAATTTGTTCCACAGTGTAACCCGAAAATGGTGATATTTTAAAAACTAGTTTTTCGAATATATTAAATAAAAAAGAGTTAACCAGCTTTCATGTGCATGAATTAAAAAAACATTTTACATAACTTATATAAAAATGAAAAGGGAAATATAAAATTTTTATGCTTACATTTTTGGATTAAACATAAACGTGCATAATTTTAATATATTTTTTATTAATTCTGTTTAAATATTTTAATATTTATTTAATTAAAAAAGTATTTAAATAAATTTTAAATATTCACGTAGTTGACTTATGGGAATGCGTTTTGGTGCAAAATGACTCGCTTTTTGGAAAAATTAGAAAAGTTTTTGGATAAATTTAATATTTTTTTCTCTTAGTGCAATAAAGCAAGTCCGTTCAATCTTTCTTCTGTTGTCGTAGATCTCAAACAGGTTTTAATTCTCTTCAATGTAGAAAATGATCTTTCAGCAGTTGCCTCACTTGAAGGCAATGTTATTAAAATTTTAAAAACGTATGACTTAGAGGATATACTTCAGCAGTGTAATGGTTGCATTGCACTAGTACTTGAATCATACTTTTCTCTTTCACATTGCAAGTGCCACATCCCCCCCAATTCATTAATCAAAGATTTTTCTTAAACCTCTAAAGATTCTTTGAAGAAAATGTAATATTTTTACAAAGTTTTCTCACAGCTTATTTAGATAATGTAATGCTCTACGAGGTAATGGAATAAGGAAACAGTATTAAAAATGAATACAAATCCAAAACTGTTGTTGAAAATCGACTTTTTAATTCCATCATCACATTATCCAGCATAGGAATAAAAACAGCTTGTCTGAAATATGCTGTGGGATCTTTTAATGGATAATTATCGCGGTTCTTTTGAAAACTAGCTACACGTGGCATTTTAATTTCTACTCCAATATTATTTGCAAAGTTTTCAACTTCTTTAAAAAGAGTTTAAAATTTTATCTCACAGGATTCTCGTTTCTTCTGTAATAAATTAAAAGTATCTTTTAACTTTAAATTGATTTAACATCAATTTTAATTCTCTGTCGGTTCGTCTGACATGTTGTACTTTCCTAAACGGGTTAATAGTGTCAAAATGAAAGGAACACATTCAAACCATGAATTATACTATACTATACTTATACATACTTACTTATACATACTTACTTATACATACTTGTACTATACTGGTTTTGCATTATTTAATAGAACTGTTTGCTTGCGCTAAAATAAATACTCAGGCACAAATGCTTTATTCTAAATGTATTTTGAGAATAGTTTAGAGAACTTGTATATTCACAAAGCTTTTGGGGGGGGGGGGCGATCGCCCTTATCGCCGCACCGTGGCATGAGAAATTTTTGACAGATAAAAAACGCTTCCGCGCTGATTTAGGCTTGACTGTAAGAAAGGCAGAGAGATTCAAACTACAGCCATGGGTATGAGACTGCATACCTTTGTTTTGAAATGCAGTAACTACACAATATATTTTTTGTTAGTTTTATTTTTCGGTACATCTATGGCCTTTCCAATGAAATAAGTTTTATTCCGTTTTTTTTATTATTATTATTAAAAAATTGTACGACTACATTCAATGTTTACGTGTTAATATATAAGATTATGTTATTGCAGCTTAAAAGGTGTAATTTTTTCCTATAAAAGTGCATTTATAAAACCAAATCCAGAAAAAATTAAAATCGTGGAAAGGAAGAAAACAGAATTAAACAAGAAGATATTTTTGGCAAGTTGAACTTGAAAAGTTAGGATTATCAGTGCTATTGAATGTAGAGTCAACCTATTCTTAGCAGAGTAAATATCAATTAAAGCAAAGTAAATACCAGACACAGGCCAGGAAAGATAAATTAAACAGATACATGGCAATTCTGCGGTTGCAATCAGTCATCAGAGGCATTTATAGCTGTCAGGCTTAACAACATGGCGAACATTCATCTATGTATGGGAGTTTTGCAAGCGGTGGAGAAGGGGAAATGTTGCATATCACTTGGGGAATTTAAAGCTGTTCAAACTTTTTCCTGGAAGAAACTTAATAGCTTATTTAATTAAACAACAAAAAACCTATTTTATAAAAGGAAGTATTTCGCTCTAATTCCGCGGTTAGCTATATTCCAAAGAGAATTTACTCCATTGATTGCTTAGTTTAAGGTTATTTCAATATTGATTAACTATTGATGTTGATAAGATTCTCGTATATAGCCATATACATACATACATATGTTAAATAAGCTGATTTCTACAACACAAAAAGGGTTCGAAAAGCGAAAGTTGTTTAAGTCAAAAGAAGTTTTCCATAATATCCGGCGCATCCCATCCGGTTGGCAATTTGTAAGCCTATCTAAGAGTTCATTGCAAAGATAAAATCTTAAACTCTTGTAAAATAATGACAAGCAATCCCTAGGATTTAGAACGGAGCAGACTCAATTTCATCTCATGAATCTCTTGATTAATAGCTTGTCTGACTTGTTGTGTAGACTGTTGTAAATTGCCTGTGACTTGTAGATCTTGGACCTTGGATATTAAGTTAATAGCTTACCTTATTTATGTTTATTTAACTTAGAGAAAATCGTCGTATTTTGCCGGCAGATTTATATGAATTCAAATTTATTTCTTTGACAGTGGCCTTAACGGTTATAGTTTTATAGACTCAGTTAGCTTAAAATATTTTATTTCAATACAATTCCTTCTATTTATATCTTTCTCGATTAATCCCTTATGCATGTTTATGTTTTTTTATATGCTAAAATTTTTCGAACAGCATTATTATTTATTGTTAAGAAGTCAAGGGAAGGGATTATAAAGATTTTCTGCAGTGTTTCAATATATTTCCTGGTATTCATTTATTTACCATTTAGTAGAATTATAACTTTGAAATAAATGTATTTAAAACTTCATTCTTTATTTTAAGACTGTTATGTAGAAAAGAAGGCTTACATTTTGCATAAATATTCACCTTGATTCTTGTTGTCACCTCACCTAAGTGAGTGTGGCGTTTCTCACTGTGACGCTAAATTCGTGCTCTTGTTCTCACCTCACCTAAGTGAGTGTGGCTTGTTTCACTGTGACAACAATTCGTATTCTTGTTGTCACTTGTCGTTCAATTTAAGTGATATTTTACTCGCGTGAATTTTTTAAGTGAGAACCAAATAAATATATTAATAACATATCTTATAACAATAAATATAAATAAATATAACATACCTTATAAAATATGTTTAATTTTGGTTTTATTTATGAAATTAACTTGAAATACCATAAATTTATTTCCGTTTAGAGTGAAGATAACCATAAGAAAGCAATTTGAGGCGATGGTGAGTTTTATGGTAAAAAATTCATCCATCGATAAAGGCCTAAAATATGCAGAAAACGGCAAAACGGCTTCCGATGGAAAGTGGCAAGAATTGGCCACTAAATTAAATAGTTTGGGTCCACCTATAAGAAAGGATGCAGGATGGCAAAAAGTAAGTAATACAGTCGTGCATACGAAGACGACGATTTAATTGTACAATTTTATTTGATTTAGGTTTGGTGAATGACTACAAGCTCAATCTAAGAAAGAAGTTGGGCACAACAAGAAAGAATTAAACTCTACCGGTGGCGGCCCTTTCCGTTTGGCTCACCTGGACGCCCTAGAAGAAGTCTCAAAAATTTTTTTTGTCTTTGTATAAAGTCGCGCAGTGCGATGCGCCAACATATGGCGTTGATGATGAGGTGGAATTACACTTCATCCGGTAACTTCAACGGGTTAGAGGCGTCCCTTAGCTTTAGGCCCCTATTAGGTACGACAACTCAACTTAAGTCGACATGACTTAAGACACCTCAACTCAACTTTTTTGCCATATTACATATAACATACATTTTCAGTTGAGCTGTGGTGTAAAATGGCTTTTTCTATTGGAGCATGATTACACCGAAATGTTGACACTTTCATTGAAATGAAGCATTAATTTCAATTTTTGTTTATATGTATTTTATTCACAAGTATCCAAGCAAGAAAATAGCGGAGCGGTAAGACATTTGGCTGTAATGCCAGCAGTCCGAGTTCAAACCTCGCATGTGACAAAGAACACAATTTTCTTGCCATGTTTTTGTGTATTTTTTTTTTAACACAGCTCCTTGGACTAACACATAAAAGAGCTTTTTTAACTATTTGTTGAAGCGCTTTTTAAACGATTTTTTAAGCTGCATTTAAGAAGCGCTTCCATCCTAGGATATCCATATAAATTTTAATATGAATTTGGTTTACTTGAAACGCGCTCCAGGTGTGTGAAACGCTATGGCACCCAGCGGTAATCGAAGCGCTTCATTAGCACTAAACAAGCGCTTCTGCCATGTCTTACCGCTCTGCTATTTCCTTGCTTGATTACTTGTGAACAAAATGTAAACAAAAATATGAGCTCCACAATTCTGAACTCTGAAAAAAGCATCCTCAAAATAAACGCATAAAATGCGCTATTTCTAGGAGCGCTTTTTATTTTCCCGCTGGGTAATAATAATAATATATACACGATATAGATAATAATTATCCATTTTCACTCAATTAACAAAAAACAATAAACAAATAAAAACTTCGTATGAAAAAGACGTTATACAACTAGCTCAAAGCAGATGTAAGTTTTGGACAGTCTTTACACTCGACACGGAGTTGCATTGTTAAACCTAATACCACAAAAAATACATACACTTCTCTGAAATACATACTTGTCAGACGACAGACACGTATGTACCTCAAATGTGTAGTAGACAATACAAATTTACAAAATACACACTCAACTTAAGTTGAGTTGTCGTACCTAATAGGGGCCTTAATCTTTTTAATTTTAAATTTTCACCAGCATTGCTGTCTTCACTATTAGTATCCGAAAACCAGAACTCGAATGAACTGATGTTAATTTTAATTAATAATAGGTGCGTTTTTTTGGCATCGCTATATACGCTTAACAATATTTTTCATACAAAAAATTGCTTAGCTAAGACAGGATAATTATAGCTGCTTAGCTCATTGTCGCCGATAGAAACACTATTGCCAGATGAAGAAAATGATAGTCTACGTAATTTATTGGCATCACTTTTTGAAAAACAACCATGTTTATGTCAAAAAATAAAAAAAAATCACAATCAAAAGTAAACAAAGCAACAAATGATAAAATATGTTCTATTTGCACAGAATGGCCAACAATCTAGATTTATTTGGATAACGCAAAAAGAAAGACATTTCCATAAAACCATATTTAGAAGATTATATATAAAATTAAATTACAAAAAATGTACAAATTCAAAAACTCTGTGTTTTGCTCAATAAAGTCAAATGCTGCTGGCTAGGTTCGGTACTTTAATCTCCATGTCAGCGACGGAATTTTGATGCTGTGTTGATGATCCAAATAGATTTAGATGTATTTTCAGAATGTTGATTATTTCAAGAGATTCGATTAAAGTGCTGATTAGTTCTTGTTAAAAATTGCTTTTGTTTTTTATTGTGGAATTAATTGTAATTGTTTTTCTTGCGGGTTGTTATTAAATTGGGTGTTGTGGCTGTTGTTATTGTATTTGGCTATGCTGCACTTATTCGACCTTGAGCAACTCAACATCAAAGGTGAGTGTAGCGTTTGGCGGAATTACACCTGGATGTCTGCGACTGCCATAAGCATAATCCGGTGGGCAGATCAACTTGGCACGCTGACCAACAGACAATTGGGCGACACCCTCATCCCAGCCGCGAATTATCTCGCCTTTGCCAATGGTGAACTTGAAAGGCCTTTGGCGATCACGCGATGAATCAAATTTCTTTCCATCAGCCAGAGTTCCGGTATAGTGCACCGTCTCCTTCAAGCATTCAATTCAACCATGCCAGAAAGAAAATCAATGTGGACATTGACTTGGAAGTGGAGTATCTCTTTGAGCCAATCAATGTGCCAGTCACCAGAACTGGAGCCTAAGATGCCTTCTACATCCGCTGCTGCTAGAAGCATCAAAAGGAAGAGTTGTTGAGACCTGTATTATGCAGAGACGAATTTGTTAGTATTATTATGTTCAATATTTGACAGTAACACGCAATGCTGCCAAGTTTTGAAGAAAAATGTTAAGCGAAATATTAAGCGCCGATGAGCATTTTTTTGGACAAGCGTATATAGCGATGCAAAAAAAAAACACACCTAATACTTAAATAATTGCTTGTTATATTTTATTTGACTTCAAAATTGACATTGATGCTAAAAAATTAAAAAATTAAAAAATCGACGAAATGAACACGACTTGTGATTTCATTTCCACATGTTTCTCACGCTCACTTCACATGACAACTAGAATACCACAATTCAAGTGACGTGAGACGAGTGTGAGACTTGAATCAACCTTATTCTGGTTTTCATGTCACCTAGGTGAGATGATGTCACACTAGTGTCACGTCACCTGAATTGCATTATTCTCGTTGTCATGTGGTGAGTGTGAGAAACAAGTGGAAATGAAATATATGGCCGTGTTCAATGCATTTGATTTTTGACAAACGTCATAATTTGGAAATAAATAAAACTAATTTGCTTAAATATTTTATTTATTTAAGAGTATTTAAATATGAGTTCATTCGCGCTCTGGTTTCCAAGCTCTGAAAATGATGATAGCAGCGGTGATGCTGAAAATGTAAGAATAAAAAGATTAAGACTTAGGGCCAGTTTCACGACCATTAGTTAACCACTGACCAGAGGTTAACTAACAGATTTGAATTTCACAATCAAAGTTAACAAGAGGTTAAGCCACCAGTGGTGGTGGTTTAAACCATTAGTTAACGAACAGCTGATTTCTGTAATAGAAAAAAGCTTATAAAAAAGCAAAAAGAAAAACGTGAAACAAATAATAATGGAAAAAAACAGATAATGTGTTCATTGTTGCACTATTGTACATAAATAGTTCGGTTCTTACTGATTTCATCTACCACTTCTTCCTGGGTTAGATCAATGCGCAGTCGTATATGGAATTCATACCAGATACTTGACGCTCGTTCAAAATGGGCCGCACTTTTTCATCAGTTGTAGTCAGCAGGAATTTTGCAGGCGGCCCTCCACCAGTCGCGTACAAAGACCTCTTTTCAGCTGCCACTCGCTTCTTCAAATCCTTTTTCATGTTATAATATTTCGTTCTAAGAACCTTTAAGCTCCTGTATATGCGTTCCGCATTCTGGCTATTGAACTCAGATTCTATTTTTTTTCCATGTCCTCTCCTTCTCGTCCACATGGTATTTATCGGACTGTTTGCACTCATTTATGCTCTTGTACTTCTGCACGATTTCTAATAGGAGGTCAATTTCTTTTTGTGAAAAATTGGAACATTTTGCGTTTGTTGCATTCATTTTGTCCATTGTGTAAAAGAAACGTATTTAATGCATATGTCAAAAACATATGTTTTATATACATAGTGTTGCCATATTTCCTTAACAAAATTGCCATTAGTTAACTAAAGCATTGTGAAACCCAAATCATAAAAAGTTATAGTTAACTAACAGCCTTTAGTTAATTAACCAATTGGTTAACTAATGGTCGTGAAACCAGCTCTTAGAGACGCTTCTAACCCGATGGAGTTGCCTGATGGAGTGTGAGTTAAAAGTGTAATCCTTTAGTTTGGTGCACCTATAATGATTTATTTCAGGTTCGTGTGCTTTTTAGACTGTCACAAGAGGCTTTTAAATATTTATTGTATATATTGGAGTCCAAAATCAGTTCTTCGAAAAAAAGTTTTACAGTACTTCCAAATACCAAATTGGCTGCTGTGCTTCGTTTTCTCGCTGAAGGCAGCTATCAAAAAGGTGTTGGAAACAATTTCAACATCGGCTTGGCTCAGTTATAGTCCTGGAGGCAGCGTTGCAAACGGAAAAGAATTTCTGAAAGGATGATTTGTAGTTTAAATGATTCTTTTTAACCCTGGAAGGACATGCTTATTTTTTATACATAAAGGTCACGCTTCGTCGAATCGACGACAACATGTTTTAAAATGGCCCTACTGATTTCCTATCCGACAAAATCTTTAAAATTCACTTGTTCTTGATTATTAAATTTATTAAGAGTAAAGGAAAAATACAATGCATTTTATTTATAAAAGTTTTTATTATAAAACTTCATTTTCAAAGTTTGAGTTTTTTGGCTTGTTTTATAAAAGGTAAACCATGCGTGGTCGATTCGACGAAGCATGTCCTTCCAGGGTTAATGAGTCGTTTAGTGATCTGAGCATCAGCTGAATCGGGGCTTATGGAGCTGGCTGTGAAATAATTTCAAATATGTAAAAAAAAAAGTAAAACAAAGTCATATCCGAAGTCTCGAAAATTTTTAGAGTTAACGTTTGAATAGCTATGTTTGAAAAAGTTACGAAACTTTTATAGCATATTAATAACACCTTTAAAAGGATAAAAAAATAATCAGCTGCGCTTCTACTGAAGGTAAAATCTCAGTAATAATAAGATCTCAGCTGAAAGCAATTTATTTAACTAACAAACTGACGTTCTTTCCACTATTATCTCTTCAGCTAACTATTCATTTCATTAAGTATAGTATTAAATCTGTTAAATATAAAAATTTCAAGATTTATTAAATTAATTTAACCATGATTTTGGTAGTTTAAGCTTTTTTATGAAGATTTTTTTTTAAACAAGTATATTTTTTTTATTCGACTAAAAAAATATGTAGTAGTTATATAGAGAAATAATTAAAAAATATTCTTATAATGTTAAATTTTACAATATTTATTCAAAAGGGAGAATCAATAACAAAAATACTAATAAAAATAATGATACACACAATAAATACAATTCTCGACATTAATTTTTTATTTCTTTTTCGAATAAAGCAAAAACACTTGTGTCAGATTCGTTATTCTAATATTTTTTAGTAATCTGGAATAAACATAAAAAGCGTCTCACTTTTTAAGAAGATAACAAAATAAAGCAAGACAGCAGCTATTCATTGTACCCAAGTACCCCCAAAAGTTAGTATCAGATGAGAGAGAGTTCGGGTGTAGGCTCCAAAACCTATACGAGTTAATCTCATTTTGCTCCAATAACAGTTGTAGACTGACCGATATCTTAATTTTTATTTGTGCATTTGCCTTCGGAGCGTCAACTTTATAAGTGGCCAAATTGTCAAAAGAAGCAAAACCATTTTGTGTATTTTGTTTCAAGAAAACTGGAAGTTTGATATTATTTACTCCGATAAGTTTGAATAATTGTAATAATCTCTTAGACACTCGGAAAAAGAAGAAATTATGTATGAGTGACGCTAAAGTGCCAAAAAAAGTAAATAATGTTGGAAATGTCACTCACAGTGTTAGCGTTTGTTTACCGCGTTACCTCCAAAATATAGAAAAAATGTTCAACCTGAAACAGCATCAGCATCAAGGTAAGGAAAAAATTATTTGTAATGGTTACGATTGAAAAAAATGCTTAATGTAAATAAATTAAAACTAATTGTTTGAAAGTTAAATAATGACAAATATATTGCCACTTCTCTTGTATCATCATGACCTTGGATAGAAAGCTTTTTCTTCTTCTGTGCAATACAATAGGTTTGTTCACGTCCTTTACTTGTAAAAACTTGCAGGGAGAGAGTAAAAGAAGAATTGAGACAAAAATATTTACAAAGAGAAAAATAGCAGAAAAAGTACGTGAACAGAAAACTAGTAGAAACTTGCAAGTTAACAGCTGATCAAACGAATTGACATCATATGCTGTTTTTTCTGCTATAATAAATGGTTATAAATTATTGAAATCATTTCTTGGGTCTCACCAACATTAACATTATACTTACATTTTCCTCAGCATCACAAATGTTTCTTTTTCCATCCATTTTAATACGAAATCAACAAGAAATAACTTTTGATAGCTTGTTTTTTTTTTTGACAAACAGTTTTTTCGGTAGTTGCAAGTTCTTGCAAGTAGAAATTTTGCTAGCAGAAACTTGTAGCTACTTTTTTCTCTCTCACTATTTTACGCTCTCGTTGTCCTCTCTCGTTACAAGTTTTTCGAGTACGTGAACGCTTTACTGGTAAAAACTTGTAACAATTTGTACAAATTTTTTGTTAGTGAACAAACCTAATGAGAATTACATAGAGATGAGTTAGTCTCATTTGATTATTACATATCAATATTTTTCTAGTACGCAAGAAGGCGTAGGACTAAGCACTCAAGATCGGGAAGAAGCAGGCCCCAGCCACCGAATTGTACATGCCGATACAAACACGCGGAATCAAGGAGCTAAGGTACCGATGCATGTGTTCAAGCCGCTAAAAATGAAGCAACTGACTTTCAACAACCTACAGCTAAACATTTTTCAATGAAAATAAATGAGAGCTCAACTGAGAAAACCGGTGGTGTGTGCATTTTTTGTAACAAAAAACGTAAAACCAAGCGCCTGTACAGTAGGGAAAAGCATTGATTTGATAAAGAGCGAAGCTATGGACACTATTAACAAAAATTGAAAACCTGTGTGGAAATGAGTCTGCCATCTATTATCATCAACTATGCAGAGTTAGGTATACAATATATACTTATATAATATACTTCTATATTGTAAGTATAAGTATATACTTACTTCTACGGGTAAGCAAACTGAATGGCATCAATCTCGCGATATTCATAAAAAAATCTTCCAAGAAGTTTGTCGTTTTGTATCAGAAAATATTATTAAAAAAAATAAATGCTTTTTTATGTCATTTTTAAAAACATTATATATTGAAAACGCGAAAAAAGACGTAGAAGAAAAGAAGTTGGGAAGAAAAGGATGATAGATATAATTTTAAATGGTTCGATGGTGATCAATTGCCATCGACCATTACCAGCATAACAGACGTTACAAACACTGCAGGTATTTTTTTTAAATTTTATATTTTTTCGAAAAAAATTTACAGATAAACAACTTTCTATAGACAACAACGAACAAAGAGAGGTAACTTAGGAAAGTCAGGTACGTGAAGATGAAGCACCAACTCAGGACGAAGAATACTTCTGAAGAGAGCTAAGATAGTAATTACGAATATGACACGACAACAGACTCAAGCGAAGAGGAAGGAGAAAATTAATTAAAAGCATTTACAGATTAATTGAAAGGATTAAATCACGTATTTTGAAATTTTTATATTTAACAGATTAAATACTATACTTAATGAAATGAATAGTCAATTGAAGAGATAATAGTGACGTTCTTTAGTTTGTTAGTTAAATAAAATAAATTGCTTTCAGTTGAGATCTTATGCGCACTTCCGACCTTTAACCCTCCAGCTGACGATTTTACCTTCAGTAGAAGTGCAGCTGATTATTTTTTTTATTCTTTTAAAGGTTTTATAAATACGTTATAAAAGTTTCGTAATTTCAGAAATAATTTTCTAACCTCACTTTTTAATACCGGTTAATAACGGTAGCTGACGAATAATCCCGACTTTTTAATGCAGCTGACTGTTATTTTTTCAAACATAACTATTCATATATCACTCAAAAAATTTTCAAGACTTCAGAAATGATTTCTGGTTTACTTTTTTTTACATAGTGAACATTTTTTTCACAGCCAGCTCCAGAAAGACGCTAGCAGCTGAAGCTTGTTTTGATCATTTATTTATTTTTTTTATTTAATTCTTTTTTGTTGTCCGACAGTTTCTTCCTTATATTAAGCTTGTAATCATTCCATACCTGAAACAGATCAAATTTATTTCGTCAGCACAACTTCAGGACTTTTGCACAACTGCATTACTTACCTTCTGCCATCCTACAGCATTCCTACAGGCCAAAACTATTAAGTTTCGCTGTTAATTCTTGCCACTTTACTTCGCAAGATCCTTTGCTGCAATTTTCCGGACATTTCTGTACTTTAGCTATGGATGTATTATTCGTCATAAAAGATACAATTTCTTCAAATTGCTTCCTTGTGGTTATTTTTTTTTTTTTGCTAAAAGGATTAAATCGTTACTATTTATCACTTAACAACCCGAATTAAAGATTATTTACTAGCCGATTACGTTCTTCCATTGTTTTTCACTTCAAAAATCTATGTGAGTAATTTATCACTTTATTTTGAAAAGTTTATGTTGAATATTACAACAGGAATGCCGAAAATAAATTGCTTGGCGGTGTTCACTGAGTCATTCCGCAGTTCAATGTCTACATACGAATTTCAGTCATCGTGACACAGGTCACCTCACATAACAACAAAAATAAAGGCGAATGTTTTATGAAATATTTTTTGTTTTAAATTTTTAATATTGACATTTTAAGTGAAATACTATATTACATTGGACCCGCGGTAATCCGACAAACGTTTTGCAAGGCGGTGTCGGATGATTGAATTTGTCGGACTATAAAATACTGCACAGACCCCTTGTAGTCCGGAACTTTTTTGAAAAGGTAAAACTTCTGGCTCAACTAAGCAAAAATAGGAAGGAAAATTCCTAAAATCTAGGTACGCTATAATGAGCTCAGATTCCATCTACCCCATCGCGCTCACATTGGACTCCCATTGGATAAACATCTAGGCTATATAATTTTTTATTGCAAAAAATAAACGAGAACTATAACAAACCTGGAGTATTCAGCGACAAACAAGAATCTTAGTTCTAAAAGGTTTATTGATGAACTGTAGGAGCAGAGTGCGACGTTGTTGCTGCTTGTCGGCTATTTCAACTATTTCGAATAACAGCCCTATTCTGGCATAACCGTCACAATCAATTAATACTGAAAAATTGTGATCATTTTGATTCGGTCTCTATTGATTCGTATTCAGGTTGAACTGTTACAAGCAGAAAGCTTTAAAAATTCACCACACCATGTTGTAAAGCGTCTTGAATTGGTCACTTTATTTTTATAACATCTTGCCCCCCTATTGTCACTGGTAAATTTAATTCGGTACATTTCTCTGTGACGACGAGCTACGAGATATGCTGAACTGACCCTGATACCGATGATTGGCGCATCGATATCGAAAAATTATTGCCGACATTGTTAAGATAAGAGTCCATAGCATAAAAATAAAGAGTTGCCAAAAATCTTAATGCTAATGGTATGGACGACCTTCGCTCATCATGTGGTTGGAGTTCCCTAATTAGATTCCAACACACTGACTTTGGCAGTCGAAATGAATTAACAAAAACGCTTTCGGTGTCCTAGAAGTCGTCTTCTTAAGATTTTCCCCTTCTTTTTATTTGTTCTGCAGCGTATATGAGCAAATATTACTCCTCCATTTTGATAAGAATGACTTTGTTTTTTATAAAATTTTATTTGTATGAATTTTTGCTTGTGACCTGCTTAGCTAATTGTCACCATTTTGATCACTATTGATACAAAAAGAGCATTATAAAAGTGCTCAGAAAAGGAATTTGTATCAAATGTGACTTCTATATCAATTGATACTGAGGTGGCTTTTGTGACTTTGTTAGAATAGAGCTGTAAGTCAGAGCTTCACTGTGTGGTGAAGCTCAATTTTTAGGGGTCTTTTTCATTTAAAAAAAAATGTATGTTTTTTTTTCATAAAAATGTTACTAACTGTAGAATACGTGTGTAAAATTTCAATTTAATATTTTTAGTTTATCGAAAAAAAAGGAAAAGCTTAAACTTTTTGCATTATATTATTTATGGTAAAACTTGAAGATTACCTACAAGCCAGCCAGAAAGCCATTAAAATTAAAAACTCGATTTTTTAAAACGTTTTTAGAAGGATTTTTAACCTTTTTTCAAAGAGAGTAATTTTGCGAATTTTGTTTTCAAAATGACGCATAATATATATGCGGTGTGATTGACTGATATAAGGTTATCTAACATTTTTATCTTTCTAATATCTTTCATTCATTCAGATGTATATTTAAATTTTTCTTTCCACTCTTCGAAAGGCTTAAAAGCAATAAATCAATTTAAAAAAAAAAAATAATCAAAGTGCTTTTTCGTTGCTCGAATTAAAAAGTCTCTTTACTAAAAGCAAATTTATATTTCTTAATTAAGAATGTTTGTCTATTGGTCTGTTCGCGTACAATGATAATTATCACAAATTATCAGCTTTTGGCGTTCGCTACGCGAAAAACTTGCAGAATAAGAGAAATTGAGAGAGCAAAGTGACAGTTGACTCGAAGGGGAAGTAGCAAATTCCTGCTGGAAAAATTTTTTGTTTTGCAAAAGGAATCTACGAAATTGCATCCGTCACTATTTGGAGCACACAGTTCCAACATATAACGAAAAAGAGATCCGCACTCATATCCGTGTATCAAAAAATCTTTTTGAAAACCTTTGTGTAAGATTTTTGAACTCGGGCTGGTATTAGAATCTTCGGGAAGATAAAAGAATTTCAGAAAAAATTAATTTGTTGGTTTTCTTGTGGTTTGCTGGTCACGAAGGATGCTGCTACAGGGACTAAGCAGACCGTTTAAACCTTTCTGTATCCACGATTTGCCTTATGATCAATAGAGTTAAATTCTTTTTAAGCTCTTTAAGTCCTCAAAACATTATCTGGCCAACACAAGAAAAAAAGAAAGAATCAAGTGCTTTTTTCCATTCGAAGTGCTATTTTTCCAAAGCAATCGGTAAAGTTTATAGACTCAGTATATTTTTTGTTAATTATATGTACTCTTTTTTATTCAGGGTGCATCGATGGAACCCACATTAAAATAGATCCACCAAAAAAAAGGGAGGGACGACTACATTAATAGTAAAGGCATCACATCGACTTGTTTGCAAGGTGTCTGTAATGGATATAAAAAATTCATCAATATTTTCGTTGGTTATCCAGGATATTGTCATGATAGTTGGGTCTTTGATCATTCTACACTCTACAATAAATTACCTTCGTTATCAAAAAAATCAAATAATATAATTGCAATTTTTTCCAGAGCACTATCGTTTAGGCAATTCAGCATATTCTTGCAACAAATACGAAGTCAATCCATACAGAGATAATGGTCATCTAACAAGAGCGGAGAAGAACTTTTATGCTAAATTAAGTTCTGGTCGTGTTGCAATAGAAAACACATTCGGAATTTTAAAGCAAAGATTCAGACAGCTATACTATTGTAAATTGTTAGGGATGAAAAAACTTTGTTATTTTGTAAGAGCTTGCTGCGTTTTACATAATATTACAATTGAGCACGATCTAGAATTTACTTCTGAGGCAAATCCAGAACCAGTTGACGAAGTTCCAGTGCATGGCGAAATTTCTAGTGGAAATAATGTGCGAGATCCCATATTCGAAGCCATGCAATTCCATCAGAATCAGAATATTTTCTGATCTATCAGAGTTCTCAGATACTGATACGAAAAAAACGATATTTTTAAAATTGTATTGTTACGGAAAATTTTGGCGGTACCTGGCGTAGACGGAGCTGACTCCAAAGTTTCATAAATTTCTTTATTATTTTCAAATAAAACCTCAACCTTGCTATCGAGGAAACACTCCGGGTGAAGGGATTTTTTTTCTTAAGAAGGTCATCCAGTTCTCTGTAAATAAAAATGCAAACATAAACAATATTCAATATTTCTTTTTAGAATTTGTTAGATGCGTGTGAAGTCTTACTCTTGAATAGGGCAAGTTTGCCTTTCTCTTCCAGTTCTCGAGTTGTGGAATTGAACTTGCTTATATCGACGCTCCAAACTAAAAAATATTCCTTCCACCTGGCCAGCAGTGAAAATATATCCTTAAGTGCAAAGATCACAGCTAATAAAGTTCCACATTTGTTTTTTATTTTTTAGTTGTGCACTTTTCCCACTAGTGGCCGCAATTCCCTCACTATCGATATCAATAATTTTGTTGGCGCGTCGAGCCATACAAGATTTTTACCTTCGGGAGTTTCACAACTGCCATCGGAATATTCGATAGGCACAAAGACATCGGATTCCTTCGATGGTTCAAAAACACCAGTGCCTGTTGCCTCTATATTCTGCGAAAATACAATTTCTTCAAAAGGTTCGCGGCTGCCAGCTCGCAAGCCATTTTTGTATGGTAGTCTGGTTCTATGAATTTATGTAAATTAAAAAAATATACATATATGTGCAATTTCTCGCCACCGTAATTCAATGGTACTCTTGATACAACTTACCGCTTTCAATCTTGCGAAATGTTCCAGGAGAACACTTTACGTCCAATTTCCTTTTGTTTTCCATTCCAATTGAAATGTAAGCAAGACGTTAATCAGCTGTTATCGAGACTTGCAAGTTTTTGCAAATTTTGCGTTCGCTTACTTTTTTTGATATTTTTCTTTTTGAGAAAGAATTGTTCGTTACTCTCTTGCAAGTGACAGCTGGATATTTTTCACTGGAGAAGTACTTGAACAGATCATATTATGATACAATAAGAAGGTAGGGTAAGGAGCTTTGACAAGACCTACTGCTTATGTCAAAAAGCATTTAAGCGATGCCACTTTTCTGTATATTTCATAAATTTGGGATAAACACATAGAAAAGGAATTTTATATAGGGTAAATAAGAAAAATTTGAATCAATGTGTCTATATTTGAAACAACGAATTTTTTAGTTATCTTATAGCTTTATTTTCACTAATTTAATATTGCCCATCCTTTTTTGTTTATCTTTTTGTATTCTTTATTTCTTGTTTAAAAATTTTATTCTAATATACATACGATATCTTAAAAAAAACTTTTTTAAGTCTTCTTAAGACAGTGGAACTGTTGAAAATAAATTAACTTTTTTTAAAAGTTCCTCGATTATCAATATTCTCAGCAATACATTTTATATAAAACGCTTACCCACGGAAGCCATAAAACATGGATTTGTCATGGGATTTTTTCTTAAGATATGGTAGCACAGTATTTTATGGTTTTGACATTAGCAGTAGGTCTTGTCGAAGCTCCTTACCCTACCTTCTTATTGTATCATGGATCATATGTTTAAAATAGAAATTGAAATCAGATCAAAAAAAAAAAAACAAAATCAATGTTCACATCTAGAATTGAATTCACCATCATCAGATCGACAAACAGAAGCTCTAACTGAGCTACCAATACCATGCCTGACTTCGAAAAATTAACATAACGTATTCAGCAGGCAAATAAAGATATTTATTAAATGCGTGAAAATTCGGAAAAACGAATTTACCCAGAGATGAAACCTAGTTGCATCAATTTTTCATCCCGCTCTTTCATCTATATTGTAAATTTCATCGAAATCGTTAGCGCCGTTTTCGAGACCTCATTTACAATCAAATATATATATATATATACATATATATATAAATATTGCTCGCTTTATAGAATAAACGTGGTATTACACGTATTGTACGTGGCGTCCGTGGCGTAGTTGGTTAAAGTGCGTGACCGCTCAAAGAACCTTGGAGACCCAGGTTCTAACCCCAGCAGCGACAGAAAATTATTTGAATTAAAATAATTTTTCTGTACGGCCGCCACCTCTCTGCAGACAATGGCAAACCTCAGAGAGTAATCAAAATGCCATGTAAAGCTTCTTGAGAACGAGAACATTCTGTTCATCGCCGTTCGGAGTCGGCGTTAAGCATGTAGGTCCGGTTCTCGGTCAATTGTATACAAACTTAATAACACGCACAACACAATTGATCATAAGAAGCTAGGTCAAAGTCCTTTTACGGGCTGAAATGGCCAGTTATTTATTTATTTTTTTTTTTTTTATAGAATAAATAATAATATGACAATTCCAATTGCTGACAAGGTCTGAGAATTGATAAATTCGGTTTTTTAGTCACAATTCACATACAGTCTCGATATTTTCCACAAAGCGTACATTAAAATATGCACAGGTATTTCAATACTCGTTACGATTCTAAAGCTACAAGTTCATTCGATGCCGTTGCGTTTTTCGTCCGAAATGAACTTCCAGCTTAATGTCTTCAAATTTCTTCACTAGCTCAGTGTTCCCAGATTAGGGGATTTTCCCCTAGATTTAGGGATTTTTTTCGGTTTAGTAGAAAATTTAGGGGTCAAAAATCTTTAGGGGAAAACTTTAGGGGATTTTAATTTTCTGTTAGTGTTTTTTGAGAATTTTTAGTGGTTTCTTAAATCCCCAACTCACACGGTGATTGCCAATCAAACAATCTAGTCGTTTTGTTGTTGCTTTCAGTATGAAACTGTCAAAAACTCTGAGAGCCAGAGCGGATGAACACAGATTCCAGCAATCTAAATTTGTTCATTTTGAGATTGCTGTACATGTCGGCAATCAGCAATCTGAATAGTGTTGCTAGATTACGAAATAAAATTTTCAAGGAAATGTCAAATTATGATTGGCATGTCGTGTGAGCTACCAACAATCAGAATGTAAAAGAGAGTAAGAAAAGTTCATCGATTGCCAATCAAGCAATCCCGTGTGAGTTGGCCAAAAGTGAGTCAAAACAATTGCGTACCATCGAAACAATACTGCTTCGCAGCTGATTGTTTGTCGAATGAGCGAAATAGCACCAGAATATGTGTGAAATGAGAGGATGTTTTAAATTCTGACGATGAGAAAGCAATTTAAATTTGTTTTTATTTTTTTTTTTGTAGTTTTTAATGACTTAAATACCATTGAATTTGTTACCAACGTAAAAAAATAAAAAAATGTTAAAAACATAAATTAGAAAAAACGTTGAAGTATGTCTCTACATTTATTAAGCAGTTTTTATTTTACTAAAATTTAGTAGAAAAAACCTAAATAGTTCAACTTAATTACAATCGAAAAATTAAACTTTCATTATATATAAAATATATCTGCCTTATGTTTCTTAAAAAATTGGCTGCGCATAAGATAAAACACTTCATTTAAAAAAACGCTTAAAAAACAAGTTTTTCTCAAAACGCACTAATTTTCAAAATAAATTCTGTTATAGAACTAAAAGATGTTTGTGAAAGATGTGTTTGTATTAATTAACGAAGGTACTTAAAATTAGTCAGATATATTTTTGTTTTCTCTCGCCTATTGCCATGTTTCCGTCTGTCCGATTGTCTGTCTGTCCGTCTGTTATGGCGGTTATAGCTCTTATATTGAAGCGATCTTAATGAAATCCAAAATATGTAATTTCTTTATTACTTGAGTTTGTGTTTTTCAGCTCCTCAATGAATTACTATTTACAAAAAAACTAATGTGATTGTTTTTTAGTCCAAAAATTTATTTTGATATTGTATTTCTTTACATCAATTAAACCAAGTATTCAATAAATTTAACTAACTCCAAAAAATTGTAGGGTTTTTTTTTAGTTTTTAGGGGAAAATTCAGCAAATCGTTTCAGATTTAGGGGAAAGAAGCTCAACCTATCTGGCAACACTGTTGCGTTTGCACTTCATGGAGTGAGCGGTTTGTGTGCAAATTATTTTGTTATATGCTAACAGACGCAATATATGAATGAATTAAACATGTTTCGACCTTTTTGGGAATTTATTTAATTTTTTATTTAAACCCTTATTACGAGCCTCAATCTATCTATCAAAAAACACTTTATGCTATAATTTTACTCAATGAGTCTAAAAGTATTTGCAAAAGTATTTTTTTTTCAGTATTCTGCTCGCACACACATACTAAAACAAAAATGTTGCGCTTGTATTGGAAGGTCTGCCAACGCTGTGCATCACTGAACTAGACGGATCTATCCATTTGCTGCTGGGTAATGCCACTGCGAACATAATCATAACAAAAAATTTTTAATTGTTCTTAAAATAAGTTATATTTGAAAATAATGTTGGTCATTTTGAAAGTGTTTGATTTGTCGATGATTTTATTTTGGTCATTAACCCTCTGCAGTTGACGTCGTAGTCTGACAGACACCGAAAATCAAAACTTCGTGTGTATAAACGTGAAATTTGAAGATAAAAATTTCGTTTTTATCTTTAACTAGCAAATACCCGCTGCTTCGCCGTCGATAAAAATATTAAATATTATTAAAAACTTTAAATCTTAAAATTTAACAGCCGTATTCATATTGAAGTGGGAGGAGTGGAAATAATGGTTTGTGTATTAGATAAATTCAGTGACTTGTTATTTATTTGTCGCAATTTCGTCAAGATTTTGATATTTAAAAATCAATAGTTTTTCTAAGCCATCTGCACTGAAATAATTGTCATTTTATTATTTTTTTTTATTATAAATATATTTCATATATTTATAATAAAATATTTATATAAATATTTCATTTTATTATAAATATTTTGAAATCTTTGACAAATTTTCTTGTTTTTATTTTCTTTTTTTGGAAATTTTTTATATATTTTGAATTTTCTTGACATATTTTCCAAATGTTTGAAATATTTTGAAGAATTTTAATTATTTTTGACAATATTTGTGCTCAAATGAGAGCAAATAATTTAAAAACTGCTTTATGAGAGGTGTGTTAAAAAAAAAAATTTAAATTTCAACCATATTTAAAAATCCTCTAATTTATAAACAAATATTTTCAAACACTTTTTGACATTTTGTTTGTTTTTGATACATTTTGAAATAATTTGATACATTTTTGACAATATTTTTTGTGCTTAGATGAGAACAAACAAATTTTTAAAATGCTTTATCGAGGGTTTATTGAAGGTTTCAACCATTTTTAAAATTCTCTTATTTATCAAGCATTTAAAAGAGCTTTTGAAAGCTGTTGAATTGTTCAACATGAAAAATGTTTTTAAATTTTTTTTCGATTTTTTTCTTATGAAGGCTTTTATGAATATAGCCGTTTGAATTTCGGTAAAATTGTATATTTGTGTTGGAGTGACTTAGTAGTTCCATCCGAATAAAGTAACCAGCTAACTAATGTAATAAAAAATAACTAAAGTAATAAACTTTCTGTATCTTCCTGATCATTTTTTTTCATGCATTGGTTCACTTTTCCTAGCGCTGTGACTATTGGGGTACTCACAGTTTTGTTTTATCTGGTGTGTTAACTACGCCGTCTGTTAACTCTAAAACATTTTGCCATGTGGTAACTAGCTATTTTTGATTTTGTTTTGCATGTAAAAAAGAGATAACACAAACTGGTAAAATTGCCTTGCTTTCCAACATGTTTGTTTTTCGTAGCAAACTGGCATTTCTGAAAGGTATTTTTATTTTATTGAAAAATCGATAAATCAAAGAAAGCTTCTCTTGTTATTTTTATTTTATTGAAAAATCAATAAATTAAAGAAAGCTTCTCTTTTCAAAAGGCGTGTCAATTTT
Organism: Pherbina coryleti; assembly: GCA_943735915.1. Taxonomy (NCBI): domain Eukaryota; kingdom Metazoa; phylum Arthropoda; class Insecta; order Diptera; family Sciomyzidae; genus Pherbina; species Pherbina coryleti. Next base: position 109,802,785 of record OX030951.1, read on the forward strand.
AGAATGAACTACGTGTAGGGGTTCTCACAATTTGATTGAAGTATCGTTTTAAAGTTACTATATATTAACTTTATAAGGGATCTGTAAATACCCTATATATAAAAATCTCGTTTATACGTAAAAATATCAGCTCAGAGGTAAGAAAAATATATGACGGCCTTAGAGAATTGTTATTTTAAAATTAAATATAGTATCTTTCGTTTAAGCTGATAAATTTCATCAAAACATTTCAACAAAACATCGACACGGAATTTTTGTCGATGCTTTTATAAAAGTGGCAGTATTTTTACATTCAAAAAGGTGGCAGCATTGGTACCGCACTCAATGCATGTTGCTGTCTTTTTTTTTCTTTTTTGTGGACCTTCCCACCGGGAAAAAAGAATCAATTCTCTTCTCCAATAAAGATTCTAGAATTGATTATTTTTAACACCCCATCGGGAAAAAAATGCAATTTTATATAAAAAAACAATCAATTCTCTTCTCCAGTATAGATTCTAGAATTGATTATTTTTAACATGCTGATGTCCTACAAAGAATAGCACATTATTTTCTCGCTTCAAGTGGAATCGCTACAGAATCGTTTTTTTTTTCACTTTTTAAATAGACTCTTTTCATATATGTAATCATGGTTGAATAAATTAGGTTGTCTCGTGGCTGATCGTACTCTCTTCTCAGTACACATAATTGTCAAAATTAATGAAAAGCTACAACAACTTCATCGGCTTTGCATGTTATCAATTTACGCATTCAGATTTTGTATGAGTTGTCAACTTCGATTCGACATTTATTGGAACTCGCTCTCACCGATGCGACAACCTTATTTATTGAACCATGTATGTAATACTTCAATATTGGCAGCAAACTAAATTTTTAATGAGTTTCAACTACGTAATCAAAGAGAGATAGCCTACATAAGATTTTGTTGTTTGTATTAGTATATTTGAATATACTACTACTATACGTCAACAGGGCGCTTGTTAAGAAAAATGTCTACCCAAACATAAAACAAAACAAAGCATACATATTTGTTTTGCATAAATCATAGGTACGCACCATTATAAAACAATTATAAGACCAACGCGTGAAATATGATAAAAATTTAAAAAGAAAAATTCAAGCAAACAAAATTTAAATCATAAAAATTGAAACAACAGAAATTTTAAATGAAATTTTTGACAAGTAAAGCACCGCTCCTGACTTTTTTTGTTATAAAATTAAATTTCGAGTACATAAAAAAAAAACCAAAAATAAATAAATAACTGGTCATTGTAGCCATTGAAAGGACTTTGACCTAGCTTCTTATGATCAATTGTGTTGTGCGTGTTATTAAGTTTGTACATACACAATTGACCGAGAACCGGACCTACATGTTTAACGCCGACTCCGAACGGTGATGAACGGAATGTTCTTATTTTTAATTAGCTTTACATGGCATTTTGATTACTCTCTGAGGTTTGCCATTGTCTGCAGAGAGGTGGCGGCCGTACAGAAAAATCATTTTAATTCAAATAATTTTTTGTCGCTGCTGGGATTCGAACCCGGGTATCCAGGTTCGTTGACATAGAGGCCACGGACTTTTAGCCAACTACGCCACGGACGCCACAATTTCGGGTACATTCACAGTACAGTGTACTGCCAATATACAAGTATTACATATATGATTATTTTAATAAAATGTATTAACTTTGGGAAATAAGAAAACAAATCAAAACAGACTGATGATTTTCTCACTTATACCAGAATTTGTTTTAGAATCAGTTCGTTTTTCACTTATCAAAAAAGCAAGCAAGGAATCTAAAAACATTTTATATATTAGAAATAATTATATGGGTGGTAATCGATTATGGCTGGAATAAAAACGAATCAGTAAACTTTTGCTTGATAGATTCTAATTCATAGGTTTTGCTATAAATGTATATATTCTTTGGAATACGTTCTAAAATGTTAGCAATAAAATTCATTCTATTTACGATTTTTGTTTCTAGAATCCATTTTCATTTTGCCGGTGGGACGCTGACGTCCTACAAATAGTAGTACATTCTTTTCTCGCTTCCATATGAATAGCTACAGAAATCGATTCTTTTATTCACTTTTTAAATGCATTCTTTTAAATAAAAAGTATTCATTTTCGGAAATGAGAAAACAAATCAAAACAGACTGTTGCCAGAATGCCAAAATTTGTTTTGTTGATATATTCGTTGATATATTGGTTGATATAAACTTTTGATTGATATATTCCAATTCATATGTTTTGCTTTAATTTATATATTCTTTGGAATACGTTCTAAAATGTAAGCAAAAGAATCTATTCCATTTACAATTTTTTTTTTTTAATCAATTCTCATTTTCCCGCTGGGTTGTTGACTTTTATATATGTTGCTCAAAAAGAGTTTGAAAATAGAGCTTTTGTCTCACAGCGATTTTGACATATTGTTCTATCTCATATATTCGTCAACATTAGAGTGCTGATATATTGTTATATGAGCGAGAAAATATATAGAGGAAATTAAATTTCAAAAAAAAAACTCAGGAGCGGTGCTTCCATTGTCAATAATTTTTATTTGAAATTTTTGTTGTTTGAATTTTTTGACTAAAATTTTGTTTGTTTAAATTTAATCATATTTCAGGCGTTCTTATAATTGTTTTATAATGGTGCGTACCTGTGATTTAGGAAAAACAAATATGATTTGTTTTCTTATATGTTTGGGGAAAACGTTTTCATAACAACCGCCCCTGTGTCGGGTTGACTTTTTATTTTTTGTGTAGTAATTTTCATATATTCAAATATACTAACACAAACAGCAACATCTTATGTTTTTATGGCTGTCTCTCTTCGATTTCAGAGTTGGAATACAGAAGTATTACATATACATATGTTCTTCCTTATTAGCTTTGGGCACAACCTTTTTTTGAGATGCACAGAGCTTTAATGAGAAAATTTTTTCTCTCTGAGAATAAGAATAAAGAAATTGTATGGTTATTCTCTTTGGATTTTAATTAATTATTTAAGCAATGGCTATTAAATTTATATATCCCATGTCCCAACTGGGCACCATAGCTATCCTAGAGAAAAAGAATTTTTGAAACAGCGCCTGCCATTCTCAAGTTTTTCGCAGCCGAACATACGTGAGTCTTCTTTTATATAATAAAAATAAATATAGATATAGATATAGATGTGCAATTTCTCGCCACCGTAATTCAATGGTACTCTTGATACAACTTACCGTTTTCAATCTTGCGAAATGTTCCAGGAGAACACTTTACGTCCAATTTCCTTTTGTTTTCCATTCCAATTGAAATGTAAGCAAGACGTTAATCAGCTGTTATCGAGACTTGCAAGTTTTTGCAAATTTTGCGTTCGCTTACTTTTTTTGATATTTTTCTTTTTGTTTTTTTTGAGAATAATTTTTGAGAACAATTTTTGTGAAAATTGTTCGTTACTCTCTTGCAAGTGACTGCTGGATATTTTTCACTGGAGAAGTACTTGAACAGATCATATCATGATACAATAAGAAGGTAGGGTAAGGAGCTTTGACAAGACCTACTGCTTATGTCAAAAGCATTTAAGCGATGGCACTTTTCTGTATATTTCATAAATTTGGGATAAACACATAGAAAAGGAATTTTATATAGGGTAAATAAGAAAAATTTGAATCAATGTGTCTATATTTGAAACAACGAATTTTTTAGTTGTCTTATAGCTTTATTTTCACTAATTTAATATTGCCCATCATTTTTTGTTTATCTTTTTGTATTCTTTATTTCTTGTTTAAAAATTTTATTTTAATGTACATACGATATCTTAAAAAAAACTTTTTTAAGTCTTCTTAAGACAGTGGAACTGTTGAAAATAAATTAACTTTTTTTAAAAGTTCCTCGATTATCAATATTCTCAGCAATACATTTTATATAAAACGCTTACCCACGGAAACCATGAAACATGGATTTGTCTAGGATTTTTTCTTAAGATATGGTAGCACAGTATTTTATGGTTTTGACATTAGCAGTAGGTCTTGTCAAAGCTCCTTACCCTACCTTCTTATTGTATCATGGATCATATGTTTAAAATAGAAATTGAAATCAGATCTAAAAAAAAAAAAACAAAATCAATGTTCACATCTAGAATTGAATTCACCATCATCAGATCGACAAACAGAAGCTCTAACTGAGCTACCAATACCATGCCTGACTTCGAAAAATTAACATAACGTATTCAGCAGGCAAATAAAGATATTTATTAAATGCGTGAAAATTCGGAAAAACGAATTTACCCAGAGATGAAACCTAGTTGCATCAATTTTTCATCCCGCTCTTTCATCTATATTGTAAATTTCATCGAAATCGTTAGCGCCGTTTTCGAGACCTCATTTACAATCAAATATATATATATATATACACATATATATATAAATATTGCTCGCTTTATAGAATAAACGTGGTATTACACGTATTGTACGTGGCGTCCGTGGCGTAGTTGGTTAAAGTGCGTGACCGCTCAAAGAACCTTGGAGACCCAGGTTCTAACCCCAGCAGCGACAGAAAATTATTTGAATTAAAATAATTTTTCTGTACGGCCGCCACCTCTCTGCAGACAATGGCAAACCTCAGAGAGTAATCAAAATGCCATGTAAAGCTTCTTGAGAACGAGAACATTCTGTTCATCGCCGTTCGGAGTCGGCGTTAAGCATGTAGGTCCGGTTCTCGGTCAATTGTATACAAACTTAATAACACGCACAACACAATTGATCATAAGAAGCTAGGTCAAAGTCCTTTTACGGGCTGAAATGGCCAGTTATTTATTTATTTTTTTTTTTTTTATAGAATAAATAATAATATGACAATTCCAATTGCTGACAAGGTCTGAGAATTGATAAATTCGGTTTTTTAGTCACAATTCACATACAGTCTCGATATTTTCCACAAAGCGTACATTAAAATATGCACAGGTATTTCAATACTCGTTACGATTCTAAAGCTACAAGTTCATTCGATGCCGTTGCGTTTTTCGTCCGAAATGAACTTCCAGCTTAATGTCTTCAAATTTCTTCACTAGCTCAGTGTTCCCAGATTAGGGGATTTTCCCCTAGATTTAGGGATTTTTTTCGGTTTAGTAGAAAATTTAGGGGTCAAAAATCTTTAGGGGAAAACTTTAGGGGATTTTAATTTTCTGTTAGTGTTTTTTGAGAATTTTTAGTGGTTTCTTAAATCCCCAACTCACACGGTGATTGCCAATCAAACAATCTAGTCGTTTTGTTGTTGCTTTCAGTATGAAACTGTCAAAAACTCTGAGAGCCAGAGCGGATGAACACAGATTCCAGCAATCTAAATTTGTTCATTTTGAGATTGCTGTACATGTCGGCAATCAGCAATCTGAATAGTGTTGCTAGATTACGAAATAAAATTTTCAAGGAAATGTCAAATTATGATTGGCATGTCGTGTGAGCTACCAACAATCAGAATGTAAAAGAGAGTAAGAAAAGTTCATCGATTGCCAATCAAGCAATCCCGTGTGAGTTGGCCAAAAGTGAGTCAAAACAATTGCGTACCATCGAAACAATACTGCTTCGCAGCTGATTGTTTGTCGAATGAGCGAAATAGCACCAGAATATGTGTGAAATGAGAGGATGTTTTAAATTCTGACGATGAGAAAGCAATTTAAATTTGTTTTTATTTTTTTTTTTGTAGTTTTTAATGACTTAAATACCATTGAATTTGTTACCAACGTAAAAAAATAAAAAAATGTTAAAAACATAAATTAGAAAAAACGTTGAAGTATGTCTCTACATTTATTAAGCAGTTTTTATTTTACTAAAATTTAGTAGAAAAAACCTAAATAGTTCAACTTAATTACAATCGAAAAATTAAACTTTCATTATATATAAAATATATCTGCCTTATGTTTCTTAAAAAATTGGCTGCGCATAAGATAAAACACTTCATTTAAAAAAACGCTTAAAAAACAAGTTTTTCTCAAAACGCACTAATTTTCAAAATAAATTCTGTTATAGAACTAAAAGATGTTTGTGAAAGATGTGTTTGTATTAATTAACGAAGGTACTTAAAATTAGTCAGATATATTTTTGTTTTCTCTCGCCTATTGCCATGTTTCCGTCTGTCCGATTGTCTGTCTGTCCGTCTGTTATGGCGGTTATAGCTCTTATATTGAAGCGATCTTAATGAAATCCAAAATATGTAATTTCTTTATTACTTGAGTTTGTGTTTTTCAGCTCCTCAATGAATTACTATTTACAAAAAAACTAATGTGATTGTTTTTTAGTCCAAAAATTTATTTTGATATTGTATTTCTTTACATCAATTAAACCAAGTATTCAATAAATTTAACTAACTCCAAAAAATTGTAGGGTTTTTTTTTAGTTTTTAGGGGAAAATTCAGCAAATCGTTTCAGATTTAGGGGAAAGAAGCTCAACCTATCTGGCAACACTGTTGCGTTTGCACTTCATGGAGTGAGCGGTTTGTGTGCAAATTATTTTGTTATATGCTAACAGACGCAATATATGAATGAATTAAACATGTTTCGACCTTTTTGGGAATTTATTTAATTTTTTATTTAAACCCTTATTACGAGCCTCAATCTATCTATCAAAAAACACTTTATGCTATAATTTTACTCAATGAGTCTAAAAGTATTTGCAAAAGTATTTTTTTTTCAGTATTCTGCTCGCACACACATACTAAAACAAAAATGTTGCGCTTGTATTGGAAGGTCTGCCAACGCTGTGCATCACTGAACTAGACGGATCTATCCATTTGCTGCTGGGTAATGCCACTGCGAACATAATCATAACAAAAAATTTTTAATTGTTCTTAAAATAAGTTATATTTGAAAATAATGTTGGTCATTTTGAAAGTGTTTGATTTGTCGATGATTTTATTTTGGTCATTAACCCTCTGCAGTTGACGTCGTAGTCTGACAGACACCGAAAATCAAAACTTCGTGTGTATAAACGTGAAATTTGAAGATAAAAATTTCGTTTTTATCTTTAACTAGCAAATACCCGCTGCTTCGCCGTCGATAAAAATATTAAATATTATTAAAAACTTTAAATCTTAAAATTTAACAGCCGTATTCATATTGAAGTGGGAGGAGTGGAAATAATGGTTTGTGTATTAGATAAATTCAGTGACTTGTTATTTATTTGTCGCAATTTCGTCAAGATTTTGATATTTAAAAATCAATAGTTTTTCTAAGCCATCTGCACTGAAATAATTGTCATTTTATTATTTTTTTTTTTTTTATAAATATTTTGAAATCTTTGACAAATTTTCTTGTTTTTATTTTCTTTTTTTGGAAATTTTTTATATATTTTGAATTTTCTTGACATATTTTCCAAATGTTTGAAATATTTTGAAGAATTTTAATTATTTTTGACAATATTTGTGCTCAAATGAGAGCAAATAATTTAAAAACTGCTTTATGAGAGGTGTGTTAAAAAAAAAAAATTTAAATTTCAACCATATTTAAAAATCCTCTAATTTATAAACAAATATTTTCAAACACTTTTTGACATTTTGTTTGTTTTTGATACATTTTGAAATAATTTGATACATTTTTGACAATATTTTTTGTGCTTAGATGAGAACAAACAAATTTTTAAAATGCTTTATCGAGGGTTTATTGAAGGTTTCAACCATTTTTAAAATTCTCTTATTTATCAAGCATTTAAAAGAGCTTTTGAAAGCTGTTGAATTGTTCAACATGAAAAATGTTTTTAAATTTTTTTTCGATTTTTTTCTTATGAAGGCTTTTATGAATATAGCCGTTTGAATTTCGGTAAAATTGTATATTTGTGTTGGAGTGACTTAGTAGTTCCATCCGAATAAAGTAACCAGCTAACTAATGTAATAAAAAATAACTAAAGTAATAAACTTTCTGTATCTTCCTGATCATTTTTTTTCATGCATTGGTTCACTTTTCCTAGCGCTGTGACTATTGGGGTACTCACAGTTTTGTTTTATCTGGTGTGTTAACTACGCCGTCTGTTAACTCTTAAACATTTTGCCATGTGGTAACTAGCTATTTTTGATTTTGTTTTGCATGTAAAAAAGAGATAACACAAACTGGTAAAATTGCCTTGCTTTCCAACATGTTTGTTTTTCGTAGCAAACTGGCATTTCTGAAAGGTATTTTTATTTTATTGAAAAATCGATAAATCAAAGAAAGCTTCTCTTGTTATTTTTATTTTATTGAAAAATCAATAAATTAAAGAAAGCTTCTCTTTTCAAAAGGCGTGTCAATTTTAGAATGAACTACGTGTAGGGGTTCTCACAATTTGATTGAAGTATCGTTTTAAAGTTACTATATAAAGGGTGATTTTTTTGAGGTTATGATTTTCATGCATTAGTATTTGACAGATCACGTGGGATTTCAGACATGGTGTCAAAGAGAAAGATGCTCAGTATGCTTTGACATTTCATCATGAATAGACTTACTAACGAGCAACGCTTGCAAATCATTGAATTTTATTACCAAAATCAGTGTTCGGTTCGAAATGTGTTTTATCGACAAATTTTGTTCAGCGATGAGGCTCATTTCTGGTTGAATGGCTACGTAAATAAGCAAAATTGCCGCATTTGGAGTGAAGAGCAACCAGAAGCCGTTCAAGAACTGGCCATGCATCCCGAAAAATGCACTGTTTGGTGTGGTTTGTACGCTGGTGGAATCATTGGACCGTATTTTTTCAAAGATGCTGTTGGACGCAACGTTACGGTGAATGGTGATCGCTATCGTTCGATGCTAACAAACTTTTTGTTGCCAAAAATGGAAGAACTGAACTTGGTTGACATGTGGTTTCAACAAGATGGCGCTACATGCCACACATCTCGCGATTCTATGGCCATTTTGAGGGAAAACTTCGGAGAACAATTAATCTCAAGAAATGGACCGGTAAGTTGGCCACCAAGATCATGCGATTTGACGCCTTTAGACTATTTTTTGTGGGGCTACGTCAAGTCTAAAGTCTACAGAAATAAGCCAGCAACTATTCCAGCTTTGGAAGACAACATTTCCGAAGAAATTCGGGCTATTCCGGCCGAAATGCTCGAAAAAGTTGCCCAAAATTGGACTTTCCGAATGGACCACCTAAGACGCAGCCGCGGTCAACATTTAAATGAAATTATCTTCAAAAAGTAAATGTCATGGACCAATCTAACGTTTCAAATAAAGAACCGATGAGATTTTGCAAATTTTATGCGTTTTTTTAAAATAAAAAGTTATCAGGCACTTAAAAAATCACTCTTTATTAACTTTATAAGGGATCTGTAAATACCCTATATATAAAAATCTCGTTTATACGTAAAAATATCAGCTCAGAGGTAAGAAAAATATATGACGGCCTTAGAGAATTGTTATTTTAAAATTAAATATAGTATCTTTCGTTTAAGCTGATAAATTTCATCAAAACATTTCAACAAAACATCGACACGGAATTTTTGTCGATGCTTTTATAAAAGTGGCAGTATTTTTACATTCAAAAAGGTGGCAGCATTGGTACCGCACTCAATGCATGTTGCTGTCTTTTTTTTTCTTTTTTGTGGACCTTCCCACCGGGAAAAAAGAATCAATTCTCTTCTCCAATAAAGATTCTAGAATTGATTATTTTTAACACCCCATCGGGAAAAAAATGCAATTTTATATAAAAAAACAATCAATTCTCTTCTCCAGTATAGATTCTAGAATTGATTATTTTTAACATGCTGATGTCCTACAAAGAATAGCACATTATTTTCTCGCTTCAAGTGGAATCGCTACAGAATCGTTTTTTTTTTCACTTTTTAAATAGACTCTTTTCATATATGTAATCATGGTTGAATAAATTAGGTTGTCTCGTGGCTGATCGTACTCTCTTCTCAGTACACATAATTGTCAAAATTAATGAAAAGCTACAACAACTTCATCGGCTTTGCATGTTATCAATTTACGCATTCAGATTTTGTATGAGTTGTCAACTTCGATTCGACATTTATTGGAACTCGCTCTCACCGATGCGACAACCTTATTTATTGAACCATGTATGTAATACTTCAATATTGGCAGCAAACTAAATTTTTAATGAGTTTCAACTACGTAATCAAAGAGAGATAGCCTACATAAGATTTTGTTGTTTGTATTAGTATATTTGAATATACTACTACTATACGTCAACAGGGCGCTTGTTAAGAAAAATGTCTACCCAAACATAAAACAAAACAAAGCATACATATTTGTTTTGCATAAATCATAGGTACGCACCATTATAAAACAATTATAAGACCAACGCGTGAAATATGATAAAAATTTAAAAAGAAAAATTCAAGCAAACAAAATTTAAATCATAAAAATTAAAACAACAGAAATTTTAAATGAAATTTTTGACAAGTAAAGCACCGCTCCTGACTTTTTTTGTTATAAAATTAAATTTCGAGTACATAAAAAAAAAACCAAAAATAAATAAATAACTGGTCATTGTAGCCATTGAAAGGACTTTGACCTAGCTTCTTATGATCAATTGTGTTGTGCGTGTTATTAAGTTTGTACATACACAATTGACCGAGAACCGGACCTACATGTTTAACGCCGACTCCGAACGGTGATGAACGGAATGTTCTTATTTTTAATTAGCTTTACATGGCATTTTGATTACTCTCTGAGGTTTGCCATTGTCTGCAGAGAGGTGGCGGCCGTACAGAAAAATCATTTTAATTCAAATAATTTTTTGTCGCTGCTGGGATTCGAACCCGGGTATCCAGGTTCGTTGACATAGAGGCCACGGACTTTTAGCCAACTACGCCACGGACGCCACAATTTCGGGTACATTCACAGTACAGTGTACTGCCAATATACAAGTATTACATATATGATTATTTTAATAAAATGTATTAACTTTGGGAAATAAGAAAACAAATCAAAACAGACTGATGATTTTCTCACTTATACCAGAATTTGTTTTAGAATCAGTTCGTTTTTCACTTATCAAAAAAGCAAGCAAGGAATCTAAAAACATTTTATATATTAGAAATAATTATATGGGTGGTAATCGATTATGGCTGGAATAAAAACGAATCAGTAAACTTTTGCTTGATAGATTCTAATTCATAGGTTTTGCTATAAATGTATATATTCTTTGGAATACGTTCTAAAATGTTAGCAATAAAATTCATTCTATTTACGATTTTTGTTTCTAGAATCCATTTTCATTTTGCCGGTGGGACGCTGACGTCCTACAAATAGTAGTACATTCTTTTCTCGCTTCCATATGAATAGCTACAGAAATCGATTCTTTTATTCACTTTTTAAATGCATTCTTTTAAATAAAAAGTATTCATTTTCGGAAATGAGAAAACAAATCAAAACAGACTGTTGCCAGAATGCCAAAATTTGTTTTGTTGATATATTCGTTGATATATTGGTTGATATAAACTTTTGATTGATATATTCCAATTCATATGTTTTGCTTTAATTTATATATTCTTTGGAATACGTTCTAAAATGTAAGCAAAAGAATCTATTCCATTTACAATTTTTTTTTTTTAATCAATTCTCATTTTCCCGCTGGGTTGTTGACTTTTATATATGTTGCTCAAAAAGAGTTTGAAAATAGAGCTTTTGTCTCACAGCGATTTTGACATATTGTTCTATCTCATATATTCGTCAACATTAGAGTGCTGATATATTGTTATATGAGCGAGAAAATATATAGAGGAAATTAAATTTCAAAAAAAAAAAACTCAGGAGCGGTGCTTCCATTGTCAATAATTTTTATTTGAAATTTTTGTTGTTTGAATTTTTTGACTAAAATTTTGTTTGTTTAAATTTAATCATATTTCAGGCGTTCTTATAATTGTTTTATAATGGTGCGTACCTGTGATTTAGGAAAAACAAATATGATTTGTTTTCTTATATGTTTGGGGAAAACAGTTTTCATAACAACCGCCCCTGTGTCGGGTTGACTTTTTATTTTTTGTGTAGTAATTTTCATATATTCAAATATACTAACACAAACAGCAACATCTTATGTTTTTATGGCTGTCTCTCTTCGATTTCAGAGTTGGAATACAGAAGTATTACATATACATATGTTCTTCCTTATTAGCTTTGGGCACAACCTTTTTTTGAGATGCACAGAGCTTTAATGAGAAAATTTTTTCTCTCTGAGAATAAGAATAAAGAAATTGTATGGTTATTCTCTTTGAATTTTAATTAATTATTTAAACAATGGCTATTAAATTTATATATCCCATGTCCCAACTGGGCACCATAGCTATCCTAGAGAAAAAGAATTTTTGAAACAGCGCCTGCCATTCTCAAGCTTTTCGCAGCCGAACATACGTGAGTCTTCTTTTATATAATAGTAATAGATATAGAAGAAGAAGTATTTTATTTCAACTTTTATTCTTATGTAAGAGTAATAATTATTTGCTATTATATGGAATAAGGTCAAGAAAGTTACAGTCAGAAACTTCATCATAGAAATCAGTTTAAAAGTGAGGGTCTGTGAGGTCTGACCCTACGTCACGTGAATTGTTAAATTTGGAGGACGTCAGTTGCAGGGGGCTAAAAATGCTTTTGCATTCTGCCAGGACCGTTGTAGGTCATGTATCATACATATTTTGTTAAAGCTTATTTTATGTTGAAAGTATCCGATTATATTAAATATTTTTTTTATATTAAAATTAATTATTTTTTTATTTTTACCTAATTTATTATTTTAAAGCAAAAACAGCTTTTGTGTCTTTTTTGAGTAAAAAGACAATATTTTGGACCCTTTTTTAAAAAAAAAATTTTTTAAATATACGCTCAGCTAACGGTACCTTTCAAATTGTATTTGCAAAATGCTTAAATTGAGCTTATCAACGAAAAAAAAAAAATTAATGAAATATATTCTAAAACAACGGAGTTATTTGTATCGAAAGTAAAACATATGCATTTCTGATAACTTTTTGTTATTCTAAAGAAAGGATGTTATTAGAAAAAGATGTTGTATTAAAAGTTTGTGCAATTTTGAAAATATGTTTGTTTTTGGTGTCAAAATAACAAATAAGATGGACATTTCCGCTAAAAAAAGGTGTTATAATTGGATTTGTATTTCTTGTAAAGGGACAGAAGAGGCGTGGTCAAAACTAATACCCCTATCACCGTCCGCGAGTCGAATTTTGCAGTCGAGTCGAAGCAGCTGGCGAACTTCTATTGCTGTGGTATCATTGTGTGCGAATCTATATATTCGCCCGAAATTTAGTGCCGCCAAAGCATAAAACACAAAACTAAACAAAGAAACGTCAAACAAATTGTATTTATTTTAATGAAAAGTGAAATTGTTCTGCACAAAAGTTTTAATGAGATTGTTCTTATCAAAAAACAAATAACAAATAATCAAAACAAATAAATAATAATAATAATAACAATGATAAGCAGTGCAGAGTTATTCTTTGGAGAAGCCGAACTGGAGCAAAAAGAAACTTTATGCAGACTACGTCGAAGTATAAGGGATAAATCCAATCCTCTAGAACTTCCTGATGGCCTGTAAGTACTTGCATATGCACTTTTAATCAAATAATTAGACATTTGTTATAGGTTCCAATCATACTTTAGGCTGAGCAAAGAAGAGTTTGTATTTGTTCTGGAGAATATTGAAGATTCTTTTCAGTCTTTTAGAAGCTGTGCAATTCCACCGATTTTGAAGCTTGCGAGTGCTCTGCGCTTTTTTGCGGACGGTAGCTACCAAAAGAGCGTTGGCAACGACTTCGAACTAGGTCTTGCACAATCAACGGTATCCACGACATTAAATGAAGTTGTGAGCATTTTTGAAGCGAAGCTCTGTCCCGTGTGGATTTCATCAGCGATGAGAGAAGAGGAAAAAGAAGAAGCCAGAAATGCATTCTATTTAAAATCTGGATTCCCGGGGGTTATCGGTTGCGTCAATGGAACGCATATTGGTATTGTTGCCCCAGCACATGGAAAACACCACTATCTGAACCGGAAAGGATACTTCAGCATAAATGCAATGATCGTAAGTACGATGTAATGACACTGCTTTAAATCTCTAACATCTTAATATGTAGGCTTGTGACCACAACATGAGAATACGGTTTGTTGATGCCAGGTTTCCCGGGTCAAGTCATGACTCATTCGTTTGGAGTGCCAGTAGATTGAACGTTGTGCTTGAGAGGATGTACCGAGCGGGAGAATTAAGCTCAATGTACCTAGGTATTATTTCATTTTAACATGCTATATTTTAGAAAAAATTAATAAAATTAATCAAAATATTTAAGGTGATTCCGGCTACCCACTGCGTCCGTACTTAATGACACCCTTTCGCAACACAAGTCCTGGAAGCAGAGAAGCAAAGTTCAGCAAAATACACGCCAAAGGAAGAAATATTGTTGAAAGAACCATTGGGGTCCTTAAGTCTCGCTTTAGATGCCTTCTAAATGAGAGGAAACTCTATTGCTCTCCGAAAAAAGCAACAAAAATTATAAATTCATGCTGTGCCTTGCACAACATATGCAAGCATTTCAATGTGCCGAACCCACCTGAAATAGCAGCTGACATAGTTGAGCCTCCAATTTTGCAGCAAATAAATATTGCAAGTAATATCGACGATGGAGCGCGTCGAAGACAAGAAATAATGCTGTCACTTTAAATATATTATTTCTATATGTAATTTTATGAATTCATTTATGTTTAAGTTTTTTTATATTTCATTTTTTAATTTTTTTAAAACAAAACTTAAATTAATTATTTTACATAAAAATAGCAAACAAAACAAAATAAGTATAATAATGAATATAAAACTATAAGGAATTAAAAACGTTTTTCACAGAAAAAAAAGGATAATTATAAATTAAATGGTATTAATGTAATACATGAGTTCAGGTCTCGAAGTAAATTAAAAATATTGATATATTGAAAAAGTAAACAGATACTCAAACAGAGAATTTGCACGAAATCGCAAGGAAAACAAGAAATATTCTCGGTCGTGTTCTACTCTGCACCATACTTCAGCTTCTTAATTTCTAAAAGTCTCAATTTCAAGTCTAATTTTTCCCTATGCCGACTTTCTTTCCTGTCTTCTTTTTCTTTTAAAAAAGCTATTTTTACACTTTTCAGGTCGTACATCTTTCTTGTGTACCTTGCAATTTCGTGCACATCCTATTCCAAACTTTTCAATTTTTGTAAAACCTCTGAGTACCTGTTTGCTTTTTCAATATATCAATGCGCTCTATGTCTCTTTCTATTGCGCTTTGCCTATTTGTTGTCCTCACAGGCGGAGTGTTTTCGTCGTTCACTCCTCCGGCATTGATCTCCTCCTCAACCTCCCCTTCGTCAGGCACGACAGCTTCGCAACAGTGTTGCCACTCAATACATTTTCTCCGTAGCAAAAAAAGTATCAAATCTGGCTGCAGTGTAGCAAAATAAAAAAAAGGAATTTTTTGAAAATTTTACTTGTTTATATTTTTATTTTATTCAAGATATTCAAGATTAAAAGAGATACTTTAAATTCTGTAAATAATGGAACAATTCTTGTTTTTATAAATATGAATGTTACCGGCTGTGCCACTGCTTCATTATCCCAACTTCTTATTATTGAATTTTGTTAATAAGCGCCTAGCCAGATCTCTTTGAGTGTTTTAATGCGCTAATGAAGTTACAGTAATGAAGCAGTGGAACCAGCCGGTAGCATATATATCAAGAGCATGACCATCGTTAATTCTGCGTTTTTTACAATTTTATCCATCTACTCTTTCTCCGCATCCAAAAATGAATCCATCAATATTTGTCTTTTTCGGGATTCCACATTTTGTACATGTGCAGAACACGTAGCGTGTCTATTAAGATGTGATAAAATATTGTCAGTACTCTTGTTGCATGCTTGCAAAAAGTTCTTATTTTACAGCCATGGACATTTTTTCAGCCACTCCACTCTCAACTTCCTGTAGTTTTTCTTAGATTCACCGCAAAGAAATAGTACAATATCAAAAAAATTTCTCTCATGAGAGCTATATAGAGAAACAGTCAAAATACTTACATCTCTTAAATTTTTTCTCCACTTCAATTTCTTCGTCCACTTTTTCTACTCTTGGTTTCTTAACCACGAATTTAAAAAAAAAAAAAACAATGAATTTAAGCCTGTTGATTTAAAATTATTAATTATATATCAACTTACGTATCCATTTCAAGCTTTACAAAAAATCTCATTAACGTGAATATAGCAACGAGTTTTACGTTGGCATTTATCAACGAATCGCACAGTTTATTTACATCGAAAAAATAAAATAGAGTTTGAGAGGTGAATGCACTAAAGGTTTGTTTTAAAATATAAAGTGTCCGTTTTCTAATTTTTTCTATTGAAAATATAAAAATTGTTTGAAACTATGAAAATGTAGCATTTTAAGAAGCAATGTAGCATTGTAGCTTTTCATTTTAAACGTAGCAAAACGGCAACGCTGCTTCGCAATAGTCTTGCGAGATTGGAGCAGAAATCGCATCGTTGTGGGTGACAGCGTTTTCGCCAAAATATTGGCCACTTGGTGCCGCTGCATCCCCTAAATTAAGGAGAGCATCAACGGCCTGCTCAAGAGGTGACAAGCTTAGCTGTCTGTAGGGACCTCCACCAGTCTCAATCACCTCGTTGCGAATGGCTGACAACATCTTTTTAGTTTTTAACCTGTAGTCCAGCCAAACCTAAAAAATAAATTTGTAACTTTTTTACACTTGCGAAATATTCAAAGCACAAAGTGTGCCACTCTTTCCCTTCTCGTAGAGGGGGCCCCAGAGCATTCAATTGCATAGCGAAGGACTCCCATGCTTCCTTGCTGCTGGACTTTGTGGAACTAAATTTCTCCAATCCAGTGGCTATGCTCGGATTTTGCTCCATCAGCTCCACCATTTTCTGGAACTGCCGGCTGTTGGTTTTTTTCATGCTAGAAATAAAAACAATCAAAACTAAACAGGACAAAAACGGAAATATTGCAAATGTTTACCTTTTTCTATTATTTTCCATTGTTAAAACAAAAGAGTAAAGAAAACAACTGCATTCGCCGGCTTATCACAAAATAATTTCACTCGTCTGTTTTTGACGTTTCAGTCGAGTGACATTTGCGAAATTCGCGAACAGTGATAACAGTTTTTTCATTCGGCTGTTTTTGACGTTAAAGTCGAATAAGATTTTCTACATTCGCGGACAGTGATGCCAACTAAGCGAATTCGACTTATATTTGTTCGACTCGCGGACGGTGATAGGGGTTGATAGCTAGAAGGGACTACATCACTTAACTGGCGCACTTTTTCAGAAAGTGTTATATTCTCATGAATTTGAAAAAAATTTTGCAAAAAACTGTTCAAAATTTCGTGCGGAAAAATGGAATGGAATATAAATTCATGATTTTTTATTTTTTTCGGAATAGTCCATATATACTCTATTAATAAAAGAAATTACACTGTTGTTCAGCGTATACGCTTTTATATAGATCAATATTTATCAAACCACTACGAAAAAGTCGCGATATACTAACTTTCTAGGTCATGGCGCCAACTGAAGAAATTAATTGTGGATCTTCTCCTTGCACAGTTTTCTTATTAATGAATCAAAGCATCAGAAAAATGCTATTAGAACTAAATTAAAAAAAAAAAAAAACGATGCAGCCTAATAAGTATGCCATAACTTAAGTTAGGATATGTGGGCCGATTTGGAGTTAAATCCATCCAGCCGTTAAGATTTTTATTCTGATCAAACAAACAGAAAATGACTTATTAATATAGATAGACAAATATAAAATTTAATTTTTAAAAAGTAAAAGGGAAAATTTTTATAAAAAATGCTTTTCTTAGCATTTAACAAATTATAGATTTAAGCAAAGCATAAACATTAGGGCGGGTCAAATTTTTTATTGATCAAGCGTATAACAGAAACGTAATCTATGATGAATTCTGAGAAAATTTCCCCAAGAAACAATAGGTCTAAAATCAATCCCAATATCGCGCATATCTAGGTCAAAATTTGTGTATGGATTTCATAGTTGTATATAAAAATACTGTAGGATAGTCCAAAAATGGCAGCGTATATCATTGATTTTGGGCTTGCTGAAAAGGAAATTTTGCCAGCTCTCCGAATCTGAATTTATTTGAAAAATATTTTGGCTTTTAAACCAAATTTTGCCAGTCTGATATTTAAAAATTGCCAAAAATGTAAAAATCATCGTAGAAACGTTTTGATAATTTTTAATTTTACATTTGAATTCCTCATTTTTACTATTTTATTACATTCTTCACATTTTAGTATTTAAAAAGTAAACAAAACTAGAAGTAAGTAATAACCTCAGCTATACGAGTTCTTTCATACAAAAAATTTATCTCTTGACGATTTAGTTGAAATTTGTTGCGATGAAGAAGTAAGCAATACTGGTACCGTAATGGCATTCTACGAAGGTTCGAAATTGGTCTAGAAAAATCATTACATTGGTTTGCTTGCTTGCTGCATTTTAATGAATTACCTTTTCGCCACTTGTTTGGTGCATTGGAAAAGTCGACTACAAGAGGACCTAGAACTGCTATCGGGGATTTGACAAAATTAATTGAAACCTGTGAACAGTTACAGGTAGTTTTATACTAATTTTAAAATAATTGGACTTTATTTTAAGTCATCCCACTTTTTGTTATAGATTGTATCTGATTTTCAGCCCATTTTGTTTGGAAACATGCCTCTACCGTTAAAAACTAAAGACGAACACGGTTTTTCTACAGATGTGAAGTATCTGTATCGACTAGCAAGGGCGTAGGCAGGATGAAAATTAGGGGGGGGGGGGGGAAAGATCTTATAAATTTCTTTTTACCATATCTTTCATGTCTTTATTATATCTTTTTACCATATCTAGCTTCAAACAAAAAGGAAAAACCACATATTAAAAAGGAATTACAAATAGAAACTACTTTCAAAGCCATCGATTAAATAGAAAATCTGAGGCAACTTTTTGCACTTATACTTTTATACTTTTGCACTGATTGAATAAAAGATTTTTTGTAAATTTAAATCGTTTTATTTTTTATATTATATTAAAATATAATATTGGCAATATTGGGTTTAAAAAAAAAAATATTTTTAAAATTAATTCAGATTCGGAGAGCTGGCAAAATTTCCTTTTCAACAAGTCCAAAATCAATGATATACGCTGCCATTTTTGGACTATTCGTCAGAATTTTTTTTAAACTATACATTTGTTTTTTAATTCATTTAAAAAAAATGTAATTTTAGACCTATGGTTTCTTAAAGAAATTTTCTAAGAATTCAGCATAGATTACATTTCTACTATACGCATTTTTGGTTTTTTCTCATCCGAACAAATTGACCCGCCCTAAAATACATATATGTATGTCATATTGTACACATATTACTTAAAAAAGCAATTTCATAAAAACGCATTTTTTAAATTTTATGGATGAAATTGATTACAATGTCAAATTCAAAGAAATAAGAAATCGATACACCATAGTTTATATGTTAGAGTAAGTAGGCCTGTGTAAAGTCGACCTTCGAAAAACTCAATTCAAAAACAGGCATCGCCCCACGACGACATCAACAGAACTTAACAGGATTAATAACAACAAAACATCGTGCTGAGATGTTTACAACCGGCGGCCACTTGCCAATGAGGCGTTTGTATCTACGTATATTAAGTTGTACGTGTTCAATGGAAAGTATACCTGAGGATTGAGCCTCTGGCGTTGTCCGTCCTATTAGTACGATTCTAACGTTTACACCAATTATCATAAAATAAGCCATTTTATTTGATTTAAGTAGGATTCAAAAATGTTGATTCCAGCGACTGTGGAAAAACTGTTTCCGCAATTAATTGAGCATTTGTGTAACAACTTTGATAAAAGACAGAGTACAGTGAGCTGTCGCACAGTGCAATAAGGCGGATAAGATACAAAATTTTGGCTTGTTAATTTGAAAAATATTAATATCAGGATGTGTTCAGAATATTCCAATTAAGTAAACTCTAAAAAGGTTTTACGATATTAATTTTAGTTTAGCCGTGAGTAGCTTTGAATTACAGATTTCCCATAATTTTCAACTTTTCTACTGATTCATTAAAAAATTGCCAAAATAATAAAATACACACTAGGATTAAAATTATTCATGGAAAAATTAGGAATATATTGCAAATAACAAAATTGAATTTAAGTTCAATGAAGTACATTTCATTTCAACATCATTGGAATGAAATTGTAAGAAAAATAATAAAAAAAAAATCACATAGATTAGATAAAACGCTAGATCACATATATTAGAACGTGAGAAGTGTTCGACAAATTTTAATAAATACTGCTTTAAAATACTTCTAAAATATTCGCATTATAAAAATCCAGCAAACGATGATTGTACATTTTACGAGTAATGAGAAAAATCATAATAAGAAAAATCATCACATAATAATAAGAAATTATGAGTGGACGAAGGGCGTGACTTCATAAAATTATTAAATGATAATTGAGTGAATAATTTTAATAATAAACAACTTCATTTCGTTAGATACACTTTTTACAACTCGAGATATTTGTCTTTTATTGTTAATTTTGTATCGGAGGTGGACGACTTCGATTTTGATATAAGTTTCGTGGCGTATTTATGACTGGCATATTTATGAAATAATATAACCTGCCAAATTTCATGTTCTTATGACAATTCCTTCTATTTTTGTTCCTCATCCCTTAGACCTCGTTACACTGTGTGTTGCCTAAGGCTTTCAATTCCAAGATTCCCGATCATGAAATCCCGGCATCCGAAATGCTTTTTGCAATCCCGAATCTGGCGCCGTGGACACACCAGTAGGTTCTGACGTGACGAAGTTTCTTGCTGTTGTTGTTGATGTTGATGTTGATGTTGATGTTGATGCTGATGCTGATGTTGATGTTGATGTTGATGTTGATGTTGATGTTGATATTGATGTTGATGTTGATGTTGATGTTGATGTTGATAATGATGTTGATGTTGATGTTGATGTTGATGTTGATGTTGATGTTGATGTTGATGTTGATGTTGATGTTGATGTTGATGTTGATGTTGATGTTGATGTTGATGTTGATGTTGATGTTAGATAGATAGATAGATAGATATGCTTGTGGCGAGCTAATTCAGCTCTGGCACTGCGGCATCCTGTGATGCCTATTGTGCCATACCTTTTCTTTTCTTAAAGCAGTTCGTTTGCTTTAGTTTTTTTCAGAAAACATAATATATTTTCGAGGTTGAGGATCGCAAGGTGTCCTTGAGAGACTATTTCGCTATTTAGGATTCTCTTTCTTATATGGAGAAGGGCTGGACATTCTGTGAGAATATGTCTGGAGGTTTCTTCATCCTCAAGGCATAATCTACATACTGAATCAGTAGAAGGATTCATTTTGTGTAGGTGTTTCTTTAGTTTGCAGTGTCCAGTTATGATTCCGGTCATCATCTTTAGGTCTTTCTTCCCTAGGTTAATAAGAAATTTCGATTTCTTGGGAGAAAGTTCTGGGAATATTTGCTTAGTGCATATCTGTCCTAAGCAGTTCTTCCAGATGTCTTGAGATTCGCGGAATGAGGTTTTTTTGACGTGTTGCTTGAACAGATTCTTACCAACCCCACAGAACGGTTCCGGTCCTGTGAGTGGTGATGATGCTCCCTGTTTGGCCAGGGAGTCTGCTCTTTCATTCCCGTCAAAACCACAGTGGGCAGGAATCCACTGTAGAGTAACTTTATTGTTTTGCGCAGCCAGGTCGTTGAGGACGTCTACAGTCTCCAGCACTAGCTTGGATTTTATGATAGGTGATGTCAGAGCTTTAAGGGCAGCTTGACTATCAGAGAAGACGAAAATTGATTTGCCTCTAACATTGTTCATACAGTTCAGTCTGACGCATCTGTTAATGGCAAGGATTTCCGCTTGAAAGATTGTGGTAAATAGACCTGCATTGAAGAAGTGGCTCTCATTGGAGTGTTCTCCAAAGACCCCTGCTCCCGTGCC
Organism: Pherbina coryleti; assembly: GCA_943735915.1. NCBI lineage: Eukaryota > Metazoa > Arthropoda > Insecta > Diptera > Sciomyzidae > Pherbina > Pherbina coryleti. The sequence goes on from OX030951.1 coordinate 109,824,776, forward strand.
TTTCTCCATTTTGGAGCCATCTGTGTACCACACAAGGTCGTTGATGATGTTGATAATGATGTTGATGTTGATGTTGATGTTGATGTTGATGTTGATGTTGATGTTGATGTTGATTTTGATGTTGATGTTGATGTTGATGCTGATGTTGACGTTGATGTTGATGTTGATGTTGATGTTAATGGTTATGTTGATGTTAATATTGATGTTAATGTTGAGGTTGATGTTGATGTTGATGTTGATATTGATGTTGATGTTGATGTTGATGTTGATGTTGATGTTGATGTTGATGTTGATGTTGATGTTGATGTTGATGTTGATGTTGATGTTAATGGTTATGTTGATGTTAATATTGATGTTAATGTTGAGGTTGATGTTGATGTTGATGTTGATGTTGATATTGATGTTGATGTTGATGTTGATGTTGATGTTGATATTGATGTTGATGTTGATGTTGATGTTGATGTTGATGTTGATGTTGATGTTGATGTTGATGTTGATGTTGATGTTGATGTTGATGTTGATGTTGATGTTGATGTTGATGTTGATGTTGATGTTGATGTTGATGTTGATGTTGATGTTGATGTTGATGTTGATGTTGGTGTTGATGTTGATGTTAATGTTGAGGTTGATGTTGATGTTGATGTTGATGTTGATGTTGATATTGATGTTGATGTTGATGTTGATGTTGATGTTGATTTTGATTTTGATGTTGATGTTGATGTTGATGTTGATGTTGATGTTGAAGTTAAGGATTTCCCTTGTGGAAACCCAAAAAATAAGGCCGCGTTGGCTAGCACTAGGCTAGCCAACGCCAACGGGCCAACCTGTAAATTTATAAATTGATTTCAAAAACAGGAGTATCCAAATTGAAGAACTTATTTATTTCGTCACCAAAATTAGACTGACTTAATATAATTCTCAACTTATGCTTATTCCCTAAAGCCTAGCTTAGTTTCTACCCTATAGCTGCTGACTAGCCAGTTCCCACGATGTGCCAGATTCACTGCCTCGTTCCAACGGCGCGTGGACTACGTCAGCACAATTAAGCTCATTTACCTGCATGTAATATGATCGGAGTGCAGGCGACAGTGGGAACGCTCGTGATAACTCCTCCCCCTTTAAATATCTGCGTCCCGCAGATCTAAGGATGTTTGACAACGACGAACTGGTTTTGGTGGTGGAGACATCTGCGTAGCGAACTGCTTCAATGGAGGCAAGTTGACCCTTCGTAGTACCCTGTACCAAAGTATGACCCCAAAGGACATTACTAAAACAATGATGACAATATCAGTGGTGAACGAAATGTCCACTATTCCTTGCAGGTTGCTCAAACGTTTGATATTTGTCAAACTGAGACTATGCACGTATTCCAGATCCACTTTTGGTCCTTGAATGGTGATATTAGTTAGGACGGACGGTAGTGCTTGTAGGTGAGACCCACTTTTGCTAGTAAACGTTTGATTTCTTATTAATATACTTTCATTATCTAGCTGAAGTACATATGTCCCATTGAGGAAAGTGGTCTTATTCGCTGCTACTATTTCGCCCATGAAGTTTGTAAGAAAAATAGTATTTTCGCTAATTATTTCAACTATCTCTTCATTATTTGCTCGGAATTTGCAATTAGCATGTCCACCTTTTAATAGCCTAGGCACGCAGCTTTCTTCCTCGAACTTCTTCAGTGAGCTCATTTCACAGATGGTAGAGTTGTTGATAAGAATGCATTCTTTTTCCACACCAAAGGTTTCCTGTTGGTTAACGAGCATCTTGTAAAATTGAAAGTCCAATTGCCTACCTGCAATTATTGCCGCTCTTGTCCTCAGTAAGTGGTATTTGCGTTCACTTAATTTTGGCATGGAGAGAACATATAAGAGAAGCGTTCCATTTGTATACACTGAAGGTTTTCCATACTCTGTTGCTTCAATAGCGTTTTGGTAGGGTAGTGTTTCTATCTCGCTCAAAAGATTATTTATTTCTTCCTTATCAAGTATATTGCTGTTGACTATTCCTACTTTTGCCATCTGACATGCACGAACAATCTCACCTATTTCAGCCCGTAGTACTAGTATTTTACTCAGGATATCGGTTCCCTCCTGTTCTTCAACAATTGATTTTGCTATAGCATTAGTTTTGCCAATTATTTGGTTAACTTTTTTGACGGCTTCCTGCGATGAGCGAAAGATTTCCTCATTTATTTTATATTGGTGGTTATTATTTTTGATAATTTCGTCTTGGCTCTGCAGTATCGTGTTCCAGTCAGTTGCATCTGGTGATCCAGCGATCCACTTCCAGGCGGAACCAATCCAATCTATTGATCGTGTTTTCCTTCGTTTGGGGGCTCCTAGCTCGTCTAATCGGTCACTTATCCATTTGAAGTGATAGTCCAATAGCAGCTTCTTCTCGTAAGTATGAATGTTCGCATTTGCACACTCCAGTATATCTTCTAGCAGGGAGTTGAATTTCACTAGGTCCACGATGTGTACAAGCTTAAAGTATCCACTGATGATCCATCCGTTACCATCGAACACTGATACGATGGGTGCTTTGTAGTTGAATATGTGAATGCTTTGTACAGCAGCTATGCTAAATAACAGCCCTAGTCTGTAAAACAGTAAAAAGTATATAATTTTCATATGTGGTATATTGACCCTTCCCCCTTCTTTTCTATATTTTATGTACTTGACCCTATGTCTAAAGCAAGTTATAATTAGATACTAAAATAAAAGTTATGTAATGCTAAGTACAGAAATATGTTAAAAAGGAATGTTTAAAAATTAACCAATTTATTATATTTTATGCTTATATATAGTGTTTACAAATTTATTTTTATTGCGAGCCTTTACTCGACGGGAGTTAAACCCTGGCATTCTGCGTTATTAGCAGGCTTTATACCAATTTGTCATTAGAGCTGTTTTTAAATAACTTTCTCATATGATTTTCATTTTTTCTTTTGTGCAATATTTGGATTTTATTTGAGCTTTATTGAATTAGTGCAATTATGTTGGAGATGTGTAAGATATACGTGCTTTATGAATTTTATTGCCAATCAGTCATTCTCATGCCCTAATTAACGATCTAACCAATTAACCTAATTAATGAGATAACAAATTATAATTTCTGTTCCCCTTTTTTTCCCTAGGGTGGAACGTTTTTAACATGTGCCTTATGAAATCTTTTCCCCGTTTCGGTTACAATTGTGACTTTATTATCCCTTGCCACAACCTCTTTTTTGAAAAGAGGTTTCTGTTTTCCCTTGATTTGCCTGTCGGCAATATAAACTTGGTCACCTTGGTTAAATTTCCTGGGAATGGATTTCTTCTTGTTAACCCTTAAATTTCTCATTTCCTGGTTTTTTTCAATTTGTGCTTTTATTTCTCCATGTACCTTATCGCGAAAGTTCACTAAATTTTGATAATTAACCCTCTGTGTCCTATCGAAGAAGATATCGTTGGGTTTTTGGTTCGTCACAGTATGGAATGTATTGTTGTATCGATCCACAGCAATGTGGATTAATTCTTTTGGTGTTACATTGCGCATTTCCTGTTTTAGGCATCTGTAAATTTCCAAGAGGGTTGAATGGAGACGCTCGACTTGACCGTTAACCTCACTACGCTGAGAAGGCGTCTGGTAAATTTCTACCCCCAGGGACCTAATGTAGTTCGAAACAATTGGGCTCAAAAAGCTCCTTTCATTATCTGTAACGATAATCTTTGGAATTGTAAAGTAATGGAGGACCTTGGTTAGCTTGGTACGTAGGTGAATCGCAGATTTGTTTTTGATATGAAAAAGCTTAGCGAATTTAGTAAATTTGTCAATACAGCTCAAAAATTTTTCTTTTTGTAGTTCAAAAATATCAATGTGTAATATTTCGCATGGATAGGTAGGTACAGGGGTTTGCTGTAGCTGTGGCTTAGCGGGGTGTCGGTCATACTTACTAACTTTACAAATTTCGCAGCTTGAGGTATACCTTGTGATGAGTGCATTCATTCGCGGAAAATAATATTTCTCGAGGACTTGCGCTCCATTCTCTCGCGGGTTTCTATGAGCACGCTTGTGTTCTTCCTCAATTATTTGACAGACTCTTTCCGCATTGCACACATCTTCAATAATTCTCTGGGTGATTCTTATTTTGTATTTGGAAAAATTGTTGACATATACCTCTTGAAGCAGTTGTAAGAAGGCTTCGGGTATCTTTATACCATTAATTACAGAGGGTTTAAAAGTTTTTTTAGGTTAGAAGTTAAATTTTCCCTATTTATTTCCGTATTAATATAATGGCGTTTATAGCCAGGATGAGGTGATTCCCAGCTATATAAATCATTTCCTTGTCTAACGACTATCTGGTTCTTAAATACATTAAGAGGAGCCTCAACATGGGGAATAAGATCTGAACTATCGATTTCTGCGCTATGTATTGTAGCTCCAGATGACCGATTTCCTTCGCTTGCCGTATCTGTACCCGAATCGTCACCTTCTGCACCTTCGCTCGCTGTATCTGTAACAGAATCACTTGAGCTAGTCAAGTGATTGAGTTCAGTCTTCATCCTTGAGAGAGCATCAGCCACTAGGTTAGATTCACCGGGTTTGTAAACCAACTCGTAGTTGTACTCCTCGATTCTAGCTTTCCATCGTTTAAGTTTTGCATTGTAATTTCTGTTTCCCAATGCAAAAGTTAACGGCTGGTGGTCGGTGAAGATTTTAATTTTTTTTGTACCATACACATAGTTCCGAAGATTATCTAGGGCCCAGACTATCGCCAACATTTCTTTTTCGTTTGTGGCGTAGTTCTCCTCAGTCTTATTTAGGGACCGTGAAACGTATGCAATGGGTCTGTCTTTCCCTATCTCACCCTGCGATAGGACTGCTCCGATCGCAAAATCAGAGGCATCTGTTGTCAAATTGTAAGGTTTTTCAAAATCTGGGAAAGCTAATACTTCGTACGATGCTAATAAGGTTTTCATATCCTGGAATGCCTGAAGGGCTTGGTCATCTAATTGAATTGGAACCTTCCTGGACTGGTTGGCTTTAACTTGGGCGTTCTCTCCTCTTGTTAGGTTCGTCAGAGGCTTAGCCACCTTAGCATAGTCACGTATAAATCTTCGATAATATGAAGTCAGTCCAAGAAAGCTTTTTAAATCCTTTAGATTCTTTGGTGGCAGAATGTTTTCGATAGCCTTTACCTTGTTTGCGTCGGGCTTGATGCCATCACGTGTAACAACATAGCCGAGAAATTCCACACTCGTTTTCATGAACTGTGTTTTTTCGAGATTGACTTTAAGGTTTGCCTCGAGTAATCGCGAAAAAACAGTCTCGACATTCCTAAGGTGGTCTTCCTCGTCATTGCCGAACACAATAATGTCGTCAATGTATACGTAGCAGATTTTACCAATATATGCCTTTAGAACATCATCAATCATTCTTTGGAAAATCGCTGGCGCATTTTTTAACCCGAACGGTAGCCTCGTGAACTCGAATTTACCGTTCATGGTTGAAAATGCAGTCTTCGGTATGTCTGATTCCTTCATAGGAATTTGGTGAAATCCTGATGTGAGGTCAAGTGTGGTATAGTAACGAGCTTTGCCAAGACTGGCGAGAGTGGAGTTAATATCTGGTATTGGATACGCATCAGATATCGTAACGCTATTTAGACGCTTGAAATCTACCACCATTCTATATTGTTTTTCTCCCGATGATTTGGGCTTCTTAGGGACAACCCAAATGGGAGAATTATAAGGGCTCTTGGAAGGTCGAATTATACCTTCTGACAGAAGTTCTTGAACTTGCTTTTCTACCTCATCTCTCATAGAAGCTGGGTATGGATAACTTTTAGTGTATATTGGCTCGCTTGTACTGGTTTTTATTTCTGCCCGTACGTTCGTCTCAACACTGTCTCCAGCCTGTAAAGGTCCAAAAAGACGCTCGAATTTTTTCATTAACCTACTTAATTTTGCCTTTATCGTACTTGATGCCTCATCATCTGTCGTTGGCATAAAACTAATTTGCTCTGATACCTTATTTCTTAACGCTATTTTAATGTTTGGTTCTATTGTTAGTGTGTTCAGGTTTCTATCGATTACTGCTTTTAACATTTTCAGTGAGTCGTCACCAATACTGCCATCAAACGCAACCAAGCCAGGCAAAACATAGAAAGTTAAAACCAGGCTATTGCCCATTTTTTCGAAAAATTTGCCACTAATTTTTTTATGAATTCTTATATTGCCCCCGGCCGATTGGACACTAAATGGTTTGGACAGAGAAACAGTATTTTTGCAGACGGCCGGATTTATAAAGTTCTTGTTGGCACCGGTGTCAACAAGAAATTCAAGACGTTTTCCGTCCGTCGTAACATACTCTAGGTATGGTACGCTGGACAGGCTCCCGTCATAAAATTCAGCTGTTCATCAATATGTTCATTTGAATCTTCAACTTCTTCTGGGTATTGGTCATCGATGGCTTCAGTATTATAGAGTCGTTGCTGCTTATTTTGTTGGTAATTTCCCGATCCGGCCTTCCTCTTAAATTGGTTGCTGCTTCGTGGTCGATTCATGTAGTTGACACGTCTCGTTTGGAAAGAACCATCTACCTCCATTTTTTCATGAGGCTTTGGGCCGGTTGGTCTTTGAGGGTGAAAGTGACCCACCTGCTGGTAATCGTTCCTTGGGTAGCCTCGACCCGGAGGATGGTATGGTTTTCTGGGCGGCAATATTGGTCTAGGATCAACTCTTAAATGTTGATTGATAGGGGCAGTGATTGTATTTGGGGTCTTTATGTGTATAACATTATTTCTGAAATTTAAATTTTACATTTCCAGGCAGGCTGAGTAAGCCTCAGGCAAGGTCTTTGGCCTTTGCACAATTAACATTCTGGAAATATCGCCATTTAAACCACGCACAAAGACATCAAGAGCACGATTTCTATACGTTTCCACCAGAGCGGTCATAGTTTCTGTGGAGTAGGTTTCTGCTTTTATTTTATTAATAATAAGCGAAAATTGGTGATTTATCGTGGCATAGAACTCGTCCAACTTAGAGCCACCCTGTGACAGTTGGTTGAGTTGGTGCTCAAGTGTCCTTATGTCTCTCTTATCGGCATAATGCAGAGAAAGCACCCTCTTTATTTCCAACCAATCGTCGCTGAAGACGTTGTAGGACACAAGTGCGGTGTCCGCGCTTCCGCGTACCTTCTGACGTATGTGTTGAAGGATTGCCCTATATATGGGCTTGCTACGAACGATTTCGAAATCTTTCAGGATCATTTCGACATTATGAATCCATGAAATATACTGGACGGGATTCCCGTCAAAAACCTGGAGCTCCTTAACACTATCAGGGAGCTTACAAATGTCCCTCAGGTCTTGTTCAGTCCTGGGACCCTGCAACGGTTCAGACTCTTGAGCTATCAGTTGTCTATCCCCAGCTTGCTCTACTCGGTTGATACGATCCTCAATTCTTTTGATTTTTGCCGAAGTAAGCAAATCATTGGCTGTTTCAGCCGGTCTACATTGTTCGATTTTCGAAAGGCGTCCGTCAAACCCCCTAAGCTGCTCTAGAATCTGGTTAACTGCCCCAGTCAGGTTTGTCACGGAGGTTGTTAAATCTTCCATAATCTTATTGGCAATAAATTCAGGCACTTACCTTACTTACAGTATCTCGCGTATGAGTGTTCCTAGAATTTTTAGAACTCAAAATTTTTCCTCTTTTTTTTCTGAAGCTTTGGTTTACAATTTTATATTAATTTTTTATAAAACTACTTGTTATTTGATTTTTGCACTTTAGCTTAATGTGAAGCTCTTTTTTCTTAATTATTTATTTGCTCTATATTTGCACTTACAATTTTATATTAATTTTTTATAAAATTACTTGTTATTTGATTTTTGCACTTTGGCTTAATGTGAAACTCTTTTTTCTTAATTATTTATTTGCTCTATATTTGCACTTACAATTTCATTATTACTTGTTATTTAATAATAAACAACCAAATTTTTATTTAAAATCGCACTTTATTTTAATGTGATGCTCTTTTTTATTGCAGTTTTTTGTGCTTTTGTGCTTTTGTTTTTTTTTTCTTTTCTTTTTTTCTTTTTTTTTCTTTGCACTGAATTTTCGAAATTGCTATATCTGTAAAAGGAAAGGCAATTAGCTTTTATTTCAGAATAGTCTTGGAAGGATCGCGTTAGTCCCGTTTGGTCGTTGGCGTTAATAATTGCCAACAACCTACTAATGGCACGATTAACTTCACCAGTACGTCCCTTATCTTGTGTGATCTCCAAGAAGGAACAAGCGTGTATAAGTAAATGATTGGATAACCGTGTTCCCATGGTAACGGCATCGTGCACCCCATAGGGCGTACAAATACTTTTAAACACAATCACTGGATTAAGGAACGCACTATTGTTCGACTAGTCCCCAATAACAAGAAGAATTTTAAGGACGAAATCTAGCCATGAATTGATTTTAGTGCTCGCAGATATAATCCTTTTTTTCTTATTGAAGGAGACCCGGCAGTTTGCCGATTCCTACTTTATGTTTGCTGACGGGGAGTCGAAACCCCAATCCCATTTTGTCAGAAACTTTTTAACTTTTTATGTGTAGAGGTCCTGATCACTGGTTTGGTACTATTTTAAGGTACTTATTTTTGTTTTTTCTCTTTTTTTTTTTTTTATTTACAGCACAGGAGGGTCCCCCCAAAGGTGGTGAATCGCTGCGCTTTATAATAATTTAAGAACGTTTTAAATTTTCATATAATTTTTTTATTTATTTTTTTGTGCAGGAGGGTCCCCCCTAAGGTGGTGAATCGCTGCACTTTTTCTAGTTTAAGTATGTTTTTAATTTTTCATATTATTTTCTTAATTTTATTTTTTGTGCAGGAGGGTCCCCCCTAAGGTGGTGAATGGCTGCACTTTTTTCTAGTTTAAGTATGTTTTTAATTTTTCATATTATTTTCTTAATTTATTTTTTTGTGCAGGAGGGTCCCCCCTAAGGTGGTGAATCGCTGCACATTTTATTTTAATTCAATAAAGCTTTTTTCACAGGCCAGGACCTCAACATAGAAACTTAGAGGGTTTTTCGTTAAGTGTTTATTTAGGGAATTTTTCTTTTTATATTTTCATTCCTTAAGATTTATTTCCACTTTTGATACAAAATTATTTTTGTTTCTTTTGTTTTATTTTATTATTTTTTTCTCTTTCACTTAGATTTTTTCTTTTTATTCTCTTCCTCTAAGTTTCACTTTATTATAATATTTTTCAAGGAACCCGTATTTTAAACGGGTCCCTGCTCGGGCGCCAGTTAAGGATTTCCCTTGTGGAAACCCAAAAAATAAGGCCGCGTTGGCTAGCACTAGGCTAGCCAACGCCAACGGGCCAACCTGTAAATTTATAAATTGATTTCAAAAACAGGAGTATCCAAATTGAAGAACTTATTTATTTCGTCACCAAAATTAGACTGACTTAATATAATTCTCAACTTATGCTTATTCCCTAAAGCCTAGCTTAGTTTCTACCCTATAGCTGCTGACTAGCCAGTTCCCACGATGTGCCAGATTCACTGCCTCGTTCCAACGGCGCGTGGACTACGTCAGCACAATTAAGCTCATTTACCTGCATGTAATATGATCGGAGTGCAGGCGACAGTGGGAACGCTCGTGATAACTTTGATGTTGATGTTGATGTTGATGTTGATGTTGATGTTGATGTTGATGTTGATATTGATGTTGATGTTGATGTTGATGTTGATGTTGATGTTGATGTTGATAATGATGTTGATGTTGATGTTGATAATGATGTTGATGTTGATGTTGATGTTGATATTGATGTTGATGTTAATGGTTATGTTGATGTTGATGTTGATGTTGATGTTGATGTTGGTGTTGGTGTTGGTGTTGGTATTGGTGTTGGTGTTGGTGTTGGTGTTGGTGTTGGTGTTGGTGTTGGTGTTGGTGTTGGTGTTGGTGTTGGTGTTTGTGTTGGTGTTGGTGTTGGAGTTGTTGTTGGATTTGGAGTTGGTGCTTTGCGTTTAGCTTTTTTTTTGCTTCCCCATTGGTTGTGCTCTAATTTCAATTTATCCAGCAAAAGTGATGCATATGCGTCACATTAGGCGGTTCCCTGAGGGTTTTTGACACGCCGTCAAATTTTTTTTTTATTTTTGTCATATGCCCGAAGACCTCACCTTTGTTTTCGTTCCTTAAATTTACCGTTGCACCAGTAGTCACAGAGTTTAAAATCCATGCAACGTTTTTTCATGGCTGTATCATTTTTACTGCATTATGTGATTGCATCCCTGAAATCATGACAACAACATTTTTTTTTTAATTTAGTTGTGAAGCGTAATAACACATCCCTGCTGTCGTAAAACAAAATTTACTGTAGCACTCCTCCTGAGTGTGTAATAATTCCATGCAACGATATTACATTTCTGTTACATAAGCTGCTATATTCACGACCTGATGACGCCGGAATTTTTTTTTTATTTTTGTCGTAAAGCCATGTATAAAACCTTCATTTTCCTTTTTAAACTGTTATCGTAGGTTATATACTCATTGAGTAAAAATTCAATGCAACGCCGCTGCATGTATGTTGCGTTATCGCTCTTTGAGCGGCTCTCTCAGCGTCCCCGTGGCGACAGAAATTTTTTGTCTAATTTTGTTGTGAGGGCTTACAGTAGGCCTGTATTGCAGTGTTGCCAGATTGAGGTAAATTTCCCTAATTGAGGTAATTTTTGACTCATTTTTTGGGCAGAGGTAAAAAAGGTAATTTTTGACCAAAAGTGGTAAATTTTGCGAAAACAATAATTTTTTAGACTTGTTAATTTTACGAGTTATTGGCAGCACTGTTAACTCTCTGAACATACTCACAAGCAGTTTAGGAGCCCGAACAGAACCAAAGCAACTGTCGGTTGGCGACCATCTCTCGGAGAAATCCGCTGAGAACACGTCAAGAATAGGAGCGGTTGTCGGATCAGCTTTACTTTTAGGTGTGTGAATGGTACAAATGTTATTTTTTTCATGTTTTTGTTGTTTCTTTCTAAATATTTATATACTTACAAAAAAAAAAAAATTATAACGGTTGTTAATCATTTAAGAATTTGTTAATTTTTTTATTTTGGAAAAAGTTAAATTTTCTCCGAAAGTGGTAATTTTTTCCCAAATAGTGGTAAATTTCAGTTCGTCTCTCTGGCAACACTGCTGTATTGGCGTATCGTCTTTTTAATCCTAGCACTAATACTCAGCGAATAATAATTCCATGTAACAAATTTTCAGTTGTGTTGCTTAAACAGTTCCCCCTGTGACCCGATGATGTTTTAAATTTTTGTTTTATTTTTATAATGAAGTCAAAGAATTAACCTTTACGGCCATTCCATTTTTTTAATCATAGCTCTTATACTCAGCGAGTAACAATTCAATGCAACGAAGATGAATTTTTAAAAAATTCATTTTTCAACTTTTTTGGAAACCTGAGCAGTACAACGTAACTTCGTCACGTCAAAAACTTGAAACTTTTTGTAGAGGAACCTAATTGTATAGTTACCATAAATCAAATAGTCAGTCAACCATATTGTGGAACAACTCCTGTCAGTTCAAATATTCTCCATGAAGATTGATACACTTTTGCAATGCACTTGAACCAATTTTCGAGACATTTTTTCCACTCCGATTGAGGTAGCTCCAAACATGTGTTTTAACGCATCAACCGCTTCTTCAGGCGTCGAAAAAGTTGACCTCGCAATTTATTTTTGATCTGTGGCAATAAGAACAAATCATTGGGTGCCAAGACAGGACTGTACGGCGGATGATCCATCAATTCGGTGTTTTGAATGCTCGAAAACGTTTTTGTTTGAGCTGATGTCTGAGAGCTTGCATTGTCGTGATGGAGAATGATTCGTCTTCTGCCATTGGTTTCCCTGATTTTTCCAAACACTTCTGGCAAACAAATGATGGTGTACCACTCATAATTGATCGAACTACGTTGCTCTAATGAAACAGTGGCGACATGTCCAGTTACTTCGAAAATACAGGCGACCATTTGCTTCGAAGTGCTTCGTACGCGGACAAATTTTGTTGCATTTGGCTCGTCTTGAAAGACCCATATAGCCGATTGTTGTTTAGTTTCAGGTCCATATGCATTTATCTATGATTCGTCACCTGTTACGATGTAGACCTGGTTTGAAGCACCACGATTTAATTTTTTATCATTTATATAAACCAATCGATGCGGGCCATTTTTTGAGCGATTGTCAAATGATGCGAAATCCAATGCGAACAAGTTTTTTTGACGGCCAAAAATTTTTGCAATATTGAATATTTGCTGGTCCCACTAATCCTCAAAGATCTCTCTATCTCACGGTATGTCATATGATGATCAAACTTTATAAGCATCAATGTCTTGTGATACAATTACAGAGCCCGCCTAAGGAGTGGTCGAAGGGAATAGGTCCCTAAGTGAAAAATTTTCCTTTTGCAAAAGTAATGGGGGTCGGTAATTAGTATTAATACTAATCGGTAGCGTCGGTAAAAGTATAAATCCTCTCCAGCCCTCCCTTAAAGCCCATCTCTTGAGGTGTAGGGAATAAATATACAAAAAATCATAAAATATGTATGGGAGCCCCCATAAAGAGTGGTCGGAGGGAAAAGGTCCCCAAGAGAAAAATGTTCCTTTTGCAAAAGTAATGGGGGTCGGTCATACATATTAACCTTCTCCGGCCCTCTCTTAAACCCCCCTGTTCAGGTGTAGGTAATAAACATTGGCATGTGCCTACAACAAAGCTGTGCGGTGTTTTGAGTTTTATGTTTGAGGAAAAAATATAAAACTGGACAAATGATTTTGTTTGTTAACGTAGACGCCGAGATAAAAATACGCCTCCTTAGAAAAGATGATTTTTCGCCCAAAATCGTTGTCCAATTCAAGCTGCTCTATGGCCCAAACTGCGAAGCGATAACGAAGCGGATGGTCGTGGGCCTTTTATTGCTGAGTCAATTAGACCTTGTAAGTGAATAATCCGAGCAGAATTTTCCTCAGGCTAGTGCGTGAAATGTTGAGCTGTTGAGAACGATGGCGAATTGATGTTCGTGAATTTCACACTCTCGGCTACAGCAGCCACATTCTCGTCTGTGCGCATCGTACAACGGAGGGGACCATGAGTGTTGTCCACTAGCATACCAGTCTCATGAAATTTTTGCACAAACTTACGTACAGCAGGCGCGGTGGGTGCTTCATTTTGGCCAAAATTTATTTTTAAATAACGCACTGTTTGGGCTACACAGCACTCACTTTAGAAATAAGTTACCAATATTTCCCAACGTTCTTCAGGCGTAAAGCGACTCATTTCTTTCCGTGGAGTTATGATACTGACTTTATGTCAAGATTTCGAGCGGGAAACAGCTGTCAGTGTCAAAATAACCTTTGAATTAAAAAGAAACCACCAGATGGCCAACCCTATAGATCGATTTTTCTCTAAAAATGTCTCAAGTTTCAAAGTTTCTACTGTGTATTGGAAAATTCTACATGATTTTGTGTATCGGACAACTCACAGTGCGAGACCGCTATTCCCCTCACAATTGTTCTGTATCAAAGTTCATTTTTACTATTTTCAAATTCTCTTTAATGCCCAGCTTAATTACGAATTATTATTTCCTATTTATATAGTTTTGTGCTCCGAAAATACTGCAACACCATCGTCATTCAGCTGTGTTGTTTGCGGCCTGCATTAAACTGCTCAATAAATGTAAGCCATCCAAATGGCTCGGGTTTCTCCTGATGGGAGTTTTCTTCGTGCTCTACACCGTGTGGTTCCTAGAAATAGCCTCAGTGTCGTAACGCAATTAAGCAGATTTTTTGGACAGCGCAATGTTTCCATTGCCGTTGGCAACACCATTTCCCACGTTATATCGGAAGATGACACAAGAAAGGGGAGTATTTATTTTATACTCATGAGTGCGTGTGCCTTTGTGTGCTGCTCTCATTAGCAATTATTTGCACCAAAAAGTAGTTAAAACCATCCACACAAACATGGAATCTTATTTAGAAGCCATATAGAACAGGCTGCCACTTCTCACATTTCGTGCGGCTGAATGCTGAAGCGTTTGTTCACTGCGGAGCCCATAAGTTACGCTAACAACGACATAATTGAAAGGAGGAACATTCTATGATTGAATAAATACCATTCATGGTTGCTGCCTTTCATTTTGTTTTCTCCACGTAGTTTTACTCGTTCACGTCCTTAGAACAGAGCGAGTGATTGTTGTATGTTGATTCTGGTTTTGAGGCCGATAACAATCAAATGCAATGGATTGTTGAACGTGAATTCTCTGTCAGCATTAAAATAATATAAATCCTTCCATGTGACGCCCTAAAGCTAACCATCAGTTGCAATTGATTTTCATGTCCTTTAAGAGAAATCAAATAAACAGTTTTGTAGGGTGCAAATCTGACATGACAAGATATGACCTTGCTCTTAATTTACGACATGTAAGTTTATGACTTTTTCTTCATATGAATAACTAAGCATCAAGAGTCAAGATGGTGGGGTTTTCGTTTGACTAGAGAGAAGCAATAATATTTGGAATGAATATGGTTTAAGAATATTGCCTAAAATAATGAATTCACAAAAATAGTTAAAATAGACAGCAAAACGAAAAACGTATTTAAGACATTTCAGATGATGGAAAATTTATATTTAGAAGAAAAGCCACAAATAGCTTGTTGCGTATATGAACTTGTATTCACCATCTGAATAAACACTTTCCATTGCACTACAGACAAAGGTTTGATGAAAAGAGAGAGAGAGAGAGAGAGAGAGAGAGATTCGTAAACGTTTTCGGGCTGATATTTTTTTCAATAATTTTTTTGTTTTAGAACTAACGGCACGTCCAGCTTAGACACGAGAAATGCGAGTGTGCGTTGCTATACGTTTTATGCGGGCAGATTACAAAATCAAACATATGTTGAGAAATTTAGATGTCCAACATAGGCACGATCTTGCGATAAATGCGTACGTTGCGATGTCCCCGCATCGCACGCAGTGTTTAAAAATCAAACTCGCGTACAGTACTTAAAAAAATATGGAAATTCTAATTTCTGAAGTGCAGAAGCCTTTCTTCAACGAAAATAGGTCTCTGTAAGTTTATTGTGCTTTGATAACAAAGATCATGTATATTTTCTAAAATGTAGTGAAATGTTTTTATCTGCATTCTTGTATATCAATAAAATTAAATTTAATCCGCTCGTAATTGCGGGTACAGATGATGGAATGCACCAAAAATTAATCTGTCTTTATCTGTGCGGGAAACGCACCGCACTTAAAATCATGCCCGTGTCTACGCTGGACGCGTTGTAAGAGTTCCTTAAGAACAAAAAAAAAAAAAAAAAAAAAAAAATACGATTTCACAATAAAATACTATAAGTTGTATTTATTCTAGTACGAAAACATTGCTTTAAACTACATATCTAGACATTTTGAAAGTTATCTACATATCGTCAGTTCAGAAGTACAATGATGTAAATGCAAATTTTGTCAAATACGGTTCCAATTGAAATCCAAACTACTTAGATCAAGACTATAAGTTAGAGTTTTTCCAATTATTCTCTGCAAATTACTTTTTTTTTTATTTAAAATTTTAAGTTATTAAAATTCGTTTTTTTTGCCTCTCCTGCAAAATTATGATTTTTGCAGTTACGTCATTGTTCTTCTGAACCGACAATATTTAGTCGCAATGTTGAAAAAGATTGCGTTCCTGTTTTTTGACGTGACGAAGTTACGTTGTACTGCTCTAGTTTCCAAAAAAGTTGAAAAATGAATTTTTTAAAAATTCATCTGCGTTTCATTGAATTGTTACTCGCTGGGTATAAGAGCTATGATTAAAAAAATAGTATGATCATAAAGGTTAATTCTTTGACTATATTAAAAAAACAAAAAAAAAAATTTAATACGGCATAGGGACGTAGTGGGAGCTGCCTAAGCAACGCAACTGAAAATTTGTTACATGGAATTATTACTCGCTGAGTATTAGTGCTAGGATTAAAAATACGATACGCGAATAAAGGCCTACTATAAGCCCTCACAACAAAACTAGACAAAAAATTTCTGTCGCCATGGGGACGCTGAGAGAGCCGCTCAAAGATCGATAACGCAACATTCATGTAGCGGCGTTGCATTGAATTTTTACTCAATGAGTATATAACCTACGATAAAAATTTAAAAAGGAAAAAGAAGGTTTTATAAATGGCTTTACGACAAAAATAAAAAAAAATTCCGGCGTCGTCAGGTCGTGAATATAGCAGCTTATGTAAAAGAAATGTAATATCGTTGCATGGAATTATTACTCACTCAGGAGGAGCGCTACGGTAAATTTTGTTTAACGACAGCACGGATGTATTATTACGCTTTACAACTAAATTACAAACAAAAATCTTGTTGTCATGATTTCAGGGATGCAATCACATAATGCAGTAAAAATGCTACAGCCATGAAAAAACGTTGCATGGATTTTTTACTCTGTGACTACTAGTGCAACGGTAAATTTTAAGGAACGAAAACGAAGATGAGGTCTTCGGGCATATGACCAAAATAAAAAAAAAATTGACGGCGTGTCAAAGACACTCAGGGAACCGCCTAATGTGACGCATATGCATCACTTTTGCTGGATTAATTGAAATGAGAGCACAACCCATGCGGAAGCAAAAAAAAAAAAAACTAATAGCAAAGCACCAACTCCAAATCCAACAACAACTCCAACTCCAACACCAACACCAACACCAACCTCAACACCAACACCAACACCAACACCAACACCAACACCAACACCAACACCAACACCAACACCAACACCGACACCAACACCAACACCAACACCAACACCAACACCAACACCAATACCAACACCAACACCAACCTCAACATCAACACCAACATCAACATCAACACCAACACCAACACCAACATCAACATCAACATCGACATTAACATCAACATCAACATCAACATCAACATCAACATCAACATCAACATCAACTTCAACATCAACATCAACATCAACATTAACATTATTAACATCAACATCAACATCAACATCAACATCAACATCAACATCAACATCAACATCAACATCAACATCAACATCAACATCAACATCAACATCAACATCAACATCAACATCAACATCAACATCAACATCAACATCAACATCAACATCAACATCAACATCAACATCAACATCAACATCAACATCAACATCAACATCAACATCAACATCAACATCAACATCAACATCAACATCAACATCAACATCAACATCAACATCAACATCAACATCAACATCAACATCAACATCAACATCAACATTAACATTAACATTAACATTAACATCAACATCAACATCAACATCAACATCAACACCAACATCAACACCAACATCAGCATCAACATCAACATCAACATTAACATCAATATCAACATCAACATCAACATCAATATCAATATCAACATCAACATCAACATCAACATTAACATCAACATCAACATCAACATCAACATCAACATCAACATCAACACCAACATCAACACCAACATCAGCATCAACATCAACATCAACATCAACATCAACATCAACATCAATATCAACATCAACATCAACATCAACATCAACATCACATCAACATCAACATCAACATCAACATCAACATCAACATCAACATCAACAACAACATCAACATTAACAACAACAGCAAGAAACTTCGTCACGTCAAAACCTACGGGTGTGTCCACGGCACAGCCAACTCTTTTTTTTTCTATAAAGTTCAAATTGTTTTTTTAACATTGATCCATAAAAAATGAAATAAGATACGATTTATTTTGTCAAAACTTATTTTATTTCTCATCATAGTCTGCTTGTAAATTGATACATTTTGTGCAATGTTCAACGTTTTCTCATTTTCTGATCCCTTCCGAATATTACGATTTTGGCAATCCTTCAAAACAGGGTTTGTTTCAGCGAATACTTACCTTTAATTGTCGGTAGCGCGCTTGACTGCCACCCCAGGGGACCCGGGCTCAAATCCCGGCCAAGTAATGGTCATAAGCTTTAACCTTCCTTCATTTCTTTCCTCAATTCTAATTAACTAAAATTAAAAATTCATCTACTATACATAAAAAAAAAAAAAAAATAAATAACTGGCCATTTCAGCCCTTGAAAGGACTTTGACCTAGCTTCTTATGATCAATTGTGTTGTGCGTGTTATTTAGTTTGTACACAATTAACCGAGAACCGGACCTACATGCTTAACGCCGACTCCGAACGGCGATGAACGGAAAGTTCTCGTTCTCAAGAAGCTTTACATGGCATTTTGATTACTCTCTGAGGTTTGCCATTGTCTGCAGAGAGGTGGCGGCCGTCGCTGCTGGGTCTCGAACCTGGGTTTCCAAAGTTCTTTGACATAGCGCCCACGCACTTTAACCAACTACGCCACGGACGCCACTCACTACTATGCATACTACTCAAAAGTTGTAGTGCGTGGTAAAGAATATATAGGGTGTTTTTTTTAAGGGTTTGTTTTTCGAATTGAAATAAAACACAAGAAAATCATTTTAATGTCCATCAATTTGGCTTTGTTGGAAGGATAATTTTATGCCATTAATGTTTAAATATGATTTCGGGCATGTGGCCGCCGCGGCTGGCTCGAATAAAGCCAATTCTACAGGTCCAATTTTCAACCACTTTTTCGAGCATATGGGGCCGTATGTCGGCAATAACGCCACGAATGTTGGCCTCCAAGTCCCCTAACGTTTCTGGTTTATTGGCGTAGACGAGCGACTTCACATATGCCCAAAGAAAATAATCCAATGGTGTCAAATCACACGATCTTGGTGGCCAATTGACAGGTCCATTCCGCGAAATTATGCGCTCATCGAATGTTTCCTTCAATAAATCGATTGTGGCGTGCGCTGTGTGGCATGTAGCGCCGTCTTGTTGGAACCACAACTCATCCACATTCATGCCATCCAATTCGGGAACAAAATAGTCGGTTATCATGGCTCTATACCGGTCTCCATTAACGGTAACTGACTCTCCAGCATTATTTCGGAAGAAGTATGGCCCAATGACTCCACCAGCCCATAGAGCACACCAAACAGTCAGTTTTTGTGGATGTAATGGCGTCTCAAGGATCTCATGTGGATTCTCTTCACTCCAAATGCGGCAATTTTGCTTGTTGACGTAGCCATTCAACCAAAAATGAGCCTCATCACTGAACAAAATTTTGCGATCGAAATCAGCATCGAGATCAATCTCATTTTCGGCCCATTTGCAAGCGTTGTTCTTTTGTCAACCTGTTCATGATGAAATGGCAAACCAAACTGAACATAAATGACATTAGAGTTGCCAGATTTGACCACAAAATGCCAGTTTTATCTCTATTCGAAAAACAAACCCCTAAAAAAAAACACCCTTTTTGTGCAAATTCACATGTTTCTACGACTTCCCATCACAAATAGAACATTCACTTATAATCCGTGATTCATATTAAAAAAATGTGCCGCTTTTGGTTTAAATTGGCGTTAAATTGATCCAATAGCTCTGCATAATATACGATGGTTTTGCTCTTTTTAAGATTATCAATATGATCAATACCATATGTATTAAAAATACCGTCGTTAGGAATTTGTTGGGTCTATTTTTTATTGGCTTCGATTCGCCAGATCAAGTCCACTTTTTCGAATGTACTTTGATATTTGGAGTATTGTAATAGATCTATGTTTCGTCCACGGTTACGAAACGTCGTAAAAAAATATAACTTTTTGCGCTTGAACATCGCCAAACACTCTTCTGAAGCTGTAACAAGATTGCGCTTGTTGTCATCAGAGAGCAAATGCGAAACCCATCTCACGGCAATCTTTTGTGTTTAACCTAGACAACTGCCTTGACGGCTTTATTCTAGGTGCCTATTGGCAAGGAGTCTGTGGTTCAAGGAATTGATGCCCCATAGACCAGTGTTGCCAGAGAGACGAACTGAAATTTACCGCTATTTGGGAAAAAATTTACCACTTTCGGAGAAAATGTACCTTTTCGCAAAAAAAAAAACTTTTTAAATTTTTAAATGATTAACAACCGTTATAATTTTTTTTTTAGTATATACAGGGTTGCCCAATTCATGTGTCCCATCAAAAAAACTCTGTGAAATTCGCATTTATTGCAATTTTTATTTTATTTTAATGAATATGTTACAGAATACATTGAAGATCTTAACTTCATTACACGTTTTCAATATGACCACCTTTGGCTTTAACAATTGCATTAATTCTGCTGTAAAAGGAGTTGCAAGCTTCTCGTAGGTGCTCCTGTGGTATATTACTCCATTCACGAAGTAGTGCTCGCTTTAATGAGGTGACGCTTTCATATTTTTTAGAGGACACTTTACTCTGCAAAATGCCCCATATGGAAAAGTCCAACGGGTTGGCGTCAGGTGAATTTGGTGGCCATTGTTTAGCAGTGATAAACCGTGGAATATTGTTTCTTAGCCACTCCTGATTAACGTTCGCCTTGTGAGACGGTGCTGAATCTTGTTGGAATGTGTACGGTAGATTTTTATATTTATTATCAGCCACAGCTTCCAAAACCTTTTCCCGATACACTTGAGCATTTACTTTCACTCCTTTCTCAATAAAAACAAGTGGTGAACGAAAATCAGCGCTTACTGCCGCCCAAACCATGACATAGGCAGGTGACTGATTTCTGGTAGCTGATCTTTGCTTAAAGTTTTCAGGAGACTTCATTTTTAACCAAACACGCTCATTTTGCTTATTCACAAACTGCTCAATAGTGAAAATTTTCTCGTCCGAAAAAATCAAATTTGGTAACTCACCAGCTGCGTGCAAGTGCATCAACTCCTTACCTCTTTTCAGTCTTTCTTTTTTTTGCTTATCGGAAAGACCGTGAAACTTCTGAATTTTATAGGGCTTAAGTTTCAGCTCATAGCCCGAACACAATACGCGCGACGAACGGCGAGCAACACGTCTCCAATCTGTCGTTGTAGAGAAATGTTGAGCGACTTGATTATAATACACGCGACACCAGCAAACTTCAGCAGCATGTATAGTACACAAAAAACAATGGCTGTTTTCAGCCGACTCAACAGTTGCCGTTTAGAATAACAACACAATCAGAGCTGAAAAAGATCCATTAAATTTAATTTTATTCTGTTCAATCTGTTCAATTAATGCAAAATTCATTTATAAAGTGAGGCCTCGATTTTCCGTGATTCGATTAACCGGCAACATCAATCATCCGTGAAAGAAAAAGACAATTTTTTTTTTTTGCTTCGATTTAAATTTTTTTTTTGTATCGTTTAACCGTGATTACCTCTTGTATCCGGGATTATAAGCACAATTGTTTTTTCGATTTATTTTGAATAATCAAACACGATGTGAACATAGCGAAAACGTATCTTTAAAGGAAGCAATACATGCTTCCAGTACATTACTGGACTTCTTGGAGAGTTCTGGCTGCTCCGGCATTTCAGAACAAGATAAAATCCAAGTTTACCGCATCCAAGAAGAGCTTGTAAACGAAAATATGAAATTGAAAAAGACGAGACAGCAACATTACATGATTTTTTTAAAAAAATTACTTAACAATAAATTCTTATGCTTGCTTTTTTCTGGCAAAATACTTTTTTTTTCTTATATTATTTAAATATGTACATTAAATGCTTGAATTTGTTTCTGTAAAACTATGTAGAACAATATTCCTTTATTAATTAAAAAAAAAATATATAAAAAAACTACTAAAATTTGTTACTCAATTAACCGGGAAAATCGATTATCCAGAACGCTTCCGGTCCCGACCATTACGGATAATCGAGGCCTCACTGTAAAAATGTTATTTCACATTCAAATTTAAAAAATGTATTAATTATTCGTTAAATTTATATCAATTAATGAATAAAAAATCAATAATAACTAAGAAATTAGTAATGAATAACAAATGAATAATGAATAACAAATGAACAATGAATAAAAAAAAATTAATAAAGATTAAAATATAATTATATTAAGAAACAATTGCAAATTCTAAAATTCTTTGTGAATTGCATTCTTTGTGTATAGTTTTCATATGAATAAAAAATTTAAAAATTGACAAAAATTATTTATTGAAATGAATAATTAATCAAGTTTTTAAAATAAAATGTGAATTAAAATTTTATTTATAAATCAATTTTGCATTAATTTATGGATTTTTATGTCGATATTCAGTTGTACTTATTCTGAATATGAATGCAGACTTAAAAACTCTGAATAAAGTTCAAACAAAACATCCCTTACTACCATCGCTACCATTAATTTCACAACAGTTTAGTTTGCTGCATGTGACCAGTAATAACCAATGTAAACAATGGCGGGAACTTGCTTTTGCTGCCTGTCAAATTAAAATTAAATTTAAGCCGACGGCAATGCCGCGCGACAATGTTGAGCTACAAGTCTCCAAAATACGTCCCATAAGAAATACATGTAAAAAAAAAGTGACAATTGGCGCTTGCCGGTCGTCGCGCGTATTGTGTTCGGGCTATCATTTTTAAATATTCTTGCCATACTCTGTCGTGACACTTTCATTTCAGCGGCCATTTTATTGCAACTGCGGCGTGGGTTCCGTGCCAACCGCTGCTTAACTTTTTTTACCATTGCAGACGAGGTAGCACTTTTTTTCCTTCAATTTTTTAAGAAACATAAGGCAGATATACACAATATTTTATGAAAGTATAATTCTTCGATTGTAATTAGGATGAACTATTTAGATTTTTTCTACTAATTTTTAGTAAAATAAAAACTGCTTAATAAATTTAGAGACATACTTCCACGTTTTTTCTAATTTTTGTTTTTTTAACATTTTTTTTTTGTTTGTTAAAAATTCAATGGTATTTAAGTTATTAAAATAAGTTGTCACTTCTTTAAGAAACCACTAAAAATTCTCAAAAAACCCTAAAAGAAAATTAAAATCCCCTAAAGTTTTCCCCTTAAGATTTTTGACCCCTAAATTTTCTACTAAACCGAAAAAACCCCTTAATCTAGGGTAAAATCGCCTAATCTGGGAACACTGTTCTCTTCGGTTGTGAGCTTTGTGTACATGTGAAAAGTTACGCTCACAGAGACCTCAGTGAGCTATAGAGTGCCCTGCGCTGATTTAAAGCGTCTGTGTTGTTTCTGTGTTTGTCTTTTATCTTTAATTTTTTGTTGCGTTTTGTGTTGCTACATAAGCTTTTGATCTCAATTCTTATTCTCAGCGCTCCCAGAGCGCTCTCTGCCCATACCTGCCCATAGATAATCTTCCCGATAATATTGCCAAGAACATTTATTTATTAACGTCCATCGAATTATATCTTCCAAACGTTAATGCCAGTAACATTAATTTATTAACGTTCATCCGATCATCTTCTCTGCGTCGCTTCCATGACTCCAATCCTATTCAACTTTAATAAATATACTGTATGGATAGTTATCAGCATTGGAACAAAACCATGGAATAAAACCATTTTGTAGATGGCTAGTGTTATCACCATCCACATTCATTGCTAGAAATCGAGATCGATCTAATATCTCTGGTAATATATGGGCATTACAATCGGGTTGTAGACAACAGAAACTCGACAAGCATAGACCAACCCTGCGATAGTCTCCAGGGCAAAAGGGTTTTACCCTGACATTGCACTGACACATAACATATCAATCATGATTGTGACGAATTGTTATTGGCCAATATTTACCACACCAAGATCTTCCTGAGCCAACAAACAACATCCAACAGCCTCACAAACAAATGCTCACGTAATCATTACCATGCAAACACTGTACCGTTACCAACAGCAGAATGCATCCCTGAATACTTCGAAAATTGCTCTAGCATAAATCTTTTTTATGTTTTCGCGCCATTTTAATATTTTGCTATTCCATTTCAAAACTAGAGTGTTCACCAGTTCAAAACTAGAGTGTTAAACATCATTTGATAGCTCACTATATAATGCCCTGAAGCAATCCCACGATTTTTGAAGATCAACTGCCATCCATTTTCACAACAATTTATTAATGTTACTGTGTTCTTGTTAGCCAAGATAAGGACTATCACTGTGCTTTCAAATTTATTAGGCATAATTGGTACTGCTTTGTAGGCATAACGCAACTGTTGTATATCAATGATCTCACCTACTGCCAAGATTTAGCTCAAAACGCAAGGCTCAAGGTGGGCCTGAACCCATCTGTCAGATAAATTTCAGTTCAGTTAAGATGCTCATTGCCTCGTGCACTTTCACTCGCCGATCGTCCAATATCATTGAATGAACTTTATCAACAATTTCTGGCGTTCTAACCTCAAGCGGACAACCAGAACTTTCGGCGTCCTTTGTGCTCATACTTACATAACGAAAATCAGTAAGAACGATTTACTAGTAACCATTTGTAGGAGGAGTACCCATAATGTTTAAGAAGCGTTGCTGTGGTTTGCGTTAAGAAATTGTGTTTAATCACTTTTCTCCATGTTAAGAGAAATCTTCAGGCTTGCTTGCTTGTGTTCGATGGATGTCAATACAGAACTGAGTAGCATTTCAGTCTTGTCATTTTTATGCGTTAAAGTGCGTGGAACATTCGATGCCAATTTTACAAGCTGACAAAAAAAGTTTGTTTAAGTTAAATTAATTATTCTGATCAAGGGCGTCCACAGGGGGGGCAAGTGCCCCCCCTCAACTGAAAAATTTTATATAATTTTATTTCCTATGTGTATATGTAACATTTTTGTTTATATGTTACAAAGTTTTAAACTCTTAAGTTTTGATTTCTTATACTATGTTTACATTACCTCGAAACTACACAGTTAACTTTGAAATTGGATACTTAACTGCATAGTTTCCCATACAAAATCTTAACTATCTCGTAAAGCAGTTAAGTTGAAACTGCGACCTAAACCATCTCATTTTGCTATGCAATACTGTGTTTTCATCAAGAACAAAAGGAAATTTACAAAAATGACAAGGAAATGTCACATAAAAGTCACATAAAAAACGCAAAAAAATATTTGAAAAAGAAAAGGTTCTTTTGATGATTCGGTCAAAGACCACCAGTTTAGAAAACACTTCCTGCTGATGATGAACAAAAACTCCTACAAGGCTTTTATCACATATATTGTAATATTTTTAATTTTTTTTTTGCATGAAAATTAAATTTTCAATATGTCTCAAAATTATGTGAATCAACGAAAAATTAACGTCAAATAATGACAAAGTTAACTACGCTACTGGCAGTGTAAACACCAGAAACAGTTACCAAACTATTATAGTCAAACTGCATAGTTAAATGTGTAATGTAAACATGATATTAGGTGGTACGAAACTTAGTTTTATCTGACTTTTTGTTAAGATTTCATTAACTACTTATGGGCATTGTTCATATAGCAAATTTGAGTAGTGCTATGACACGCTCCGTTACGTTTGCATAACCAGCCCTGAGTAACGATCAACAAACGATTTTGTTCTCTAATTATCGTCTGTTGTGCAACTTTTGTTTTTATTAATTGTGTTGTATATGTGGAGTCTAAATATTATTTGAGAAATCAACACGAAGTTATTTGCTGTATGAATTGCAAAGTGTATCAATACTATGTTCCTCCCAAAAGTTTCGAGGCGGCCCGCAACCTTTGTTAAAAACAATATTGATAATTTTAAACAAAGTGTCAACGCACTTTGCCAAAGGGAGCTAGAGACGTGTCGGTTTCAAAAAAGCCACTAAGTCCTGTCTGAGACCGTTGTCTAGTCGTCTGAGTTTAACGATGTCTGAGTCGTTATCTAACTACACTCAAAGTGAGAGCAAAAATAACTTACTCTCACCGAGCATTAGTTTACTTGAAATGAGAATTAAATCATTCTCATCCCAAGTCTAGCTACTGTCAATTATTTTTACTAATCAAAATCTAATCTGTTCTCATATATAATTCTGTATATAATTTTATATATAATTCTGTTCTTATATATAATTGTTATAAAATATATAATAAATAAAAAATATATAAAAAAATACCCAAAATAGACATAAGTAATACACAAAATAATTTTTAATAAATAACTGTATGATAAAAAATAAGTAGCGATTAAAAATAAATAAAGAAGAAACTTCGAGAAATAATAAATAGTATTCTATAAATAGTAAACAATGTATAATAAGTTGTAATAATGAATAAAAATAAAAATTAAACAGATAATTTACTATCTTAAATAAAAAAATTGTTTGAATAAATATTAACAAAAACCTAGCTCATCTAAAAAAGAGAATGAGGTTTAATGATTAAAAAGTTGGATATTAGGATAGGATTTACCCATTGCTAAGTGGGAGCTTAACAATAGGAACGAAGGAAGCCGAAAAAATATAAAAAGATATTCAACCCGATGAAAAAAAAGGAAAACGACCTATTACCAAATGCCTGGTTAAAGCCGTGTAGGCGCGTGTGTTTCCTTTAAGAATTCTTTTCGCTTACCACCAATTAAGCTCATCAGAAGGATTTAAAAATAAAAATTATTCTTCCGACCCTCTATAGACTGAATGTTACACATTCGAAAAAAACTAAGGCTAATCAAAAGAAATTTTTAAAATTATAATAAACGTTCATGTCTAATTAAGGTACTATTATCGACTAGAATGCTATAAATTAACTATATTCAACAATTTTTTTTACGTAGAATACGTCGTTCTCGGAGGTAAGTAGGGTGGTTGATAGTGATCAGGTGTCGGTATTTACATTACTTTTTGAGCCTTTGGTGGGCCTAAAGTACTAATCGTACAATGTTGATCTTAGCACTTGTTGGTCTGCTTGATCCTCAATGCGACAAAAATTCATGTTAGAACTGTCTAACTTATATCAATTTTACACAATTACATGAAATATAAAGCCAACATTTGATGTTTTTGTTTGCTTAAACTTGCTACCTATTTATCGACGGCTTCCGGTTCTTTCGACGGCGAAGACAGCGCCATCTAGCGTGAAGACATAAATCTTATAATTAAAAAAAGCATACTTTTGGGGGCATGTTGTTTTTAACAGACTCGCGTAGCCCAATAATACTGAGTTATTTTGAGGGGCATGCTTTTTTAACAGAATCTGTTATTGAGATGTCAAACGCAGCCAATTAAATATCCGGGCATATTATCGACAGTGAAATTTTGACACATGGGTTGTTGAACTTGATAGCATTGAACAAATTTTGTTTGCTTGTTTAAGTTTTCTACCTATTTATGGACAGTTTCCGGTTTTATCGACAAAAGCATAAAATTTGTATGGGAGCGCCCCTAAGGAGTGGTCGGACGGAATAGGTGTCAAAGGCAAAAATGTTCCTTTTGCAAAAGTAATGGGGGTTGGTGATACATATTAATCCTCTCCGGCACTCTCTTAAAGGTCATATCCTCAGGTGTATGGAATAAATATTTTTAAAAAAGATGTCATCAAAAGCGAATTGAATAATTCTACGTCTTGTGTTACAGCATAGTCGAAACTACTGTATCTTTTTTTCACTTTATTATATATGGTTATCAAACGTTTTTTACAGTATTAAACAGTTCTTGAAGATTACGAAAAAATGTTTTTATTTTTATTTTCTATTAATTGTACATTTAATATAGGGCGCTGAAATTGTTCTTTTCGAAAAAACACTGCTGCTAAAAAAATGGCGGACATTTGAAAATGCTTTTCAAAAATCGCCTTTTTTTCAACCTTTTTTCAAATTAAAAAATTTTATATATATTTTTTTTGTGGTCAAATTGTGGTAAACTATCACACAGGATATAAAAACAAACAAAATGCTGCAAAAATTATTAATAACGGCATAGTAGATCCGGAGATTGACTGTCCGCCAGTTAAAAAAACCTAAACTCGAGAAAAATGCGTGTACAGTTTTTTTACACCTGCGAGCCGAGAGCGCGCTTCAATTGAGTCGTTATATCTCGGCACTGGCTTCGAATTTCGATTTAATATTTTGGACAGTTATTATTGAAGGTATAAAGAATCTAAAAATGTAAAAACACAAAAATTCATTTTTTGAAATTTCTAGACGGTTTAAATTTCTTAAAAAAACATTAAGCATGTTGCTCTGTTCATAACTGAAAGAAAAACGAATATAAAAAAATTTTTAAAACGCAAACACAAGATAATCGTGCACTCTTTTTATAAATTATACACACACACACACACACACATTCATACGAACAAAAGAAAAAATCAAAAAAGCTATTTTAAATGATAATAAAATAAAATAAATACCTTGAAAATATCTTTTTCAGTCTGCACGGATCTTTAACTATATTTAAAAACGAACGACAATTATTTGAAATATTTTTAAATGCATTTAATAAATGTAAATATGATTTTGTAAACTAAAGTTCGTTATACTGGAAGTTAAATTGAAAAATATGAATTTTCATATAATAACAATGTTTACAAAGTTTGCACAGAAAATCTCAGGCAATAAAATTTCATAGGCAACATTCCAGGCTCATTTTCATAAACGTGCACACCAATGCATACCTTTGCCACCCCTCGACAATTTCCTGCGGACGCCCATGATTCTGATCGATCGTGACTTCTCTCAAGACAATGGCAAACCTTAGAGAGATAATTATGCCATGAAAAACTTTTTGAGAACATGTAATTCTTAATGCCACGTTAAGAGAGTGATTAACAATTTTAAGACGACTAGGTTTTATGTCTCACATTCACGTTCTGACCGGGAGAAGTGATGTGTGTTGCAGCAAAATCCCAAGCTGACAGCATCCAAAATTGCTGAAAATTTTAAGGAGTAATTCGATAAGAATAAAAGCAAAGATACGGTGAGAAAAACTCTAAGGAAAGGTAATTACCACAGCCGAGTAGCACGTAAAAACATTGGTGTCACTTGTTAATCATCAGAAGCGCATTGCTTTTGCTAAGGAGTTGCTTCAGAATCTAAAAGAGTTCTGGAATAAAGTGCTTTTCACTGACGCACAATGAATCGAAATGGTACGAAAATCAGAAAAAAAATTGTTGTTTGTTTTTTTGAAAAAAAAGTATGCAATTTAGATCTGTATTATTTAGTTCTATGAAATTTAAAAGAGTTTTTAAAATATCTTTAATAATAAACAAATGCGATCACTTTATAGAACACCCTGTTATTTTAAGAAAATCAAGTCATTTAAAATTGGGTTAATGTTTTAAAAATTACATCATGTTTTTTCTAAAATGCAGTAAGGAGGATTATTTTAAAATGTATTTTGCTTCAGAAAAAAATTTTGTTTAGTATATATTTTGTGTACAAAAATTTTCTTTACCTTAAAAAAAACTACACCTAAAAACTCCAAAATTTCAGAGTTTTGATATGCTATAACAAAAAAAAAAGGATTGTTTGATTTTAGCGAAACTTTTTTGTAATTTTATTTTGAGTATTAACTTTTGATTTCTCAAATATTATTTGCCCTATTGAATAAATAAGAAAGTTATGCAGATTTAAAAAAGTGACTTTTTGCGAAAAATGCTCATTCGAAATTTAACAAAATTCACAAGAAAATTGTAAAAAAAAAGATTCTTTGATTTTTGCGAAACTTTTCTGTAATTTTATTTAAAGTATTGACTTCCTACTTCCAAAACATTATCTGCCCCTTTGCATAAACAAGAAAGTTATGTAGATTTCAAAAAGTGACTTTTTTGCGAAAAATGCTCAATTTTATATGGAAAAATATTCAAAATTAAGCAAAACTCAAAAGGGAATTACAAAAAAGGATTTTTTGGTTTTGACGAAACTTTTTTGTAATTTTATTTGAAGTATTAACTTTTAATTTCCAAAATATTATCTACACCTTATAAAAAGAAAGTTATAGTAGATAACAAAATAATTTTAGTAACACAGGGTATTTCAGCTAGTTTATATATAAAAGTGCAATTAAAAGAAAATGAAGAATTGGTAGCGCAAAACAAAAAAAAAAATTCAAGCTGAGTTTAAGAGCAAAATGGGTCTCTTGGTCGACAAACTAAAGCCAGGATATGGGTCTACTAACGATGGAAACACAGCTAGGCGCTTTTTCTATAACGCTGAACTAAGCTCGCAGAAAACTGACATAAACAAAAGTTTGATAGAACAATTTTTTATTATATTAGGTGCGTCTTTTTGGTATCGCTATATACTTTTTCATACAAAAAATACTTAGCTAAGACAGGATAATTTTAGCCACTTAGCTCATAGTCGCCGATAGAAACACTATTACCAGATCAAGAAAGTGGTATTTTACATAATTTATTGGCAGCACTTTTTGAAAAACAACCATGATTACGTCAGACCGGTGATAGAAAAAAGTTTATTTATACACAAACAAAAACAATTGAAATGACCAATGCTGCCAAATAGTGACAAAAAAATGTTAAGCACTTATAAGCGTTTTTTTTGACAAACGCATATAGCGATGCCAAAAAACACACCTATTGAGAGTTCTGGCAAGTGGCTACCCCATACATCTGAATTACTTCAAATTGTTATTTATTATATTTATTATATCTTCTATACTATTATATAGAAGAGTACTCACGTATGTTCGGCTGCGAAAAGCTTGAAAATGGCAGCTGCTTTTTCAAAAATTCTTTTTCTCCAGGATAGCTATCGTGCCCAGTTAAGACATAGGCTATATAAATTTGATAGCTATTATTTAAATAATTAATTAAAATTCAAAGAGAATAACCATACAATTTCTTTATTCTTATTCTCAGAGAAAAACTTTTCTCATTAAATGCAACTCAAAAAAGGTTGTGCCCAAAGCTAATAAGGTAGAACATATGTATATGTAATACTTCTGTATTCCAACTCTGAAATTGAAGAGAGACAGCCATAACAACATAAGATGTTGTTGTTTGTATTAGTTTATTTGAACCCAGCGGGCTTTGGAGCGCTCTTTGAGGGCTTTATGAGCGCTCATTTTGCAATACGAAGCGCTCCGTCTATATTCCCATCTACATTGTAATTTTAACATTACATGTCTTTAGAAGGGAGCACTACTGCTCGATTGGTGCTACAAACTACAGTGAAAGTATAGCACTCAATACTGAGCTCCGTTTGTGCTCCAAACTGCAGCATAGGTAGAGCTCTACATATTGTGCTCCACTTGTGCTCTGAACTGCTGCCTAGATAGATCACTTCATACAGGGCTCCGTATATGCTCCAAATTGCAGCATAGGTAGAGCACTTCACACTGTGCTACACTTGTGCTCCTAAAAAGCACTATCGGAGCACCGTGGATTGCTTTCCTCATTTTTAAAATAAAAGTAAAAAGTATTTTTAATACAATAAATACCACATTTATTTTTAAATTCGATATCTGTTTCCAATTAATTTCATTTAAACTCATTAGGTAGATTTATTTTATTATTGTTAATACGTTTTTGAATTAAATTTAAGAATCAGTTCCATTTTTATTTAAGTTTTAATATTTAGAAATTTATTAGTTGTTATTTTATTTACTTGTTTAAAATTTAAAGCTGTTTTTTATCATTGTACGTTTTTCGATAAAGTTTGTTTTTTGCACATCGGAACGCTTTTCTGAAGCTATTTTCGTATGTTGTGAAGTCTAAGTTTTCATTTTTGAGAGCATCTTGTTTAAAAGAAATTTTAATTAAATTAGTAAGTGCATTAACCTTTAAACGCTAAGTTATATGTATATACTTACTGTAGACATGTCTGGAGAACAATTTTGTTGATTTCAAATAAAATTTTTTGTGGTTTCCATCCCAGTTTATTTCCATCAAAAACTCCCCAGTGAACAAAAGATGCATGCTTTTGTCAATTTCACTTTTTCCAAAAATAGCTTTGATGTAATGACGCTCTAAAAAATAGTACAATTAAACTGTCATAACCAACAATATTTTAAACTATATATACTAATTTACAAGATTTCGCTGTGGAATGTCATCAACATTTTTATCAATGTCCAATAGCTGCTCCTTACAAGTAATTGGGAATATGGACAGTTCCTCATTCGTGGAAAATGCTTGACCCATAATTTTTTCTAAATATTCACTTTGTTTTGCTAGCATTTCATTCTGCCTTTCTAAAGTGGTCTGTATATCCTCAATTTTTCTTTTCAATCCTCTATTTTCGTTTTCTGAAAAAGACATTTTTTATACTATATACATTTTCTAGTTTACACCAAAAAAGATTTGGTTTCTTATGTAGTTTTTTTCTATGTATTTCGAGACGTAGACTCCCAACAAACCCAATCTATATAGCATTATTTTTCAATAGTATCTCGTTTACCAATACTATTGAAACAAAATGGTATTTTATAAAATATCGATACATTTTCGATACTTTACAGATGTTTGTCAGGAAAACAAAAAGGTATCGTTTCGTCATCCAAATTATATCGTTTTTGATCCTTAACCCACCATTGGTGTGGTGGAAAAAATCACGCTATTAGTGTGGTGGGATATGACATACCCCAAAAGTAAAAGTCGTATAAATATTAAAAAAATTTTTATTGAAAAAGTTCAGATCGCTTCTGATTTTTTAATTGATTTACTGTTAAAAGAAAATAATTTCATTTTAAGTGCATTGCAATTTAAAAAAATAATTGATTTGTTGAAATTTGGAAGGTATAGAAGAAGATATTGAAGGAAATAAGGCCTCTGGGGTATGTTAAACCCCACCACACTAACGGCGTTTTGAATTATACTACCAAAATTGGTTTTGTGGGGAAGATACGTCCTAAAATACATACGAAAAAGTCTATGAGAAACCAGGCCTAGATGTGAGGTTCAAATGTGTAAAGTAGTGTTAGTTAAAAAAATAAAAAAATTTACCTAAATTCGTCACTTTCTCCAATACTGTTTTTAAAATGTCTTCTGGTTCTTCGCCAAAACGTTTGTTCAGTTGAAAATTATGATTAAAATTCATATCTTTAATGAAAACGAAATTATTTTTTATATTGTGCAACCATGGAGTACTGGGATTAATACAAGTGCATTCTGAAAGGGCAATGCCACTGCTTTGCATAAAAAATCTTCAAACATAAATTTCTCTACATCTACTTGAAGATGTTTAACGATAACAATTCCTAATGCTGCAGAGGATTGCTCTGGTTCCACAAAAAAATCTCCAACATTTAAAAATTGTCTTCCAATGATGAATATCTCAGACGATAATTCAATAAAGCCACTAATTTTTATAGGAAGTAACGTCTTGAGGAAGCAATAGCAATCTGGTTCAGCTGAACTAAGCACAAATTGTGTGGAATTTAGAATCTTATATATTGGAGCATTACAAAACTCTACAGGAGTTAACCTTTGTAAGACACATTTTACTTTTTCGTCTGTATATACGAGTACACTTCTTCTATGTAATGTGCGATTGAATAATTGCTGCAATATGTTTCTGCCTTGGCGGACGTCTTTTTTCAATACTTGCAAATGGTTTTCAAATTTATATGCAGAATACTTATCGACATTGCCATATTCTTCAACGCAATCTGTCAAATGCATTAAATTGTGCACATTGTACGAAATTTTGTTTTCTCCATACAGGCCTTTGAAATCTTGAATAAATGCAGAAATCATTTGCCGTACACAGGGAAGATTGGTTTTCCAGCTTTTTGGACACGAAATAAGTCTGTATATAGTCTGAAGTAGAACAAAGTGTTGATATAGATCCTCATCGACTATATTTTTTAAAACTACTATTCCAGTGTATAGTATAAACTGACGATATTCTACAGCTTTCCATCGTGCCATATCATCAAAACTCCTAGGCTTTCTACAAAACTCTTTCGGAATTTTACTTCTAAAAGATACAATTTTGACATTAAGTAATTCTTTATTTTGTTTCGAAAGACGCTGTCCAGAATGACGTCCATTCCAAATCGCGATAAGAATTTTTTTTGCAATGCCTAGATCAATCAGGTGCATAACGTCCAATTGGAACTGTGATACCATGCTAATACTAATTTTTTCCAACACGTGTTCTTCGGTTAAAAAACTTATGACATGATGGAGTTTGTCAGTCCTAAGCTTATAGTCCGAATCGGTTCTGATGCGTTCACATTCAGTACTATAAGTTAGTGTCTTTACTGAAGCGGTTTGATGGCATTTTGAACACCCCTTGCTATGACTATGGCCGACAGTGCCAGTAAGGAAAGATCTAGCTGGAGCATCGCAATTGAATTTTGAAATGTACAATTTTATTTCATTTCCATTAAGAGTAAACCCATTTGAAATTAGCAGCTTAAATTCTTCAACGAATTTTTCTAGAAATTTATTGACACTTTGGGGTTTCCTATTTCCTCAATATGACCCAATTATAAAAGGTGATATTTGAGGGTGATCGCATAAAGCACCCAAAATAGGCCACAGTTGTGTACCGGAACTTTTAAACAGGGGCAGACCATCGATACCAATGTCTAATTTTATTTCTTTTAAGTCCTTTGGTAAGCATGATTCTATTTCCTTGCGTGCTTTTTCAATACCGTAGTGCATATACGAGCCACCTTAAATAGGAACTATATCAGCTTTCTCTTCTAGACTCTTAAATAATAATTTTTGGGATGATGGGACGTTTACACCAGACGATATAAAAATGTTGAGCAATTCATCACATGCTCGTCGTCTAATTTTATGTTGTATGCACCATTTTATCAAATTTTCAGAACTGTTGTAAGTTGCTGCACTTTCTTTGTTATTTGCATATAATTTGCTAGTATTACTTAGATCGATATCAGGATCAATAAATTTCACAGCATTATTAATGTTGCCACAACCGCCTTTATTTTTCTTTAAAGATTTTAAATTGGTAGCAACAAGCCTTTTGAAATGTCGTTTGCTTAATCCACAGATTTCATTTTTTTTTTTGTTTTGGAGGCATTTCACTTATATAAAATTTACCTGTATCACTGATTTTATTTCTAATGTTATTTCTAATTGACTTTTTTCGCTTTTAAAAACACGTGCGCACTCGTCGAAAACACAAATAAAACTAAGTTGAAAATCCGTTAGAAGGAGAAAAATGTCTTGTAAGCTTCTTCTTTTTATTCCGTTTTTCTTCTTTAGTGCTACTAAACTTCTCCTAAGCATAGCGTAACAGGAGCAGTTGTACTTCAGTTATTCGTTCGTAACATCGTCCGTTATATTTAGTTGTTCTTCTACAGTGCTCCTAGGTCTCTCCAAAGCGTATTGAAGCGGGATCACTTGAACTTGTTCTTCTTCTTTTCCTGGCTTCACACAAAGAGAGCTCAGAAAAGAGTGCTCTTTAAGCACTCTTGTTGGAAGCACTCCAATTTCGGCCCGTTGGGAATATATGAAAATTACTACACACAAAAGAAAATGCCAAATCGTCACAGGGGCGGTTGTTATGAAAACGTTTGCCCCAAACATATAAGAAAACAAATCATATTTTTTTTGCTTAAATCACATGTACACACCATTATAAAACAATTATAACAACACCTGAAATATGATTAAACTTAAAAAACAAAATTTTAACTATAAAATTCAAACAACAAAAATATTTACTCCTGAGTTTTTTTATTTTGAAATTTAATTTCCTTTATATATTTTCTCGCTCATATGACAATATATCTGCACTCTAATGTTATCGAATATTTTCAGTATTGTATTTTCAGTAAATATTTCAATATTGAGCATCATAAACAAAAGTCAACAACCCACTAGGAAATGAGAATTGATTCTAAAAAAAATCGTAAATTGAATGGATTCTTTTGCTTACATTTTAGAACGTATTCCAAAGAATATATAAATTGAAAGCAAAACCTATGAATTCGAATCTATCAACCAAAAGCTTACTGATTCGTTTTTATTCCAGCCAGAATCGATTACGACGACCTTTATAATAATTTCTACTATAGAAAATGTTTTTAGATTCTTTGCTTGCTTTTTTGGTAAGTGAACAACGAATTGATTCTAAAACAATTTCTGGTATGCGCGAGAAAAATATCAGTATGTTTTGATTTGTTTCCTTATTTACGAGAATAATACTTTTTATTTAAAAGAATCCATTTAAAAACTGAATAAAAAAATCGATTTTTGAAGCGATTCATATGGAAGCGAGAAAAGAATGTACTACTTTCTGTAGGACATCAGCGTGTTAAAAATAATCAATTCTAGAATCTATATTGGAGAAGAGAATTGATTCTTTTTTCACACACATTTGCTTCTTTTTTCCCGGTGAGAAGGTCCACAAAAAAAAAAAAAAAAAAAAGACAGCAACATGTATTGTGTGCGGTACCAATGCTGCCACCTTTGTGAATGTAAAAATACTGCCCTATTATAAAAGCATCGACAAAAATTCCGTGTCGATGTTTTGTTGAAATGTTTTGCTGAAATATTTAAGCTTAAACGAAAGATGTATTTAATTTTAAAACAACAATTATCTATAAGGCCGTCAAATATTTTTCTTACCTCAGAGCTTATATTTTTACGTATAAACGAGATTTTCATATAGTCACAGTGCTATGAAGAGTGTACCAATACATGAAAAAAAAAATGGTAAGATCAGGAAGATACAGAAAGTATATTACTTTAGTTATTTTTTTTATTACTTTAGTTAGGTGGTTACTTCCCAATAAACATCAACCTTGGATATAGGCTTGACCTCAAGTGGAGCTCGAGTTCGTTTCTCCAATCTCCAGTGCTGGATCTCCACTTGACCTCCACTTGAGATCTAAGCCATTGTCCAGGGAAATGGACCTTCGATCTCCAGTCGAGATAAGGCTGGATCTCCACTTGATCTCAAAGGTCTTTCTCAAAGCGATATCCAACCCAAATTAAAAGAGAAATAGAGAAAGCTTTTTAATTTTTTTTATTTCATTTATTGAAAATAGTTTTAAACTTTTGTTTGCTTCATTATCTCCCGCTTCTTCTGAGCTGTAACCATTTTCTTCTGTGCTGCAATTCTCCTCATCTGAAGTTGCCACAAAATCCGATGTAGTTGCTTGGGCAATAGTAGAGGTTGACCGCTCCTCCCACATGGCTCTCTGCAAGCAATGCAGCTCTTTCTGCCATAGTTGAAGTTCCAGGTGCTTCTACGGCTCCCTCTGCATTCCTACCTGATACCAAATCTATTTACAATCTCTTTCACTTCACGCTTTATTCGTTTTCTTTTCATTATTTCTGTTATTATTGTAATTTAAATTTATTTATTGAAATAATTTCTTTTTACTCATTTTATTTTCTTGCACTTCACTATTTCACACTTTTCACAAATTAAGAAACACAATAACCAAAAAAAAAACAAACAACCAAGTGTTGCCAACTACAAAAACAAATGATTTTTCTGACACTTCAACAGTATTGCCACTTTGAAAATTAACACATCTCAAGTCAATTTCCAGTTCAACTCCAAGATGTTGGAGTTGACTTGGAGAAATGGATTGGAGATCAAATGGAGGTTGAACCCTTTTTTTCCAAGCTTGGAGAAAAATATTTTTCTTGCTTGTTGGGTTTATTCATATGGAACTACTAAGTACCTCCAACACAAATATACAATTTTAGCAAAATTCTAACGACTGTATTCATAAAAATTTATAAACGTCTTATAAAGCCTTCATAAGAAAAAAATCGAAAAAATTGAAAAACATTATTCATAAACGTTCACCAGCGTTCAAAATCTCTTTTAAATGCTTGATAAATGAGAGACTTTTAAAAATGGTTGAAACCATCAATAAACCCTCAAACTGCTCTCATCTGAGCACAAAAAATATTGTCAAAAATGGATCAAATTATTTAAAAATCTATCAGAAACAAACAAAATGTGAAAAAGTGTTTGAAAATGTTTGTTTATAAATTAGAGGAATTTTAAAAATGGCTGAAACGTGGTATAAACCTCTCATATAGCAATTTTACAATTATTTGCTCTCATTTGAGCACATATATTGTCAAAAATAATTAAAATTATTCAAATATTTGGAAATCATGTCAAAAAAATTCAAAATATAACAAATTTCCAAAAAAAGAAAATAAAAACCATGATATAATAATAGAGGTAGTCGCAGCGCTGATTGTGCTCTCTTTTGTCATTACTGGCGATATTGTCAAAATCAGCTGTGACGAATGAAAACAAAACAAAGCAAAAAATTCAATTATTCTGATTTGTGTTTAGTGTTGTTTAAAATAAAACAAATTATTGATTTTTCCAATTGGAAGTTTTGTGCTTTTCATATAAACAGAAAATTATAATAAATAATCTAATAATAAATATAATTTATTAGACTTATAATAAGTAAAAATGAAGTGTGTTTTGTGTCTTAAAGACTTACATAAAGAAAATGGGCCTTATTTTCGTGTTCCGGCTGAAGAGCCCAGGCGGCAACGATGAAACATAGCATGTGCGAGAAATTTCATGAAAGGAGCTCGTGTTTGCTACAAACACTTCCAAAGAAGTGATTTTGCGCAGCCTTTTGGGTCTAACTTGCCTGCTCGGCTGAAGGTAGGTGCAGTGCCGAGCCTTATACGCCCTGTTGAAAATTGTCCACCAGAAGACATTTCTGTTCAAGGTGTCAACCTTGAAGACAATCGAATTTCACGGGTGAGCTGCTGCACGCAAACTGAGTAAGTATCTATTCGTCCACCTATCAGA
Organism: Pherbina coryleti; assembly: GCA_943735915.1. Lineage (NCBI taxonomy): Eukaryota > Metazoa > Arthropoda > Insecta > Diptera > Sciomyzidae > Pherbina > Pherbina coryleti. The sequence continues at coordinate 109,863,384 of OX030951.1, forward strand.
CTTTAGCCAGTAAGTAGATTAAGTACTAAGAGTTAATTTCATTTTATTCATCTGCATATAAAGTGCTGCCGAGATCTGGGAAAGCACTCTTCTAGATTTGACCGTTCTGCAGCAAAGGGTGAAAGAATTAGAGTTTGAGCTATTTCAAACAAAGGCAGAGTTAGAAGAAGCCAAAACTTTGAATGCGTCCATGAGCTCAGTTTTCACTGCAGGGCAAATCAAAAAAATGCAGCAACCGGATAAGAAATATATACAATGGGAGTCCGAGGATATTTCTTATGCCGTTTGTCTTCACGCAGCTGGGCCGAAAGCTTACAACCACATGTACAAGCAAGGCTTTCCTCTACCTCATATTTCCACACTTCAGAGGTGGGCGCAGAAAGTAGAAATAAACGAGGGAATTCTGCGCGTTGCCATAGACTGCATGCGAAACAACACAGATCTGTCACCAGACGAGAAAATCTGTGTTCTTTCATTTGATGAAATGAAAGTGGCTGCAGTCTATGAGCATGACTCATCGACAGATTCCGTAAGAAAGCCTTGCAATTATGTACAGGTAGTGATGGCTCGAGGATTGAGGAAATCGTGGAAGTTTCCCGTTTTTTACTCATTGGACTGCAAGATGACGAGTGCAATAATAGCTGAGCTTGTACGTTCGCTTAAGGATGCAAGCTTCACAGTAGTGGCACTCGTGTCAGATATGGGCCCTACTAATCAAGCATTGTGGAAAGAACTTCGTGTGACCAGAGGTAAATAATAGAGATGAGTGGTTCATCTAAAACGTATAGTATATTCCTTTTTTAATTTAATAGATCAACCTTGGTTTGAAAGTCCAGCGAATAAAAACGAAAAAGTTTTTGTTTTTGCCGATGTTCCTCACCTAATAAAGCTGGTGAGAAATCATTTTTTAGACACGGGCATTATATGGAAGAATACTCTTCTGACAACGCAAACCCTCAAGCAGGTCTTGCAATACTGTTCTGTCTCGGATTTGTCAATTGCCTACAAGCTGACTGATGAACATCTTTCAACTCGAGGACCAGGTAAATGAAAAATAGAAACTAATATATTAATGTTTACAAATAATGATATGTACAATATAACTCTCAGGACGTTAAAAGGTCAAGCTAGCTACGCAGCTTTTTTCCCACACGATAGCTAGCGCTATACGGTGGTGCTACGCAAATGGAAAAGAGTTCTACAATCCACTAGAAACTGCCGATTTCATCTCGTTGATGAACGATTGGTTTGACGTTTTTAATTCCAAAATGACAACGTTTAATTTTCCCGGAAAGGTATGTGGAAAAGAGAGTTATCTTAAATGAATAAAACAATTTATTTTATAACAATAGCAATAAGACAGAACAACTAAAAATTTATTATTACTAATTTCATTATAGAAGCCCTATGGAAATGATATTCAATATCAGGACGACATCCTCATGAAAATGGATGCATTGATGGAATCAGTTCTAATTCCAAATAGGAAAACCTTGTCACCGTTTCAAAAGGGAATTTTAATGACAAATTCAGCTTTACAGCTCCTGCGCGTTTATGTTGAACAAAAATATAACATGGAGTATATTTTAACATATCGCCTAAACCAGGACATTCTTGAACATTTTTTTGGAGCAATTAGGAGCAAAGGTGGTTTGTATGACCACCCAAGCCCATTATCATTCAGATACCGTCTGCGGAAATATATCCTCGGTAAGTTTTCTGCGTTGTAATGCATTTTTTTTACGTTTTCTTCATAAAAATTTTTCACAAATGTATATCAAAATTTTTTTTTAATTTTTAAAGGAAACCACTTCGCTTCGACGATTAGGATTACGACATTAGGACTTTGACGTTACGTTTAAATGTAAAATTAATTAAAATTTAAAATCAAATAATTAAATTAAATTTGAAAATATTTTTAATTTTGATGTAATTTAAAATAATCTTTGAATTTATTAACATTTGATTTTTAATTGAAAAATTGTAATAGTAAGAGTGATTATAAGGCTAATAATAAGACTAATAATAGCACAAATAATTGCACTTAAAATAATAGCACTTAAAGTAAGACTAACAACAATACTAATAATTACACTACAAATAAGACTACAAGTAAGACTAAAAATAAGAATAATAATAAGACTTATATTAAGACTGGTAAAAGGACTTGTATTATAAATGGCACTTATTAAAAAATAAATATCTACATCTTACAGAAAATTCAAACTAAGATGCTAAAAAATACAGTTCTTTACAGAAATAGAATGTAATTATTTGTTATATATAATTAGTAAAAATTAATAATAATAATTTATAATAATTATTAATAACAATTATAATAATTAATAATTTAAATAAAAATTTATAATAATAATTAATAACAATTATAATAATTATTATAATAAGTAATATATTTTGTAATATATAAAAAGCATAAATAATATAGAATATTTTTCTTGTACAAATATTCAAAATAGCAAGAAATACGCAGCTTTTAAATAACTCTGGAAACGTTGAAGTTGACCAGACAGAGTGGCTAAATGAATTTTCCAACATCTACCAGTCAGAAAACGTTTTTGACTCGAGCTTAGCGCCGTCATTTCAAGACTTTGAAGAAAACTTTGAATTCCAAAGTTATGAAGAAGTGCCACAATGCAGCACATCAGCAGTTGACAACACAAATGTTGACGAATTGCCTGCTCAATTTGGTGATGTAGATTCTTCACCAGACTTTAATCCTCTACACCAGAGTGCACTTGAGTTCATGGGCGGCTACGTAATAAAAAAGCTAAATTTGCTCGAGTGCGAGGACAACGGTAATACAACCTTCAGCTACGTTGATCAAGTTTCGAAAGGTGGTTTGTTGAAACCTTCCGTAATTTTTCTTAATGAAATCGCAGGCTTAGAAGCAATTTTTACTAAGTTGAATGGGGACAAAATTATCCCCAGCAAAAACTTCAAGTCTATTATGATGAGCCACAGCGCTGACGTGGCACTGTCTGATAAAATAAAAAAATTTTATTTAAATGCAGAATGCATTTTCGCAAAAATTTAAATACCAGAATTCAGATCCAAAAAGCAAAGCAACGCATCATGGGAGGTAAAAAATATGTCAACATATTGCTCTAGGTAGGTTAAAAAAGACAACAAGAAAATATAGTTACATTATTTTACTTTTTGCACTTTGCAGTTCTTGACAACAGTTTTGTCCGAAATTATGGAATAGGCCTACCGGGGACACCATATAAAAAAAAACGCTCCTTGCGTTCTACCTCAAAGGTAGTGTGGAAAAGAATGCACATTTCACAATAAAAACATAATTTAGTCAAATATAAGTCTAGTTTATTTAGAAATTTTCAATAAAATCTATTTGAATTTTTAATATCTGTTTTTGCTTATAATTCATTTCTTTTCGAATTTGCAATTAAATTAACATTTTTTATGCTATAAATATTGCATACATACAAAGATAGTTAGATAGTATTTTGCGTTTTGATTAGGCTTTTCTTAATTCGTAGTTTTTATCATACAGTTCAGCTTATCACAAACCTAGGTGTTCTAAGTTCATTGCTCTTCCTTTTTAGTAGTATGGGTGAGTTCCAAAATACATTTACGCAAAGCATCAGTGTGTTTTACCTTGAACTGCTGCTTACCAGATTAACCAAAGCTGTGCAACTAGATTGTTATTTTTAAGCACGCTTTGGTTGCGCAGTTTTGGTGAACCTGGTAAGCAGCAGTTCAAGGTAAAACACACTGATGCTTTGCATAAATGCATTTTGGAACTCACCCTTTATTTATGAGTTTTAATTTACCATCAAAGTGTGTGATTCCATTGGTGTTGTAGAGTCGTAGAGCGTATCCGTGTCCTACGTACGTTCACCTTGCAGCTAACACAGATTTGATAGTATTCCAGCGCCACTATCACAAAAGAATCTATCGTGCCATGAACTCCACATCATGTCCCGCGTGGCAGTTCGTAATGCACGATTGACAACGATAGAAATCATGCATTGGAAACAATGTGTAACTGCTGATCTTGTACAAACATTGACATTGCACACCACTGGCCAAGCATAGTGGCCAGTTCCAAAGTTGCTGTGGCATTATTTGTACGCCATCAGCTTAGCCATTGTAGATGCGGTTACGTCGCAGTATAGGATGCGATTGCGTTGATATAAGAACACCAGCTTGTGTGTTGCGGAAAATGTCATTCTCCTCGAGTACCGCCACCCATTATAAACCCGCATAAGTCCAACTCCAGCTTCTCGGTCAGTTTTTGGAAGAAGAAACTATCTCCTGCTGGAAGCAGAAATGGTTCAGTAAAGAAAGGAATGAAGAAATTATATTTACCATGACTGTAACACTCTCTGCTTGCAGTTAATAGATCTTGTATTTAATTTTCAATGATGTTTGGCTTGAGGCAACTTTTAATTGTTTTCATAACAATAAAAACACGAAAAATAATAATTTTTAATTAAAGTAACAAGACAGCTTCAACTGTTTAACTTTGTATCATTTTGCCAATTCTTGCGTTCTCTTGTCATTCGTATAGCTTCGAGATTTTGTATGAGTTGTCAACTTCGTTTTGACATTCGCGGCAGTACGCTCTCATCTAGCGAGTTTACCTCTATTATTATACCATGATAAAAACAAGAAAATTTGTCAAAGATTTCAAAATATTAAAAAAAAAAAAAAAAAAAAAAATAATATTACAATTATTCCAGTGCAGAAATTTTGATGCTTAAATATCAAAATGTTGACGGAAATGTGACAAATAAATTAGAAGTCAATGAATTTATCTAATACACAAACCATTATTTACACTCTTCCCACTTCAATATGAATACGGCTGTTAAATTTTGAGATTTAAAGTTTTTAATAATATTTAATATTTTTATTGCCGGCGAAGCTGCGGGTATTTGCTAGTAAATTTATATGGCTGGTATTATATGCCGAGCAGTGTTCATAAAGTTCTCATACATGGATGTGAAGTCATTTCATCATTTTCCTTACCAATCGGAACATTGTCTGAAGAGGCATTGGAAGCAAGGCACAAAGAATTTAGTAAAAATCGACCTAACCATACACGTAAATGCTCGAGGATTAAGTCTAATACAGATTTAATGAAAATATTGTTGCTGACATCTGAGCATCTCTTAGCATCCAAAAGAACTATTAAGTAAAAATTAAATGTCAAAATCAAAAAAATCAAAATTATTGATGAAGAAGTTGAGAAGTTTATTCAATTAGTTGATGACCCTTATATTGTTAGTAGTGATTCTAACGAAGAAGTCAATAGCGATGAAAGTCAATAGCGAGATGAGTTCTTGGTTGTTTGTACATATGCACACATTAATTTTTTACTTTTTTATTTCACAATTTGTTAATAAAAATAAGTTACCGATTTTCTTTTTCTATTGTAAATAAAATGAAATTTGCCTAAAAATTGATTTTTTTTAATTAATACAAATGGGAATATTTATGAGTAACAGATGTACCTCCCAAACAAAATCATGTAAAAAATTAATATAGGTCCAAGGGAGGTACCCCTAGGAACCGACCGATTTGAACTATTTCTCGAACACATGTATTGCTTTACTATACTAATCTCTTCACCGAGTTTTGTAAGGATCGACCAACTTTTGTATGTACCTCCCATACAAAATAATGAAAAAAATTAATATAGGTCCAAGGGAGGTACCCCTAGGAACCGACCGATTTCAATAATTTTTAGTAAACTTCTATTTATTTAATTGCCTAGCCTTTTGATTAAATTTTGTTAAGATCGCTCAATTTTTGTATGTACCTCCCATACAAAATAATGTAAAAAATTAATATAGGTCCAAGGGAGGTACCCCTAGGAACTGACCAATTTCAACCATTTTCGCCATTTTCTTAATAAGCTAAAATTAATCCAGCACACAAAATTTCATCATCATAGGAGCACTCCTTCTATTTATGTTCCAATTTTGTATGGATTCAATGCACTGTGTGACGTGAGCAAATTCTGCATTTTTGGGATCAAAGACAGCTTGTGTAGAGAAATCAGGTACAGCTCTTGATCCACAGAATTTAAAAGCGACTGTCAAACATGTTGGTGGTAGAGTTATGGATTGGGTGTGGATGTGTGCCAAAGGAGTTAAGGCCAAAGCACATAGGAGGCATGCATGCTTCAAGCATCTGACATTTGTGGTTGAATATACATATTCTTATGAAGTAGCCCACATTAAAAGCATGCAAGCATGCATGATGCTTGAAGCATGCCTGAAGTTGGCGAACTTTTAACTTTTTGCAGGCATCAAAGCATTGACAGAAGACATGTGTGAAATAAAAGCAATATCAACACAACCAATAAGCATAAAATATCCTCAAATTCCATTTTTAGTTGTTTTTGATTAAATTTAATGTATTTTCACTACTTTTTCTTTAAAATTTCTATTCAGTTTAACATATTTGAAATTTATCACATAAGCGATGCATGCTTTCAATGTGCTTTAACCAAGCATGCTTCACAGGCATGATGCATGCTTGAGGCATGCATGCTTTCTATGTGTTTTGGCCTTTAGAAACGTAGCATTTATACCAACATGAATTGCTCATAAGGTCTATATTTGGGGCTTTCGGACTATACTACATGTAGGATGGACATGTAGGACGGCAAAATAACGGGAATGTTTGTTCGAGCATTCGAACTATCCTACATGTCGGAGGGACTTCATTATTTTTCAGCGTTCAAGAAGACAGCATCGTACAATTTCTTGCAGCTCTAATAATTGATGAAGCTTTGGAAGATGAGGAGGAGGAAACAGAACAAAACAAAAGAAGAAAGAAAATGTGGGTGAAGGAGTGGAGGAAAGAAAGGCATTTTATACGCATACACGGCTTGTTAAAAAACTAGAATTAACTTGCGCAGAGTATTTTAAAAATTATTTAAGGATGGATGCGGTGGTGTATGATGAATTGCTATCAAAAGTAAGGCCTTATATTGAAAAAAAATACTCATTTGAGGGAGTCAATTTCACCAAACGAACGCCTTTCATCAACACTAAGGTATCTGGCAACTGGCAGCACCTACTCCGAATTAAATTATAATACATATGTATATCGGAATATCAACCCTAAGTGACTGCATCATTGAAACGTGTGACGTCATCATAAAAGTATTAAAAGAATTTATTCACGTAAGTAAACACATTGACTTAAATTTATTATTAGTAACTTAAAATAACAATAAATAAAGAATTTCAAAATAGAGTTTAAAACTAACAGCCCTATTCTGGCAGCTTAACAAAGCTCACCACATTAACAAAATAGTTAATATTAACAAATTGTTAATGTTTCATATTCTGGTGAAAATTCAAAAGCTCTTTTCTTTACTATTTTGTTAATGACAGAAAACATCTTAACAACGAGTGACAGTTACGTTTAAATAAACAATTTTTGTGCAAATAATACAATTAATATAAAATATAATAGAAAGTTAGTGAAAATACATTAAACTGTGGAAAATGGAAGAATTTTTACTTCTTTTAAGTGCTGAAGACAGAAGTGCTGAAAGCGAAGACATGCGAGTTCAAAAAATTGAAAGACGGCGATTTTTAAAACGCGCTCGTCACGAAAACAGCTCCTTTGCTTTAAGTGATAAGGAGTTTATTAAAGATTTTAGGCTGGGGAAGGCTTTGTGCTGGAGCCTCATAGAGGAGCTGGCACAGTATGACACACAGCATACTACATTGCCACTATCTGTGAGAGTTTTAACTGCATTGTATTTTTTTGGTCACGGTTCCTACCAAAAATGTGTTGGTAATCATTGTGTCCAGCCAATGAGCCAACCTTCAGTTTCCCGCACTTTGCATGAAATTGCAAAATTAATAATACGGGTGAAAGGAAATGAAGTGCGGTTTCCAACCACTCCTGAAGAGCAAGTTGCGGTTAAAACAGGGTATTTTGAATTATGATTTGCTATATATTTGTTTATACTTATTGAAGTTTTAGATTCTATAGAAGCTTTGGAATCAAAAGTACAATAGGCTGCATTGATTGTACTCATGTGGAAATTGTTGCGCCATCGGCAAATAATGTTGAAACTCCCTTGAGTTTATATATGAACCGAAAAGGATTTTACAGAATTAATGTTGAAGCGGTAATTCATTTGTTTTTATTCCTAATCGGTTTCTAAAATATTTCTACTATAAATTAATTTTCTATTCAGATTTGTGATTACCGATTAGTATTTACTTCCATTAATGCGAAATATCCAGGCTCTTGCCATGATTCGGGCATATGGACGACATCACCAGTAAGAACTCATCTAATGAGAAACCACAGATCTGAACGCGACTCATGGCTCTTGGGTGATCAAGGCTACCCCCTTGAACCTTGGCTGCTTACACCACTGTCGGAGCCTCATGGAGCCAAAGAAACAAAGTATAATCAGCTTCATGCAAAAAGCCGAAACACTATCGAAAGAGCTGTTGGAGTATTAAAGTCGCGTTTCAGATGTTTGTCTAAGCATCGCGTACTCCACTATAGTCATGAAAGAGCAGCAAACATTGTTAATGCTTGTGCAATTTTGCACAACATCGCAATGAAGGCAGGAACGTCTGCAGATATCGACGAAAATGAGATAGTGGAGTATGTCGACTCTGATGTAACGTTCAGTGGAATGAGCTCTTCCAATCTAACCAACCACATAAGAGATGGACAAAGAGTTCGAAGTAGATATGTGTCTACACTCTAAGTTCGTTTTAAACTTTTTTATCTTCTTCTTTTGTTCATCGTTTATTCTTCCTCTTTATCGAATTAAGTGTTTTTACTTTTAAATTTAGATTATATAATATAAAAATTTATATTATATTAAATTTTTTTATTTATTTATTTACATGTACATTTAGTAGTAGTTAAAAACTAAAACTACTTACAGGATACTTATATATAGAACTTTAATTACAACATAAAAAAAAAGAAGTATTCTATATTATAATGAATAAATAAAGGAATGAATTATTAATAGCCCTATTACGGTTCACAGCAATATACTGCTGTGTCTTCTATCAAGTAAACACAACAATCGAGTAGACACAGCAGAAATGGGCTATGATGGTTCACAACAATACATTGTTGTTTCACTTGATTGTGGAAAGTATGTGGAATTTGTTACTTATGACAGCTCGTCAAGTTGCCACTACAAATTTTCATTAAAACACAATTTTTCCCACAGTAATTTAATACCACGAAAATCCCACAAATATTAAAACTACGGCAAAAATACCAAAATAAGACGTTTACATTTTAAAAAGGGGATAAGTAAATAAATCATGAATATATTTTTTTGACTAAAGAAAAAATAAATAGGGAGCGAAATACTAAAAAGACGAACTGTATCAAGGGAATGGCTTTTTCCAACAGCACAAATGAAATATTTCAAAATAGTGGCAACAGTGCAACTGGTAGCTATCAGCTGACAAACAAAACAAAACAAATCATATTATTTGCTGCCAAATTTATTTATTGTGCAAACTTTATAATAAAAAGTGATGGAAATTTGAATTGCTTTGTAGTCAAGTGACGACGAAGATGATGTAGCGCCATCACGAAGCAGAAGACAACTCCGAGACCGCTCCAATCCATTTAAGTTCCAAAAGGTTATCCTGTGCCTGCTTGCTTTGTCCAAAATGTCGTTGTCCTCGAGCAGTCGCTGGATTCTGCTCCATTTTATTTCCAAGCAACTCATGTTGCGTTTTGTTGGATACTGCTAATTTTCTGCAAATAGTTTATTACATAAATTTAACAAAAAGACACATTTTTAATTGTATTTTACATTAATCTTACCTTGCTAAAGCCATTCTTCTGCTTAACGCTGCTACAACACAACACCAAATAAGCTGTCTTCAAAATTTGACAGATAAGAATACAATTGAGGACAACTGCTGTGTTGCATAATAGGTGTATTGAAGACACAGCATTGTTGACAGACAACAGTGGAATGTATTCAGTTGTATTGTTGTGTACCGTAATAGCAAATTAGACATTGAACTTAGAAGTTACTGTTGTGTTGTGAACCATAATAGGGCTATAAATGGATTGAAAGAAAAGAATTTAAAATACAAATCGATGGCTTAATATAGAAAAGGCGTAACCCGATTTTTTTGTTACCTTACAGGAGGAGACAAAAACTGAAAAAATCTGGAAAACTTTGGGTATAAAAACTTTTTTGATGCAGTTTTTATTTAAAATAGACAACAAGAACAACAAACAGGCGAATTGATTTTTTTAAGGGAGGTGTATTTGAGAGCGGTCTACCAGAATATATTAAAAACGTTATTTTGAGAAAAAACGAGTTACGCCTTTTCTATATTAAGCCATCGAAATATTTTATATAAAAGTAGAAAAATGTTGGCGTCCGTGGCGTAGTTGGTTAAAGTGCGTGGCCGCTATGTCAAAGAACTTTGGAGACCCAGGTTCGAACCCCAGCAGCGACAGAAAATTATTTGAATTAAAATGATTTTTCTGTACGGCCGCCACCTCTCTGCAGACAATGGCAAACCTCAGAGAGTAATCAAAAGACCATGTAAAGCTTCTTGAGAACGAGAACAATCCGTTCATCGCCGTTCGGAGTCGGCGTTAAGCATGTAGGTCCGGTTCTCGGTCAATTGTGTACAAACTTAATAACACGCACAACACAATTGATCATAAGAAGCTAGGTCAAAGTCCTTTCAAGGGCTGAAATGACCAGTTATTTATTTATTTTTTTTTTTTAGAAAAATTTTGTGTGAAAAATTCTCATGAAGCAAAAATATCCAACAAAAATTAACATAAACATAGTTTGAAGCACGCAACACACAATTTTATTTTCATTACATTTTTGTGTGTAACAGAGTTGGCATGTTGTGTAACATTCTTCATGAAGTTTGAATGAGCTTCATATACACCAAGCCGGAGATAGACGTACATTGCTAAATTGACTCGGGTGGTGATGCTGATCAAGAATACATATACTTTTCTATACCAACATGAACAAGTCGTGTTGGAAGAATTTTATTCAATTTTCTCTTTACGACCACCAACTTTTTCCAACATGTAACGTGTCTGAAAAATGTTCTTCATTTTGATCTTCACGAAGGCACCAACATTCTCCAACATGAACATTTTAAAGCCAACACAAGTTCGAGACGAAAACACATCAAACCGTTGTGATCGATCATTGTTGGTGTACATGAAGCTCATTCAAACTTCATGAAGAATGTTACACAACACGCCAACTCTGTTACACACAAAAATGTAATGAAAATAAAATTGTGTGTTGTGTGCTTCAAGCAAATGATTGTGAGTGAAGATGTGTGAATTTTCTGAACCCTGGTTTCTATATTAAAAAACGAACACATTTAAAAACACGCACAACACAATCGATAAAAAAGACCTTGCAAGCTCTTGAAAATCTTGTGAACGCTAGATGAAGGAATTAAACAAAAAAAATTTATTTTGAAATTCGTTCGATAGCACTGGCAAGTTTTTCAAGGACTTGCAAACTGGCAAGCTGCACTTGAAGCATCTGTTCATCTCGCGCATCTCTCCTTTCGATGCTGCGCAAGATAACAGCGAACATCTCCTGCTGAGTCATAGCAGAAGAATACGGGCCTTGACTAGAGATGGGTCGTTCCGAACCTGTATAGTTCCTGGAACTATGTTCACAGTCGGACATAGTTCCAATCGTTCCTTCCATTCATTTTTAACATGTTCACACAGTTCCGGTTGCAATGAATTTTTTTCTATAAATCAATATGAACCGACTTCTCTTGCACACATATTATGGCTTACACGAATTTGTGATCGACTATAAGTGCAACGATATGTTTGCGAACGAACGAGACAACTGATGTGTGAAATGGTAAGATGACATTTCGACGTTCTTGTTGCGCGCAATGGCTATGTTCACACGTCAGTCAAATGACTGAAGTTCATCACGATTTTTTACTCTCTCTGAAAATTTTGACTGACGCCTGCTCACACACGATCTTTTGATTGATGCTCTGACGACGCCATTTGTTACTTTTCTGCTACCTACTATATTGTGAAATCGTATCGTGCTGTAAACAGAAAGTAAACACAACACAATAAACAAAACCCGATTTTTAATTTATTAATAGAAAAGTTGTGTTGCATTTCATTTTGTTCGCAAGGGTTACATATTACATCCTTTTCTCTTCAAAAAACTACATATGTTACCAAAAAACTACTAATTAACTACTTTTCTTGACATAGTTTCCTACTAAACAACAAACAATTCAAATAATGCAACCATTTGACTGATTGATCCAGGTCTAGAGCTCAATCAAAATTTTGACTGACGAGAGAAGAATTTGGAGTTCATTTTCGCTCTGAGATAAAGTTCATTTTTGTTTTACATAGGAAAGCAACAACAAATTTTGACTGATTCAATCATTTGACTGACGTGTGAACATAGGCAATGCTGTGTTTATTTCGTTTTGAACATGCTTTCATTCAATTGAATGGAACTGCGGAACTAGATAGTTCCGCGGACATGTTACAATCTGCTGCATATGAGTTGCATGAGTTTCATTCAATCAAATGGAACTGCGGAGCTAAATAGTTCCGCGGACATGTTACAATCTGCTGCATATGAGTTGCATGAGTTTAATTCAATGAAATGGAACTGCGGAACTAGATAGTTCCGCGAACATGTTACAATCTGTTGCATATGAGTTGCATGAGTTTCATTTAAACAAATGAAACTGCAGAGCTAAATAGTTCCGCGGACATGTTACAATCTGCTGCATATGAGTTTCATTCAATCAAATAGAACTGCGGAGCTTGATAGTTCCGCGGACACGTTTTGCAACTCGAGAGTACTCAATTTGTTATTTTTAAGCATTTATAAGTTACATAAGAACGGACGGACATGGCTAAATCGACTTGGGTGGTGATTCTGATCAAGAATATATATACTTTGCTATACCTGTGCCTCTTTATGGGGCTTACAAACAGAGTGACAAAATTAATATGCCCCTATTGCGTTTTTCTGTTAAAATTCGGTCATACATGTTAATCCTCTTCGGCCTTCTCTTAAAGCCCTTCTGTTCAGGTGTAGAGAATACGTATACAAAAACCATAAAAAATTGCTACTACAGCTCAAAGGAACTACATAGTTCCACGGACATGTTTCCGCGAACTAGTTCCGCTGTACAAAAGAATCGTTCCATGTTCGTTCCGACCTCGGAACTGTTTAGCACAAGCCTAGCCTTGACTCGCAGCCGCTGATGAACTTGGCCCACTCACAGTTGATGATGAGCTGGTCTCATGGTTCATGTCTGCTGTTGAGTTGCACCCAAAGTTCCCAGTGGCCACTGGTGAGCTAGCTGGCGAACTGACCAAAACATTCGGAGCTGATGAGCTGCCTCCGAAGTTCTCTCGAACTGGCTGATTAATAGCCACAGTGGTCACTGGAGCGCTGGCTCCAAAATTTTCGCTAGTTGGCAAATCCAGGCTAAGGTTATTTTCACTAGGCGATCCAGCACTCAGGCTGATGGGTGCTTGTGAATCTGTCTAGAAATCAAAATTATATTAGCTTTATGTCATAACTACTTATCCATTATTTTCATTTTACCTGCATTCCCAACGTGACGACTCCTGGTGCTTAACGCGCGTTCTTCAAAATCCGTTAACATTCTGCTGCTGCATGGACCACCACCAGTCATCTGCTGCTCACTTTTCTTTTTGCGTGCACGAGCACGCAGCTGACTTTTCCACACGCCTAAGTTCTAACATATAATAAAAGATTGCATTTATTAATCACATAAAATATAATATATATTTTGATTTTACCTCTTTCCATTTTTCCGGGGTCCTTGTTGGACCCCTCATTGCGTTAAGGTTTGCAGCGATTTCACGCCACTAATCTTGAACGCCCACTGGCGATCGCGGACTATTTTTGCCGGCCAATAGTTGGGGATGCTGCCGGCAAAACTCCACGTAAAATAGAAGCTGCTCCTGTGTTGTGCGCTCAAATTTTGGTGGGCTGTTCAATAAAATATCATTTAACACTTTTATTAAAATGGATTCTTTATATTACTTACCTTTTAACATTGTTCATCTTGCTTGAAGAAAACAATGAAAATATTAATAAAAACACATCTGACATTTGAAAATTATAACGTTTGAATTTTCACCATGCTTGGTGAACTTTGAAAGCTTTTTAGAGCTTTAAAATTGTAAATGATTTTTAAGAATACGAAAATTAACATAACATAACAAGAACATTAACAAGCGCTCCTAAACAATTCCTTGTTAAGTTAACAAGCAGAATAGAGCTGTAAGTATATAAAAAAATTAAAAAAAAGTTTAACAATACTCTGTATCTGAAAATAGGTCCTGGACATTGTTATATTGGCTTGGAAGCCAATAAAAATGAAAATAAAATAAATATTAAAAATTCAAGTATTTTATTTTAATAAAATAAATATTAAAAATTCAAGTATTTTATATTAAAATTAAAAATTAAACATGTTTTATATTATCTTTACAGCTCCCACAAAATGAAGAAGATTGGTCAATGATAGCTGAAGATTTTAATAGAATGTGGAATTTTCCAAATTGCATTGGCGCCATCTACGGAAAACATATCAACTTAATCAAGCCTCAGGGTTCAGGCGCTAATTATTTTAATTATAAAAAAACGTACAGCATCGTTCTTATGGCACTCGTTAATGCCAAATAAGAGTTCACGATGATTGAAGTTGGAGCAAATGGCAGAGTTTCTGATGGTGGAGTTTTTTCATCAACAAAGTTTTGCCAGCTATACGAAGAAAAAAAATTGAAAACTCCATCACCAAGGAAAATAAAAGATTTTGAGTTGACATTTGTCTTCGTAACGGATGACGCGTTTGCCATGACGGAAAATTTCATGAAACCCTTTAGTAAAAGTGGACTGACAGCAGAAGAAGAATATATTAATTATCGCCTATCTCGAGCAAGACGAGTTGTTGAAAACACATTTGGCATCATATCTTCGCGATTTCGAGTACTTTTGTCAACAATTCTTCTGAGTCCAGAAAAACAACAAAAGTGGTGCTTGCAATTTGCTATTTGCACAATTATCTTAGGAAACGTTGTCCTTCTGCTTATATTCGTAGCACAGACATTGAAACAGTCACTGCAAATTCTCAAACTGGAACATCAACAAATATTGGACAAAATCATAATTCTTCAAATGTTGCAAAGGAGACGAGAAACAAATTTAAACACTATTTTAATAATATCGATAAACTTCCATGGAACAAAAACTAAATTTTTCACAATTAATTTATTTTTTAACTTAAATTATTATTTATTGTTCTATAAAAAATCAACTTCAAATCAATAAAAAACATTGCAGTATAAAACTTGCAATATTCTTAAAACTTTAATTATTATTATTTGTTCCACTGAAATTTACTTGAAATCAATAAAAAAACATTTCATACTAGAAAAATTCTTCAGCCACATTGTCTTCGTCAACTTTAATTTAATTTATAACTTACTTTTTTAACAGCTTCAAAACTTTCATCAATGTCCGTCTCTATCGAAGATGTTCGGGGCATTTGCATTTCTTGATCTTTTAAAAACGCCAGATCCTCAAAATACCACAGAGAAGGTGAATACACATCATCTGTGCCAGCTCCAGATCTTTCGCTTCGAAGCATTTTTTTTAGTTCCCTTCTGTAACATCCTCTTAAATTGCTATTTTTTTTTTATCACCTCCAGCGATGCATTTGGTTCCAGCTCGTTATATTTTTCCAAAAGGCATTGATACGCTTTTTCCTTTAATATTCTGTTTTTATAGCCTTCACTTTTAATTTGCCATGTTTCCGGAAAACTTCTATAAAGTTCAAAGAACTCCTTCCAAAACACAGTATGCGAAACAGCTGCCATATTAATTTTTCCAACTTTGTGCTTTGTTTACCTTTTTCTTTCTATGTTCACTCCACGATGGTTTTTTTAGAATGAGAAAATGTATGAAGTCGGATGAACGAGCGTTCGCACTTACTACATGTAGGACGGACCAACAGAAAAAATCAAAACCTTTCAATTTTCATGATACATGTCGGACGGACCGCAGCATTTGCTTTCACACTTAGTACATGTCCATCCGACCTGTCCAGTTGATCCTACATGTAGGATAGTCCGAAAGGCCCTATTGACATTTTAAGGGAAAATCTAAATCCAAGTATTGAGAAATACTTGAGCTGTTGGATTTCGATTATAAGTTTCAACAGGATAACGACCCAAAGCATACTGCTAACCTAACGAAACTTTGGCTGACACCACCACAGTGGTATAACGGCATAAGTGGCATAACGAATGGGTCAAAATCACCTCTGAAGAAACATTACAATTAGTGGATTCGATGCCAAAGTGAATACAAAGGGTTCTCAAACGTAAAGGCTATCCCATATTTAAAACAAAAAATTAACATTTTAGTTCCTATCTACATTTGTGAGTAGACTTTTGCATATGCAACTTTTGAAGTTTTCTACTTTTGCTGTACTTTTCAATTCATGTTTGTATTTTTTATTTAATATAACATTTTTAAAAGAAGTACAAAATATGCGTAACACAAACAAATTTTTTTTTTTTTTTATTTTTTTTTTTTTTTTTATTTATTTATTTGCAATCTGTCAAAAATAACAATAAGCAAATGTATTCACATATAAATAATATAACAGTATAGTAACACTCCAATGAGTATAACTATATAAACACAAGATAGTTTTACATCTTCAGTTAGTTACTTCAGGACATTATATAATACATTATGTACATATGTAATATTAACAGATTATTTTTATTTGAATATGTGTATTACTTAATTAACGATGAGGTAAATCAAAGACATGGTACCGTTTCAGTCTTCTTGTTGATAAACTATTATCTAAAAGAGCTATAGCTAATGTGTTAATATGACTTTCGAGCAGGTTAATGTATCCTTCACTAAACCTTTTAATTTCAGACTTTACAAAAGGAATGCGGATTTGTGGATTTGATCATTACGTACAAACCATGGTGCATTAACAATGCTTCTCAATGTTTTCGATTGGTAGCGTTTCAAAATCTCGATATTTGAGTTGCTTGCTGTACCCCATAATTGAATACCGTAGGTCCAAACTGGTTTTAAAATTACTTTATACAGCAAAACCTTATTCTCTAAGCTTAACTGCGAGTTTTTACCAAGGATCCAATACATTTTTGACGTGACGAAGTAACGTTATACTGCTCTAGTTTCCAAAAAAGTTGAAAAATGAATTTTTTAAAAATTCATCTGCGTTTCATTGAATTGTTATTCGCTGGGTATAAGAGCTATGATTAAAAAAATAGTATGACCGTAAAGGTTAATTCTTTGGCTATATTAAAAAAATAAAAAAAAAATTTAATACGGCATAGGGACGTAGTGGGAGCTGCGTAAGCAGCGCAACTGAAAATTTGTTACATGGAATTATTACTCGCTGAGTATTAGCGCTAGGATTAAAAATACGATACGCCAATAAAGGCCTACTAAAAGCCCTCACAACAAAATTAGACAAAAAATTTCTGACATAATGGGGACGCTGAGAGAGCCGCTCAAAGATCGATAACGCAACATTCATGCAGCGGCGTTGCATTGAATTTTTACTCAATGAGTATATAACCTATGATAAAAGTTTAAAAAGGAAAATAAAGTTTTTATACATGGCCTTACGACAAAAATAAAAAAAAAATTCCGGCGTCGTCAGGTCGTGAATATAGCAGCTTATGTAACAGAAATGTAATATCGTTGCATGGAATTATTACTCACTCAGGAGGAGTGTTACAGTAAATTTTATTACACAGTTATTACGCTTCACAACTAAATTACAAAAAAAATTTTCTTGTAATGATTTCAGGGATGCAATCACATAATGCAGTAAAAATGCTAAAGCCATGAAAAAACGTTGCATGGATTTTTAACTCTGTGACTACTGGTGCAACGGTAAATTTTAAGGAACGAAAACAAAGGTGAAGTCTTCGGGCATATGACAAAAATAAAAAAAAAAATTGACGGCGTGTCAAAAACCCCCAGGGAACCGCCTAATGTGACGCATATGCATCACTTTTGCTGGATTAATTGAAATTAGAGCACAAGCAATGGGAAAGCAAAAAAAAAAGCTAAACGAAAAGCACCAACTCCAAATCCAACAACAACTCCAACACCAATACCAACACCAACACCAACACCAACATCAACACCAACACCAACACCAACACCAACACCAACACCAAAACCAACACCAACACCAACACCAACACCAACACCAACACCAACACCAACAACAACACCAACACCAACACCAACACCAACACCAACACCAACACCAACACCAACACCAACATCAACATCAACATCAACATCAACATCAACATCAACAACAACAACAACAAAAACAACAACAACAACAACAACAACAACAACATCAACATCAACAACAACAACAACAACAACAACAACAAAACCAACATTAACAACAAACAAGAAACTTCGTCACGTCAAAATCTACGGGTGTGTCCACGACACAGCCAACTCTTCTTTTTTTTTGTTTTGATATTAAGTTGTTGTTGTTTAGACTTGATATGATTCTTCCAGGTAAGTCTGCGGTCGAGATGAAGTCCAAGATATTTCACGTTATCGCATTGCCGTATTTGCAAGCCATTAAGTGTGACAGATGGGCAGTCACCTTTTCTTAAGGCAAAAGTTACTTGTACACTCTTATCAGAGTTAACCATGATTCTCCATTTCTTCAACAATACTTCAATTTTGTTAAGTTCGGCTTGTATTAGGGCAGATGCCTCGGCAGGTGTTGCACTAATTGCTATTATGGCCGTGTCATCTGCATAAGTTGCTATAGAAACATCATCAATTACTGGCAAGTCAGCTGTGAATAAAGTGTAAAGAACTGGCCCCAAAACGCTTCCTTGAGGGACACCAGCATTAATTGAACATATCTTTGAGAATTCCCCATCCCCCCCCCCCCCCCCCCCAAAATAAAATGTTAAGTTTGTTCAATAGAATCTCAATTGTTTTTTAAGGTTGAAACCTAACATATTCCTGTGCTTAGGGTCCTACAAACAAGATCAACAGCCGGCAAGAAACTTTTAAGTTGCGAGCGTTTCAGTTTCTTTAAAGAATTTGTAATTTAAAACAAAAACAAGAGTTAACAACCTTATTAATATTTTTGATAATGTCAATCGAACAGTACTGTAATTGAAAAAGCCCAGCTATTATTGGTACTAAGTTCTGTTTAAGATTAATTTTTAATCAAAAACGTTACGAGCTCAAAATCAATGAAATAAAATAAAATAATAAAAATGAGATTTATTGTTTTATTTTTCCAAACAAAACTCACTTTCTCATAAATATTGCTTTACGTCCTCAATTGTGTGGGCATAATTAAATACCATTCAACGATTTGTTTGTTGTGTGCTGTGAAGTTATGCGTTACATTTGCGTCCCAGTTCGATAAAATTGGTTATGATTGGTGAGATGCAATTAAGTGCGAATGAATGCCTGCTTCGGGCCTATTCGATGCTTGCGTGTATGTTTTTATATTTACTAGTGTTTGTTTCAATGTTCAATGTTTCACACAGCTTTATTGGCTATTATTGAAGACTATAAAATATTAGAGTATCGGAAAACTTTACCACTTCGTCCTATTAATGACGCTAGAAGATCGATGAGTACGTTCATCCTTGAATTTTGTGCCATGTGCCGAAATTTTACCGGTGCAATGAGCATTATGCCTGGTTATAATCTGGATACGTTGCTGAACTTTCTGCCTTTTGGCCTAGATATTGTGGGGTAAATGATGGAATGGAAAAGTTGGCACGCACACGTCATGTGGTGTCTGGCGATATGGATTTGATGTTTGGCAAAGACATTTGGGGCAAGCTTATTGATGAATATCGATTCTTTTAGTTACAAGTAAATAATTAAGATTCTAAGCTTAGGTTTTGTGAAAGCTATGCGGCGAAGTTCTCCAAGCGGACCTATGGAATAATCCATTATGCTTAGTACTCTCATATGTTTTGGTACACGATAGAACGTGCTCGCTGTGAGTGAACTACTGAACGCATAGTATAATAATAGAGGTAGTCGCAGCGCTGATTGTGCTCTCTTTTGTCATTACTGCCGATATTGTCAGAATCAGCTGTGTACTTACTGCTGTGCTTTTGTTGTTGTTTAGCTGTACTCCCTGCTTGCAGTTAATAGTTTTTGTGTTTAATTTTCAATGATGTTTGGCTGGAAACAATTTTAAATTAGTTTAATATCAATAAAAACACGAAAAATAACCATTTGCTACAATTTTTAATTAACATAACAAGACTGCTTCAACTGTTTAATTTCGTTTACATTTCGCCAATTCTTGTTTTCTCTTGTCATTCTCATAGCTTCGAGATTTTATGTGAGTTGTCAACTTCGTTTTGACATTCGCGGCAGTACGAGTTTACCTCTATAATTATACCATGACTGAACGTACTCGCTTCGTTTTGACGCCGATTTGACATTTAGCACTTATGCTTCTTTTTCGCCAAAAACCTTTTCGGCGGCAGTTGTTTATAATCATGGAATGGGGTTTGCTCGAAAATCGTGTTGTTATACAAGGTGGCGCAAAAATAACCTTCCGATGTTTTTTGGCTGTAATTTAAAAAAGAAATGAAAAACTTTGATTCTTCTTGTGGATTATTTTTATTTGGTCTTTTAATTTTGTTTACATCAAGTCGAGAATATGATGTCATGTAAATGGCCGCCGCCACAGTTGATTGTCATTTGAGCCCTTTTTATGGCATTTTCCATCACTTCGGCCAAAACCTCCGGCGATAGGTCCTCACATTCTTGACGGATATTGTCTTTAAGAGCTGCAAGAGTCTGAGGCTTGTTGACATAAACCCGCGACTTCAAAAAGCCCCACAAAAAGAAGTCTGGAGCGGTCAAATCAGGCGATCTTGCTGGCCAGTGCAAATCGCCAAATCAGGAGATTAGGCGCCCGGGAAATGCATCCTTCAGCATATCGGTTGTGGCACGTGCAGTGTGTGCCGTTGCACCGTCCTGTTGGAACCACATGTTTTCCAATCCCAATTCATCAAGTTGCGGCAAAAAGAACTCGTTGATCATTGCTCTGTAGCGCTCACCATTCACAGTAACCGTCTTCGAAGAAAAAAGGTCCGATGATTTCTCCAGCGAAAACAGCACACCATACAGTGACTTTGAGCGGGTGTAATGGCTCTTCATGGGTTACATACGGATTTTCAGTGCCCCAGAAGCGTAAATTTTGCTTATTTACGTACCCGCTAAGATGGAAATGGGCCTCATCACTCATGATTATTTTTGATGAAAAATCATCTTCCTCTTGGTGGTGATTAATTCCGCGTTCTGGAGCAGTGTAGCGTAACATTGTTTATTAACGTGTATTTCGCATGTGTTTACTACACAAATGTCAAAACAGAACTGACATTAGGGGCCAATCGCAAAATTTATAGCATTTTCTGATAGGAGGATTACTTTTGCGCCACCTTGTAGTTGGTCTAAAAAAATGTGGCATGGAAAGAGACGATATCTTTCGGACCTTACGACAGTCACTCGTAATTTTGCGTATGGTACTGTGAAGTTGTTTGAAGATACTGGTGGAATAATCGACCGTCCAAAATCCGGCCGTCCGCGTGTTGTAAGAACACCACGAGCCATCAAGGCAGTGAACTCTCGAATCAAGCGAAAACCGCTGCGATAACAAAAAAATCTTGTCGAGGGAGATGAATATCTCTTCCGAACATGCAGGAACAATGTAGTCAGGGTGGTTAAGGCTGCTAATTATGAAAACAAATTTAGCTCAGCTGTAGACTGTAAAAGGAAGTGGAATATAATGCGACAAATTGGAGTTGGTGGAAATTCTCAACTTTCGGACACAAGCGTTGACGTTGAGGCTCTAAATAAAAAATTCATAGACATACCTATGCCAACGCCTAACGGAAAATTGTATCGTGACCTTCAAAGTACACTTAACTTAAACTCCGGTTTTAGTTTCCAATGTGTTGAATATACAGAAGTACTGCGAAGCTGTCAAGAGATTAAATCTGGTGCTGTCGGTCTCGATGGAATCCACCCCAAGTTCTTTAAGTTAATTCTTCCTTTGTTGATGCCTTTTATTATCCACATTTTTAATAGCGTCACAATAAAATCAGAATTCCCTGCAAATTGGAAAAAAGCTAAAATTATTCCAATTCCTAAAACTGGTAACGAATATCGCCCCATAGCGATTTTACCATATCTATCTAAAGTTTTTGAATCACTGATGTACAAGCAAATAAGCAAATTCTTCTTGCATAACAATCTGCTAACCGACAGACAGTCAGGATTCCGACCGAAACGCAGTTGCGTAACTGCTTTACTAGACGTCACTGATAAAATTCGAAATGGTCTTGATCGAAATGAAATTACTTTTTTGGTTCTGCTAGACCACTCAAAAGCGGTTGACACCGTCGATCATCAAACTTTATGCACAAAATTATCCAATTTGTTCAATTTCTCCATCACTGCAACTCGCCTAATGAGATCATACCTAACAAACAGATCACAAGCCGTTCAAATAGGTTGCGTGTCCTCAAATTTTTTACCTCTGAGCCGTGATGTACCTTAAGGCTCTATAATGGGCCCAATTTTATTCTCAGCTTACATAAACGACTGACCAACTGTACTGCAAGGCTGTGGAATAAAAATGTATGCTGATGATGTACAACTCTATACGAGCTGTCGAAAATGTGATATTCCTTCCTGTGTTGAAAAATTGAACTATAATTTGAGTAAAGTCAACGACTGGGCATCTGCCAATGGCCTCAGCATAAACCCCAATAAGTCGAAATGCTTAATCATAGCTAGATGACACAATTTTTCTTCGCCCATTCCAGAAGTCATTATAAACGGATCGTCTATTGAAGTTGTAAAAAACGGCTAAGAATTTGGGTATAACCTTCAACAGTACTTTGGATTGAACGAATCATGTCAATATTACTGTAGGGCAAATTTACAGTATTCTTCGCAATCTATGGACTACGCAATACTTTACCCCATTTACCATACGAATGCTATTGGCAAAATCATATCTTGTTCCCACCTTATTGTACGGATCTGAGGTTTTTGCATATTGTGATGCTGATAGTAAACGCAAGCTAAACGTTTCTTACAATAATATACCTCGTTATGTGTACGGACTTAAACGATCTGATCGCATATCACTGCACTCAAAACAAATTTTCAATTTGACTTTTGACAATCTTTTGAACATGAGGGCGTTAGTTTTCTTGCAAAAAATTGTTTCTACTAAGGAACCTGTTTACTTATATGAAAAAATAAAATTTTCAAGATCTCAGCGTGGAAACAACCTAGTTCAACCTAAACATGCCTGCTTACCGTCCGAACGGCAATTCTTTGTTTATTGTATACGTCTTTGGAAAACACTTCCACCCTACTTGCAGGCGCGGATTCAGAGGGGAGTTTGGGGGGTTGAGACCCCTCCGAAATTCTAAAAGAACCTGTATTTAAATGTGATGTACTGATGTTTATTATGTGGGCTAAGGGTACCAAAAAAAACCACATTGATTTTTTATAATTTACTTTAAATATTCACACCCCTATGCTGTAAACGTTTGTAGCTGTTTCTACACGTATTGCTAAAACACTGAGTTCTGTTCCAGTTTTTGTTTGTTTTTGCGATATCGCGCCTATAGCTGCAAACAGTCATACATACAACCGCAACCTGAAATCACAAAAACACCGCATTCTTTGGATCAAATATATGCAAACACTGCACAGTTTTAATTTAAAAAACCCACAGTTTCGATGGTATCGGAAGTGTAGACATAAAATTCCTTTTTATACAGTAATGGAGAAAAATTCTGGTTTTTGTTGTTTTTATTCATTTTTATGTTGGTTAAAATTAATCGTGGTCAAAAGAGGTCAAAAAGAGGCGGAGGAGGAGTGGTCGAAACTAAGTATGCCATGACCTAATATAGGATTCAAGTGTGCCGAATTTGAGTTAAATCCGTTCAGCCGTTTAGATTTGTTTTCGGGTCAAATAAACAGAGAAATTACTTTTATTATTATAATTATCTCCACCGCAGTGTCACCTTGGGGCATTTAACACAAAAAAATAATCCTGAGCACCACACAATCATATGGAATGAATATGGAGTGAAAGGTGGATAGCTTCAATGTTTCAGCTGTAATGTTCTTACATACATACGCACCAACGTTTTTATATATTAGATAATTCGAATTTATTCTGATATTTAACAAATATTTCAAAACACAACGACCATGCGGAGTCTCTGCATCTGTAAACCCATGGTATAATAATACAAGGTAGCATTGACAACTGCTTATTTTCTCTTCTACAAGAAAACATCTCCTTGTTGTTGTTTTTTTTCACTTCAACGTTTTCAACATTGTTTGTGTTTACAATGGCGGATTGTAAGCGCTCGTTTTTTGAGTAAATTTTTTGACAGGAGATGTTTTCCCAAGCAACTGTCAATGCTACCTTGTATTATTATACCATGCTGTAAACCATTAAGTAGGGTACACATTATCGCTCATTAATGTCAGTTGAGAGAGAATCTGAGCTTGAGTCATAGTATGTACACTTGATTGTTGAATTGTAATTCTTGACTGAACGCTCACAAAAATTTTTGTGAGCACGTCCGTCACGGGTTAGCTCTTGCTCGTTGTTTGACAATAGCTCTGTTTCCGTACTTTACACTGTGTAAGATTTGTGTAAAATGTGTGCAAGAGAGTAAAAACGAAATGTGAGGATAGTTGCAAAAGTACGGAAACAGCTTCTAGTAAGTTTCAAGCACAAAACAGCTGATTTTGACTGCAGACGGCAGCACAAAATTTAAAACACTTTCACTCAAATTATTAAATGCATTTTTAATGCAAAACTGAACAATTACTTAATTTTTATTTATTATTAAGGTGATTCATGTCACTTCGTTTGTCTGCGTATATCGTAAATCGTATTCTTCGTATATGAAATTGATATGAACGTACTTTTAGAAACTTTCGTATTTTCTTGTAAATTGTCAATGTCAATTTATTCCATATAATGGAGCACTGTGGCGTCCGTGGCGTAGTTGGTTAAAGTGCGTGGCCGCTATGTCAAAGAACCTGGAGACCCAGGTCTTCTCGTAAAAAAAAAATAAATAAATAACTGGTAATTTCAGCCCTTGAAAGGACTTTGACCTAGCTTTTTATGATCAATTGTGTTGTGCGTGTTATTAAGTTTTTACACAATTGACCGAGAAAGGACCTACAGGCTTAACGCCGACTCCGTACGGCGATGAACGAAATGTTCTTATTCTCAAGAAGCTTTACATGGCATTTTGATTACTCTCTGAGATTTTCCATTGTCTGCAGAGAGGTGGCGGCCGTACAGAAAAATCATTTTAATTCAAATAATTTTCTGTCGCTGCTGGGGTTCGCACCTGGGTCTCCAGGTTCGTTGACATAGCGGCCACGCACTTACCAACTACGCCACGGACGCCAGGTCTACTCGTAAGAAAACTTAAATCCCCCGATGTCCAATATTGTCCTTATATTTAAGTATATTACTTAAGTAATTATATGAAGTAATATTCGCGTCAATTCCCGGTTTTGTGGTTAGCCATTGGGTAAAGGCTCAATCCCAAACCAGAAAAATTACCTAGCCTTTAAAAAACAAACTTTGTGATGAGAACAAATCAGACTTGGTGCACGTGGTAACCACCATTGCTACAATGTCGTCCTTGTCTGACTTCAATTTAAACAACTAGTCATCGGTTGTGTTTATCCGGAAGGAGGAAATACACGACCAGTCTACGGGTGGTAAGTCGCTGAAAGCTTTAATCTGAGGGGGCAGCTACATATTTCTGTTGAAAAGCTGCCAACGAAATCAAACAGCAGAAACAGCTTTAATGAAACTGCAACAACCTTCCCTGCTGATATAAACTTGCACCAACAAAAGATACGGCGAGTTGTATTCGGGGCAGCTATGGCGACAACTTCTTCTGGAAGGCAATCAGGAAGAGGACCCAAATTCCGAACGCATGATTTTTGAAAATTGAATCTTCAGGAAAATGCGAATAAAAAACATTTTCCGATCAAATTTATTTTTTTCTTTTTTTTATTCTGACAAATAAAATAAGTTTACACAAGCTCATGGTAGAATTATAAGGTAGGGCCGGGTCGCTCAGTGCCCTCACGCGTCAACGAATAGTGGATAGTGAAAAGGTCGGGTAGTTGTCAAAATGACGAAGTTGGTGCAAATGTCAAATGAAAAAAGAAATATCATGTTTTCAATTTGTAAATAGTGCGGACACATGTGTTAAGTTTGTGTTAATTTGTGTGGAAATATAGTAAAAACATTGTAAATAAATCTATAAAATGCCGCGGAAGTGGTAAATTTGAAAAAAAGCTTGTAAAAAGTTTAACCTAAAATCAACTGCGAAACATGAACATAAAGAAACTCGATATGAACAGCTGATTTTGACAACTAGCCCCCTTTTTCGCTGCTTTCCACTCCATTCTTCTCCGAGTCGGCCCTACCTTATAATTCTACCATGCACAAGCTGACTTACGACATACGCATCGAATAAGTTGCGTAGATTTGAAAAATATTTATAACACAAATTTCATATGAAATACTTTTGACCATGATACAATTATACATGGTTGAATAAATAAGGTTGTCGCATGGGTGAGAGCGAGTTCCCATAAATGTCAAATCGAAGTTGACAGTTCATACAAAATCTCAAAACGAAAATTAATAACATGAAAAGCCGTTGAAGTTGTTGTTGTTGCTTTTCATTGATTTTGACAATTATGGGTACTGAGAAGAGAGTACGATCAGCCACGAGACAACCTTATTTATTCAACTATGCAATTATACAGAGAGGTTTGACAACAGGCTATTTTCTCACGAGATCGTTCATGGATTGTCAAACTCGTCTGTTTTATTTTTTTTTTTTTTTGTTTGCTTTGTCTTGTATCATTTTTGACAATTCATGTTCGCTAGAAAACTGTCACACCTACCTGATTAATTATACCATGCTTTTGACGGTTCGTAAGTTTTTACGAAATACGAGCTTACGAAGTGACATGAAGCACCTTATTATTTATTTATTGTACGTAAATTTCTTTTTAGGCACACAATTTGTGAATTTATTTATCGCAAAACATAAACAATTATGAAATGTAATTTGACATTTGTTTCTTCTTATTGATGTTTATTCTTCTTGATGCTTGTTCTTACTTTACTCGAAGTCTCGAGTTCTAGCACTCTGCGCACTTTGTGTGCTCGAGAGAGCGATTTTATGCTTGTTCCCAGCAGAAAAGTGGACCAAATTTGAAATAGTTCTGAACTAGTTTCAAAAAGGACCAGTACTAGTTCCACTGCAATACCCTTTAACATTGAACGAACTGACGCTTTTTGCGGGTTGATGTCATAGGAAAAGACAATTGTCCCCATAAACACACCTTTTTCCCCATATTTGTACTAGTAGCATTAGGACCATTTTTAAACAAGTTGCTTTCGCATTAGCCTAAAAATGGTTCTTTTTTAACTAGTTTTAAAGTGAACATTTTAAAAGTGTAAACGTTTAGTGTATTGGAGCAAGGGTCCTAAAGACCTGGGGTCGAATCGCCGCATCCGTGAACGAAACGGCTTTCGTATGAGAAAAAAATTAATCGTATGAGAATCTCATGAGATACGATATTAATCTCGATACGAGGTATGAGAATCTCATGAGATACGATATTAATATCATGAGATTCTCATACGATTAGTTTTTTCTCATCCAAAAGCCGTTTCGTTCACTGATGCGGCGATTCGGCCCCTGATTTGTACGATCTTTTTCATCCACAATTTAGAAGAAATTTTGTTTGTAAATGCCTATACAAATTTTTTATTTATTATTTTTTCTAGTGCACAGCAAATTTAACAAAAGCCAGAACGCGTTTGTTTTTTTTCAGCAATACTTTTGAAAACAAAAGCAAAGTGAACTGTTCTACACTGAACGCCTTTTGTACTCTTTCAGAGCTACTTCGAACTGCGCTAGAAATGAACTAGTTCACTTTTTCTATTGACTCCAAAATAACTGCTGGGTTCTTCTTCTCCCATTTTAAGCATAGAAAGTACGGAAACAGAAAATAGTGTCCCACAAGTTACACAGTGTGCGTACGGAAACAGACCTAATGTGTACTAAAATTTTTTTCAATTCAACATTTGTTCAAAATTCTAATTGTGTCCACATTGCTCGTGGTTCGGTTTTTAAAAAATGGATGCAGAAAAGGCGTTTTTAGAACATTTTATTGAATATTTACTGCACGATATTCGCAATCAAATGATATTTAATTAAGACGGCATGAATGAAAATCTAGTCATGCAGCAGAATGAGAGATAAATTTAACGAACTTAAGTGAAGCTCATGAGCAGCTATGGGCAGAGAGCGCTCTTGGAGCGTTGAGACAAGTGAATACCGATTGAACGGTTTGGCGTTGTTGAACATCCATCGTGACGTGGAAGTAACGTGCGAAAATGTAATCGACATTATGTCGAAAAAGTCAAGAAAAAAGAATATCATTTTATAATCTAAAACATGTAAATTTTTACTGATGACTTATTTAATAAATATATTATGTGTATATATATAACGTAGATAAATATTTTTGAAACGCCCCCCCCCCCCCGAAATATTTTCCTGGAACCGCCTCTGCCTACTTGCAGCGTTTTTGCAACGCAACTATGTTTAAATATAAGTTATTGGATTATTTGTCCTCATTCTAATGTAATCTATTGTCTTCTCTTACTTCAATCATAAATCTAATACTCACTTCTTAATTAACCTTTTTCTATTTTTATTTCTCACTTCATTTTATTCTTTTTGCAGTTTTAAGTTATTTTAATCTTAAAAGTCGATTGTTTTCTTATATTAATTTTTGATCTCTTGTTATTCAATTAATTAATTTATGTTTAAAATCTTTTTTTGTTTAATATAAACTATGTTGATTCTTAATATCCACACATGTTATCGGTGCTTAACTATAAGTTATTTCTTACTAGCGTTTATTATAATAATAAATAAATAAAATATCTCGGTGCAATCGATCTCTCGCATTCTTAAATATGACTTGGGGCTCAGAGCATACAAAAGACACACCGAGCAAGTGACACCATAAGCGAAAATCGAAAGCGTTACTTCTCCAGCACGCGGATAATGTCCACAGACGAATTCTGTTTACTGACGAAAAAATTTTCTCCGTAGAGAAATCTTTCAATAAACAGAATAATAGTATCCTCTAACGGATTCAAAGTCAAAACCCAAAAATCTTTGAAATTTTCAACGATATTGATACTAGTGTCTCAGAAAAAGTTAATGTGGGAAAAATTTACCCACCAAAACAATGGTTGGACTCAAGGACAACACAAGATGCAGGATCATAACCATGCAATTACACAATAATCTTAATCTACTTTTGAGTTGACCTTTAGACAAGTTAACATCAAAAAAGTTACAATTGTTAAATAATTTAGTCATACGGATTAAAGGAGCAGATAAATATACACTTATGTGTAACCGGTGTTGAAACCACTATGACCACGATTGCGAAAGACCCCCTATAAGCGTTTATCGTAGACACCTGTCTTCCGGCTTAATTCTACGTTGCCTTTTGGTAAGGAGTCGAGGTTCATGAATTGATGCTCTCTTCCAGATGTTAATACCATGCTCTCACACACAGCGACACATATTACATATCATACTTGACTGTGATGACAAAAGTTACCACTATTGGAATTCGTATCGCATATTGAACATGACAATGGCCAAAACTACTTCACCATTTCAACTCCAAGATTACTAAGATACACTTTTAACCTCGGAGTACCCAAATCTCACACCTCTTTTAACACTCAGTTAAAACATCGATTGCAGCAAAGCTGCCCAGCCTTATCAAGACTATCCATAAGAAAGTACAAAAGTGTTTTTGTCCTGTGTATATAATCCGTATCGTCATTGCAGTTTGGACCGTTTGTTTTCTACGTTGTCTAATTGTGCTATAGAATACGATCATTTCGTCTTGTGTGGAGATTTAAACATAAATATTTTAGTTCAAGATAATCTTGTTTGTCAGCTTCATGATCGATTTTTTGAGGTTGGTCTCCGAGTAGTAAATACAAGCGTACCCACTCGCTTTGCAAATAATGCTGCTTCTAGCTTATTGGATGTTTTTGTTGTCTCCGATGTTTCTTCTGTTTTATTGTTTGATCAATTATCGTTTGTATCCGACCATGATCTTCTGTTTTGTTCTTTAAATGTTAATCTGTCACCAACTGCTGTTGAGAATACTATTACTTATCGGGATTATAAATGAATTAATTATGACTCTTTGTACAATAACCTTCTGAACATAAATTGGACAGAGTGCTGGTTTTTGTCCTCAGTTAATGAAAAGGTGAATTTCTTTAATAATTCGATATGTACGTTATTTGAATTACATGTTCCGCTAATTACTCGTCGTGTCTCTAACATAAGCTGTCCTTGGTTTACTAATAATGTTAAATTGGCTATAAAAAACAGGAATAAAAGTTACAATCGCTGGAAGAGAAACTCCTCAATTTTCAACTGGGAGCAATACAAAAGAGCTAGAAATGAAGCCAATGCAGCTGTCAAGTCTTCAAAACGTATTTTCTTCATGTCCAAACTTAGATTATCACAACCAACTAAAAAGCTTTGGAGTAATTTAAGACAAGCTAGAGTTTGTAATGTAACATCTGATGAATGTGGTATTGATGCTAATAGTTTAAACGAATACTTCATTGCTAGCTCTGCTAATCCTGATAATACATCATCTGATAATACACTGAAAAAAAAAAGTTAGCTTAAAATTAAACACAATGTGTTCACAAAATGTGTTGTTAATTTGACTTTTTTTTCATATGTTTTTCAAAATTTTTAAATACATTTGCTCTTACTTTGACGAAATTTGTTGCAAGCTATTTTTTAAACACAAATATCGTCAAATTAATAACAATTGTCGTCACTTTTAAAACATTTTTTTTCAGTGTACCGATAACTCGAATGTTAGTACTTTTGACTGTCCATTTAACTTTGACTTTGTTGCTGTTAGTGAGGTGATGTTGCTCGTTGTGTGAATAATATTAAGTCGAATGCCGTCGGTGAGGATGGAGTATCAATTAAATTTATTAAATTTATTTTACCTTATATTCTTAGCCCGTTGACTCATATTTTAAATTATTGTTTCACAAGTTCAAATTACCCTGATGTTTGGAAAGCAGCGACAATAATAGCTAAAAAGGCAAATGCTCGTGAACTTTCTGATTTTCGTCCCGTAAGTCTGCTATCATGTCTATCGAAAGTGTTTGAATCTCTTATGGCTGCGCAAATTTCTGATCACATCAGAAATCATAATCTTATGTCCTCACTTCAGTCTGGTTTTAGACCTGGTCACAGCTGCTCTACAGCCATTGTTAAGATTCTAGATGATATTAGATTATCGTATGATCTAGGGCACTTAAGCTTGCTCTGTCTGCTAGATTTTTCTAAAGCATTTGACTCTGTCGATCATTCAATACTTTGCCAAAAACTAGCGATCAGTTTTGGATTTTCTAGCTCTGCTGTCCGTCTGATATTTAATTACTTAGTTGGTAGGTCTCAAAGAGTAAGGGTGGGAAATAGTCTGTCCGCTTTTGGTAATCTGACCTGTGGGGTGCCGCAAGGCTCTGTTCTCGGTCCGCTTTTATTTTCGATTTTTCTTAATGATATCTTCACTAAATGTCGTCATATCACCATGCATGCATATGCTGACGATCTTCAACTGTACCTGTCCAAACCTATTAGTCTTGTTGATGAATTATGTATAAATTTTAATGAAGATCTGAGTAAAATATCAGATTGGGCTAAGGCTAATAAGCTTAAGCTCAATCCTCTCAAATCATATGTCTTGCCGATTAGGAAACAATGCTTATCTATTCATAATATACCGACAATTAATCTTAATGGCTTTGGTCTACAATTCGTTACCAAGGTTAAAAATCTTGGATTCTACATCAACTCCTCTCTCTCTTGCGATGATCATATAAATTCTGTTGTTTGCAAGGTTTACTACATCCTACGGAATTTGAGACGAACTGCATCTTTTGTTCCTGTTGAAACCAGAAAAAAGCTAATTATCCAGCTTATAATGCCTATAATATCGTACTCAGAGGTGGTGTACAGCAATCCTGATTCCAGGTCAAAGCATAAGCTACAACTGGCATTTAATAATGCAATAAGATATGTTTATGGTCTTAAAAAATTTGAACGTATTAGTCATTTAAGCAATCAATTACTTGGTTGCAATATTTTCTGTTACTTGGACGCTAGAAATTGAATTTTCTTGCATAGCTTAATAAATACGCAAACTCCAGCATACTTATACAATAAACTACAGTTCTGCAGATCGACAAGAAACTTGAACCTCTTAATCCCTGTTCATAATTTTTTAAACTCGAGTAGACTTTTTTTCGTGAACGCGATCAGAATTTGGAATTCGTTGCCGTCAGCTGTCAAAACTATCACAAACAAACGCAACTTTAAGCATGAAATATTCAAACTTTTCTCTTAACTCTTCTCCTCCTTTAAATTTTCTTTCTCGCTTTTCTAATTTATATAATTTTCTAATTTATATAATATTTATTTATATTCTAATTTTTACTTGTAACATTTATTTGTCGATTAAAACTTGTTGTTATTACTTTTGTTATTCTTTGAACATTGTTTCTTTTTAATTGTTAAAAATTTATAATCTTAAGTTATTAACCTTTATTATAACCTTTTATTCTAAGTTTTACCTTTTATTTATTTGTTGATTATAACTTGTTGTTATTACTTCTGTCATTCTTATCGCTTTAAAAAGACTTGTCTTATTTGTGAACATTATGTATAAAATAAATAAATAAAAATAAAGACCATCATCTGATTGGAACTAAAGAGCTGCACGACTACATTCAATTGCCGTTTCAAAACATTCTCATTAGAACGAAATGAATTTCAGCAACTACATTAAGGGAACGAATGGAATGGAATTTTATTTAAAAATTGAAAAAAAAAATAAAAAATTTACTAAAATTCATATTGTATAAAAAATAAAATATTTGACAACATTAAAAGCAAACAACACTGAAGCAAACACCAGCGAAACTATTTTAGAGTACTCTCAATACTTTGAATGCATTCCATAAAAAAAGAGGTACAAACAACAAGATTGTAAATATTCATTTAACTCTCTCAAATAGAATGGCACATTTATTCGCTCTGGAAAATTGATGTTTCGCACTCATTCGTTTCTCTTTGTAAATGACTTGAGAATATGGAATACTCGCTTAGAATACATATAATGGTAAACAAAAGGAATACATTCCTGCAGCTCTTTAATTGGAACTTATCAGTGTGACTTCAGACTTGACAAATCCACTATCGCCGCTATCGAGATATTTACGCTAAGACCAATCTTGGAAAAGACCCTAGAGAAAATCGATACAAACCATATTTTTGTCGTTCAGAAAGTCGCTTTGGACATTCCAATAAGGAATCGCCTAAACTTTACCATGTCTGCATTATTACAGAAACACTCCAGTATTTCTGCAAAGCTCATTCGTCTTTTCAGAATGACATTGAGCAACACCAACAGCACAGGTAAAATCGGAAGGATCTCACCTCTCCATTCGGTACGAAACGAAGTTTCAGATAAGGTGATTCCTTATTGTGCTGATTTGAGACTGAGTGGCACGATATTCTACAAAAATATTGTGCTCCTGGCATATGCTGATTATCGATATCGATATAATCATTGGCCATAATACGAACGAAGTCAGTGCAGCATTCTTCAGATTGGCGAAAGAGTCGAGTCGTATGTGTTGTAACGAACTTTGTAGCCGGGGTTCGTACAAAAAATTTATTTCCTTAGTCTCTTTAAATTATAAATACGAGGGTTAATTTAAACTCACTACTTAAGTCTTTATTAAAAAAAATATTTGTTTTCACAAAAGAAAAAAAATCATTTCACATATTTTCTTTATTCATATGTTAAATAATGGCCGTTGCTCCTGATTTCCCTCGAAGTCCTTTGAAGTGGGATCCGTGGATTCTGTTCGTTTGTCTGTCCTCTGGGTACTTGCGATGGGCCGTCCGGTATAGAACCACTCGGCAGGATGTATGCTTGGTCGTTGTCCTTGTACAAGATATGGTCTGAACCTAGTGGCGATCGACTTGGATGCTTTTAGAGCAGACCGTCCGGTATGAAACCACTCGGGTCGACAGAAAAAACAATTTTCGTGATGCCACTGGTATGTTTTATGACCGGCCGTCCGATATGAAACCACTCGGGCCGACAAGAAATACTGTTCACCAGGATGAGCCGTCCGGTATGAAACCACTCGGGCCGGATGTAACAGTCGGTCGTTGGTGTTGTCGCAGTGTGCTGAACTGTATTAGCGCGACCACTTGGATGCTTTTAGAGCAGACCGTCCGGTATGAAACCACTCGGGTCGACAGAAAAAGGACACCGTTCGTGACGTCACTAGTGTGTTTATCGCCGGCCGTCCGGTATAAAACCACTCGGGTCGACAAGAAACACTGTTTTACGACTGCCTTTAGTCACTCGTGCGTAGTCACTTGTACCCTTGTACACTTGTTCACTTGTCACTTGTTCACTTTGTCACTTGTTCACTCTGTCACTTGTTCTCTCGGTCACTTGTTCACTATGTCACTTGACTCACCGATGTGCGTTGTTCGCGTGTTGACTACAAAAAGAGACCCACTGTTGGTTCGCAGACTCCTTTTATCCCCAAAAAGGGTAACGGGACCTTGTTTGTGTCGACAATTTCCATCTGATGTCGACCTTGAATTTTTCTCGCCTAGAGATAGCGGCAACCTTTTGCCTTGCATGTTATTGTTGTCATAGTCGCTGTTTAATGACCCCTATGTGTTTTGTTATTGCCACGTGTGGGTGCATAAAATGCATGTTGTTTGTGTGTTTTTGCTTGTGACTTCGTTATATTGTTTTGTTGTTGTGCCAGTTGATCAGGCCACTGGCTTGCTGTATGTGTTGTTATTGTTTGTTTGCGGGTCGCCCAGCTGCGTGTTTTATGGACAGGGGCGGTTCGCGGGTTCTTGTCCAGGTGCGGTTTAGGGTTGCAGGGCGGGTTCATGTTTTTCGGGCCCTTTGTGCAGCGGTGTATTATAGGGAACTGTAAGGCATAAATTCAGCGAATTTATGTTTCCTTACAGTGTCTTGCAGTGAATGCAGATAAGACCTAGAGTCAACAAATAAACACTCCCATCGTCTTGGAAACCACGTCACTATTGACAACATTTCTTTAGACGTCGTTAAGGACGTCATCTACCTGGGATCCAGCGTAAACTTCAACGATATCATTATTGAGTTAGAACGAAAGATAATTCTTGCCAACAGGTGCTACTTTGGGCTGAGCAGGCAATTTAGAAGCATAGTCTTCTCTCGACGAATAAAAGTCTCGCTCTATAAGCCACAAGTCATGCCCGTTATATTATATTATAAACAGCACAAACTTGAAAGTTGAGCAGTTCTATCTGATTAAAAGGCTTTGGGAGCCTTCGACAAAAGGATACTTCGTAAAATCTTCTGTCCAATCTGAGTCAATAGTGTGTACCGTATTCGATGGAACCACGAGCTGAATGAGCTGTACGCCGACATCGATATAGTTTAACGCATCAAAATCGAGCGGCAGTGCTGCCTAGGTTATGTTGAGTGAATTTTTATCGATAAGGTACCCGGTGATGGTCAACGCAGAAGAGGACCATCTTAATTTTCTTCATATCTTCGTTGGAAGGATCAATTGTTGCGCCATCAAGTGCAAAGCAGAAATGGCTGTCGCAAATTCTTAAACGAGGCCAACATCGACCAACGGTTGTAAGCGTCAGATTAGTTAGTAACTGAGTAAGATGAAAGAATTTTAATAGCCTGGGAAAGATTAATAGTCAAGTACTTCCGACTTGAAATACCCTTCTCCAAACTATACGGACTACAGTGCAAGTATGTGTTACTATATGTCACACCCATTTTTGACTCAGAAGTGTTTATTTACATATATCTTATACTCACACTCCAGATTGTATCTTTCTAACTTTAACTTTAAGAAGTGCTTATATTCTTAATTTTTGTCCAATTCTATTTAGTCACAATAACACTTTGTCTATATTTTTAGTTATAAAAAATATTTAAACAGGAAACAAAAAGCACTTCTATACAAATTCATATCGAAAATATAAAACTTCTAGCGGAAAAAACAAAAAGTCTCGAAAGTTATTTAAAATATATTTTCAGTGCTCTCCCTTGACTGAAATTGTTGTAAAATGCTACCTCCACAACACCAACAAGTTTTAAGTCAGCACGTTTTTCAAATAAAAGAACTTAACTACATTTGCTGCATGCCAAAATTCCAAGATACTTCATTTACAAAAAAAGTTGAATTCACATAAAGTAGAAATTGAAAATATATGAAGACAAAATATTTCAACATCCCACAATCTGATCGTTTAAAAACAACTACTTTTGTCTTAGCGCACCGGGGTTTATTCCGTGTAAATGAGAACTAATTTAAACTTTGTTAACATCGACTATATTTATCGAAAAATTTCGTTAATTTATGGCCATTGTTGTTTACGAGAGATTCTTCATCAAAATATTCAACTAAATAGAAAAGGAAATAGAGGCTGCAAAAAATGATAACAACAATGAATTCAGTATTGCTTTCATTTACGGTGGGACACTCAAGTCAAATGATTTATGTAAATTTTTTATAGGCATGAAGATAACAACTCAAGTTTTTATTACGTGCTCGTAGACTTTTTCATCCATGATGTGATAGCCAATTCCTTTTGTATTTTTTTTTAGTTCTGATGAGGATATCTTTTAGGTAATTTACACAGTGATGGTTTTTTTATAAGATGAATCGTCGCATAAGTGTCACGGCGGTTTTCCTGTAAGTATGCAAGTTTCATGCCACGATATCCATCACCAAGTCACGTCCATTTGCCTCTTGCTGGGCAGTCAAGCTACAGATTTTAAAAGACATAAAATATGTAAAGAATAATTCTACAAAAAAAAAAAAAAAAAAAAAAACAATGCTAAGAAATTCCACTTAGTTATGTTGACAAACTTTTTTATTTTTATTAACTATCTTAATGTTAGGTATTGAAGTTCTTATGAACGAAATTTTTTAGAGAAAATTAGTTTTTTTTACGATCTTTGTTGAATCAACCATTAATGTTAATATACCTACGAGTACATTGTCAGGGGTCAATTAACTTTGTCAATCTATTTGTAACGCCCTAAGAAGGCGTGGCAGGTATATAAAAATATAAATATCATATTCTTGATCAGCATTGCCACCTCAGTCGATTTGGCCATTTTTTTTTTTTACATGCAATAACAATCGAGTTTAGCTACTACAGCTTTTTCGCACATTCTCATCATTAACACACTTAAAGTCACAATCCAAATATCTTTGAAATTTTCAACGATATTAATACAAGTGGCTCAAAATAAGCTTATGTGAGAAAAATTTACCTACCAAAATATGGTTGGGCTCAAGGACAACACAAGACATCACGACTAACCATGCAAAAACATAACCATGCAATTACACAATAGTTTTCAATCTACTCTTGAGTTGACCTTTAGACAAGTTAACATCAAAAAAGCTACAATTGTTAACTTATTTACTCATACGGTTTAAAGGAGCAGTTAACATATAATTTGTTCTACTAAATGGTAAGTAAATTAAATTGTTAGCATTTCTACTGCTTCTACGATTAGAGTTAAAATTTATAAGAGAAAGAAGTTCTGGAGAATCGAATACACCGGTGATGAGTTGGTGCAAATAGACGATATCTGCAGACTTCCTTCGCTCACTCAATGATTGCATTTTTAAAAGTTTCAAGCGATCCTCATAAGGATTAAGGTTTAAAATGTCAAATCCACTTAAGCCTCTTAGGAAAAACCGAACAAAGCATTTTTGGATTCTCTCTATTCGATCAACATGCACATTGTTACTTGGAGACCAAACTTGACTTGCGTACTCCAAGTGAGGACGCACTATTGCATAATACAGCGTTGTAGTCGTAATCATGCTATTGAATTCTTTGGCCCAGCGTTTAATAAATCCAAGCATAGAAGATGCTTTTTTACAAATGTTATCAATATGAATGTTAAAGGAAAGCTTAGAATCCATACATATTCCCAGATCTTTAACGACATCCACACGACATAAAGCAGTATCTTTTATCTTATAATCAAAAACTTAATTATTCCTTTTTCGCGAAAAGGTCATAGTTTGGCATTTATCTGGATTAAGAAACATATTATTTTTAGAACACCAAACTTCAAAAGATTTCAGATCGGCTGAATTATCAGTAGGGCTGAATTATCTTAAGAATTTATTTTTCTGTATATTTTCATATCATCCGCATAAATAAGCAGATGAGAGTTTTTAATGATATGGGTCACATCATTAATCGCTAAAATAAACAGAAGTGGACCTAGGTGACTTCCTTGAGGAACACCAGATAACGCAATAAACTCCGCAGACAAAACCCCTCGGAATCGTATTTGATAAGATCGGTCTGACAAATACGATTTAATCCAGTTTACAAAATATTGTGGAAATCCAATGGACTTAAGTTTAAATAGAATTAAATTGTGTGGTAACTTATCAAATGCCTTGCTAAAATCAGTGTAGATGCAGTCGACCTGGCAACCAGATTCAATGGTGTTTAAGCAAAACGTTGTAAAATCGAGCAGATTAGATACCGTAGATCTGCCACTAACAAAACCATGCCGACGAGTTGTTATGACTTCACGACAGTGAATTTTTACCCGATCATACACGATTCGCTCAAAAAGTTTTGGAATCGATGACAGTTTAGCAATGGGCCTGTAGTTAATGACATCATTCCTGCAACCTTTTTTATAAATAGGACTAATAAATGATTTTTTCCAAAACAGTGGAAAATAACTTTCGTTTATAGATTTATTAAATAACAAAGAAAGTGGTTGACACAAAATTGAACCGCATTGAGTTAACACTGCGGCAGGAATTCCATCAGGTCCAGTGCTAAAATCTTCATCGATCGAACTAATATATTTTAAAATATCCTCTGAGGTAAAGGATAAAGAGTCCAAAGAAACTCTGGGTGTAGAATTCATATATTCAAAATACCCCTCATCAGGATCAAAAGAATCCGAACAAAATGAATCTTTAAAAAGATTTGCAAACAAACCACAAATAATGACGGGATCATCAGTAATTCGATCCACAGTTTTGAATGATGAAGGGAATCCATCGGATTTCTTCTTTGTATTTATGAATCCCCAAAACTTCTTTGGATCAGACAGTATTCTCAGCTTTATATTGTCTAAATATTCATTATATAATGCAGCTGAGCTATTTTCAAATTCCAGAAACAAACGTTTGTAGGTTTCCAGGTCATTTGAGTCTAAACTACAGACATATTTCTTCCATGCCCTATTTCTGTTGTTGCGAAGAGTTTTTAAAACCTTAGTGTACCAAGGGTACGCACAGTTTTTCGCAAATTTGAGGCTATATGGTACGGACTGAGAGAACACAGTAAAGAGCTCCATATAAAAAAAATTTATGGAATTATTAAGGTTATTTCCATTTAAGTACTCTAAAATAACATTAAGTTTGTTATGAAGTAAATGATTCATCTTCAAAAAGTCAGCTTTTTTAAAATTGAATTCATAAACCTTATCGATTGAACTCGAATTTACTATGCTCTCCCTGTCCGATTTATACCAAATGCTCAATGGTGGATGGTATTCATCAACATTAGTCAGAGCATGAAAGGCCCTTTTAACAATTACATTGTTGCTGTCTGTAGTTAAGACCAGGTCAAGAAGTCTTTCAAGACTATTATAAATACAACTTACTTGTTGTAAGTCAGAACATATATTGTCAACAAATATATGTTCTTGGCGAGTCTTCGAATTTGATGCACAAAAATATGTATCATTGTCGGAAGAATGCCATTTTAAGTCAGGCAGATTGAAATCGCCCAACAGTAAAATGTCGTCAGTAACGTCAAGTAGACTTATTATATATTCTATGCAATCCGCAAGGCTTGCATAGACTTCTGCACTGCTCTTTGGGGGAACATACGCATTAATAACATATACATTGGAATTACCATGTATAACCTTAACGCATATAAGTTCGATATTAGAAGAGCAGGGAATATCAATTAAGGAACTGACAAAGGAATTCCTTACAGCTAAAAGGACACCACCACCAACAGCAGAAATATTGTTAGTGTGTCTGTCTCTTCTAAAAACTTGAAATCTATTGTCAAACAATTCCAAGTCAGTAATGCTTCCGTTCAGCCATGTTTCTGTTAACGCGATAATATCCTCAGAGAAATTCTGAGACGCCAAAAATAAGTCGCGCGTTTTAGAACGTAATCCCCTTACATTTTGATAGTAAAGGGAAAATCTTTTTTGAATTTCGAATGTCTGTCCGACAGTTATCACGATAACTGATGTTATTTTGGAACTTTTGTTAAGAAATTTGTTATTTAAACTCCTTGTCAAAATAAAAAGATCTAGTTCGAAAATAAGCCACATTAGATGAAAACCCCGAAAACCTCCCATACAAAGTGACTTTATTAAAACGGTAAAATCTCTTAGAATTCCATAAAAATTAATATATGGACTTGAAATTTTGCATATAGCTTTGCTATTTAATATACACTCTAGAGCAGCAATTGCCATCGCCTAACTCTTTCCACTCTTTCCACTCTATTACAACAACTTCAATATTTCTATGATTGTTGTAATTCGCCGAATCGTTCACAAGCGCAGCTGCACCGCAACCATACAGCGTGTATTTGTTGTTGTTTTTTCTTGTCGTTGTTGGTATATATAGCGCATGCGATCGCGTACAACTCTTGCTACGCTGAAGGTTTCTTGTTGGTAATTTTGCGTATGGTTTTGTCACCTACTGCTTTTGTTTGTGTTTTTTTTTGTTACTAATTCCTTATTTTACTATGCATCTAACGCAGAGTTGCCATTAAAAAAAAAAATAAAAACGTCATTTGACGAAGTAAAAAACGTCAAAAACGTCATTTCATATATTTCAAAACGTCAAAAAATCGTCATTCTCTTCAAATCAATACTAGAATAATTATTATTTTTTTATAATCGTTTTTATTTATGTTCGATACATACGGGTTTAAATAAAAATTGAATAACATTTTTAAGAATTCATTTATGTTAGCAGAAATCGTTTTTTTATATTTATTTAATATAATATAAATAAAATGAAATATAAAGTTAAAAAATGATTACATTCGATTTGAGCTTGAAATTTCTAAAAATTTGACTAACATTTTATTTTAAGGCCAATTTGCACGTTTGACAAAAAAGACTACAGTTTCATTTCTTTTATTTTATTAATTTATTTTTTCAACGCAAATAATAAGAGAAAAAAGAATTCCTTTAATTTGTTCTTATGTATCTCTTGTATTTATCTTTTAAAGCCTTTTTGGAAAAATAATATTTATAATTAAGTCCTTTTTGTCTAACGAGAAATTTAACCTTATATTGTACACAGTATAGTAATATATGTAGAAATTTTTTATTTGTATAAGTCTTTATAAGTGTATTTTTGTATAACTTTTCTTTATTTAAATGTTACCTTTGGCGGCGGTTGATCTCCATCTCCTGTGCTCGGTGTGCTTGTTTCCGCATTTGACCTTTTTTCAGCTAAAATTAATTCGTATTTTAGTGTTATATTTATATATTTGTGAATAGAAACTTACCTGGTTTAAAATAACGCTTCATTTTTTCAAATTATTTTAGTGACCTGCACCTTGCGGCAAACAGCAAGAAAAGAATAAGTTAACAAAGCAAACAAAGCTAGAAAATGAAACACGCACAGTTTTTCAATAACTTAACAGTTTGAAAGCAAGCGCAACAACACAGTATGCTCACGCGACCCAGTAAACCAAAACTTATGCACAACCCAGCAAACATTAATCAAAGAGTGCTAACTTAAATTTTTAACAGTAAAATATAAATCGAGTCAATTAAAAAACGTCATTTTTGGCATTAAAATTAATGAAAAACGTCAAGTCATAATTGAAGCCAAAAAACGTCAAAATGACGATAAATCGTCAATAATCACAACTCTGATCTAACGATTTGTTAATGTTGTTAGTTTTTTGTTATAATTGTTGTTGCACTCTTCAAAAATCACTCTTTGGCAATCCCCGCTCTAGAGCAGGCCTAATCAGCGAAATGAATAAAAGGGCCAAAGCCTAATTAAGAAAGATAATCGCTTGATTAAAATAAACAACAAAATACATTAACAACAACAAAAACGAACAAGTTAGTGTCACCACCATCGACGACAACCTAATTTGTTGCTTTTTTGCGAGTGTAAAGAATGTATTGATCAAAAAATCCCAAAAACAAAATACATACGCGACAAGCATGCGTAGCAGAAGAACACGAGATCGTCTGAATTTCTATTCCACTAACAAAACACACGCACAACAACAATGCTGTATATTTGGTGGTCGCGCCGCACGCTTGTGCGTTTCGATGTGTATGTTGTTGTTGTTTGTTATAGTTAATTTCCGCAAGTGCATTTCGTCGTAAATTTGGCTCAAGCAAAATGTGAGTTTTATTTAAATTTAATAAATGGAAATGTTTTTTTATGCGTTTTTGTATTCTAAGAACGAAACTAAAAAAAATGTTTTTTACGACAACGTTTACCCGTGCTAATCGGGCCCGAAAGTTTCGAAAAAATGTCCATATTAGACCATATTTGCACATATTAAAAAAAATCTTTTCTCTGCTTTTTATAAATGTTCTGCATTTTTTGGAACACATACATAAGAAAT
Source organism: Pherbina coryleti (assembly GCA_943735915.1). NCBI lineage: Eukaryota > Metazoa > Arthropoda > Insecta > Diptera > Sciomyzidae > Pherbina > Pherbina coryleti. The sequence goes on from OX030951.1 coordinate 109,906,434, forward strand.
ATGATATCTACAAAGTTTTTTTTATGATGGGCGTGGTTAGCGCCCCTGCTGCGTCGAAATTTCTCCCTCAGCCTTTTCCCACTTTTTCATGAAATTAGTGCAATTTAGGTATTAAAATCAACAATAAATAAATACATTTTTATTATGCTAAAAGTATTATTTCATTTCAATAAATTCACATTATGTATTTACAAAAATTAACAATAAATTAAAAAACTAGTATTACCCTGCGGCGGGCGCGCAACAAGCTAATACCTAGTTTTTTTTTATAAATAAAAAATATCAAAAACCAAAAATGTATGCCCCCTCTGGAGGGTTAAATTATAATAAGAAATACAAATTCATTTTAAGTATTTTTAAGAGTACAGTAGACTCTCACAAATTATAACCACTTTGTTCCACGCGTGGTTCTAATTTCTGAAATGTTCTAATTTCTGGACTTTTTTTTCACAGAAATGTAAAAGAAAATAATGAAACTGATTAAAAAAATTTATGTTAACACAAAAGAATTTTTATTTATTAATATTTAACGTTTTTTTAACATAAATTTCATATAATTCTCTTATTTATATTTATATCAATGAGCAAAGATCACTTTTGAATTTAATAAATAAAGAAACGTCCAGAAATTAGAACCAGGTTCTGATTTCAAGTCGTTCAATATTGAAACGGCATGTTCTAATTTCTGGAAAGTTCGAATTTGTGAGAGTGTTCTATATTTTTTTTGACAGTTCGAGAATATTTTTCGAGTATTTTGGGCCACAATAAGTAGGTTTTGTTGCTGCGCTTCCGATTTTGTAAGCTCGAGAAATTCTTGAGCAAGTTGTACCCCACGCTCCGCAACATCATTTACAACACAAAGATCTTTAAAATAATTTTTTTCTCTTTGGTATTCTTCATCTTTTTCCCATTCGTCAGGATCATATTTTAAAAAACTGCATGTCATAATAAACCTACCAAATAGATTTGTTGTTCGACAAGATGCAAAACAATCTGAATCTTTTTTTGTCCATTCATTTAAAGAATTTGGGTTTGCGATTGGATGATTACATGGAAACTTCTGAGCTTGCAATGCTGTCACCATACTGCGTTTAGCTCAATAGAAACCGCATCATCGAAAAAAGCGAGTCCTACAAGTTCTTCGCCAAGGTACCAAAGATACCGATCAAAATTTTTGACTAGCAGCAATGGATATTTTTTTTGTTAATTGTCTTGTATGCGACCAAATCTTTTAAAAAAGACAGATCCTGATTTGGAGCTTTTATGCTATTAGTAGCTTCAAACCAGACTTTGATGATAGTAGAACTACAAAAATACAGACTTGACGGATTCCGATAATAATGAATAGCATAGAAGCTCCAAATTTTAATTAATTTGCATTTCTTATTATAATTTAACCCTCCAGGGGGCATACATTTTTGGTTATTGATATTTTTTTATTTATAAAAAAACGCTTGTTGCGCGCCCGCCGCAGGGTAAAATACTAGTTTTTTAATTTATTGTTAATTCTTGTAAGTACATAATGTGAATTTAATGAAATATAATAATACTTTTAGCATAATAACAATGTATTTATTTATTGTTGATTTTAATACCTAAATTGCACTAATTTCATGAAAAAGTGGGAAAAGGCTGAGGGAGAAATTTCGACGCAACAGGGGCGGTAACAACGCCCACCATAAAAAACTTTGAAGATATCATATTTCTTATGTATATGTTCCAAAAAATGCAAAACATTTATAAAAAGCAGAGAAAGGATTTTTTTTTAATTTGTGCAAATATGGTCTAATATGGACATTTTTTCGAAACTTTCGGGCCCGATTCGGGTAAACGTTGTCGTAAAAAAATTTTTTTTAGTTTCGTTCTTAGAATATAAAAACGCATAAAAAACCTTTCAGCCCCTTGACATTTCCAAAAATCGCAAAATAAGGGACACTCTACGGTGCAGTGCAAGGAAACTCTAACCGCCGATTTCTTCACCGAGTATCAAAACGAGTTAGTCCGAGATCTTATTGGGACTAGGTTTCAAATTAATTTTCAGTTTTAAAAAAACATAGTACTCGGTAATTTCTTCACATATTTGATACTCAGATCGTTTTGTGAAGAGAGTATTAGGCAATGATACTTGGATTCACTTTATGCCAGTTTTATACCAAAAACTTGGACGCTTATTTGTCAAGTTTACTTAAATTCAAATAAATTTAAATTTTTAAAATTGTCAAAATTTTTAATATAATAAAAAAATTTTAATTATTCAATAACATTCAAAAGAAAATAAAAAAAAGTTATTCAAGAAGTTCCCGCAAAAAGTGCAGATCCACCAACTGATTTCAGTCGGACACTGAGCTACCAACGCAACCTACAAAAATTTGAAAGTCGGAATCGAGTGAAGGAATCTACGTCGCCTCATGAATTAATTGAGGCGCGTACAGGCATGCGATAAAATCTACGTTCACGAAATGGTACATCTTCGTTAACTTCGAGCTCACGTAAATCGCCACCAAATTGCATCACCATACATGTCCGGGAATAAAATGCGTCGGACGGACATTTTTATATGCAACACTTTATGACAATTTACAAATTTGCACTTAAAAACTGGACAATTATCAATCAAAATCAAATTTATTTTTTTAAGTGAAGAAATCAAAGAGCGCAAGTCCGAGTATTAAGCTTGCTAGACTTCCGAATTCCAGAGACCAACTAATACTCAGTATCAGATAGAACCGAGCTTCAAATCAAAGTATTTACGCCTTAGTTCTCCGTGAAGAAATGACTTATTACTCGATAGAGTACTAAGAAGAGGTTTAATACTCGGACTGGCACTAACACTCTGTGAAAAAATGGGCCGTAAGAGTTGAAGAGTTCAAAACAAAAATTTATTAATGAAATAACTGAATTGATCAGGAAACGTGAATGAATCCACAAACTTTCTCTTTTCGTTCAGTGAATTGAATTCAAGTTGTTCTAGAAAATATCTATTACTACATTTATAGAAAAAAATATGTTGTGAAAAATTTAATATACTTTGAAATTCACACGCACAGAAATTTTCCGTTTACCGAAACTGAAAAATTCGCCAACTACACTTCGTTTGTGGATTGTGTTTGCAACAAACGAATATTCAGTTGTCAACTAAAAAATATATCTTATATATTGTGACCGCATATATAATACTAGTAAACCCGTATGGCGTTAAAACGCCAAAATGAGAAAAAAGTGGTATAATTTTTTAACATATTTCTTTGTAATCTACCATTTGATGTTGCGAAACTTTTACTGTTGGGTAGGATGAGCTGCATACTATTTTCTTTATTAAAAATTTTCACCGTGTGCTATTATTAGTCGTGTGCGATTTCTGGGGCTTGCAACTTTTCTCAAAGACTTTCTTAGGCTTTTATTAATAGTAATAAAAAATGGAAAAAAAAAATGTTTCCGATGGGCTGAGCTTATTTTTGGTATAAGAATTCGCTGACCAATGCTTGCACCGGTTAGTAAAATGCATTCGACAGTATTATTGTAAGAATTAAAAATCTGCATTCAGGTTCTATTGATAAGTCCTTTCACTGTATTAATATTCATCGTTAGCATAACAATTGCATCTGTTTTGAGCGTTAAGTGGTGTCACGAAAGACCACTTACCTTCTTTAGTGCTATTAAGGAGCTCCGTTGGGAAGTTTATTTGTGCGGCACTTCATAAGAAACGGTTGTGAAAATGCTTTAATACAAAACTTCTAGATAAGATAATAAATAGCTAGTTCAATTACTAACAAATTTATTTTGAAACCATACTCCGTCGGTGCAAGAATAAAGTTTTCTTGAATGGTATCACTGTTTATGTCGTTTTGTAGATCATCATTAATTAAATCAATCCATAATCTGTGATCTAAAAGGAGTTGTCCGGTACTACCTCTACGTAGTGTGTCACGGCCATTTTGTCGCAAATAACTTGAAAATTCCTTTTCGCCTTTGTCTAATTGCATGTTTTTTCAAGCTTCATTGTTTTTACGTAAGATCACAACTGGAACTGTTTCTTAAAAAACACCAGAAAATACAACAACTTTTCAAAAACCAGTTTACGAATGTCTGGTTATATCGCAAAACCCAAGATAAATTACTGTCAGTGCTACTGCAGGAATCATACTTGCTTCATTAATAATGATAAGATGGGCATAATCAAAGTAGGTTCCGTGCTCAAAATTGGGCTTTAGGCGTTAAGCCGATACAGATGTATCTTAAGAAGAGGTCTAGGAAGTTTGAATTGTCTGTGCAAGGTACGTCCTCATTCAACGAAGTTAGCGGCGATGCCAGTAAAGGCTACTGGAATAGCGATTTTGCACGAACTTGCTCTTTTGCGGCTGGTACATAAATATAACGTGGCGTCCGTGGCGTAGTTGGTTAAAGTGTGTGGCCGCTATTCAACGAACTTTGGAAACCCAGGTTCGAATCCCAGCAGCGACAGAAAATTATTTGAATTAAAATAATTTTTCTGTACGGCCGCCACCTCTCTGCAGACAATGGCAAACCTCAGAGAGTAATCAAATTGCCATGTAAAGCTTCTTGAGAACGAGAACATTCCGTTCATCGCCGTTCGGAGTCGGCGTTAAGCATGTACGTCCGGTTCTCGGTCAATTGTGTACAAACTTAATAACACGCACCACACAATTGATCATAAGAAGCTAGGTCAAAGTCCTTTCAAGGGCTAAAATGGCCAGTTATTTATTTTTTTTTTTTTACATAAATATAACATTTATTTGAATGTTTTTCGCTTTGCTCAATTGCTTTAATTATACAAAAGAATGATTTTGAAAAATTTCAGAAAAAAAATATCACATACTTTTAGGCATCCCATAGAAAACTTACCCCATCATTCACTATCACGAAACGAGGCACGAACGACAAAAAAGAAACGACCAGCAATACTTTCTTGCATTAAAAAATCTATTGCTTATCGTGTCTTGCCTCTCGTTGGTGTGCTTTTTCGTGGTACAGAATGAAGGGATTACTTTCTTTGCAGAAGAATGTTTTGCTTTTTTTGTTTAAATACACAATACTTTAGAAAAAGTGAGACCCTATTGCACATTTGCATACCAAGACCTTTCTGTTGATACCTTATTTATGAAAATTGCATTTACGGTATAGATTTGATGGTCATCACAAAAAAAGCGCTTGCGTAATAACAATATAGATGACCGCAAGCTATTTCGGTGATTATTATTTATTATATTAATTATCTTTTATCAATTGTTGCATATCAAAAATCATTCGTGTTTATGACAAACGAAATTTATTTCCTGCAACCATATATGTAATACTTCTATATTGACAGCAATAAACATTTTCAATGAATTTCAACTACGAAACCAAAGAGAGACAGCCTACATGAGATTATGTTGTTTGTATTAGTATATTTGAATAAATGAAAACTACTACTTACAAGAAAACATCAAATCGTCACAGAGGCGGTTGATATGAAAAACGTGTGTCCCAATCATTAAATAAAACAAATCACATTTGTTCTACATAAATCACAAGTACGCACCATTATAAAACAATTATAACAAAAACTGAAATATGATTAAATTTAAACAAGAAAAATTGAGGCAAGCAAAATTTTAACCATAAAAATTCGAACAAAAATTTTAAATTAAATATTTGACAATGGAAACACCGCTCCTGAGTTTTTTATTTTCAAATTTAATTTCAGGTACATTCGTTTATATATTTTCTCGCTCATATCACAATATATCTGTGCTCTAATGTTGGCGAATGTACCTTGAGTGTACTGCCAACAGGCGCGGATCCAGGGGGGTCTTGGGGGTTCAAACCCCCCCCGAAATTCTAAAAGAACCTGTATTTAAATGTGATGTACTGATGTTTATTATGTGGGCTAAGAGTACCAAAAAGAAAAAAAATTGTTTTTTTATAATTTACTTTAAATATTCACACCCGAATGCTGTAAACGTTTGTAGCTGTTTCTACACGTATTGCTAAAATACTGAATTCTGTTCCAGTTTTTGTTTGTTTTTGCGATATTGCGCCTGTAGCTGTAAACAGTCACACATACAATCTTAACCTGAAATCACAAAAACACCGCATTTTTTGGATAAAATATATCCAAACACCGCACAGTCTTAATTTAAAAACCCACAGTTTCGATAGTATCGGAAGTGTAGACTTAAAATTCCTTTTTATACAGAAATGGAGAAAAATTCCGGTTTTTGTAGTTTGACGTAAAATTCCTTTTTATACAGTAATGGAGAAAAATTCCGGTTTTTGTAGTTTTTATTTATTTTGATGTTGGTTTTATGTTGGCCTTTAATATTTGTATTCGAGTCAAATAAACAGAGAAATAACTTTTATTGACGTGACGAAGTTACGTTATACTGCTCTAGTTTCCAAAAAAGTTGAAAAATGAATTATTTAAAAATTCATCTGCGTTTCATTGAATTGTTACTCGCTGGGTATAAGAGCTATGATTAAAAAAATAGTATGACCGTAAAGGTTAATTCTTTGGCTATATTAAAAAAACAAAAAAAAATTTAATACGGCATAGGGACGTAGTGGGAGCTGCGTAAGCAACGCAACTGAAAATTTGTTACATGGAATTATTACTCGCTGAGTATTAGCGCTAGGATTAAAAATACGATACGCCAATAAAGGCCTACTGGAAGCCCTCACAACAAAATTAGACAAAAAATTTCTGACATCATGGGGACGCTGAGAGAGCCGCTCAAAGACCAATAACGCATCATTCATGCAGCGGCGTTGCATTGAATTTTTACTCAATGAGTATATAGCCTACGATAAAAAATTAAAAAGGAAAATAAAGTTTTTATACATGGCTTTACGACAAAAATAAAAAAAAAATTCCGGCGTCGTCAGGTCGTGAATATAGCAGCTTATGTAACAGAAATGTAATATCGTTGCATGGAATTATTACTCACTCAGCAGGAGTGCTTCAGTAAATTTTGTTTTACGACAGCAGGGATGTGTTATTACGGTTCACAACTAAATTACAAAAAAAATTTTGTTGTCATGATTTCAGGGATGCAATCACATAATGCAGTAAAAATGCTACAGCCATGAAAAAACGTTGCATGGATTTTTAACTCTGTACCTACTGGTGCAACGGTAAATTTTAAGGAACGAAAACAAAGGTGAGGTCTTCGGACATATGACAAAAATATAAAAAAATTTGACGGCGTGTCAAAAACCCCCAGGGAACCGCCTAATGTGACGCATATGCATCACTTTTGCTGGATTAATTGAAATTAGAGCACACCCAATGGGGAAGCAAAAAAAAAAGCTAAACGAAAAGCACCAACTCCAAATCCAACAACAACTCCAACACCAATACCAACACCAACACCAACACCAACACCAACACCAACACCAACACCAACACCAACACCAACACCAACACCAACACCAACACCAACACCAACACCAACACCAACACCAACACCAACACTAACACCAACACCAACACCAACACCAACACCAACACCAACACCAAAACCAACACCAAAACCAACACCTACACCAACACCAACACCAACACCAACACCAAACCAACACCAAACCAACACCAACACCAACACCAACACCAAACCAACACCAACACCAACACCAGCATCAACACCAACACCAACACCAACACCAACACCAACACCAACACCAACACCGACACCGACACCAACACCAACACCAACACCAACACCAACACCAACACCAACACCAACACCAACACCAATACCAACACCAACATCAACATCAACATTACCATTAACATCAACATCAATATCAACATCAACATCAACATCAACATCAACATCAACATCAACATCAACATCAACATCAACATCAACATCAACATTAACAACAACAGCAAGAAACTTCGTCACGTCAAAACCTACGGGTGTGTCCACGGCACAGCCAACTCTTTTTATTATAATTATCTTCACCCCAGCGTCAGCTTGTGGTATTTAACACAAAAAAATAATCCTGAGCACCACACAATCATATGGAGTGAATATGGAGTGAATATGGAGTGAAATGTGGATGGCTATTTTTTTCGTAGCAAAGTTTTTTCCAATAAGTGGAATAATTTTTTCACATATTGCAGCAAAACACAAATTATAACCTTCTTTTGAAAAACCAGAGGCTCGAAATAGATTTTAGACTAACGGTTTCTTCCCACGCCTACGATTTTTTGAAAAAAAATTATCCCGCTCTAATGTATATAAAGGGTGGTTAAATTTTAAGGGCCGATGTTGAATATAAACCACACCTAAATGTCAACTTTTTTTCTGCATTTCATTTGACATTTCTGAATTTAAGACTATTTCAATTTGAAATGTTAAAGTTATTCAGGCTTATTATGAAAATGAGCTTTCAAATCAAAATGCATATCGAGCACTTCGTGATTTTTTCGGTCAATTTAATCGTCCAAATGTGCGTACAATCGGAAAAATTGTGCAAAAATTTGAACAAACCAGGTCTGTAGGAGATGTGAAAACACCAGTGCATGCTCGTACTGCAGAAAATATTGCTGCTGTTCGCGATAGTGTGGCTGAAGAGCCGTCCACCTCAACTCGTCGTCGTGCCCAACAATTGCACCTCTCACGCTCGTCGTTGATGAACATTATGCATAAAGACTTGCATTTACACGGTCAGAATGGTGGCAAGAAATGGCAACAGTGGATGATCAATTTTCGAAGAAAATCATCTTCAGTGATGAGGCACATTTTCACCTCAGTGGATTCGTCAATAAGCAGAATTACCGCATTTGGGCGAATGATAATCCAAGTGTGATTGTCGAAAAACCAATACACCCACAAAGAGTGACTGTTTGGTGCGGTTTATGGGCTGGCGGCATCATCGGGCCGTATTTTTTTCCAAAATGAGGCTGGTCAGGCAGTTACTGAGAATGGTGTTCGGTAGCGTGAGATGATAACGAACTTTTTATGGCCCGAATTGGAAGATATGGATGTGGACGATATGTGGTTTCAACAGAACGGTGCCACTTGCCACACAGCTAACGAAACAATGACTCTTTTGCGCGACAAATTCAATGGCCGTGTTATCTCACGTGGTGGCGATGTCATTTGGCCACCAATCATGTGATTTGACACCGTTGGACTTCTTTCTTTGGGGTTATTTGAAAGAAAAGGTGTACGTCGATAAGCCAGCAACAATTCAAAAGCTAAAGGATGAGATAATTCGGCGGCGGGGTGCAATAAGGCCGAATTCGGCCTTATTTCCATTTGAAAAAGAAATTAAGCCAATTTGGCCTTATTTCCCTTTAAAAGAAACCACCATTAAAACGCCATCAAATAAGTTTTTTAGTTTTATTTAATGAAAAATTAAAGATATAAAGTATTGGAATAATTGTACTTTAGGGCCCATGCTCCTTTTTTCTTTTCTTTTCTAAATGTGCATTTGGAGCTCCTAATGCACATGCTGCAAAAAAAGGTCGGTCTCAAATGGTTTAGAAGATAAAAATCGTGAAAGTTTGAAAAATGTACATATTTTGGAATAATTGCACTCTAGGTACACGCTTCTTTTTTTTTTTTTTTTTGTTTTGACGTGACGAAGTTACGTTATACTGCTCTAGTTTCCAAAAAAGTTGAAAAATTAATTTTTTAAAAATTCATCTGCGTTTCATTGAATTGCTACTCGCTGGGTATAAGAGCTATGATTAAAAAAATAGTATGACCGTAAAGGTTAATTCTTTGGCTATATTAAAAAAACAAAAAAAAATTTAATACGGCATAGGGACGTAGTGGGAGCTGCGTAAGCAACGCAACTGAAAATTTGTTACATGGAATTATTACTCGCTGAGTATTAGCGCTAGGATTAAAAATATGATACGCCAATAAAGGCCTACTGGAAGCCCTCACAACAAAATTAGACAAAAAATTTCTGACATCATGGGGACGCTGAGAGAGCCGCTCAAAGATCGATAACGCAACATTCATGCAGCGGCGTTGCATCGAATTTTTACTCAATGAGTATATAACCTACGATAAAAGTTTAAAAAGGAAAATAAAGTTTTTATACATAGCTTTACGGCACAAATAAAAAAAAAAAAATCCGGCATCGTCAGGTCGTTAATATAGCAGCTTATGTAACAGAAATGTATTATCGTTGCATGGAATTATTACACACTCAGGAGGAGTGCTACAGTAAATTTTGTTTTACGACAGCAGGGATGTGTTATAACGCTTCACAACTAAATTAAAAAAATTGTTGTCATGATTTCAGGGATGCAATCACATAAAAAAAAAAATAAATAAATAACTGGCCATTTCAGCCCTTGAAAGGCCTTTGACCTAGCTTCTTATGATCAATTGTGTTGTGCGTGTTATTAAGTTTGTACACAATTGACCGAGAAAAGGACCTACAGGCTTAACGCCGACTCCGAACGGCGATGAACGGAATGTTCTTATTCTCAAGAAGCTTTACATGGCATTTTTATTACTCTCTGAGGTTTGCCATTGTCTGCAGAGAGGTGGCGGCCGTACAGAAAAATTATTTTAATTCAAATAATTTTCTGTCGCTGCTGGGGTTCGAACCTGGGTCTCCAGGTTCTTTGACATAGCGGCCACGCACTTTAACCAACTACGCCACGGACGCCACTGCAATCACATAATGCAGTAAAAATGCTACAGCCATGAAAAAACGTTGCATGGATTTTTAACTCTGTGACTACTGGTGCAACGGTAAATTTTAAGGAACGAAAACAAAGGTTAGGTCTTCGGGCATATGACAAAAATCAAAAAAAATTTGACGGCCTGTCAAAGACCTTCAGGGAACCGCCTAATGTGACGCATATGCATCACTTTTGCTGGATTAATTGAAATTAGAGCACAACCAATGGGGAAGCAAAAAAAAGCTAAACGAAAAGCACCAACTCCAAATCCAACAACAACAACAACTCCAACACCAACACCAACACCAACACCAACACCAACACCAACACCAACACCAACACCAACACCAACACCAACACCAACACCAACACCAATACCAACACCAACACCAACACCAACACCAACACCAACACCAACACCAACACCAACACCAACACCAACACCAACACCAACACCAACACCAATACCAACACCAACACCAACATCAACATCAACATCAACATCACCATCAAAATCAACATCAACATCAACATCAACATCAACATCAACATCAACATCAACATCAACACCAACATCAACATCAACATCAACATCAACATCAACATCAACATCAGCATCAACATCAACACCAACATCAACATCAACATCAACATCAACATCAACATCAACACCAACATCAACATCAACATCAACATCAACATCAACATCAACATCAACACCAACATCAACATCAACATCAACATCAACATCAACATCAACACCAACATCAACATCAACATCAACATCAACATCAACATCAACATCAACACCAACATCAACATCAACATCAACATCAACATCAACATCAACATCAACACCAACATCAACATCAACATCAACTTTAATATCAACATCAACATCATCATCAACATCAACATCAAAATCAAGATCAAGATCAACATCAACATCAACATCAACATCAACATCAACATCAACATCAACATCAACATCAACATCAACATCAACATCAACATCAACATCAACATCAACATCAACATCAACATCAACATCAACATCAACATCAACATCAACATCAACATCAACATCAACATCAACATCAACATCAACATCAACATCAACATCAACATCAACATCAACATCAACATCAACATCAACATCAACATCAACATCAACATCAACATCAACATCAACATCAACATCAACATCAACATCAACATCAACATCAACATCAACATCAACATCAACATCAACATCAACATCAACATCAACATCAACATCAACATCAACATCAACATCAACATTAACAACAACAGCAAGAAACTTCGTCACGTCAAAACCTACGGGTGTGTCCACGGCACAGCCAACTCTTTTTTTTTTATTAAATTCTCAGCAACAATTTGTAATTTAAGCTCAAAGTTTTCATGGCAAAAATTAATCAACATTCTTATGAACCATCTTTGTAGGTATCCAATACTACTGAAATTGTAATCCAGCATTCCAATTATAGATTTATGTATATTTGTAATAATATGTTAGTTATGAAATCGCGTAATGAAGAAAAAACATATGAACATAAAAACAACTTTCATAAACATAAAAAAGCCATGAATTAAGTTATCCATGGTAATCCGCATGCAGGGTGGCATCTAAGACCAAAAGGAAACATGAACATTAACGCTATAATTTCATATACTCAATAAAAGTTTCATATTTAGAAACTTGGTTGCTTTTATCGATGTTGCGTGCTTTTTTATTAATTGCTGTTTAATACAAGAAAAAAAAAAAACAAAAATTAATTGGTAAGAACTTATGAACATGAAATTAAACTTACCTACCAATATTCATCCAATTGCTTATTTATTTTAATATTTTTCATCTACGTTTACATTAATTACCAAAATTTTTAAAATAAGATACCTATTGACACACAGGGTGGGCCGTCTAGTGATTTCTTTTTAAGTCATAAGTTATTTTGACACTGACAGCTGTTTCCCGCTCGAAATCTTAACATAAAGTCTGTATAATAACTCCGCCGAAAGAAATGAATCGCTTTACGCTAGAACAACGTTGGGAAATATTGGAAACTTATTTCCAAAGTGAGTGCTGTGTAGCCCAAACAGTGAGTTATTTCATAAGAAGATGATTAGGGCGAAAAATCATCTTTTCTGACGAGGCGCATTTTCATCTCGCGCGGCTACTTTAACAAACAAAATTGCCACATCTGGGGCTCGGAAAACCCTTACATTATTGTCGAGAACCCGATGCATCCACAGAGAGTGACAGTTTGGTGCGGATTGTGGAGTGGTGGCATCATTGTACCATTTTTCTTCGAAAATGAGGCTGGGAACAACGTTTCAGTCAACGGTGTGCGTTTCAGAGCCATGTTAACCGACTTTTTTTTTAAATGAAATTGGAGACATGAATTTGGACTGCAGGATGGCGCACAGTGGGATTGCATCATACATTTCTTGGAAAAAAATAGAAGGAGTGGTCCTATGATAATGAAATGATTTTGGATGCTTGATTAGAAGCATCTAATTCAGAATATTTCCAAAAACTATCCCGATTACGCCTACCTCTCAAACAAAGTGAACTTTTTATTAATCCCAACAGGAAACAAAAAACAAGGAAAAAAGAAATTTTATAGAAAAATTACATGAAAAAAGATACATTTTATTTAACTATATAAATTAATTGATGAGCATTATCATTTCCTTATCATTCAACTAGCAAATATCATATCTTATCATTCAACATCCTTCAGTTCCAAAAGTTTTTTTTTGTGGTTGACGACGCACAGTGATGCGAAAGGGCATGCTAGACAGAAAAGAGTCGAAATCGAATTTTTACATTCTGAATATTTAAAACGGTTAAATAGTATCCATTGATCTCAGGAATAATTTTTTTATTAACCAGCGCTTTCTACAAAAAATGCAAAAATTCTTGAAAGTTGACCCAAAAGGTGATTTTTTGAAATTTTCGCTTATGAGTTTTCTAGTTATACTTAATTATTTTTTTAAAATATTTCCCAATATCCAAAAGAGTTTAAAATTGGCATACTTTATGAAAAAGATCTTTTCAAATAAAATATCTTCAATTACCTATCTTTTAAAATGTTTGCGCTATAAAACGGTATTTATCGATATACCCGGTTAAAAAATTAACATTTGGTAAAAAATTTTGAAAAATACAAAAGAAGCGCCATTTTGTATTTACAAAAATGTATTTTTTATTTAACCATTATTGTATCTACTCTAAGTTCTAAAAGTGCCAAGGTGCGCAAATGGACAGTTGCGTTGTTTTTTAACCTGTTTGATGGTCCTAAAAATGCATGTATAAACTAGGTCCTGACCGTTTTGTATGAAATGTATTGAATTTGAGGTCGACTAGATTATATGTGGTGTGTAAATATTTTCAACACATTACAAAATATTTTTAAACTAAAAAAGAAATATTGCAATATATATTAAATAAAAAAAATATTTTAGCTGAGGTTTTTTTTTTTAAAAAAACCAAAACATTGGTAAAATATTGTGTTAAATTAATAAAAAGGGCCATTTTATATATACAAAAATACATTTTTTATTTAACCATTATTATGTCTTATTTAAGCTCTAAAAGTGCCAAGGTGCGCAAATGGCCGGTTTCCCTGTTTCATAACCTGTTTGATGGTCATAAAAATGCTATTTATTTTCATTTCAAAACCAGGTTTCAACTGTTTTTTATAATTTTGATAAGCTAATAGCCCAAGCTGCTAGTGCTTTTAATATTCATTGTAAATTAAATTTATACCTAGTGCGAAATGATCTTCGACTGGGCCGAAATTAAAATAGCCCCACGACCGAACCACAGTATATTCAAAGTCACTTTGTATGGGAGGTAGGCGTGGTTTTCACCCAATTTCGTTGAATTTCATACTGAGAGTACATATTAAATATCGAAGCTCATACGAAATTTCAAGTCCATCTATTAATTTTTGTGGAATTCTAAGACAATTTACCTTTTTAATAAGCCAAAGTGGACCAAAATATTGTCCACATGCATGGCAGCTACCACGCCCACTTGTTGAATCGCACCGAAATTTTTTGTACTTTTTCGAAATTACATACACGCCATCTACGTTTAATTTTGTTACTGTAGCTTATCTGATTTCTAAGATATAGCGAAATATGTGATCAAGTTGTGTGGCAGCTGCCATGCCCACTTCTTGAATCACACCGAAATTTTTTTAGATCTTTTCAAATTATATACAAAACGTCTACGCTCAATTTTGTTATCGTAGCTAAACTCATTTCTAAGCTAAAGCAAAAAATGTGATTAAGTTGTATGGCAGCTGCCACGCCCACTTGCTCAATCGCGCTGAAATTTTTTTCACTTTTTTCAAATTACATACAAAAAATCTACGTTTGATTTTGTTTCCGTAGCTTATCTAATTTCTAAGAGATAGCGCAAATTATGTTTCAGTTGTATGGCAGCTGCCACGCCCCCTTGTCCCAAATTTCTGAAATAGGTTTTTTTGCATTTTCCTATACCTAAAACACCAAAAACTACCAAAAAAATCCACAAAATAATATTTTCCGTCTAACTTGTACCAATCGCATCACTGTGCGACGGTTACTACTTATTAACCCTAGAACTGTATCGCTATTTTTTTTACCTATTCCTGCATCGCGGGGTTAAAAAACACCCCAACTTTTAAGGGCCCGTATCTCGGACACAGTGTGACTTTGATGGTTCCATGGGGGCTCATTTTTTTCGTCTTTTGACCTAGAATTACGTGAACTAAATTGTTTGGCCAAAAGTTTGGAGGGTCCGGGAATATTGACCAAGAAGGGCAAAAAACGTGAAAAACTAGGAAAAATTTTATTTTTCGTTAAAATTACGATATCTCAGTGAGTTTTTGACTAAATCTAGTAATTCCAACGGGGTTCTAAAGGGGAGATACTATGTTTAAGGAATATTATAGTGGTTTTGGCCAATGTTCCAAAAATGCTATTTATTTTGAGAAATCAAAGTGCGCAAATTGCAAGAAATTGAAAAAACGATTTTTGCCGCACAGATCGTTACAATGAATAAGAATTTCGTTCAAGTTGGAAAAAAACATCTTTATTAGAAATTAAAAAGCACAATTATTGAGAAGAATATTACATTTGTTTATCTCTCATTCTTGCTCACCAAACTCCTGACAGATAATAGCTCTACGGTCTGGACACACGAAGGCCTGAGACTTGGAGCATTTGGCTCCATATTTTCTGTCGATGATTCGGGGACAATGAACACATCTTCCCTGTCTTCTTGTTCCACCTATGTTCCGTTGTATTGTCCCTCAAAGTTAACTTGTATCACTGAAAACTTTAATTTCGTACTGCGTCTAATCTAATGAACGAGTAAGAATTGTAATATTTTTTTTATATCTGTTTAAATACTTGTTAGCAGGTACCGTTTTTTTCAAAGAGAGTGCACATTTTCGGTTGTTGTTGGTAAGTACACTCAATTAGCATTTATTCCAAGTAGTTGTTGTTGTTATTTTTTTAACCAATATTGAGAGCAGAGCATTTTTTGTTATTAAAACAAGTGCGACTAATCAATTTAAAGGGAGCGTATATATGTAAATAGTATATGTGAAGTGGGGCCACTATACACTCATTACTTGTCCAAAAAGTTTAAACAACACGAAAATAAAAAAACTTTAAGATGACGAAAAATATACACAAACTGTATCGTGGGGTGAAAAAGCACCCCAGACGCACTTCTTATGTTCACTGCTGGAGCAAGCACGTGGTACGGATGCCGCGAGCATGTGCCTCTACTCTCAGACGTTGAAACAGAATTATGGTTACGGTCCCGGGCCGTAAACGAAAGACGTTTGTGTCTGGCGCGAGATTTAAGCCTGTCTGGGGTGCTTTTTCACCCCACGATACAGTTCTAGGGTTAAATGATCAGATGACATGATGAAACGATTGAATACATCAGTATATACGTATATATCATCCGCATAGCATTTTTTTTAACGTAGAATACGTTATACGGGGTGTTAATCTGGAGCACAAAATTTTGAGAAAATGTTTGTCACTTTCATTATAAGTTTTTAATACTTTATGCATGCATTGAAGAAAATTCAAGTATGGTCGTAACATATTTAATATGTCTTCTTTTGATTTGTATTTAAATAATCATATTGCTACATATAACTTTTTTGATTCTATAAGTAAATCAAAATTTAACTCCTTCAAATTTTGTATTAATTTTCATATGGTTTGTATTTTATGTATTATAACATCATGTGTAAGAGCAGTACGATTATCTGTGTGTTCATCACAGAACCAGTGTGAGAAAGAGAAGAAGTATAATGACCAAGTAGCGAACGATGTGTACATACACAACATTGATAAGCGAAGCAGAGAAACAAAATTGTGCTTACTCAGTTGGCCACGTCTTTAAGACATCCTCAATGTCTTACAGCCTTATTCATAAACACATTTTAGAGGCAGCGTAACTTTAAACGGGCTTTAAACAAGAAAACGTTATTCATAAACATTTTTCGTAGTTGTTTAAGAGCTGCGTAACTTAAACGCCGAAATTGGCGTTTAAAGGTTACGTAAATACAACCATACAACCATTTTTGTTTGCCTTTTCTTTTAATATCAAAGACATGCTCCATATGCGCCCTTTGCAGCATTTTTTTATGCGGCGGCCATTGTAAATCCATAGGAGTTCTTAATTTTTGTAGAGATTTTCTATAGTTCAGACACAAACCTTACAATAAGCAGAAAATGAAAAAATGTTTATGAATAACAATGTTAGCAATGTTGCATAGAAGCTGCGTAAAGCCTTAAACAGTGCGTAAATAAACAAGCGTTTAAAGGTTGACTAACGTATTCTACGTCTGACCTATGCGCCCGTGTTATCTAACACAGGCTTGAGCTTTTTTCTCATCTGCAACCTTTCTATAAGGTGGTAAAATGCCATACCCTTCTTTTTGGAGAACATATTTTATTGTTTCCTATTGGTACTTAGTAAGCTCTGCATCCATCATTAAACCTCTGCAGCTGACGTCGTAGTCTGACAGACACTGAAAATCAAAACTTCTTGCGTACAAACGTGCAATTCTAAGATAAAAAATTCGTATTTATCTTTACAAAATCAGTTTAAAAGTGAGGTCTGCTAGACCCCACGTCAGGAATATTGTTAAATTTGGATCACGTCAGTTGCAGAGGGTTAACGCTAACGCAGTTGTCAATGGAATGTGAGATGCTGATTTCAAATTTGAACTTGTCACTGTAATTGCCATTGCTAAATGTTAGAAATTGTGAGGACTGGGACGCTAAATCAGCAGCTTAATATCTTTTAGGACGATCACTACAATCTTCGAATTCCTTAGCTGGCCTTCCCTTTTTCTGTGAACAACTTGGTTGGTGATTAATCAGAGATACTTCAAATATTTCTTAGAAATTAAAAAAAAAAATTATAAAATAAATTTGTTTAAAAATTTACTTTTCAGCCATTTTTCATTTTTATTAAAAAACGCGAAGTTCTTCTATTGGCTTCTTCAAATCGCTTATTAAAGTGTCCAAGAAAGAATTTTCGAATAACTTCGAGCTTCGATTTCTTCACTTTTAAGAGTCCAGTTTTTTGACTCAATAAAAGTTGTTAAAAAATTTACGTTTCGACCGCAATTAAAAAGATCCGCACTTAATTCCCTAAATGACACAGAAAATGAACTCATTTTAGAATTATTTCTAGAAATTTATATAACGATTGTTATTTTGCTATAAAAAAAATAATCATATGGTTTTATTTTTTTTTTTTTCAAATCAATTTTGCAATACTTTCTAATTGCTGTCACTTTGGTTTTAATAAGTCATTAAAATAATTAAACCCTAAAGGTATGCATAATTTTTTTATTTGCATATAACATTGCTAATTTCTATTTGAAATTCTTGTGACCTATGTCCGAATTTTTAAAAACTTTGTTCGGCGGCCGCAAACATGTATCAACTTTTTTTACACATATTTAAAGAGGAAATTTCCAGATTTCATAATATCATAATGAGACGACCTAGGAAAACCGACCTTATCATATAAATATAAATATTCCATGGATCAATTTTGATTATCTGATAACTATTAAAATATTCATGTAATCAACAAAATTTTTTCATTGGAATAATGGCAATAAGATGTACTTTTATAGCAAATTTTTTTTCACTCAAATACACTGCTAAATTGCATGAACATTTAAATCAACTTTTTGCTTATATCCGCCTATGATTTTGATTAATTTTTTCTAATAAAAAAAAATTAAATTTTAAGGAAAGCATTAATGGATTCTTCATAATTTAACATTTCTCTTTAAGTCTGCATGACCACATTATAAAAATAGAATGGTCGGAAAATAGATTTTTTCCCGCCAAAATCCTACTGTATGGCGCGCGATGCTGCACAGCCAAAACGTTTTATTAGCCGTCTTGGAGTTGTCAATTGTCAAACCGCCTCGGATCTGCGATTTGACCTGTTTGGACTTTTTTTTTTGTGGGAAACCGTGAAGGACCGATGTTATGCCAACAATATGTAACGCCATTGTTATTCGAGTGACAATAAAAACAATGGTGTTACATATGTAACTATACATATGTAACACTATATAGTGTCCATCCGAATGGTGTTAATTCTATTTTATCCATTTGTGTTACTCCAAATTAATGTTCTAAAAATATTTAACCTTTGTGTCAATACGACACACCCGGGTGTGTTTTTTTGTTTTTAAATGGAAAAATTAATATTTTCCGAGTTCCACAAAGAACTCAGCTTTTTTATATCTTCCTAGATATGGAAGGCCAACACCTTTGCAAAAAAAAAATATATATTTGGACCATTATTTTAGGGCTGGGAGCCTTTTCTAATATTAACAACTTAGGCTCTATACGAACACACCCGGGTATGTAAGCATTTAGCACGTAAGTTTTACATGTTTTCTGCATGCAAGAACACGCAGCGAAACGAAAAACAAAAGTTACAGTTATTGTTTCAAGTTGCTTATAAGTTTTGTTTATTTTTACAGTCAGTCAGTCGATTGTGGAGAAGTTTGCAGTGAAGTTTAACTTTGTATGGTAATAGATTAAAAGTTTATATTTACAATAATAATAAATCCGAAGGTAAAAATAAATTATAAATTATATAAATAAAGTAAACTTATAAATAATAGAAAAATATAAATTATAACATAATATTATTTGTTGTAGCACACTTATTTTTAACTTACATAGAAAATAAATTTTGTAAGTATGGCAGATAGACAGGAACCTTTACACTCAAGGAATTACAGAAGAATGGCTCTTCAGCAACGAGAGGAACATATGTCCAGGATGATTGAAGAGATTCTTGGAGAAGACGAATCTGATCATGACGGAGTGGATGCTGATGTTGATAGCGATGATGGTGGTGCTTTTGACATGGATGAAGATGCTTCAGATGCAGAGCAAGACAATGTAACGGTTGAAGTCTTGTCCGAAGGAGAGAGTAGCGATGATGATAATGAAATATTATATCAACTTCCCGATGCAACACATTCAAATCAGCCGTTTGTGGCTCTCGATGGAACTATATGGGCAAAAGAGAACTTCGCACCCCGCAAATACCGCCACCATAATATTCTTCGACAAAGCGGTGGTCCTCATTCCTCAACAGCAAACCTAACAACAGCAAAGATGCAAACTTTTAAATCTATTTTTACGACTGAAATGTGTGATGTTATTATAAGGGAAACAAATCGTAAGGCCAATAAATGTTTTCAGATATGGAATGAGCAAAATCCTGGTTCTCGCAAAGAGTGGAAAACGCTAAATTTTGAAGAGTTTGATGCATACCTAGGATTTTTTTTTACTGCAGGTGTAAGTCGTTCGAATAATGAGCACACTTAAGACCTCTGGAAAACTTTCTCTAACCCATTGTACAGAGTAGCTATGGAGCTTAACAGATTGTGGGTCAGTTCAAGATATATTCATTTTGACAATGAAAATACACGAGCTCAACGCTTAGCAACTGACAAAGCAGCGCCAATTGCTGCCATGTTTGTAATGCTCAATGCCAATTTACGCAAAAATTTCAAACTGTATGATGCGGTTACATTTGATGAACATTATATCCCTATAGAGGTGGGTGTGTGATTCAAAAACCGGCTACCCCTTACAAGGACAGTTGTATGTTGCAAAACAAGCAGGCACCAACCGAGAGGTCAACCAGGGAGAAAGAGTAGTGAGTGAGCTCGTAGAATGGTATAAAAATATTGGCCGGACAGTTGTAATGGATAACTTCTTCACATCATTACCCTTAGCAAAAAAATTAATAAGATGGAACCTTGGCCTAGTTGGTACACTAAGGAAAAATAAACTATACCAGCAGAATTTCTACCAGAAAATGATCGCTCAGTTCTCACAACTGAATTCAGATTTCATAAAAATGTCGCAATGTGCTCTTATGTTCCAAACAAAAATAAGAACGTTGTACTTTTATCTACAATTCACTACGATAAACGAGTGGTTGGAACAAATTTTAAGCCAAAAATAATTACATATTTTAATTCAATGAAGGAGTAGATACTATGGACAAAATGCTAGGCGAGTACACTACAAAGAGAAGCACTAAGATATGGCCTCTTGCTTTTTTCTTTAATATATTGGATGTAGCTAGGCCTCTTGATTTTTTTCTTTAATATATTGGATGTAGCTGCATTAGCGGCGCATATAATATATTCTATAAGCAATCCAGCATTATCTAAATCGACGTGCACACGACGTAAAAATTTTCAACAGCTAAATTTGTGCCTTACTATGCCATCCATACAGGAGCGATCAGAAACACCGAATATATGCAGAAATTTCAATACAAGGAACGGGATCGAGGCAATTCATTTACGCTCAAACACAAGGTGGGCGTAAATGAGGAACCTAGAGGTAGTGGTCAGCAAATTCCAGAGGAAGTTCGTGACAAAGTGGTCGTCGAAAGCAGAAGGGTAATTGCTTTCTTTGTGAGAAAAGACGTTGAAAGATTTGCCTTGATTGCTAGAAGCCAGTCTGTGCAGAACACAGTCGAGATTATTAATGTGAAAATTGCCAATAAATTGCTTAATTCTTTAATACAAATAAATAAAATTATTTAACCATAAGCATTTTTTTACTTTAGACTGTTTTTTTTTTATATAAAACACAAGTACACACCCGGGTATGCTAGTATTGACGAGGCGTTGTAAAAACTCGTATTGACAGAAAGTTTAAAAAGAAGTAAACTACACTAAGAGAAAAAATATTAAATTTATCCAAAAACTTTTTTAATTTATCCAAAGAGCAAGTCTTTTTTGCACCATTAACGCATTTTCTTAAATCGACTACCTAAATATTTAAAATTTATTTAAATACTTTTTTAATTAAATAAAATATTTAAACAGAATTAATAAAAACATATAAAAATCATGCACGATTTTTTTTAAATATCTTTCAAATATTTACTATTTGAAAATAAAACTATTGCATTTAAAGAAAGTTTATAAAGGGTGTTTTTTTTTAGAGGTCTAGAACTTCGAATTGAAATAAAACACAAGAAAATCGTTTTAATGTACATCAATTTGGCTTTATTGGAAGGATAATTTTATGCCATTAATGTTTAAATATGATTTCGGGCATGTGGCCGCCGCGGCTGGCTCGAATAAAGCCAATTCTACAGGTCCAATTTTCAACCACTTTTTCGAGCATATGGGGCCGTATGTCGGCATTAACGCCACGAATGTTGGCCTCCAAGTCCCCTAACGTTTCTGGTTTGTTGGCGTAGACGAGCGACTTCACATATCCCCAAAGAAAATAATCCAATCGTGTCAAACCACACGATCTTGGTGGCCAATTGACAGGTCCATTCCGCGAAATTATGCGCTAATCGAATGTTTCCTTCAATAAATCGATTGTGACGTGCGCTGTGTGGCATGTAGCGCCGTCTTGTTGGAACCACAACTCATCCACATTCATGCCATCCAATTCGGGAACAAAATAGTCGGTTATCATGGCTCTATACCGGTCTCCATTAACGGTAACTGACTCTCCAGCATTATTTCGGAAGAAGTATGGCCCAATGACTCCACCAGCCCATAGAGCACACCAAGCAGTCAGTTTTTGTGGATGTAATGGCGTCTCAAGGATCTCATGTGGATTCTCTTCACTCCAAATGCGGCAATTTTGCTTGTTGACGTAGCCATTCAACCAAAAATGAGCCTCAGTGATGAGACAAAATTTTGCGATGAAAATCAGCATCGAGATCAATCTCATTTTCGGCCCATACACCAAAATCACGACGCATTGGATGGTCTCGCGGCTTTAATTCTTGCACAAGCTGGATCTTGTAAGGTCGCAAGCCAAGATTTTTGCGCAAAATCTTCCATAAAGTTGATGGACAAAGCTCCAATTGCTGTGCACGGTGGCGAATCGATTCATTCGGATCCTCTTCAACATTTTGCTCTACAGCGGCAATTGTTTCTTCGGTGCGCACTGTTCGACGTCTCTGCGGATGCGTATAATCACATAGAGTAAACGTAGTGCGAAAACGACCCATGGTTAACCGAATTAATTGCTCTAATGGACGATTATGTCGACCATAAAATGGACGGATCTTGCGGTAAACTTCGCGAACTGAACAATTATTTTTGAAATAAATTTGCACGATTTGCAAGCGTTGTTCTTTTGTCAACCTGTTCATGATGAAATGGCAAACCAAACTGAACATAAATGACATTAGAGTTGCCAGATTTGACCACAAAATGCCAGTTATATCTCTATTCGAAAAACAAACCCCTAAAAAAAAACACCCTTTATAAAAAATATTGAAACTAAAAAACAATATATTTGAAGATTTCCCACGAGCTGCATCCATCAAATGCCATTTGCTTGTGTATTTTATTTTCTTTTTTACTTTTTTCGTTCTGTAATTTATACTATTTTTGACAGTTGTTGCAATATTATGGCACCAAATGTCAAAAATAGTATAAATTAGAGAATGAAAAATTAGAAGAGAAAATAAAAAGAAATATATGCAGAAATATTTGGAAAACATTCGTGAGAAAATGTCCGGATGTCACTCTAACCTTATATAATTGTGTTATGCGATCACCAATCGCACTCACAAAGAATCATGGCCAAACATCCAGGCTATATTATCTTCATAACAAAAAGCAAATGAGAACTATGTATGTATAAGAAACCGAAAGCACGAATCTTAATTCTAAAAACTTCATTGATAACTGCAGGAACAGAGTGCGATATTGTTGCTGATTGTCGGCTATTTCAGCTGTATGTTATAGGTATGTTATAGGTATGTAGGTATGTTGCAAGGAAAAAATTTCATTTATCCACGTGAATATTTAAATAAAATTTATACTCAGGCATGGATAATGTTAATATGCGTTATTTCCCTTAGTGTAAAATACCAAACGGTGTTAAATCGGTACAATTGGATAAAATCAGAAAACTCAAAAACAAAGTGAATCTTTTTCTTCATAACCGCATTTTTAAATTATCAGAATGGTGTTATTTATAAACTTTTTTTAGATAAATGAGAAAATTTCAAATGGTGTTTTAGGAAATATATATTTTTATTTACATATGGTGTTCAAATTTAAATCCTAATAGATTAATTTGCAACTTTCAAGTGGGGGAGTATAAAAATAAAAAATTTCATATCATAATTGAAATATGCACAAATGTTAAAATTTCAAGAATTTATCCATATTCCTCTTAGTCAACCTGGCATTATAAAGGGTGTTTTTTAAGAATTGCCAAACTGGACAGAAATGTCAACACAGTTTGACATTCTCAACTGTTAAACCATAGGACAAATTCGGAACTTCTCATGCATGCCCTGTAGTTGCCTCTTACAAATTCTTGTCACTTTTTTATCTGCCTACCTTTTTATTATAACAAATGATAATAGAGTAGTCAGATCTGATTACTGTATGACAGTTTAATTCATATAGAAAATTGGAACCCCAAAAAAAAACATCCTATGCTACTGTTCAATATGTACTTGTTCTATACAAGAAAAACATGATTTTTCGTTGCAAAATTTGTTTTGATTATTCAACATACCAACACACTTTTCTCTTAGCTGGATGCACTGAGTCCACGGATCTTTCTACAGTACAGTTCGTGGACCTCTTCCAAATACGTTTCGGTTTCCAATTCAACGTCCGCATTTAGTGAAAATCTTTTTCGCGTAACCCATCTTTAGAGATTGGGGAAGAGATGATAGTCACTGGGGATCATAATCGAAGAATACGATAGATGGGAAGCAATGCAAAGCGTAATTATTAAGATTTAAAATTGCTTTCAATGACTTGTGAGATGGTTTTCATTGTCTTGAAAAGAAGATAATCATATCACTTTCTTCTTTAAATGTGGTCGTTTTATCTTGATGTTATCCTTCAAACGAGCAGATTCACACGAAAGTTTTTCATTTAGACAACTTAATATCACTCAAAAGCTACTGCACGAAGCAGTCATCATCATAATTTCGCTATGACTTACTAAACAGCCTAGTACTCGTATGGGCACAAAGGACGCGGAACGTTCTGGTCGTTCGCTTGAGGCATTGAGATATTTTACGATCGGCGAGTGGAAGTGCACGAAATTACTGAGGATATGAGCATTTCAACTAAAAGTGTTCGGAATGTTTTGCATAAATTTTTGAATGTGAGAAAGCTATCTCTCTGTTGATAACCACGGCGCACAGTGGGAGATTCGTGGCCATAAATAGAAAAAAGTATAAGTTTTGAAAATGTAAAAAATTTTTTACTAATCGACAGTTTATACTTCAGATAAGAAACACCCAAAAAATCAATGAGAAATCTTTTGAGGTTTTGTCAGAAAATGGCTCGAAATTTCAACTTTTTTAATGACAAAAATTTGAGAATTTTGAGAAAGTGGTCCACTTCTTTTGTTTTTATAAGAATGGAATTGAAATGAAGAAATAATAAAAAAATGATATTTATTGATTCATAAAATGAAGGTTTTTTGTTGTTATTTAAATAAATTTATTTTTTGTGATTTTTTGAAAATAAGCATTTTTAGTACAAAAAAGCTCAAAAGTTTGAAAACTTTAGCAGTAAAAAAAACATAAATAAAAAAAAGATACAGTATACCGGGTATACAGTAAAGAAGTGAAACTTCTTCTTTGTATACACTCTTCCTCTTCTAGAATAAGAACCATTTTAGTGTAAAGGCTCGATTATACAATAGTAAAGCTACGCAACGTAACGTGGCGTAGAGTTCTATCTGGAATAGAACCCATCGCTGCGCTAGGTTACGTTACGATTTCACTAACCACTTACACTTATTTTTCATAAGATAGAACTCTACGTCACGTTACGTTGCGTTGCTTTACGGTTGCATAATCGAACCTTAAAGGCAAAGAGAACTTTTTAAGCAAAAGAAATACAACAAAAAGTTTTTATAAAAAATATTCTGTTTATTTAATATTCATTGGTATGGACCTATGGCCGAAAAGCAATAAATTTGATAACCAATTTGCGTCGTATTTACATATAGATGTGAATACAGAATACAACTTGATATACTTTTAATTCAACATATGTACGTATTAATATTACTTATATCAAACATATTATACTTACTGTTAATAATAATATTTCGATATAAAATTATATAACTACAATATGTATAAAATAGTTATCTATTGAAAGAACTTATTCCAACTTTTCTTGCGCACAGTGTCAAGTTAGCGTCATGGGCGACAGCATATGCTTCATGAATTCGGGTTTTTATATAATTTTATATCGCAATATTATGAATAATAATATAATGTATGTAATATGAGCATGAAGTGTATTCAATATATGTAATATGAGTATGGTATGAAGATATACCAACGTTGGTATTCTAAAAAAATATTGGCATGGCAGCCCTAGTATGAGAGTCTACTTTGCGAAAATCATAATGCGCTCAGGGCAACTCTCTTATTCACTTCTGCTTCGCTGAATCTTTCTCTCTTCTACCCGAGTCATGGCAACCCCCTGTCTACCACACATAGAACGCAATCAGCATACAATCTGCGGCTTTTGCCACCCAGCGGTAATCGAAGCGCTTCAAAAGCACTAAACAAGCGCTTCTGCCATAGCGCTTCACATATCTGAAGCGCTTTTTAAGTAAACCAAATTCATATTAAAATTTATATTGGATATCCTAGGATGAAAGCGCTTCTTATCAAAGAAATAGTTAAAAAGCTCTTTAAAAAAAAACAAAAAACAAAGCGAGAAAATTTTATAAGATGTGAGGACTGAGCTCGGACCACTGACATTACAATCACATGTATTGCTGCTGTGCTATTTCCCCGCTGTTTTCGTTATGAACAAAATGTGTATAAAAATATGAGCTCCACAACTCTGAACTCTGAAAAGCACATCCTCAAAGCATATCAAAAATGCGCATAAAAAACGCTATTTCTAGGAACGCTTTTTATTTTCCCGCTGGGCATCTACAGCAAAAGTAGTTTGATTAATTGGCATATAGAGTAAATTTTTGTATGTAGAGTTTAGCTCGTTGGATAGAGCGTTGTCTTTGTAATCTTTAGTTCGCAGGTTCGATCCTCTGCTGTGACAAGCAAATTTTTTAAGTCTTTTGTACATTTGTACCCGAATTCATGAAGCATATTTTAAGTCTTTTGTACAATGTATTTCTCTCTCATTCTCTCTACTTTAAAACATGTCTTTATTCTCTATCGTGTAACGAAATCAAGTAAATTGACCTTGAAATTTCACTCCTCATTATTCTCGTTCAAATTTCGAAGCGCCGCCTAAGAAGTTTCACTTCAAAAATAAATAACTGGTCATTTCAGCCCTTGAAAGGACTTTGGACCTAGCTTCTTATGATCAATTGTGTTGTGCGTGTTATTAAGTTTGTACACAATTGACCGAGAAATAGACCTACAGGCTTAACGCCGACTCCGAACGGCGATGAACGAAATGTTCTTATTCTCAAGAAGCTTTACATGTCATTCTGATTACGCTCTGCGGTTTGCCATTGTCTGCAGAGAGGTGGCGGCCGTAGAGAAAAATTATTTTAATTAAAATAATTTTCTGTCGCTGCTGGGGTTCGAACCTGGGTCTCCAGCTTCGTTGACAGAGCGGCAAATATAACAACATACTTCCAGTTTTTTCGAAATAGTATCCAGAAATATATGTATTTATAGGAAAATATGATTCTTGCTGCCCGCATTTGCCCCAAATGGGTTTAATGTGATTTTTTTCTCGTTGAATGTCAATTAAAAAATATTTTATTTTATTATATTCAGTGTATCTTCAAAATAAAAATTACATTAAAAGTAACAAGTAGCAGGCCGATTTGACTCAATTTTTTGCAGTTGTTCATAATTACCAGGAAAAGGATTTTACTAAAGAAAATTTTTGGAAAACTGATTTATTTGTGTGGAATTTTGTGTGCAATTGTTTCGGAATGGCTTTTCGAATGGAAAAATAGGAAATTCTTAGTGGAAAACTCGGAAAATTCCGGAAAAACGCAAAAAAAATGTGAATTTTTTTCGACAAAATTTTACATTTCATCGCATGATGTGATGATTTTGAACAATGTAAAGGTGGAAAATTCGCTGTGAGGCATAGAAGATAACTGATGATTGTTAAATTCATTGGGATAAAAGACATTTTGCGTGCATTTTTTGTGGAGAAGTAACGAGATAAATAATAAATGGCGCTGTGTTGGGGTCAATGTCACAACCCGATAGATGGCGTTATACGTTGACTTAGACTGTGCGCAATTTGACAGGTGTCCTTTTGGCATTAATATTTTCTATTGAGCAAATATGCTACAATTTGCTCTACACTTTTTTACACTACTGTATGATTAACGCGTACCATTACTTAAAAACAAGTGCTCAAAACATCAAAAACAAGCAAGAAAACAGAGTAAGAAAGCAAGAAAACAAAACATCAAAAAGTGTTAAAGAAGTGAAATTGCTAAAGTTTAATTAAAAGTTGTCATAAAGTTATATCTTATATCTTATATCTTATATATTAATACGCAAACATCGAATGTTGTCGTACACTTTTTCAATATTTATTTTAGAATAAGGACAATGAAACATATATCATTCGAAAGGTACCGTACCATAGATGTGCCGAATTAAGTTAGCTTTTAAATTGATGACCCTTGACCCGAAATATTAACTTTGAAAGTTTATATTAATTTTAGTTAGGGATCTTAGAACTGGAAAGAGGTAGAATGAAGAATTAGGTATCGGATGAAAGTTCTGGCTGCACAATATGATTGAATTTTAGATTGGAGACCTTTGACCTCAAATATCAGCGGAAAAAGAGCATTTATTAAATAAAAGCTAAACTGTAAGAGATGGAAAAAAATGATATAAGAGAGAAATTTAGACCTTCATAAGATATGCAAAAAATACTTTGATATTTTTCACCATCGTTTACGGTTACCCTACAATAAGCACTTTTTCATTTAACAAGTGTCAATATATATTGTGATGGTGAAATTGCTTACAAATAGCAATTTCATACTTTTTAAAAAAATTGTGTACAAAGTCAAAAAAATTTTTTTTTCTTAAATTAAATAAACACCATTTTTAACAGTTTAACTTCTAGGAACAGATAAATAATTTTGACTAGGATTTTTTTTTGATTTTTAAAAAAAAAAAAATTTCAAAACTAAAAACGCAGTTTTTATTTTTACACAATTTTACATAAAATATATTTTATCGGTAAAAATCGGGAGCCTTGTGCATTTAAGGGTTATGAGGTCATTGCCTCAGAATGAGAAAAAAACATTTGATATTTCAAATTTTAATTTTGCATGTAAATATCTCTGCCATTTTTCAATCGATTTTCCTTAAATTTTCTTTGTCTGAAAGTTTAATTAAATGATTTTGAAAAAATAAGCAAATATTCACCCTAATCTCACCAATTCAATTTCTTATGTTGTTTTCAAAAAAAACTCTAAAATATTAAATTTTTGCTCAAAAATTAGACCAAACATTCTTTTTTTGTAATTTTATTTTTTTTTTTTTCTATTTTCTCCTCTCACACTCTTTCATATAACATATCATTTATATGCAAAAATTGCTTCATTTTGATATATAATTTAATTAAGTGTGTCTATCATCGAAAATCATGAGTTACCCCCTATGATTTTTTTGATGAAGATTACATTTTTCAAAATGTTGTTTTTGTATTTTTTACAAAGTTCTACAGCTTAAAAAATTATTTCTATGAAAATAATTATTTAATTTAAGCCATTTCCTTATCTACTTTATATATTGACGTGACGAAGTTACGTTGTACTGCTCTAGTTTCCAAAAAAGTTGAAAAATGAATTTTTTAAAAATTCAACTGCGTTTCATTGAATTGTTACTCGCTGGGTATAAGAGCTATGATTAAAAAAATAGTATGACCATAAAGGTTAATTCTTTGACTATATTACAAAAACAAAAAAAAATTTAATACAGCATAGGGACGTAGTGGGAGCTGCGTAAGCACCGCAACTGAAAATTTGTTACATGGAATTATTACACGCTGAGTATTAGAGCTAGGATTAAAAATCCTAGACGCCAATAAAGGCCTTCTGTAAGCCCTCACAACAAAATTAGACAAAATATTTTTGACATCATGGGGACGCTGAGAGAGCCGCTCAAAGATCGATAACGCAACATTCATGCAGCGACGTTGCATTGAATTTTTACTCAATGAAAATAAAGTTTTTATACATGGCTTTACGACAAAAATAACAAAAAAATTCCGGAGTCGTCAGGTCGTGAATATAGCAGCTTATGTAACAGAAATGTAATATCGTTGCATGGAATTATTACTCACTCAGCAGGAGTGCTACGGTAAATTTTGTTTTACGACAGCAGGGATGTTTTATTACGCTTCACAACTTAATTACAAAAAAAATTTTGTTGCCATGATTTCAGGGATGCAATCACATAATGCAGTAAAAATGCTACGGCCATGAAAAAACGTTGCATGGATTTTTAACTCTGTGACTACTGGTGCAACGATAAATTTTAAGGAACGAAAACAAAGGTGAGGACTTCGGGCATATGACCAAAATAAAAAAAAATTTGACGGCGTGTCAAAAACCCTCAGGGAACCGCCTAATGTGACGCATATGCTTAACTTTTGCTGGATTAATTGAAATTAGAGCACAACCAATGGGGAAGCAAAAAAAAAGCTAAACGAAAAGCACCAACTACAAATCCAACAACAACTGCAACACCAACACCAACACCAACACCAACACCAACACCAACACCAACACCAACACCAACACCAACACCAACACCAACACCAACATCAACATCAACACCAACATCAACATCAACACCAACATCGACATCAACACCAACATCAACACCAACACCAACACCAACACCAACACCAACACCAACACCAACACCAACACCAATACCAACATCAACACCAACATCAACATCAACATCAACATTAAATCAACATCAACATCAACATCAACATCAACATCAACATCAACATCAACATCGACATCAACATCAACATCAACATCAACATCAACATCAACATTAACATCAATATCAACATCAACATCAACATCAACATCAACATCAACATCAACATCAACATCAACATCAACATCAACATCAACATCAACATCAACATCAACATCAACATCAACATCAACATCAACATCAACATCAACATCAACATCAACATCAATATCAACATAAACATCAACTCAACATTAACAACAACAGCAAGAAACTTCGTCACGTCAAAACCTACGGGTGTGTCCACGGCACAGCCAACTCTTTTTTATACATATGTATTATTATTATTATATATCTATATATAAATAGGTGTACGCAGAACAGATAAGAAACATTTTCTCCCGTGTTTCTCAACCAATTTTGATAATTTGTTTTTAAATCAATAAGAGTACTGCCGTCATAAGGAAGAGTGCGGCATCTAGCATGAAAATCCAAATCAGTTTTATTACTTTTTTTTAACCATATTTCTTTCATCTTCAAGAAAATAAAATAAAAATTACGAATTTTTTGCTCAATTGCTAAATATTTTAGCTTGAAGTGTCATATCTTCACAAATTAAAGCAATCATTCCAGCAAAAAAGCGGCATCTCCACTGACTGTTTCACAGTTTTTGCATTTTTAATAAAATCGGTAAAATATCATTAATGTTGAAAAAAAACTGGATATTACTGTGCTGAAGAACCAAATATTTATAACCATCCAAACCATATTCAGTGAATTTTTGATAAATTACTGTAAGTCGTTTTTCTCAGAATATTGAAATATGTAGATGCCGCACTCATCCTTATGACGGCAGAGTAGGGATAAGGAGTGCACCGAATATCTATGGTGGGCAATTCGACCTCAAATCAGACGTTCCATTCCACTGGTTACATTTGATGGGCGTTGAAATAGAGGCGAGGCATTTTTCATCAGCCCAAATTTTCGGTATAACTTTTGAACTATAAGTCACAAATCAATGAAACTTGGTAAAAACTTCCTTCCTTGACAAAGGGGCGTGGAAACACCCATACCACTCAAAGTTGTTATATCAAATAGCTTTGGAAACATTTCTACTAGAAAGTAGAATAAGGGAAGTAGGGTACTGTGACTGGCATTGGACAAAGGGGTGTGGCTCCGCATATATAAGCCACATTTTTGATATCGAATAGCTTTGTAAGTAAAAATCACAGAACATGGAAAATCAGAATTGAGTTACTGTTTTGTGATTTCCTGCTGGTGGTGCGTTTGGTGCGGTATGAGTTCGGTTACGTTTCCATATGAGTGAACAAAAAAAAAATGTTTTCAATAAAAATACAAAAAAAATCAATTTTTAAATGGTCGAATCTCGACCAAAGGTGATACTAGTAATAATAATTACACAAGAGTGTTGTGAAATATTGAAAGTATGAAATAAAAATTTGTTTTAATTGATAAGTTTATATATTCATTAGTAATCATTTAATTTTATAGTGGCTCAAGTGATAAAAAACGTTGAAATGTTTCAAGTGTGGCTTGCGAAGCGAAAAAATTGATGCCATGATAAAATGTGTAAAGGAAAAGGTTGAGGCATTAGAGAAAAGTGTTAGATATTTTGAGCTGAAATTATGTTCCCTCTGGTGTTACATAATTATTGTTACATGCAATTGAACCCGAGACCGATTTATAATCGCTAACTCTGAATTTTTGGAATCATGTTTTGGAAATCACTTAGATGGATATGCTGACGAATCGGTATATTATAACTTAAATAAAATGTAGACCCATAGTTGCTCTTTGGGCTTCATAAAATGTAAATACCTCTTTGTGGTATTTTTTAATTGCTGTTGGAAAAGGGAATTTCCGTTGTATTTTTTAGTTCGGCGTGGTATTTTTTAATGACTGTGAGATTTTTGTGGTATTTTGCGTAAAAAATGGAATTTTTTAATATATGTGGGAATTTCGTGGTATCTTGGAATGACTGTGGGATTTTTAGTGGCATTCTTTAATGACTGAGCATTTTTGTGGTATTTTTTAATGACTGTGTGAATTTTTGTGGTATGTTTTAATGACTGTGGGAATTTTTGTGTTATATTTTAATTGCTGTGGTATTTTCTTAATTGAAAACACACCGTGAGAAAAAGGTATTTTTTATGGTAAAATTGGTTGGAAGCTGGTCCCAAAAAAATGTTTTAGCAAATTTAATTTTCTTTATTAAACTAAGAAAACTTTATTAAACTTAAACTAACATACCAAATTTTAAAGTTCTACGTTTATTTTTACTATTGTCTGCAAAAAAATTCGTATGGAAGGTGGGCGTGTCTGTGGGCGGATTTGATCCAAACTTGTATATATTTAATTTTTAACTATACAAAGCATTCATACCAAATTTCAAAGCTCTAGATTTATTTTTACTATTTATGGCCAAAACTTGTATGAAGTTCTCCCACTGTGAGGCGTGCTTGTTTTACCAAGGATTGTTTTACCATATTATATCACAAAAGAAGCATCGTTTCATTAGCCATTATAAAACGAGGATCCATCACAGTACATGCCGAAAAAGGCAAAAGTGGGGTTATCGGTTAACAAAGTGATGGCAACAGGTTTGTAGGATACACACGGTATCATCCATTTCGACTACCTTGAAAAGTATAAAACGAAAAAGAAACAGTGTTTAACACTAAGAAAACGCACAAGCCCGCGGTCTCAATGGCAAAATTGCATGAATTGCACTATTAATTGGTTCATCATACACCATATTCTCCAGATTTGGTCCCCAATGACTATTACCTTACATTTTCAAACTTGCATACAGACATAGTCCATTGATAATGTCAGTAAGCTCTTTAAATCAGAGCAGATAAATGCATTTCTTATATCAGCATTCCATTATTCACTTACATCCAAAAATTGTCTCTTCCATTATGGTCTTTCCTTTGTATGACAACGAATCACTGTTCTTAAATTTCTTACAGTAGAATGAATGGCTGTAGAGTAGTGCAGTTATCTTATAAATAAAAAATTTCGATATATGATACATTTTGCTTGTTTACTGTAAAATTTGTCATTATCGGTTTAATGTCTATATCGATCTAACGAAGTGCCTCACTGATGTTTATAAATATAATGTATTCAATATTAACTGCGTGAAGTTAAATTCGTAAATCCGACGCTAACTTAGCAAAGACACAAACCAATATTTCTTCTCTGTAAAAAGTTAAATTCGTACTTTTTTGCAAAGTACGAATTTAACTTTTGGTACGAATTTAACTAACGACACAAAAAAGTTAAATTCGTACTTCTATGCAAAGTACGAATTTAACTTTGAGTACGAATTTAACTTTGAGTACGAATTTAACTTTGAGTACGAATTTAACTTTGAGTACAAATTTAACTTTGAGTACGAATATAACGAACGACAATACGAATTTAACTTCATTTGTAAGGAAATAACTTTGACATCGACTTGGAAACACAGAAAAGCTGAAAAGTTTATGAAACATTTTAAAATATATTATAAAATTAAAAAATATGCATAGAAATTAATAAAAGAGAAAATTTTGGAAATTCATCAACAGAAATTGAAATGTAGTGAAATGTTGTAGAAACATTTTAGCCACTTTAAATGAAAAGATTCTAATTTTCGAAATACAAACCTAGAATATGATTCATATCAATGGACAGGTAATTGATGCACCTTTCCAACGATATATCATTCATAAGTGCACACTCAAGATTTTGGCCAAAGGAAATTTTTGAAAAAGTATTGAAGTGTAGGCAAAAGGTACTAACTTTGAATGAAAAAATTCTAACATCGGAAATATAAACCTAGAATGGTATGTATACCACTGGACAGGTAATTGATGCACCTTTCCAACGATATATCATTCATAAGTGCACACTCAAGATTTTGGACAAAGGAAATTTTTGAAAAAGTATTGAAGTGTAGGCAAAAGGTACTAACTTTTTGAATGAAAAAATTCTAACATCGGAAATATAAACCTAGAATGGTATGTATACCACTGGACAGGTAATTGATGCACCTTTCCAACGATATATCATTCATAAGTGCACACTCAAGATTTTGGACAAAGGAAATTTTTGAAAAAGTATTGAAGTGTGGGCAAAAGGTACTAACTTTGAATGAAAAAATCCTTATATCAAAAATATAAACCTAGAATGATATATATACCACTGGACAGGTAATTGATGCACCTTTCCAACGATATATCATTCATAAGTGCACACTAAAGATTTTGGCCAAAGAAAATTTTTGAAAAAGTATTGAAGTGTAGGCAAAAGGTACTAACTTTGAATGAAAAAATTCTAACATCGGAAATATAAACCTAGAATGGTATGTATACCACTGGACAGGTAATTGATGCACCTTTCCAACGATATATCATTCATAAGTGCACACTCAAGATTTTGGACAAAGGAAATTTTTGAAAAAGTATTGAAGTGTAGGCAAAAGGTACTAACTTTGCATGAAAAAATCCTTATATCAAAAATATAAACCTAGAATGATATATATACCACTGGACAGGTAATTGATGCACCTTTCCAACGATATATCATTCATAAGTGCACACTCAAGATTTTGGCCAAAGAAAATTTTTGAAAAAGTATTGAAGTGTAGGCAAAAGGTACTAACTTTGAATGAAAAAATTCTAACATCGGAAATATAAACCTAGAATGGTATGTATACCACTGGACAGGTAATTGATGCACCTTTCCAACGATATATCATTCATAAGTGCACACTCAAGATTTTGGACAAAGGAAATTTTTGAAAAAGTATTGAAGTGTAGGCAAAAGGTACTAACTTTGAATGAAAAAATCCTTATATCAAAAATATAAACCTAGAATGAAATATATACCACTGGACAGATAATTGATGCACCTTTCCAACGATATATCATTCATAAGTGCACACTCAAGATTTTGGCCAAAGGAAATTTTTGAAAAAGTATTGAAGTGTAGGCAAAAGGTACTAACTTTGAATGAAAAAATTCGAACATCGGAAATATAAACCTAGAATATTATGTATACCACTGGACAGGTAATTGATGCACCTTTCCAACGATATATCATTCATAAGTGCACACTCAAGATTTTGGACAAAGGAAATTTTTGAAAAAGTATTGAAGTGTAGGCAAAAGGTAGTAACTTTGAATGAAAAAATCCTTATATCAAAAATATAAACCTAGAATGATATGTATACCACTGGACAGGTAATTGATGCACCTTTCCAACGATATATCATTCATAAGTGCACACTCAAGATTTTGGCCAAAGGAAATTTTTGAAAAAGTATTGAAGTGTAGGCAAAAGGTACTAACTTTGAATGAAAAAATTCGAACATCGGAAATATAAACCTAGAATGGTATGTATACCACTGGACAGGTAATTGATGCACCTTTTCAACGATATATCATTCATAAGTGCACACTCAACATTTTGGCCAAAGGAAATTTTTCAAAAAGTATTGAAGTGTAGGCAAAAGGTACTAACTTTGAATGAAAAAATTCTAACATCGGAAATATAAACCTAGAATGGTATGTATACCACTGGACAGGTAATTGATGCACCTTTCCAACGATATATCACTCATAAGTGCACACTGAAGATTTTGGCCAAAGGTAATTTTATGAAATCTTTTGTTTTCTCTCAACTATTATTGTTTAAAACTCAGCAATAGCTGCATCTAATATAAGAAAAATTTGTATGCAGGTTGAAAAACATAAACACTACCTAAACAAAATAATGAATAAAAAATTATATTTATATACATTAAAAAAATATTTTCTACTTCCTTTTAAATAAAATATGACAAAAATCTATGTTTTGCATTTAATTTATTGACTTGACTAAATTGCTAGTTTTTCTACAATGCCAAATTTCAACCATCATAAAAGAAAAATGCATCAATTACCTGTCCAGTGATATGCATCACATTCTAGGTTTGTATTTCCGTTATTAGAATTTTGTCATTCAAAGTAAGTACCTTTTGCCTACACTTCAATACTTTTTCAAAAATTTCCTTTGGCCAAAATCTTGAGTGTGCACTTATGAATGATATATCGTTGGAAAGGTGCATCAATTACCTGTCCAGTGGTATACATACCATTCTAGGTTTATATTTCCGATGTTAGAATTTTTTCATTCAAAGTTAGTACCTTTTGCCTACACTTCAATACTTTTTGAAAAATTTCCTTTGGCCAAAATGTTGAGTGTGCACTTATGAATGATATATCGTTGAAAAGGTGCATCAATTACCTGTCCAGTGGTATACATACCATTCTAGGTTTATATTTCCGATGTTCGAATTTTTTCATTCAAAGTTAGTACCTTTTGCCTACACTTCAATACTTTTTCAAAAATTTCCTTTGGCCAAAATCTTGAGTGTGCACTTATGAATGATATATCGTTGGAAAGGTGCATCAATTACCTAACCAGTGGTATACATACCATTCTAGGTTTATATTTCCGATGTTAGAATTTTTTCATTCAAAGTTAGTACCTTTTGCCTACACTTCAATACTTTTTCAAAAATTTCCTTTGGCCACAATCTTGAGTGTGCACTTATGAATATTATATCGTTGGAAAGGTGCATCAATTACCTGTCCAGTGGTATACATATCATTCTAGGTTTATATTTCCGATGTTAGAATTTTTTCATTCAAAGTTAGTACCTTTTGCCTACACTTCAATACTTTTTCATAAATTTCCTTTGGCCAAAATCTTGAGTGTGCACTTATGAATGATATATCGTTGGAAAGGTGCATCAATTACCTGTCCAGTGGTATACATATCATTCTAGGTTTATATTTTTGATATAACGATTTTTTCATTCAAAGTTAGTACCTTTTGCCTACACTTCAATACTTTTTCCAAAATTTCCTTTGTCCAAAATCTTGAGTGTGCACTTATGAATGATATATCGTTGGAAAGGTGCATCAATTACCTGTCCAGTGCTATACATACCATTCTAGGTTTATATTTCCGATGTTAGAATTTTTTCATTCAAAGTTAGTACCTTTTGCCTACACTTCAATACTTTTTCAAAAATTTCCTTTGACCAAAATCTTGAGTGTGCACTTGTAAATGATATATCGTTGGAAAGGTGCATCAATTACCTATCCAGTGGTATACATACCATTCTAGGTTTATATTTCCGATGTTAGAATTTTTTCATTCAAAGTTAGTACCTTTTGCCTACACTTCAATACTTTTTCAAAAATTTCCTTTGACCAAAATCTTGAGTGTGCACTTGTAAATGATATATCGTTGGAAAGGTGCATCAATTACCTGTCCAGTGGTATACATACCATTTTAGGTTTATATTTCCGATGTTAGAATTTTTTCATTCAAAGTTAGTACCTTTTGCCTACACTTCAATACTTTTTCAAAAATTTCCTTTGGCCAAAATCTTGAGTGTGCACTTATGAATGATATATCGTTGGAAAG
Organism: Pherbina coryleti; assembly: GCA_943735915.1. Taxonomy (NCBI): domain Eukaryota; kingdom Metazoa; phylum Arthropoda; class Insecta; order Diptera; family Sciomyzidae; genus Pherbina; species Pherbina coryleti. Next base: position 109,945,124 of record OX030951.1, read on the forward strand.
GTGCAACAATTACCTGTCCAGTGGTATACATACCATTCTAGGTTTATATTTCCGATGTTAGAATTTTTTCATTCAAAGTTAGTACCTTTTGCCTACACTTCAATACTTTTTCAAAAATTTCCTTTGTCCAAAATCTTGAGTGTGCACTTATGAATGATATATCGTTGGAAAGGTGCATCAATTACCTGTCCAGTGGTATATATATCATTCTAATTTTATATTTTTGATATAAGGATTTTTTCATTCAAAGTTAGTACCTTTTGCCCACACTTCAATACTTTTTCAAAAATTTCCTTTGTCCAAAATCTTGAGTGTGCACTTATGAATGATATATCGTTGGAAAGGTGCATCAATTACCTGTCCAGTGGTATACATATCATTCTAGGTTTATATTTTTGATATAAGGATTTTTTCATTCAAAGTTACTACCTTTTGCCTACACTTCAATACTTTTTCAAAAATTTCCTTTGTCCAAAATCTTGAGTGTGCACTTATGAATGATATATCGTTGGAAAGGTGCATCAATTACCTGTCCAGTGGTATACATACCATTCTAGGTTTATATTTCCGATGTTAGAATTTTTTCATTCAAAGTTAGTACCTTTTGCCTACACTTCAATACTTTTTCAAAAATTTCCTTTGTCCAAAATCTTGAGTGTGCACTTATGAATGATATATCGTTGGAAAAGTGCATCAATTACCTGTCCAGTGGTATACATACCATTCTAGGTTTATATTTCCGATGTTAGAATTTTTTCATTCAAAGTTAGTACCTTTTGCCTACACTTCAATACTTTTTCAAAAATTTCCTTTGGCCAAAATCTTGAGTGTGCACTTATGAATGATATATCGTTGGAATTGTGCATCAATTACCTGTCCAGTGGTATACATACCATTCTAGGTTTATATTTCCGATGTTAGAATTTTTTCATTCAAAGTTAGTACCTTTTGCCTACACTTCAATACTTTTTCAAAAATTTCCTTTGGCCAAAATCTTGAGTGTGCACTTATGAATGATATATCGTTGGAAAGGTGCATCAATTACCTGTCCAGTGGTATACATACCATTCTAGGTTTATATTTCCGATGTTAGAATTTTTTCATTCAAAGTTAGTACCTTTTGCCTACACTTCAATACTTTTTCAAAAATTTCCTTTGGCCAAAATCTTGAGTGTGCACTTATGAATGATATATCGTTGGAAAGGTGCATCAATTACCTGTCCAGTGGTATACATATCATTCTAGGTTTATATTTTTGATATAAGGATTTTTTCATTCAAAGTTACTACCTTTTGCCTACACTTCAATACTTTTTCAAAAATTTCCTTTGTCCAAAATCTTGAGTGTGCACTTATAAATGATATATCGTTGGAAAGGTGCATCAATTACCTGTCCAGTGGTATACATACCATTCTAGGTTTATATTTCCGATGTTAGAATTTTTTCATTCAAAGTTAGTACCTTTTGCCTACACTTTGTCCAAAATCTTGAGTGTGCACTTATGAATGATATATCGTTGGAAAGGTGCATCAATTACCTGTCCAGTGGTATACATACCATTCTAGGTTTATATTTCCGATGTTAGAATTTTTTCATTCAAAGTTAGTACCTTTTGCCTACACTTCAATACTTTTTCAAAAATTTCCTTTGTCCAAAATCTTGAGTGTGCACTTATGAATGATATATCGTTGGAAAGGTGCATCAATTACCTGTCCAGTGGTATACATACCATTCTAGGTTTATATTTCCGATGTTAGAATTTTTTCATTCAAAGTTAGTACCTTTTGCCTACACTTCAATACTTTTTCAAAAATTTCCTTTGTCCAAAATCTTGAGTGTGCACTTATGAATGATATATCGTTAGAAAAGTGCATCAATTACCTGTCCAGTGGTATACATACCATTCTAGGTTTATATTTCCGATGTTAGAATTTTTTCATTCAAAGTTAGTACCTTTTGCCTACACTTCAATACTTTTTCAAAAATTTCTTTTTTCCAAAATCTTGAGTGTGCACTTATGAATGATATATCGTTGGAAAGGTGCATCAATTACCTGTCCAGTGGTATACATACCATTCTAGGTTTATATTTCCGATGTTAGAATTTTTTCATTCAAAGTTAGTACCTTTTGCCTACACTTCAATACTTTTTCAAAAATTTCCTTTGTCCAAAATCTTGAGTGTGCACTTATGAATGATATATCGTTGGAAAGGTGCATCAATTACCTGTCCAGTGGTATACATACCATTCTAGGTTTATATTTCCGATGTTAGAATTTTTTCATTCAAAGTTAGTACCTTTTGCCTACACTTCAATACTTTTTCAAAAATTTCCTTTGGCCAAAATCTTGAGTGTGCACTTATGAATGATATATCGTTGGAATTGTGCATCAATTACCTGTCCAGTGGTATACATACCATTCTAGGTTTATAATTCCGATGTTAGAATTTTTTCATTCAAAGTTAGTACCTTTTGCCTACACTTCAATACTTTTCAAAAATTTCCTTTGGCCAAAATCTTGAGTGTGCACTTATGAATGATATATCGTTGGAAAGGTGCATCAATTACCTGTCCAGTGGTATACATATCATTCTAGGTTTATATTTTTGATATAAGGATTTTTTCATTCAAAGTTAGTACCTTTTGCCCACACTTCAATACTTTTTCAAAAATTTCCTTTGTCCAAAATCTTGAGTGTGCACTTATGAATGATATATCGTTGGAAAGGTGCATCAATTACCTGTCCAGTGGTATACATACCATTCTAGGTTTATATTTCCGATGTTAGAATTTTTTCATTCAAAGTTAGTACCTTTTGCCTACACTTCAATACTTTTTCAAAAATTTCCTTTGTCCAAAATCTTGAGTGTGCACTTATGAATGATATATCGTTAGAAAAGTGCATCAATTACCTGTCCAGTGGTATACATACCATTCTAGGTTTATATTTCCGATGTTAGAATTTTTTCATTCAAAGTTAGTACCTTTTGCCTACACTTCAATACTTTTTCAAAAATTTCTTTTTTCCAAAATCTTGAGTGTGCACTTATGAATGATATATCGTTGGAAAGGTGCATCAATTACCTGTCCAGTGGTATACATACCATTCTAGGTTTATATTTCCGATGTTAGAATTTTTTCATTCAAAGTTAGTACCTTTTGCCTACACTTCAATACTTTTTCAAAAATTTCCTTTGTCCAAAATCTTGAGTGTGCACTTATGATTGATATATCGTTGGAAAGGTGCATCAATTACCTGTCCAGTGGTATACATACCATTCTAGGTTTATATTTCCGATGTTAGAATTTTTTCATTCAAAGTTAGTACCTTTTGCCTACACTTCAATACTTTTTCAAAAATTTCCTTTGGCCAAAATCTTGAGTGTGCACTTATGAATGATATATCGTTGGAATTGTGCATCAATTACCTGTCCAGTGGTATACATACCATTCTAGGTTTATATTTCCGATGTTAGAATTTTTTCATTCAAAGTTAGTACCTTTTGCCTACACTTCAATACTTTTCAAAAATTTCCTTTGGCCAAAATCTTGAGTGTGCACTTATGAATGATATATCGTTGGAAAGGTGCATCAATTACCTGTCCAGTGGTATACATACCATTCTAGGTTTATATTTTTGATATAAGGATTTTTTCATTCAAAGTTAGTACCTTTTGCCCACACTTCAATACTTTTTCAAAAATTTCCTTTGTCCAAAATCTTGAGTGTGCACTTATGAATGATATATCGTTGGAAAAGTGCATCAATTACCTGTCCAGTGGTATACATACCATTCTAGGTTTATATTTCCGATGTTAGAATTTTTTCATTCAAAGTTAGTACCTTTTGCCTACACTTCAATACTTTTTCAAAAATTTCCTTTGTCCAAAATCTTGAGTGTGCACTTATGAATGATATATCGTTGGAAAGGTGCATCAATTACCTGTCCAGTGGTATACATACCATTCTAGGTTTATATTTCCGATGTTAGAATTTTTTCATTCAAAGTTAGTACCTTTTGCCTACACTTCAATACTTTTTCAAAAATTTCCTTTTTCCAAAATCTTGAGTGTGCACTTATGAATGATATATCGTTGGAAAGGTGCATCAATTACAAGTCACGTGGTATACATACCATTCTAGGTTTATATTTCCGATGTTAGAATTTTTTCATTCAAAGTTAGTACCTTTTGCCTACACTTCAATACTTTTTCAAAAATTTCCTTTGTCCAAAATCTTGAGTGTGCACTTATGAATGATATATCGTTGGAAAGGTGCATCAATTACCTGTCCAGTGGTATACATACCATTCTAGGTTTATATTTCCGATGTTAGAATTTTTTCATTCAAAGTTAGTACCTTTTGCCTACACTTCAATACTTTTTCAAAAATTTTCTTTGGCCAAAATCTTGAGTGTGCACTTATGAATGATATATCGTTGGAAAGGTGCATCAATTACCTGTCCAGTGGTATATATATCATTCTAGGTTTATATTTTTGATATAAGGATTTTTTCATTCAAAGTTAGTACCTTTTGCCCACACTTCAATACTTTTTCAAAAATTTCCTTTTTCCAAAATCTTGAGTGTGCACTTATGAATGATATATCGTTGGAAAGGTGCATCAATTACCTGTCCAGTGGTATACATACCATTCTAGGTTTATATTTCCGATGTTAGAATTTTTTCATTCAAAGTTAGTACCTTTTGCCTACACTTCAATACTTTTTCAAAAATTTCCTTTGGCCAAAATCTTGAGTGTGCACTTATGAATGATATATCGTTGGAAAGGTGCATCAATTACCTGTCCAGTGGTATACATATCATTCTAGGTTTATATTTTTGATATAAGGATTTTTTCATTCAAAGTTACTACCTTTTGCCTACACTTCAATACTTTTTCAAAAATTTTCTTTGGCCAAAATCTTGAGTGTGCACTTATTAATGATATATCGTTGGAAAGGTGCAGCAATTACCTGTCCAGTGGTATACATACCATTCTAGGTTTATATTTCCGATGTTAGAATTTTTTCATTTAAAGTTAGTACCTTTTGCCTACACTTCAATACTTTTTCAAAAATTTCCTTTGGCCAAAATCTTGAGTGTGCACTTATGAATGATATATCGTTGGAAAGGTGCATCAATTACCTGTCCAGTGGTATACATACCATTCTAGGTTTATATTTCCGATGTTAGAATTTTTTCATTCAAAGTTAGTACCTTTTGCCTACACTTCAATACTTTTTCAAAAATTTTCTTTGGCCAAAATCTTGAGTGTGCACTTATGAATGATATATCGTTGGAAAGGTGCATCAATTACCTGTCCAGTGGTATATATATCATTCTAGGTTTATATTTTTGATATAAGGATTTTTTCATTCAAAGTTAGTGCCTTTTGCCCACACTTCAATACTTTTTCAAAAATTTCCTTTGTCCAAAATCTTGAGTGTGCACTTATGAATGATATATCGTTGGAAAGGTGCATCAATTACCTGTCCAGTGGTATACATACCATTCTAGGTTTATATTTCCGATGTTAGAATTTTTTCATTCAAAGTTAGTACCTTTTGCCTACACTTCAATACTTTTTCAAAAATTTCCTTTGTCCAAAATCTTGAGTGTGCACTTATGAATGATATATCGTTGGAAAGGTGCATCAATTACCTGTCCAGTGGTATACATACCATTCTAGGTTTATATTTCCGATGTTAGAATTTTTTCATTCAAAGTTAGTACCTTTTGCCTACACTTCAATACTTTTTCAAAAATTTCCTTTGGCCAAAATCTTGAGTGTGCACTTATGAATGATATATCGTTGGAAAGGTGCATCAATTACCTGTCCATTGATATGAATCATATTCTAGGTTTGTATTTCGAAAATTAGAATCTTTTCATTTAAAGTGGCTAAAATGTTTCTACAACATTTCACTACATTTCAATTTCTGTTGATGAATTTCCAAAATTTTCTCTTTTATTAATTTCTATGCATATTTTTTAATTTTATAATATATTTTAAAATGTTTCATAAACTTTTCAGCTTTTCTGTGTTTCCAAGTCGATGTCAAAGTTATTTCCTTACAAATGAAGTTAAATTCGTATTGTCGTTCGTTATATTCGTACTCAAAGTTAAATTTGTACTCAAAGTTAAATTCGTACTCAAAGTTAAATTCGTACTCAAAGTTAAATTCGTACTCAAAGTTAAATTCGTACTTTGCATAGAAGTACGAATTTAACTTTTTTGTGTCGTTAGTTAAATTCGTACCAAAAGTTAAATTCGTACTTTGCAAAAAAGTACGAATTTAACTTTTTACAGAGAAGAAATATTGGTTTGTGTCTTTGCTAAGTTAGCGTCGGATTTACGAATTTAACTTCACGCAGTTTTCAATATTTATGTGACATAATTAAATGTGACACTGATATGAGCTTATTATAAAATATACTCTTGTGCAATTACTTTGTTATATACTTTATTTGTTTTTCTCTAAACGGTTCTGTGTACAACACTTAATTCCTTAAATAACTCAATTGCCTATCTTTACTTTGAGTCCACAGACTTGAGTCATTTTTTATTTTCTAAATATTGAGTGGTTTTTCGTCATCGTTAATAAGCAAGTCCTTGTCACATGCAAGTGTGAAGAAACAACAATAAACCGTAGCGCCACAAAGTCTTGCTAGGCGAGGCACAACCGAAAGGATATTAAAAAAGAGAAACCTAAGAGAGCGAAGGTTAAAGTGTCCTGTGAGTAAATCCTGTGAGAAAAGAGAGCGACATTCTAACGTACGAATGCCTGCTTCTGGAATGCTTTTCGAATCAAATCGGAGGTAATAAAGAGAAATTCCAATGCTGTAAGGAAATAGACGGATACACAATAGATGAAGGTTCTTGCTTTCAATTCACCTCGACAGTCCGAAAGAAAGTCTTGTCGTGTGCGCACGTGTTTCCCAATTGTCCAAATTAATTTTGGGTTAGAATGTTGAGAATTTTAAGGCTATGTGTGCAGTGGATTCGCTGTGTAGACCTTGGGTTGTTAAGGTGGTGCCTTCAGGACCAATGTCAATGTCTGGCATTCGCAGATAGTAGTAACGCGACTATTTACTGAGTTTCACTGCAGGTGGAGAGCAAGTTTGCTTTGGATTAATTTCCGTGAACGCTATTTTAATAGCTTTTTTATCATCGCACACGTACAACGACCATTTTTTTTTTTTGTTTTCTGCAGAAGCAGCAGCATCTAAAGTTGGCAGCTAAAGATCTTGAATGTCACACCACTTTAGCTGGATTCGTTTTAAGGATAAAGACGTGGACAGCAGGAAGATGGATTTGTGTAACAAGTGCTTCTTCGGTGTGTTTGTTTGAATTGCACCTCGGGTGGTCAAATTCGTTACTTAATTTCCGTTACTCTTGATTGTTGTTGCAATAGGCCAGCGGTTACACAATGCTTTTTAACAAGTTTCCAACACAACTGCTTTTCAATTATCCTCTTTATAAATTTTTCGCCTTTCTCAAATTCCAGTCCCTTTTATTTTTTTCCTCTGACAAGCTGCGACATTAATGTTTAAACTAAAACGTCGCCCACTGTTCACTGCATTTCGTGTACAAAGTGGGTGTCGCTCATGGCATAAGCTTCCGGTTCCGTTTTGCTGTTATGCCTTCTATTAAATAAAGTCATCGTTACTTGATTTCTTCTTCTGAGTAAACTGTTCATCTAAGTCAATGCCTTGCGTGCGATGTGCAGTTTAGCTTTTTAATTTATGTTCCTAGGCAATGGTTGCGACAACACGTTGAACGTAGGCTCCGAAATCAAGATACCGATTAAGATAAGAAAATCTTTTAATTCATTCTCCACGATTTCTACGCCGACAAAGCCTTAGCTTATCAGGCAAAAGATTTAATTATTCTGATTATTCGTGGATTGTTCACAAAGTGGGACTATTATTTATTATAATAAAAATATTCAAACTATTGTGCGAACAACAACAATAGAGGAACAAAGGAGTAGGGCGAGAGGTGTTGAAATTGTATGACCGAAGTTTTGAGACTATTTCACTTACAAAACTACTACATTTTGTTCGAATGAAAACACTTGTTTTCGGCCGAGTTGATTTAATTTATGGGACTTTTGCTGATATAATTAAATGACTTCAATTATCGACATTTTGGTGTCGAAAATATAGGAAAAGGAAAAATGTTGATTTTGTTACTCTTATTTTTTATAAAGCTAGCTCAACTAGTAAGTATAGATGTATTATGGTTCAGAGTTTTCGTTCAAAAGTTTGATAACTAAGGGATTACTTAAGGTCACGGTGTGTAGGAAACAGCTTTTATTCAACCTTAAATATCGACGCAATCCGAGTACGTAGATATTTGAAGAACCATCTTTATATGCAGGATCCATTGTTTTTAAAATCCTATCGTTTAAGGGGGCAAATAGATTTTTTATAATTAAAAAAAACTGTTTTTTTCATATCATAAATAGGTAGTAAGACAATTAAAAAATATGTTCTCAAAAGTTTCAAACAATAATATAAATTCTTTCTGAAGTTATAAGGGATTTAGTGATCAGTTCTCTTTGAGCACCGGTGTAAACATTTTGTTTCAAACGCGTTATTCCGTTGAACTTTTTTTTCATTTCTCTGTACTACCGCATATTCTGTTACTATTGGTGATGTTCTGCTACTAGGAAACTGTTACGGGCAGTGGAGAATGACAGTGCTGTCAAACTATGTCAAACTCATATACTTGCTGCGTGTAGCAACGTGGACCGAGTCTCGCTAGTATAAAATATAGAACAAAAATATGGCCAAAAAACTGTCAATTGGCGATTCCTACTGCGTATAACATTAACTGAGTCTTTCTCTTCCTCGATTTATTATTCTCTCTTTCGGAAAAGTCCGGTTTTCTTTCGTGGAAACAAGATCTGTTTTTCAGCTGTCTTGATTCGTTGTTGATTTTGGAATAGTAGATAGGATTTGGGTAGGCGTGAATTCCATTTAGTATTCACATTATCTATGATGGAGAGGATATTAATATCCACTGTAATTTCTATCTACCTACTGATAAAGAAATACCTGGAATTTCCCACTCAAACAAACCGCGCTTTGTTAGTAGCACATCTGTCATCCGGTGCTCAAATATTTGTTTGAGTGCTATTTGTCGGCAGTTCGAATTTAGTTGAGCAAAGAGTTTGTCTGAAATTTTGTGTGTCTAACAAAATATAATGTGAAGAATTGTGGAGAAATATCGGAATTGCGAATTTTTCCTATTTCCACGACTCAAGTCGTTTTCGTTTCGCGGAAAGCATTTTTAGACGATTTAGGCGATAAAGGAAAATTCACGCAAGAAGCCGAAGGCGATTCCAAAATCACACTTTGAAAAGTTTTTTCAAGACTAGAGGAAGCGTTGGAATATGTGTATTGCTTGCAATAGGGATTACTTTGAAGGAAATAAAATGAATATTGATGAACAATTTAATGGTTTTTCGTTTTATCATAGAATTCTGGATATTTTTGGGTTAGAAGATATTTATATAATTTTTATTTGTCCTGAAACTATATTCGTTGACAAATAAGGCTTTTGGGAAAGGAAAGTATTAACAAAATGTGTTGAATGTCAATGCCTGATTTAAAAATTGGGTAGATTAATCCTCAAGCATCTATTCTATTTTTACGAAAAATCTAAAATCTTTTAATAAGAACTGTATTGTTATATATATTAACGACTTTATTCTTGAGGAATAAATAAACAAACTATAATCTAAAAAATAAAAAAATATTTATTTGGAAACAAAATATGCAAAGGTATTTTATTAAAGACAGATAATTTTACAAGCTATATTATTGAATTCAGAAATAGAAAGTATTAAATGGACATTAAATACACAGATATTTATTTAATAATGGGGTGCAGTGGGGTGAAGCGTTTCGCTTTTTTTTGACATAGAATACGTCATTCTCAGAGGTAAGTAGGGTGGTAGATAGTGATCAGGTGTCGGTATTAACTTCACAATTTGAGCCTTGGTGTGCCTAAAGTACTGATCGTACAATGTTGATGTTAGCACTTGTTGGTCTGCTTGACCCTCACTGGGAGAAAAATTCATGTTTGAACTCTCTAACTTATATAAATTTTACACAATTACATGAAATATAAAGCCAACATTTGATGTTTTTGTTTGCTTAAGTTTGCTACCTATTTATCGACAGTTTCCGGTTTTATCGACAAAACCATAAAATTTGTATGGGAGCCCCTCTAAGGAGCGGTCGGAGGGAATAGGTGTTCAAGGCAAAACTGTTCCTTTTGCAAAGGTAATGGGGGTCGGTGATACATATTAACCCTTTCCGGCACTCTTTTAAAGGTCATATGCTCAGGCGTATGGAATAAGTATACAAAACAAGTATAAAAAAAATTTGTATGGGAGCCCCCCTAAGGAGTGGTCGGAGGGAATAGGCGTCAAAGGCAAAAATGTTCCTTTTGCAAAAGTAATGGGGGTCATACATATTTACCCTCTGCGGCACTCTCTTAAACGTCATATGCTCAGGTGTATGGAATAAATATTCAAAAACCATAAAATTTGTATGGGAGCCCCCCTAAGGAGTGGTCGGAGAGAAAAGATCTCAAAAGCAAAAATGTTTCTTTTGCAAAAGTAATGGGGGTCAGTCATACATATTAACCCTCTCCGGCACTCTCTTAAAGGTCATATGCTCAGGTGTATGGAATAAATATACAAAAACCATAACATTTGTATGGGAGCCCCCCTAAGGAGTGGTCGGAGGGAATAGGTGTCAAAGAAAAAAATGTTCCTTTTGCAAAGGCAATGGGGGTCGGTCATACATATTAACCCTTTCCTGCACTCTTTTAAAGGTCATATGCTCAGGCGTATGGAATAAGTATACAAAACCATAAAATATGTATGGGAGCCCACCTAAGGTGTGGTCAGAGGGAATAGGTTTGAAACGAATAAATTTCATTTGTTCCTTTTGCAAAAGTAATGGGGGTCAGTGATACATATTAACCCTCTCCGGCACTCTCTTAAAGGTCATATGCTCAGGTGTATGGAATAAATATACAAAAACCATATTATTTGTATGGGAGCCCCCCTAAGGATTGGTTAAAGGGAATAGATATAAAAGGCAAAAATATTCCTTTTGCAAAAGTAATGAGGGGCGGTCATACATATTAACCCTCTCCGGCACTCTCTTAAAGGTCATATGCTCAAGTGCATGGAATAAATATTTTGCTAAATATTTTTTAAAAAAGATTTCATCAAAAGCGATTTGAATAATTCTACTTCTTGTGTTACGACATAGTCGAAACAACTGTATCTTTTTTTTTTTGAGGCTCACAGCACCTTCAAAAATTATAATTTTTTAATGGTTTTTGGCTTAAATTGCAAAGACATTTTTCTTAATTTTTTAGCGCTCGGATATGAACATTTTCGATTTCGGCAAAAAATAATGGGGACACTTCGAAAATGTTCGTTCTTCGATTTTTGAAAAATTTTGGGGTGAAGCGTTTCACCAAAAGAATATTTCCCTTTGCAAGTATAAACATCAACATAAATCGGTTTAATGGCCCGGGCAGACTCCTTAGTCAGCAAGAAACTAAAATACTGAATAAAACTCATCGAATCCAAATTTATTATTCATCGCTAATATCGGGGTTAGAGTCACAGTTTCGACAGGTGTAGTAGCCCCGGTTGCCCATGTGGACGTATTTCAAGAGATATGGCCAGCCGCAATTGATGCGTAATTTATGAAGGACCCATAATTAGTGACGGCAGCATGATAAAATCTGTAAAATTTCCCCAAAAACTAATCTAAACACTTGAAATTTTTAATTAGCAAACATGCACTCTTGATTTGAAAATTGGTGAAATCTGATAAAAACCACGCCTGCCTCCCATAAGAATTCGACTATAATTAATTACTTAAACACTTATAATTTTGGAATTAGCTTTCATGTACTTAAGTTGGAAATTTGTCAAACTCGAATTGAAACTATGTCTATTTCTCTCAAAAGTGACCTCATCAAAATAGAAAAAAATTTCATATATTCCATAAAAAGTGTTGATATTTTACCCAAAAACTTTGTTATTTAAAACGTACAATGAGGTTCAAATTTGGATAAATTTGCCAAGCTTAACAAACAAAATATTAAAACTCTTACAACTTAGATTCATGAAGCCCAATCATGAAAGCTTCCAGGAGTTTCACGTCCCAAACATTTTAACTATCCCATGAACAAAATTCTCCTGACGTTTAAGATTATAAAATTGATTGAATGAACTGCTTCGATATTTTGAAACAAGGTGTGCAATTGCGTATTTTCGTCAAAGGGCTCTTCATTCTCCTTATTTGTATGTTTCCTTTTTAGGACTAAATTATTTCTACAGCTCCCATCGTGTTTATTAAATTGGACATTGCTTCTTCGAAGGAAGACTGCTTGTTGGATCATTGGAGGATGAGATTTTAAGCCAACATGAGTTACATTTCTCATTTTGAGATTTTAAGCCAACTTGCATCTAACGTGTGTTTTTTATCTATCCATACCTGATAAAAATTATAAAGTTGTTTTAACCTTAATTCGTTTGTATATAGACCGAAGTTCATACGGACACGGTATCAATCAAATAGCCTAGGTAAATATATGGTAGCATTGCACACTGACGGAATCACAGCCACCACTTCGGTGTTTCACTTAATATAAAGCAAATGTGTATGAATATCTTATATTTTTCCATTATTTATTTCTTTATTCTTTTTCACAGCATCTTTCCAAAACCAGACAACTTCTTACTTCACTTTCTTATTAAATTCACTGTAATACCTCCTTTTTTCCCCATTAAAGAAAGTAAAATTTCCATTGGGCATTTATTCGTTATTTCTGACCTAGAGCTAACGAAATATTAACACAATTTCCATTTACATATAAAATTCACTTCATGTTTCTTGTTTGCTTTAGCCTTTTGCTCTTTCTCTAACTAATAACATGGGAATATAATGACGGGAGCTGTCAAAAAATTCCCATCTCCCAAGTTTTCATAATGCATACTTTTCCCACAAATGAATGTTCGAATACTTTTGTGATAGTGGAATGGGAGAAAATGAATAATTATATACATATTACATATTACATATAACACGAGTTTGGGAATATTTTAACTTTGCTTCAGCTTCTTTACCAGTTTTGAAATAAATATAAAAGTAGTAAATATAGATAAAAACGCTCAAGAGGAATGAGATTCGATCTAACATTATTGGTCGAAACTGATCATAATGGCGTACTGAGTATTAGTCTATGTTATTTTGTCTGAATGTTGCTTATGTAACCAATTTAAAAATAATAAGGGTACATTTGTTTTAAATGAAAAAAAAAGTTGGCTGTATCTAACCCGTAGGGTTTGACGTGACAGCATACCTTTATCCTTGTCCTTATTCTTGTCCGTTTCTTTTCTTTTGTTCCACAAACTTGTTCTTATAATTGTCTACTTCTTGTCCAAACTCTTGATTTAATCCATGCACAGATTCCTGACCTTATGCTTGTTCTCTTTCCTAATCCTTGTCTCTTTTCTTTTCCCAATCTTTGTGCTAAATATTGTAGTCAGTAAGTCCAAATACTTCTTCTATTCCTTGTCCCATTTCTTATCCCTATCCAATGTTGTCCTTAATAGTGTTTTAGGTATGTCTAAATCTTTTTCCTTATCCTTGTCCAAATACTTTTCATAGTCTTTTTCTCAATCCATGTCTGAATGCTTGTCATAATCCTTGTAGTTCCATGCTCTACTATTTGCCCAAGTCTTTGTTCTACTTCTTATCTTGTTCCTTGTCATAACCTTTGTCCAAATCCTTATCCGAATTTTTTTTCTTATCCTTGCCCTTATCTTTATCCAATTTTTTATCCCAATACCAGCCATGATTTAAATTTAAACTAATTTTGAGTTTTTTTATTTTTTTTTTTTATTTTTACAATGAAACCGAAAACCTTAGCTTTACTGTCGTTTCATAAAATTTACCGTAGCGCCAATATTCACTGAGTTTTAATTTCATGCAACATTTTTCACTGTTGTTGTATTTTTGTTGCATAAGGGGGTTGCCTTCGTTGTGTCGTGGCTCCTAAATTTTTTTTTTCATTTTCGTTATGAGGTCAAAAAAGCACTTCTACTCAGCGAGTAATAATTCCATGCAACAATATTGCAGTTTTGTGCACGTCATCAGGTCGTGAAGATAGCAGCTTATGCAATAGAAATGTAGTACCGTTGCATAGAATATTTACTCGCGGAGGAGACGTGCTAAGGTAAATTTTATTTAACGACAGCATAGGTCATACGATCCGTATCTATTTCATCCATCTATTTGATCCGAATTTGGCCGAATTCGTAAAATTAAAAAAAATTCAGGTGCCAACCCTATCTGCCATCTTGAATTTTAAAATTCTGACATCAGATTCGAAATCAGATACCCCCTAAAACTGCCACCCACAGAACCATAAAAAGTCCTAAAAACACAAAAAAGTTTTTGCCGATCGTTTCAAGTCTTTTAACTTTCGGACACGACGAAGTACGTTACACCAAGTCAAATCAACGAGAAAGCAGTGAAATGACTGAGATCTGTTTGTTATTTTTGTAAGCTAGAGTTTCTCTGCTGCATATATATACTAGAGCTTTCGACTTTCGAGCACCCGGGCTACCTGGGTAGCTCGAATTAGCCTGGTAATATCCGGACACCCAGGATTTTCGAGTATTTCGGGTTACCTCTCAAATACCCGGGTATTTTCCAGCATAGTTTCGAGCTTTTTGGGTATTTCGAAAATTTTTAATAAAATTGAAGTATTATAGCAGCGCGATTTGGTCGTCTTTAGAGTATCGATGTTGTTCACAAAAAAAGCGAATTTATGAATTTAATAAAATAAATAAAAAACACACACAATTATTTACCGTCGGGAAAAAAGCCGAAGCTCAAAAAACCCGACATTTATTTTAACCTTTCTCTTTCATGGCCTTTTTGCAACTGATTGACCGCCTGTCGTCGACATAGTCTCCGAAGTCTGTCAATCATAATGCGACAAAACTACAATAAAACTTATTTATGATACAAATACATATTACAATAAATGAGTTTTATACACTGCCGCCGAAAACTCCAGTTTTCCTATCCATCTCTTTGTTTACAATTAAATATATACATTACAACGATAAATATTTTTATAGTAAATACATGATATCAACAACAATAAATTTCATATTCTCTCTGCTTCAACTGGTACAATGCAAAACTTCTGTATGGCTCTTCTGAGTATATTTGTAGGCGTGCGCACCAGACCTGAACGGACCTTTCCATCATTACTCACGATCAACTCCTCAATTCTTCCCATTGCCCAGTGTGCCGGTGGAAAATTCTCTCTTGAGTAGTACAAGCTTTCTTCAATTCTTCCCATTGCCCAGTGTGCCGGTGGAAAATTCTCTCTTTTGAGTAGTACAAGCTGTCCGACCTTTAGACTTTCCTTCTCTTTTCTCCATTTCTTTCTCTCTTGTAACGTTGTAAGGTATCCTGTCTGCCATCTGTTCCAGAAGAGCTTCAACATTTCTTGTCTTTCTTTTCATTACGGAAAATGACCTGTGGTCAATGCCTGTATATCTTTCGGACCATCGCTTATGGGACGTATTGGACGCGAATTCAATCTCGCTTCTATCTGTGAAAATAAGTGTTAATAATTGTTCATATATTAAGACTTTCTGTCCCACTACTCTGACAAGATGATATTTCATCGACTTAACTACTGCTTCATAGATACCACCTTGATGTGGTGCAGCTGGAATCATAAACTTCCATTCTGTCCCCTTACTAACTAAATGTCTTACAGCTTCATGATTGCTCCAACTGTCCAATGCCTTTCTCATTTCTCTGTTGGCACCCACAAAAGTCGTACCATTGTAGCTTTATAGTCTTTCGCATCTACCTCTTCGTCCAATAAATCTTTCAAAACATGCACTGAAAGCAAGTGATGTTAAATCTGTCACAATATCAATGTGGATGGCGCGTGTTTTCAAACACACAAAAATTGCTATCCAGCACTTCCCTTTCCGTGACCTAACTGTATCTTTACCCACTGTTTTTATTTCAAATAGACTAGTGAAATCCACTCCCGTGTGTAAAAAAGCCTTTCCCACCTTAACCCTATCTGATGGTAAATCTGCCATTATCTGTTGTTCCATTTTTGCATTATAACGTGCACATATGACACATTATGAATCGTACTTCTCCGAGAATTTCTTAACCTTGGTATCCAGTAACGCTGCCGAATAATTTTCATCATCACCTGTGCACCACAGTGTCTTGTTTGTCTATCAACTGACTCTATTATCTCTGAAGCGAGCGATGATTTTGTAGGCAGTATCACTGGGTGCTTCATCTCATAATCGATTTCAGCACGCTTCAGCCTGCCGCCAACCCGCAATAACTCTTTATAGTCTATGACTGCCTTCAACGATTCTATCTTAATTCTTTCCGCTATGTTTTGTCCTCTTTCCAACGCTGTTAATTCAGCATTATAGTATTCCTCTTGTGTCTTTCTTAAAATAAATTTCATAGCCATGCTTCTTTTCTCTGCTGTTGGCATCTCAATCCTGCCCATTCTCGATCTAATTCTTTTTCTTTCAGGCTTTGAGCGTAATGCATTCATGTAACGGAACACATATACGAGAATATTAACTGTCCTCTCTTACGTTCTACTATATGCCAATAAAAACACTCTTTCCTGAATCCCCTTAACATGAATACTAAACATCGGCTCAAACCTTGAAACTGTGTAAACTCTCATCTCTTCTTTCACCTCTGATGGCTCTCTGTCCAAAAACTTGTCTTTGCGCCACTTGCATTTATTGAATGCAAGCCAAATCCGGACCATACAACCATAATCTATTGTCTATGAATTCTGCTGGTGACAACCCGTGACTTAATAGATCAGCGGGATTCTCTTTCGTACTGACATGTCGCCAATATTTTACCTCTAAATTTTCCTGAATAGAAGCCACTCGATTAGCCACATATTTTCAGGTTATAAGGTGCCTTTTTTATTCAATGCAAAACTATACTCCAATGCCACTCCATCGATCTCCTTATGTCAGAAAATAACCTTGCTAACAACTCAACTGCCGCCAATTCCAACCTTAGAACAGTAAGCGTATGTAAAGGAGCTACTCTTGTCTTTGACATTAACAACTTTGTTGTCACCTTTCCATATGAATATTCTGTCCTAATATAAGCCACAGCACCATAACCTGCTAATGAAGCATCAGAAAAATCCTGTACCTGTACACCAATATTTTCGGTTGCACCTATCCATCTGTCAATTCTAAATTTTTCCAATAACAAAATTTCTCTCCAAAATTCTGTCCACCTCTTTTTTATCTCAACTGGGACCATCTCATCCCAACCTATCCCTGATCTCCATAAGTCTTGAGTTAAATTCTTTCCGACTATTACAACAATTGAAATATAACCGTTTTGATCATAAAGCTGAGCTACGCAGCTCACAATCTTTCTCTTTGTAAAATCTTTCTCCAATTGCGGGGTTTTTACCGAAAACGCAAATTGGTCTCTCGCAATAAATCACTTCAAGCCTAAAATGCTTGACCCTTCCCCCGGCAAAAACACCGCTGAGAAAGAGGTTTCCTCTGAATTCATCGCATTTATCAATCGCTTAGAGTTTGACTTCCATTTACCATATTCAATCTTTCTTTTTTAATCTTTCATCTTCTATCTTCCATCTTCTATATTCGATCTTCATATATCTTTGATTTTCCATCTTTCATATTTCATCTTTAATTTTTCAACTTTCATCTTTACCTAATCTTTAATCTTTAATCTTTAATCTTTAATCTTTAATCTTTAATCTTTAATCTTTAATCTTTAATCTTTAATCTTTAATCTTTAATCTTTAATCTTTAATCTTTAATCTTTAATCTTTAATCTTTAATCTTTAATCTTTAATCTTTAATCTTTAATCTCTAATCTTTAATCTTTAATCATTAATCTTTAATCTTTAATCATTAATCTTTAAATATATAAATCGCTTAAATGCAACTTGTCTCAAACTGCTAATATCTTTCATATTATCTTTCAATGGCATGAGCATGACAAAACGACAATTTTTGTCTCGCCTGTAAGTGCGCAAAACATGCTGCTCGACTATTTCTTCTTCTTTTGTACGAAATGCATGTCGACCAATTTGATCCAGTGTCCATAACCGTTTAAGTAACTGTCCAGTTGTTCTTCTTGCTTGTATTCTACCATTGGTAGTATCTGTCTAGTATATTCATCTATCCTCTCAGACTGTCCACCTAAAGCAACAACACCAGACTTTGTTTTCAAAAAGATTGTATCATTCATCGGTTTTGTAAGAACCGATTCTATGATTTTTGCCACAAAACTTACTCCAAACAGCATGTGCACCACGTCTGGTTTCCAATATTCTGGATCGACCGATTTGAAAACTGAAGACATGTCACCGTATCGTGGTGTTAACTCTTTGAACATGATCACATGATTCATACCATGAACAAACCTTAAGATTAACTTTCATCTCTATCGCAAATGGCTTTCCGTCTATCCCAACCATTTTCCTAGCTAAAGGTAAATATGGTTTTTTTTTTGTTTTTTTTTTTTTTCTTCTGACGTAACGCATAGCTAATAAGATTCGGTTGTGCACCGGTGTCTAATAAAGTTCTAACTGGACCGAAAAATCCTTCAAACACCTCTACCCTTTCCATAGCTGTTGATATCAAAGTCACCCTTTCCTCAATTGTTATGTTAAAATCCTGTTCATACTGTAAGAAGGCTTCTTCCGGCCTGTTCTTTTTATATTCATCTTCTTTCTTATAAAAACTTGTCTTTCCTTAACAAAATTTATAAGTTCATTAGCCGTTTTCTTGTTGTCTGTCTTTGGAAAACTTTCCAAATAACCCTTTTCTTCATCTTTGGACTGCACTACCAAGACTGTCTCTTTCTTTCCATCTTTCAGCGGACACAGCAAGCTGTTGTGGCGAGGCTTGCCTGGACAACGAGCGCATCCACTCAAGAAACAGGCGTTTCCGCCTCTTTTCAGTCAGTTTGGACACAAACTATGTCTTTCTACAAATTCTTTCCTGCCGCGCAAATTTATTGATAAAAATTCTTGGCACACCCATATCTGTTGATTGCCCTGGCATGCCTAGCATGGAAATTCCTTCGGCCTAATCTTTGAAGCGCGAACACTACTCGACGGTCGCTCACGGGATCCTCGATCCCGACTATTCTTCTCCGTGTGGACTGTATTTTTTTTAATCTTGTCTCGATCTCGTCGCGTTTACCAGAGCTGCCGCCTGTCTGTCCAAAAATTGTACATGCTCTATGGTGGCTTCCGCAAACTTTCTTTCTTCGGCTGATGCTGAGAATGTAGCGATAGCCTCTGCATTCTCCTCGTATTGATTCCGCTCAGTCATTTTGTGCTGTATCAATAACAAAAGATAAAATTAATAAATATTCTGCCTAACATTTTTATATTGCGTTTTAATTTTCTTTAAACTGCTTCATACTTTTCCAACTGAGATTCTGTCCAATATATCTTTTTAATCTATCCCTGTTTTTGTGCTCATTTGAATTTCCGTCAAATTCCCTTTTGTTTTTTGTAATTCTTCTTTCAATTTCTACTTTCCTTTGCTTACTAAAAATTATCTTTAATCTTTCCATTAAAATGATCTATTAATCCTTCCATCTTTCTTTGCTAATTAAAATGATGCTTCTATCTTTCCATTGGGTTGTAAATTGAAACCATCTATCACTTTTAAATCTTTCTGTGCATTTAGATAATTTCCAAAATGTTGCTTTTAATCCGTCCTCTTGTTGCACACTCAAATTTTTTTTTTATAAACTTTCGCCTTTCAATTTGTCCTCTCCTCATTCAAATTTTTCTAACAAACTTTCGACATTCAATCTGTCCTCTCCGCTGTACATTCAAATTTTTCTAACAGCCTTTCGACATTCAATCTGTTTTCTCCTCTGTACATTCAAATTTTTCTAACAGCCTTTCGACATTCAACAACCTTTGCTTATTAAAATTGAATCTGTTCTTTGTTTTATAGTGCAGACTCATTACCGCATTTCTATGTTTGTTGTTTTATTTTTTCTCTCTCTCTGTCCATCAACATCTTTCTTTGCGTTCAAAAAGTAGCTACCTAAACCTTTTTCTAATGCACACGCATATTTTGATGCTATTTGTGCTTTTTTCTTTCTTTTCTTGTTTTTTTTTTTCACTGTTTTTCTTTGTGTTCATGTGCTCAAATAATTACTGCCGAAATCTTTCCACTGATTGTTTTATTATGCGCAATTGTCTGCATATTTTGATGCTAAAGTTGCACTTCTTTCTATTTTCTTTTTCTTTGCAAAACATTTCTTTCCTCTGTCCAAAGCATGCTTTACTCTTTCCACTATTGCTTTCGGTGTACGCTTATTCTTGCATCTTTGTGCTAAATACATACAATTGCTCATTCCTTTTGTGTCTTTACTATGATTGCTTTCGGTGTACGCTTATTCTTGCATCTTTGTGCTAAAGACATACCCTTGCTCTTTATCTTTGTTTCTCCACTATTATTGCTTATGGTGTACGCTTATGCTCGCATCTTTGTGCTAAAGTCATACCCTTGCTCTTTCTCTTTGTGTCTCTTCTATGATTGCTTATGGTGTACGCTTATGCTCGCATCTTTGTGCTAAAGTCATACCCTTGCTCTTTGCCTTTGTTTCACTTCTATCATTGCTTATGGTGTACGCTTATGCTCGCATCTTTGTGCTAAGGTCATACCCTTGCTCTTTGCCTTTGTTTCACTTCTATCATTGCTTATGGTGTACGCTTATGCTCGCATCTTTGTGCTAAAGACATACCCCTGCTCTTTCTTTTTGTTTCACTTCTATCATTGCTTATGGTGTTCGCTTATGCTCGCATCTTTGTGCTAAAGACATACCCTTGCTCTTTCTTTTTGTTTCTCTTCTATCATTGCTTATGGTGTTCGCTTATGCTCGCATCTTTGTGCTAAAGACATACCCTTGCTCTTTCTTTTTCTGTCCAATTACACATACAACAAACATAAATAACGAATTGCTTCTGTTCGCCGCTGCTGCATGCTACAACAACAAACGCAACACGTCATTCAGCATGTATATATGTGAATACTTCTTTCCAAGCATGCTCGCTGCGACTGCATAGCACCGTTATAGCGCAGCAGCGCATTGAGTGCCCTTGAATATTTCGCTTATGTATATGCAATCAATTTGAGCAGAATTTATTGCACAGAAACGAAAAATATTAATTTCTTTTAAAATCTGTCCACTTTGTTCTTTTTTACAATTCTTATTTAAGATATGTCCACTTTTCTTTCAAATTCTGTCCAAAATCCGTTCACTTTTACTTTTCTTTCTTCTATAAAAAAAAAAATGAACACATTCTTTCCACTTCTTACTTGAAATATTTTAAAATTGTATCACTTTCCACTCACCACTACATCAATTTCAGATTTTTAATTGTTTATAAATTGTTATATTTGATGTATATTTAAACTTTTTATACTCAACTTTGTTGTCTTCTTTTCCGTGCAGTTACCGCATTTGGTCTTCTTTTTTTTTTATTGTTGCTCCTTTCGTTTGTTTGTTTTTTTTTTTTTTTTTTACCTTTCCTGTCCGTCCCTCTTTTCTTTCCATAGGACTGCTTCCTATTTGGCTCGAAGTCGACCAAAATGTTCACAAAAAAAGCGAATTTATGAATTTAATAAAATAAATAAAAAACACACACAATTATTTACCGTCGGGAAAAAAGCCGAAGCTCAAAAAACCCGACATTTATTTTAACCTTTCTCTTTCATGGCCTTTTTGCAACTGATTGACCGCCTGTCGTCGACATAGTCTCCGAAGTCTGTCAATCATAATGCGACAAAACTACAATAAAACTTATTTATGATACAAATACATATTACAATAAATGAGTTTTATACAGATGTATTTTGGTTGTTTTATTTGATGTTATGTTTAATTTTCTTATTGTACACCTTGCAATTATTATGTGGCGAATAATTGAAGACGTATTACCTCAACGGAAAGACATTTCAACGTTGCGTACATAGGTCACAAGTTGAGATTTCTCCATTTCTTATGGCGTAATGCCGAATTCAAATTTTATACAGTGTGCCACTAAAGTCTTCGTACAGCAGCTTTTTCAGATGTAATTGATAAAAAACAGTAATTTTTTGTAGGAATTTTGAAAATGTTTTAATGTATACTTGTTTATTAAAATCTTTTTTCAATACAAACCAGCAACAAGCTCGATTTGTTTATTCATTCAAAAGTTATTAACTTAAAAAATAAAAGAGTCATTTATTTGCCTCCAATAAAGTCTTCGTACTTTTAAATTTTCATTCGCGCTTTGGTCTTTCTTGCTGATAAATGTTCTTTTCTGATAACGGTTTTTTACAAAAGTAAACAAACGAAAGTCGTGACACACATTCGTAACAAGGAAAGTGCAAATTCGAATTTATTTGTGTGAAATATTTGTTAAAATGCCCGGTAAATATTTGTCGGTTGCAGAGCGTACGCTTATATTGAATTTACACGTAAAAGAACAAAAATCCTACGCGGAAATAGCCAAACTTGTGTCCCGCAGCCGTTCTACTATCCAGCCGTTCTACTTGTATAAAAAAGAAAAAGTAGAAAACGGTTATTGATTTAAA
Source organism: Pherbina coryleti (assembly GCA_943735915.1). Taxonomy (NCBI): domain Eukaryota; kingdom Metazoa; phylum Arthropoda; class Insecta; order Diptera; family Sciomyzidae; genus Pherbina; species Pherbina coryleti. The sequence continues at coordinate 109,967,865 of OX030951.1, forward strand.
TATCCAACAGATCAAATAAAGTTAAAATCCAAGAAATAGTTATTACAGCTACTGCAGCTGTTTGCCAGACAAGCTTGAACATGACTGGTCGAGATCTCGACCGCTGGGATAATTAGCGCACTAAATGTATATGTGTGTCAAGATTATTTTTATACCCCCACGTTTAAAAAACGTAAATGGGGGTATATTAATTTTGTCACTCCGTTTGTAGCGGCCATAAGGAGGCGTGGTAGGTATAGAAAAGTATATATATTCTTGATCAGCATCACCACCCGAGTTGATTTATCCATGTCCGTCTGTCCGTCTGTCTGTGATCACGATTACAGCAGTAATTTTAAAGCTATCATCACGAAATTCAATATTTAAGCCTTTATTTAAAAAATAAAGGCTCAGTTCGAAAATGAGCCAAATCGAATGAAAACTACGCCTACCTCTCATACAAAGTGACTTTATCAAAAAGGTAAAATCTCTCTAAAATCCACAAAAATTAATATATGGACTTGAAATTTTGCATTAAACTTTGATATATAACATGTACTATGTGTATGAAATTAAACCAAATTGAGTGAAAACCACGCCCACCTCCCACACAAAGTGACTTTATCAAAAAAACAAAAGCGAATATTTTCTGTTTAAACTATAACGAACATTTTTTTACAAATAAACACTTTATTGATTGCTTAAGGCTTTGAATATACTTTGGTTCGGCCGTGGTGGTATTTTAACTTCGGCCCAGTCGAAGATCATTTCTTACTAGTTTTACATTTTTTTGCATTTCTCTACATTCATGCCGTTTTTGCAACATTCTTGTTAATCGAGAGGGTATCTGTTTCAATTCCTACGATATGCTGAGCATCCGATGCATATGATAAACAACTTGGCCTAGGTGCTAGCGTGGTTATGAGTCTAGTTTCGGTGTGTGAGTATCCTAGACAACATACAGTTCATTTCGATTTTCACCGGATACTACTTGCTTTGTCTTCTGAAAGAAAAAGGATTTTGTGCAACTGGCACATATATCCGCGCAAATGGTAGGCGCAGGCCTAAAAAAAAACTTACCTCGACATGCTATGGACTACTCATTCGACAAAGAAAATAAGATTGCATTGGTTCGAAAGAGAGGCAATGCAGAGGTGACTTTGGCCTCGAACTATGATCAGATAGAGCCTATAAAAAATGTAATGCGATACGATAACAACAAAAAAAAAAAGAGTCTCTGTACCGCAAGCCAACCTTATTGCTAATTAAAATAAGTATATGGGCGGAGTTGACCTACATGATAATGCTGTCGCTTTGGGTCATTTTGGGTCACCTGCTTGGACAGTGCTAGTGTCAATGCATGGAAATTGTATTGATGATTACTGAAAGCACCAAGAAAAAAACCCATGCATCAAATTTATTTTGAGAACTCCATAACTAAAACCCAATTGTTATCCGTCGACACAAACACCGAATCCACTGCGACTGATGAAGAGAAAGAAAGTGACGATTACATAGACCGCCAATCATCATTGCCCAAAATAGAATGTGTGCACATGTCTGTGTTTGTAAAGCACTGCAATCGCCGATGCAAAATATGCAAGAAACATACTGCCTATACCTGCGCGAAATGTTATGTAAATTTACATGTGGGTAATTGCTTCAAAGACTACCACAAAAATTTAAAATAATTTTGTTTGACTTATAAATATTAATATTCAGTAAATTAAATTGAAGAAGAATAATATCTAAATTTCTAGATCATTTTATTTACCTATAGCATTAGCTTTTATATGAACTTATTTTAATTAACTCGTTTTCATAAGGAACGTTATTTAATATTTATTTTACTAGATTTCATATTATATCACATACAAAAAATTTATTGCTCTAATTATCCCAGCGGTCGAGATCTCGACCAGCAATTTTCCAGGAAATAACAGGTTAAAAAAAAAAATAATGTCAAAAAATGATTTTTGGCCCATTTCTAACTAGCCATGAAAATTCCATTAAGATATTTAAACATTTATTTAGTCTGGTACAAAATGGGTTAAATATGAAGGCCGCATACAGAATTAGCCCAAATCAGGACGGCCCGCAATCCTCACACAAAAAGATCGGATTCAAATCAAGCGTATGATTGCGACGGATCCATTCATAAGTGCACAAAAAATTAGCGCAGAACTTCTCCAATCCAATAAAAAAGAAGTCCATCCTGAAACTATACGAAAAGCCGTGAATGATGCCAGGTTTAAGTCTCGCACACCTCGCAGAAAGCCACTGGTAAATGCAGTAAATCGCAAAAAACGTTTGAACTTCGCTCTAGAGTATCAAAACGCTTCTCTTGATTTCTGGCGCAAAGTAATATTTTTGGATGAGTCCAAATATAATATTTTTGGGTCTGATGGAAGACTTAGAGTGTGGCGAAAACAAGGAGAAGCTTACAACTCAAAAAAATACCATCAAAACAGTTAAACACGGAGGCGGTGGCGTCATGGTATAGGGATGTATGGCTGCCAGCGGGGTTGGAAACTTGGAAGTAGTTGAAGGCATCATGGATCATCGAGCATACATTGATATTTTGAAGAGAAATATGAAGCCAAGTGCTGAAAAGTTGGGCGTATCAGAAAAATTTTATTTTCAGCTAGATAATGACCCTAAACACATGGCTCATAATATTAGGATGTATTTAGCGTACAATACTCCACATTTGCTCAAAACACCACCGCAGAGTCCTGATCTCAATCCCATCGAGCATATGTGGAATATGCTTGAAAAAAGAATCAGGACTCATCACATAAGCTCGAAGACACAGCTTAAAGAAGTTCTTCAGGAGGAATGGGAAAAAATCGAGCAATGCTATGCAAAAAAACTTGTGGAATCGATGCCAGACCGTTTTAAAGCCGTCATTAAAAATAAAGGATACCCAAAAAAATATTAAAAGTTATATTGTGAAGTTGTAGAAAATTTTTTATTATTATTAAATCCAATTAAATACTTTATTGAAGTTAAATTATTGACTTTATTCTTATTTCAGTTTATTACTTTGAATATTTTGATTAAATGTATAATTTTTTTTCCTGTATTGAAAAGAAGTGTTAAATAAACAAATATTAGTTTAACATTTTTTAAAATTCCTGCTTCGTATTGCTCTTTTTTATCATTTAAATATTAAATAGCTGATGTACGAAGACTTTAGTGGTACACTGTATAATTTTTTGCCGGCTTCAAATCAGCGGACACTTTTCATGATATTCGGGTAGCGCAACATTGTGGCCAATTTAATTGGACTGCCTATTAATTTTGAAGTGAAAAGAGACGGATGTCAAAAATTTCCAGATTTTTTTTTTTTTAAATAAGTGCAAACAAAAGAACGTAAGATATATAAGTTTTGTTCTATTTTGAAATTTTTCCCAATTAATAATTGCAGTGGATATTAATTTGGTGAGAAAAAGGAAGGGCCAGCTCAATAAGGAAGAAAAGAAAACGTTGCTGTGTTTCATAAAGCATCACAAACTAATATGGGACAAGCAATCCAAGGAACACAGCAACCGAAATGCAATAAACAATGCTTGGAGCAGTATCAGTATCATTGCAGCAATAAATAAAAGCGGTAAGTTATTTATTAGTTGTCTAGTAAACTTTGTAATGGTTCCTTTATTTTACAGTAAGAGAGTGCAAGGCCGCATGGAACAGCTTCCGAGACAGCAAGCGGTATCATGCCAACAAAACCAAAAATGGTCTATGGTTTGACAGTTCAGATAGTCAAACTGTGTTGACATTTCTGTTCAGTAAGGTTTGGCAATTCATTACGAATCATTTGAAGCCTTACAACGCTTCCAACTTGTGGAAATTTACTTTGGAAAAAAAAAAAATCGGTTCGCGAAGTTTATAGAGCACTTCGTCTATTTTTGTGTTTAGTGATGAAGCTCATTTCTGGTTAAATGGCTTCGTCAATAAGCACAATTGCCGTATATGGAGCAAAGACAATCCTCAAGCCATTAACGAATCACCAATCCATTAAAATTTACTGTTTGGTGCGGTTTACACGCTTGCGGCATCATCGGTCCTTATTTCTTTCGAAATGAGCAAGGAGCTGCCATTACAGTGTATGGCGGCGCTATCAAGCCATGCTGACTGATTTTTTGTTTCCAAAAATTTATCAGCTAAACATCGACGACATTTAGTTCCAACAAGACGGCGCGGCTTGCCATACAGCGCGCTTTACCATCAATTTATTGCAAAATCAATTTGGTGACAACATTATTTTCAGAAGTGGTCCTGTTAACTGGCCCCCTTGTTTGTGCGATTTAACGCCTCTCGATTACTTTTAATGGGGCTATGTTAAGTCATTGGTTTATGCCGACAAACAAGCAACTCGTGAAGCATTAGAAACCAATATTTAAGTCACAATTGACCCAATACGGCCAGATTTATTGGCAAAAGTAGTGAACAATTGGACTGATCGAATGGACTATGTAACTCGCAGTCGCAGCAGACATATGCCGGAAATAAACGCCTTGAAATTATCAACCAGATTATAATAATAAAAAAAATTTATTCCAACAATATTTCTGTCTTGTATTATTATTTAAAGTTTTCAAACTCTTAAAAAACCACCCTATACAAGTCGCTAACACGTAAATGTACTGCTTTTTCTCTTATAAAATCATGCTATTTTTTTTTTGTGGTAAAATTTTTAAGCAGAACATCAGTTATTTGTTCGCAACAAAATATCTGTCATATTTTTCACGCAACTAAAAAAATTAATGTTATCAGCGAAATTTCACGCAACCGAACACAGTACTATGCTTAACCATGATACAATTATAAGGTAGGCTCAGATTGGAGAGCAGGGATTGCTAGTTGTCAAAATCAGCTGTTCAAAGTGAATTATTTCACTTTGACGTTTTGTAATTAATTTCAGATTGTCAGAAAACAAACTTGTTTTATTATAACGTGGGCAAAAAATTTGTGAATTAATAATTTTTGGTTTTTGTTGGAATACATTTCAATTTGTGAGCTGATGTTAATTGAAAAATATTTTAAACAATTTCAAATATATTTTTAGAGCTTCGTGTAACAAAAAAAATTCCAAGGAAGACAAGAATACCGTGGCACGTAAGCTGATCGAAAGTGGACGCATTTAAGAGAACGGAATGCAAAACTTCCAGATAGCGCTGTTCCGGACATTGAAGATGCAGCTGGAGCGCCATGTGCACCCGTAAATTTCAGTATTTTTCATCCGTACAAACGCGCCATCTGCGAAAAGCAGGCGTTGATCCACCAAAATAGTGTCTGCTAAACGAAAAAAAACCCCGAATGTGAAAGGACGCTGGAGTAGACTTAGTGGATGAAGTAAAACTGCTCTCTAACAGGCCGCCTCCACGAGGCATAGCACATGCCATCATATACATCAAGGCATCGAAAAATCAGTGGAGACGAGGCGTATGCCATGGCATATCTTCGTGGCGTTTGTAGTCTCCACTAGATTTTTCGATGCCTTGATGTATATGATGGCATGTGCTATGCCTCGTGGAGGCGGCCTGCAAAAAGATGAAGCCAGCTAAATGTTGTAAGCCACCTTCATGCTGAATATCGATATTTTCCAATTCAGTTTGAAATTCATGTGGTTCTATATCAACATATTAATTATTTTCATGGGACATACTCAAGCTGAAGTCATCATCAAAATTTATGTGTCTTGAAATCTTGAGTCACCTACCACGTTACCGCTGTCTTGCAGCAATTCAGTGTTTCTCGCTGAATTAAAAAATACTTATGTTATGCATTATATAAATATTATTTATTTATGCATTATGCATTGTTAGTATTTAAATTTGAAAATATGTATTCAAATTTTGTTTTCGTACCTATTACTGTTTTGTTTTATATAATTGTTAATTTCATTATACTTAATCCAGTCACTTATTTTGTTACTACTCTCATTACTTATATTAGAATTGTTGACATTTATATGTACTATCAAACAGTTACTATTCTTATTATTATCGTTGTTAATATACTTATTTTTATTATTAATTATGACCTTGTCTTCTTTTTTTTTTTACTTCATCAATAAATTTAATCTTATCACTACTTGACTTAGTGTTATTATTTTTACTAATGAAGTAATTGAAGCTATACAGTTCTATAAAAATTTTTGTTAAATATAATGATCCTTAATTATTATGTCATAATAAACTAATTATTACCAATTGAATTAATAAGTGTTTATCAATAAAAGGTCTAAAAAATAATTAATTTCTTTTTTGTTTCTTACTTATTGAAATATCAAGCTCTTTCCATAGGTTTTGATTGCTAGGGCCCATATCCGACACCATCGCAACAACGGAGAAGATGGTATCCTTGAGTGCATCTAAAATTTGATGCAGAATCGCTTTAGTCATTTTACAATAAAATGAGTAGAAGATTGGCTGCTTCCACGAACACTTCAAGCCACGAACCATTGCCACTTGCACAAAGTTGCATGGCGCCCTCACGGTATCAGATGATGGGTCGTGCTCGTATACTGAAGAAATTTTCATTTCGTCGAATGAAAGCACGCACTTTTTTTTCTCAAATGTTAAGTAGGTCCCATGTTTCATTGACGCTATGGAAAATTTCAGTATGCCTTCGTCGAAGTTTACTTTTTGAGCCCATCTTTTAAGGGTCGCTATGCTGGGAAATGGAAATCCTTTTCTGTAAAGGTGGTTGTACGCCCGCACACAACAGTATGCTGACAGATGGCATTGGAAATATCCTCCCATGACCAATGAGATTGGTTCTGAGGACATTTCAACCTTCTTATTTGGCCTTCCGTGAATATTGCCTCAATGCTGGAGTTAAGACAATTTGTCTCTTCAGGCTGCCGCTTAAGGGTCGCAACTTCCTCTTCTAACTCCGCAACTCCGTTTCTTGAGATGTATATTCTGACATTGAGAATGTCACGACATTGGATGAAACTTAAAAATTTAATCCAAAAATTACTTAATGTAATAAACAATCAATCAAAAGAAATTGGTATTGTTATTGTAGCGAACCTTTCTAATATATTTTTAAATTCATTTGAAGTACTTACTCAGTATCAGTGGAAGCGTCAGCTTCAGTTACTGCCGGTACTGCGTGCATCCAATTATTAACAATTTCGGCCACTTCGGCATCGAAAGCCTCCTCTGAGCATACTATGTCCATCTCTGAGAGCACCGAGTCCATCGCCTGCATATCAACAATCGTTTGCTCTGCAGTTGCTTCTCCACTTGACACTTCGACTTGAGGTGATGCGTCCAACGGCTGCACTCCATTGCTGCGCTCTGAAGATTCAATGCTTTGTAATACTCTGGTCCAGCCAGTGAATTTCTGGAACGGTTTTGCACCAGGCATTAATAGTGAACGTTTATGAACTCCAGGAGTAGCGATGAAATCACTTTGTCGAAAGTGTTTTTCACATATTTTTGCCGAAGCGCTGAGATCAACGCCGCAATGCTCGCTCCATCTTTTCCTCTTATGCTCTTATGATTGGAGCTTTATAAAAGGAAATATTTTCCTTTTTCCAACTCTTCTTACATATAGAACACGTTTTTGGCATATTATCACAATTTATTTTCACAAAAATTAATTTAAGTTATATTGTTTATATTTCACAAAACAAATAATATTTTCAAATTTTTTGACGTTTCTTTGAACTTTGTCATTTTGACAACTCTAGCTCCCTTTTTGTTGTTGTTTTTTTCTGACGCGTGAGAGAGATGAAAAATTTGAGCCTACCTTATAATTGTATCATGTGCTAAACATAGCCTAAAAATTATGACTGAAAAATATCACTTTCTCACTTTTCATCTGAAGCTATGTAGTTAATTATCTAATCACAATTTATTTACCACAATTAATTCATTTATTAATTTATTTAAAGATAAGTTAAGTTTTGTTTAATTTAAAAACCCAATGTATCTAGCTAAGTATCTACTATTTTCAGATACAAGATCTTATATATCAAACAAAACTTTATAATTTTCGGACAGTTGCACTTTGATCAAGAAGATTCAGATCAAAATAAAGAGAAGACTCTTTATAAGAAAAAGAAAAATGAAGGCATTCTAATATTGAGAAAATTGCTTACTTGGATGAAGCAAATTCTTCTCAATTCAAGGAATTCGTCTAAAATAAGCAAATTTTTCTCTCTTCAAGCAAATATTAAACTTGAATCTAGAAAAAATATTCTTGAGTTTTAAGCAAATGTTTCTTGAAATAAACATTTTTTCTTAATATCATGGGTTTTTAATTTGCTCAATTCTACCGAAATAATGCTTGAAATGAGAAATTTACGCTTGAGAGTAAACTGATAGCTTATTTGCTTGATTCAAGCATAGAATGCTTGATTTTTTCTGTTAGTGTAATATTTTATGGTAAAAAAATAGGTAATAAATAACTGGCCATTTCAGCCCTTGAAAGAACTTTGACCTAGCTTCTTATGATCAATTGTGTTGTGCGTGTTATTAGGTTTGTACACAATTGACCGAGAAATGGACCTACAGGCTTAACGCCGACTCCGAACGGCGATGAACGGAATGTTCTCGTTCTCAAGAAGCTTAACATGGCATTTTGATTACTCTCTGAGGTTTGCCATTAGTATTTTAATTCAAATAATTTTCTGTCGCTGCTGGGGTTCGAACCTCGGTCTCCAGGTTCTTTTGACATAGCGGCCACGCACTTTAACCAACTACGCCACGTACGCCACAATATTTTATTGTACATCGTCATAATCTATTTTTTAATTTTTGTCGAAAGCCAAATAAAAATGTTTGTCTTATAACATTTATCGTAGGGGATTTTCTCACTAAGTAAAAAATCCATCTAATGCCGTTGCATGTTTGTTTGATTTTCAATCTTGGGGCAGTTCTCTCCGCAGCCTTATGAGATTAAAAAATTTCAATTTATTTAACAAAAGTTGTTGGCATATAAGAATGATTCTTTTGCATGCCGAATTTACAATGGATATAACAACATGCGAAATGCAAGTTAAAATAATAGACTGATATCAAAAATGGTACTTAAAATTACTCAAGTTTAGACAATAAAAGATATTTCCATAAATAATACAATATAGATTAGAAAGAGAGAGGAAGAGAGAGAGAGAGAGAGAGGAAATAGAAAGAGTAAAGAGAGAATAGTTATGAAAAATGTTTGAAGATTAAACGCTTAAAGTTACTTTTATTAGAAACTTTTTTATACTATTAGGTAATGAATTCCATGACCTAATAGCAGCGATGAAAAACAATCTACTGGAGTTGAGGTACATACTGGAGTTGAAAGTAGGAATCATGAGGTTCATGCTTCTACTTGATCTGCAAAACTTCAACTTTTCGAAGAGATATGTAGGACTACGTGTGTAAATGATCCGGTGTAGAAAAATACAATATCTACACTAAGGGAAAAAAATATTAAATTAAATTAAAATTATGCACGAACATATTTAAATATCTTTCAAATATTTACTATTTGAAAATAAAACTATCGCATTTAAAGAAAATATTGAAATTGAAAAACAATTTTTTTGAATATTTCCCACGAGTTGGGTCCATATCAAACGCCATTTAGTGGTATATTTTATTTTGTTTTTGTGAAAATATGATTTGTGAGTGCGATGCATGATGAAATCGTGTAGAGTTGAGTGACCGAGTTGTCACTCCACTTTACATGAATTCATCATGCATCGCACTCACCACCGCACTCACAAATCATATTTGCCAAGTATCCATGCTATATTACCCTTGCAACAATAACTAAATGAGAACTCTAAGAAACCTGCAAATGCTGGTGCGAAGAAACTGCAGCAGCATAGCACAGGAACAGAGTGCGATGCTGCTGTTGCTTGGCGGCTGCTTGGCAGCTGTATGGAATATGTGTGTCAGTGTGTGGCATAAATAAAATTTAAATACGGGAAAAACGAGTTGTAAGGAAAATATTTGATTTATTCACGTAAATATTTAAATGAAATATATACTCAGGCGTGGATAATGTTAGTATGCGTTATTTCCCTTAGTGTAGCTTCAAGATAACTTGGTAAATCACGACCAAGTAATTTTTTACAAAAAGCAGAGATATGATTGGGCCTATTGAGACCGTATACATAGCGAGCTGCATTATTCAAAGCTACCAGGAGTTTATGCAAGAATCCTGAATCAGGCTTGCAGGACACGACTGCAGAGTATGATATGATTGGCATAATCAGCTGCAATACTAATTTTTTTTTTTTTGTTTTTTTGGATTCGCCCAGAGGTAAGAAATCTTCATAGATACGTATGACCCGCGCCATACGCATGCATGATTTACATTCTAAGAAGTTCCCGGATCAGCCTACGTGCTAAAACTTACCACCTGTTGGCAAATAAAAGCATCTACTAAGCACAATTGCTTGGCCTTTCAGCGGAAATTAAAATTAAATAAAATTTGAGAATTTTTGTGCTTATGTAAGCTGCATAAACATCATCGAATAAAAGTATATTCTTCATAATAAGAAGCAATACAACTCTCAGACACCAAACCAATACCAAACATAGCACAGATATACAAGTATATATTGTTCAGGCACAATATATTTATATATTCGGGTCACTAAAATAAGGGAACACTGAGCTAAAGTTATTATTTGGATATGCATTTGGGCCAACGCAGGTAAAAACTTGTATGGAAAAGAGATAAACTCTGACACACCAAGCCAAGAGACACGGTATACATGGTCAAATAAGGAAGAACTAAAGATCTAAAATAATTTCATGAAAAAATAAAGCAACGAAACTGAATAAAACGAAAACTTAAAGTATCTATCATATTCGATGATGCTTATTTGTTAAATCGTAAAATCTACACAATTATCGCGAGTTATATTTGTTATCACAAGGAATGCGTTAAATATTCAAATGTAATATAATTTTGCGTTTTAAGACATCCACCGAGTCAGAAAAATTTATCAAGTTCAAGTTGCCATTGAAATCACTATGTACACATACATCGCAAAGGGTCGTGAAGGGCATAATTAGTAGTGCACTGACTCAACTTAAAAAGCTGGAAATGTCTGGCTCCGCTCCTGGGGATGTTGAAGTTTAATGAAGAAAGGAGGTATTGTGAGTCTATATCACCACTGAGTAATTTGTATAAAAAAGAGACATTTAGCATAATTCTTCTGCTTCTTAAGTAAGGCAGTTTTTAGTTCAATGGGCACAAAACTTGATGTTATTCGGAGATTACGAATAATATAGTAAAGTTTTTGTACGCATGAGTTGATGTGATCATTACAGGCAAAGGATAAGTTTATTTGAAAACCAAGATTAGTGATTTTGCTTACAAGTTTCAGTTTAACGCTATTTAGTAGAATTGGAGGTAAGTCATCATGATCATATGGGTTTTTAGAAATAGGCAAAACAAATGATTTCAAGGGATTGACAGTGTCGAATGCTTTTGAAAAGTCCAACAAGCAGAGCAATGTCAAATCACCATTATCATAAGGTACTCTTACATCATCTAGTATTTTGACCACGGCAGTAGAGCAGCTGTGCCCAGGCCGAAAACCAGACTGGAGATGAGACATTAGGTTGAAAAGACCTAAATGATGAGATATCTGCTCCGCCATGAGCGACTCACATATTTTAGACACCGAGGACAATATGCTTATTGGACGGAAGTCACATGGGTTGCAGGCTTTGGGTTTTTTTGCTATAGGAATAATAGTAGCCACTTTCCAAATTTTGGGATAGCACGAGGTGGTAAAGGAGTGATTTACTATATGGACAAGCGGACTAAGAACATACGGCAAAATGAGCTTAATAAACATGATGGAGACTCCATCCTCGCAAGATGCATTCGATTTTATTTTCTTTACACTGTGGGCTATGTCCATTTCACTTACAGCATTACGCCGAAAACCATTCAAAGACACTAAATCACAACCGTTATCAACATCATCATCATAATCAGCGGAATGTATATCATCTGATGCAGAGTTACCGACAAAATAATCGTTCAACTGATTCGGATCTAGGTCGCAAGCCTCGGTGTCTTTCTTACATATTCCGACTCCTTTTAAATTTTTCCACAACTGCTTGGAGGGCAGCGAAGGTTTCAGTTTGGACATAAAGTGTTTGGACTTGGACAGCCGTACAGCGGATGTGGCGTCATTCCTGGCTTTCTTATGCTCATCCCAGTTTAAAGCGGCGGGGTTACGCTTCCATTTACAATAAGTTTTGCTACGATTTTTGAGAGCTATTTTAACTGACCGCGTAAACCATGGACAACTACTATTTATGACGTGTCGCGTACGCAGGGGGACATGAATATTAAATAGGTGATTTATCTTTTCATTGAAGGAACTCAGCTTCTCATCAACTGAAAAACCAGCAATCTGACCAATTTATGATAGCCAAATTCTAATACGAAGAGTTTATATCAATAGCCTTAAAATCGCTATAGTGTAAAGAGTTGTAGGTTCAGCATCTGATATCCTGATATTTAATGCACAGAATATTAGATCGTGATCGGAGATAAAAGATAATTGGTCAATAAGCAAAACGGTTGATACGTCGGAGACAATGAAGACGTCAAGCAAGCTTGGAGGAGAGTTGTTTGCAAACCTAGTCGGCATGAGGGTATTCACAACAGTGAGCCGAACTTCAGAAATTTTGTCGAGGAAGCTACTGGCAAGATTGTTGTTGGTTAAAAGATTTATATTAAAATCACGAGTTATGACAAAAAATTCATAATCGACAGCACAAGTAGACAGAGACGCAAATAGGGGATCCAAGCAACAGCTACAGTTAGGATTGTAAACGCAGGAAACAAATATTTTATTACCATTGCATAAAATCTCAATGTTTAAAAATTCTACTCCTGATTGACTAGACTTACCCACAACATTTACTTTTAGCTGTTTCTTACAATGTATAAAAATGTTTGTATAGTTTTGTTATGACGGCTAAGAATTGCCCTCTAATGGCGTGTAAAACTTTTTAACGTAGAACCTGTCATAGTGAGAAATAATTTCATGCAACAAGTTTGCACCTTCGTTTCATTAAACACAGCTCCCTCCGCTTCCCGACGACGTTCGATTTTTTTATATTTTTATTTCATCAAAAGATCAAAAAATTAACCTTCAATGTTCAACCATCACCAGACGATGACTCCGTGCAAAGCCGATGTATTTTGAAAAAAACCGTTTTTCAACTATTTCGGATACCTGCGAGGCAAAACCTAATGTTATCACCTTAAAACAGAATTGGTGCCTGTCAACTGAAGCCACGTGGAAAGAGGTAAATTTGTATACTTGCACATTATTAGCCTTAGCTTCGTTATTTATCCAAAGAAAAAATAAGCATTCGATTCTTTAATTGTTGAATTTTGTACTTAACCGAGAAATGAAAAAAATAAATTATTAGACTTTCTGCAAGAAAAGTCTATTTTATTCGAAAACGAAACGTAAATAACATTTTATTGCAAGCAAGTTTTCTCACGAGTTCATTCTTTTCTTTGTTTATTTGGCCACCTACACTTTTTTCCATTTCTTAATTTACCAAAACAAAAGAGAAATCAAACAAAACAAAAAAGTACTAAAAAACTTAATGCCGTCATCAGTTCAATCTGAAATTTTTCTCTTTATCACTCCAAGGAACACAGACTTTTACCCTAATTTGCATCTGAAAAAGTGATTTCATTGGCTTTTCAATGGCACCATATTGCATATCTTTTGTTGTGGTATCGGGTCCCAATAAGCATTCAGTGCACGCAAAGTAACCGTAGCGCGCTTGTAGGGGGGCTAATGTGTCATGAAATTCTCTTTGTGAAATTATATGAAAATACATCAATAAAAAATTTATTAAAAACAATATCAACATTTGTCATTTTAGAAGGTAATAATGATATATACACACCGTGATAAAAATTCAAGTTTTTCGAGTGCTTTGAATACGATACGACTTCATGAATTTCACCCCATTTCTCTAGAGAAAATTTTGAAAGACATATATTTTGAAATTTATGGCGAAGATGAGCCATTGAAATATTCTTTTGAAGAACAAACATTATCTCCCCAAACTAACTGATTTTCCTCTACGCCTCTGAGCCTCAGAACAGCAAAGCAAAGAAACTTTTTGTTGAAGTTTTTGCTAAGAGCAAAATGTAGAAAAAGGGAGTTAAACTAATTAGCTAACAAAAAAAAAAAAAAAAAAAAAAAAAATTATATTGTTCTACAAAATAACTTGTTTTTATTGTACATTTTTTGTTCCTTTTGTTTCAGAACAAAGAACTTACAAATTATTTTAAATCGTTGTACATAAAAAAGTGATTCGGTTGCTGTTTTTGTTGCCAACTTTAATGCGGTCCAGTTTGGTTAACAGTTGGAGCAGAAAACATTACAACTTTTCACAGTTCAGTTGCTGCCTATAATGGTTACATTGATGCAAAAATAATTTACAATTTTATGAATGCTTTTCAAAGCAGAACTTAAGCCTAGAGAGATAACAAACGAATCAATAATTTCATAGATTTGGTGTGAAGAATTGATGCTGGAAATCGATTGACGGTATAAAGTCTCCTGAAAAGCTTTTTAAATTACTGGATTTTTAAAGTTTTCATGGCTCTTATGGGTTGAAAACGTTTTCGGTCTGGAACTATCCAAACCCAAGATAGAGGAGGATGTTTGCAGGTATAGAGTGGGTGGTTCCCCTTTAAAAATAATATAATAAACTAGCCATTTCAGCCCTTGAAAACCGAACCGAAATTCTTATGATCATATTGCGTTGTGCGTGTTATTAAATGCTTAGACACAGTTGATTCAGAACTGGACCTGCTAGTTTTATGCCGACTCCGAATGGCTAATGTGTGTGTTCTCAAGAAGCCTTACATGGCCTTATTTACTCTTTGAGGTTTGCCATTGTCTGCAGAGAGGTGATGACCGAACAGAAAAATTAATTCAATTGAAAAACTTTCTGTGTCGGATGAAATTGAACCAGGGTTCTCTGGCGTTTGGGTCAAGTACTCTACCCACACTAAGAAAAAAACCCATATCTTTTCTCCATAAAAAAATCTCTATTTTTAATAATAGCAATTTTCTCCTTTTCAAATAAAATTTCCTACAATTAGAATAAATTTTCACATATTCGAAGAAATATTTCTTCACTTGTCGAAAATGAAAATATTTCAAACCTCTAATCATGGTAGAATAACAGAGGTAGACGCATTTCGGACTGAGCTCTCTTTCTCATAGCCAAAATTGTCTTTCAATAGTAATTTGAAAATGAAAATGAAAAAAATAAAAATAAAAAAAATAATCGTTTTCAGATTTTCTATAGGCAGTCAATTTCGTTTTGACAGTTGCGGCAGTCTGCCTCTCTGAAATGCTTCTACCTTGTTTTCATTGTACCATGCCTCTAATAATGATAAGTATTTTTCTCCCACTAAAAAATTCTCATTTATAGATAAAAATTTCTAGAAAATGAAAAGTTTTCTCTATTATAGATAAACAATTCACTACGCGAAATATTTTCTTCAATAAAACAAATAATTTCTCAAAAATAAAAGTCTTTTTCTCTAAGAACGATATATTTTTGTTATATTTCTCTTTTTCATGGAAGCTTTTTACCATTTTTAGGAAACTTTTGGTATCACAATTAGAGAAAAGCATTTTCTGGAGCAAACTCTTTACCATTTTTCTCTAAATATGATGCCTTTTTTATCATATTCCGAGAGACTTTTTCTGAGTGCACTGTGCCACGGCCGCTACTGGCTTTGAATTACTGTATTCAAAATTATTAACCAACATATTAGGTAATGGGTGGAGCACCTACCACACATTAAACGAAATTATTTCGGGAAATCTAAGCACTAATGATAATAAAAGAATTTCTTCTTTTAAATATTCTCATTTTTAATATTAAACAATAAATTTTATCATATTAAAAAAAAAGTAAGATTCGAGGTGTGTTTAGTATGAAAATATAAAGAAAATTTTGCAACTCTGCGATTCCTTACCTGTCAAACTTTTTTAGACTATATTGTAAGTATTTCTTTCATTTCTTGATAATTTTGGTTCAATAATAGTATTAATTATAAATTTTTGTTTTCATTGAATACATTTATTAACAATTTCAGAATAATGTCATGGAAAAGAAGCAACATATGGCAATATTTCCAGAAAATTGACTCAAACGCAAGCAGATGCAAAATTTGCCAAAAAGTAATAAAGACAGCCGGCAATACATCAAACATGGCTGGTCATGTCAGAAATGTACATAAAGCAGTACTTATGAAGGATTCCACATCAAATTCGACAGGCATCTGTAAATCTGCAATTATTACACAAAGATATTGATAGCCATTCAACTTAACCTGCCGGAGGCTCCGATGGGGCAATCAGTGAAACAAGCTTCGGTTTGCCATTCAAGCAGCAAAAAACAATCGAATCTTCTATTTCTGATGTGTACTCCTCCTCATCTGGCGCAAAAGCTAGGAAAATAAATAATTGCTTTTTGACGTAGAATACGTCGTTCTCGGAGGTAAGTAGGG
Organism: Pherbina coryleti; assembly: GCA_943735915.1. Lineage (NCBI taxonomy): Eukaryota > Metazoa > Arthropoda > Insecta > Diptera > Sciomyzidae > Pherbina > Pherbina coryleti. The sequence goes on from OX030951.1 coordinate 109,984,395, forward strand.
TGGTTGATAGTGATCAGGTGTCGGTATTTACCTTACTTTTTGAGCCTTTGGTGGGCCTAAAGTACTAATCGTACAATGTTGATCTTAGCACTTGTTGGTCTGCTTGATCCTCAATGCGACAAAAATTCATGTTAGAACTGTCTAACTTATATCAATTTTACACAATTACATGAAATATAAAGCCAACATTTGATGTTTTTGTTTGCTTAAACTTGCTACCTATTATCGACGGCTTCCGGTTTTTTCGACGGCGAAGACAGCGCCATCTAGCGTGAAGACATAAATCTTATAATTAAAAAAAAGCATACTTTTGGGGGCATGTTGTTTTTAACAGACTCGCGTAGCCCAGTAATACTGAGTAATTTTGAGGGGCATGCTTTTTTAACAGAATCTGTTATTGAAAGTCAAACGCAGCCAATTAAATATCCGGGCATATTATCGACAGTGAAATTTTGACACATGGGTTGTTGAATTTGATAGCATTGAACAAATTTTGTTTGCTTGTTTAAGTTTTCTACCTATTTATGGACAGTTTCCGGTTTTATCGACAAAAGCATAAAATTTGTATGGGAGCGCCCCTAAGGAGTGGTCGGAGGGAATAGGTGTCAAAGGCAAAAATGTTCCTTTTGCAAAAGTAATGGGGGTTGGTGATACATATTAACCCTCTCCGGCATTCTCTTAAAGGTCATATCCTCAGGTGTATGGAATAAATATTTTTAAAAAAGATGTCATCAAAAGCGAATTGAATAATTCTACGTCTTGTGTTACGACATAGTCGAAACTACTATATCTTTTATAAATAATCAGCCTTATTGTGAAAACCATTTCGTCCGTAATTGTTCCCTAATTTATTGTACCCTTATTGTGAATTTCGGGCGGAATGTTTCGCATGTTCGAAAAATTCCCCCTATTGTGAATGCTTTTTTTTGGCGAATATGACATATTTTTTGGCGGAATAGTTAATTTCTTATTTGCTGGCGAATAAGATTAAAAAGGTAAGTTTGTTTCATGATTTATCAAAGAAAATTAAATAATATTACTTTCTAATTATTTCTAGGGCTAAATCAATCAACAGACATCAATCTGAAATGCTTCTTAGCAAAATGCAAGCAAATCCAGACATTGCCAGAGGCTTCATAAAAGCCAAAGAGAAGAAGGGTATAGTTTCTTTGTTTTGGAAGAACTTAGAAAAGGAGCTGAACAGTGTTGGCCCACCGGTTGAAACCATTTTTGAGTGGAAAAAGGTAATAATTTGTCTCTTTAATGAATTACATTAAAAATAGTGTTGCACATAGGTTTGGACAGACCAAAAACGATATGTTCGGAAAAAGGCGGCCTCGAATAAACAGCACAAAGAGGAACAGGAGGTGGTCCCAACAGGCAGTGGAAGCTATCACATGCAGAGGAAACAATATTCCAGCTTATCGGAATGCAAGAAGCAGTGGGGGGCATTGATGGCGGTCAGTCTTTTGGCATTACTTTATGTGCCAATAGAAGCAAAAGTCCTGAAAAGGAAAATGAGGATCCATCTGCTGGTGATTATTTAGACGTAATGGAATGTATTAGTGAGGAAGCTCTTGAAGAAGAAGCAGATTTTGAAATGCTACCTATAAATTCGTCACAAAAAAATAAAAAACAAAAAATGAGCTCCAGCGAAATTGTAGAGAAGGAGTTGCAAGTTCAGGAAAAGTTATGTGCCAGAGTAGTAGAAGCAGTAGATCTACTAAAATCGCACGTTAAGGAAATGCAATACTGCTCCAAAAAGATTTATAGATCGCTTGGTGACTTAAACGCAACAAAAAAGTCAACTGGAAGAAATGAAGCGGCATAACAGTGTTATGGAAAATCTTTGGACAGTAGATATCGAAAGCCAAATCGAACTGAACAACAAAATACAGTGAGGCCTCGATTTTCCGTGATTCGATTAACCGGCAACATCAATCATCCGTGAAAGAAAAAGACAATTTTCTGTTTTGCTTCGATTTAAATTTTTTTTTGCATCGTTTAACCGTGATTACCTCTAGTATCCGGGATTATAAGCACAATTGTTTTTTCGATTTCTTTTGAATAATCAAACACGATGTGAACATAGCGAAAATGGGGAATTCCCTTGTTTGCATACGATGAGTGAGAAGCATATAACATACACGTGTTTGATTTAGTTTAACTTTGAAACTTGAGAAGTTTTATTGAAACTTTACTTAACAATAAATTCTTTTGCTTGCTTTTTTCTGGCAAAATACTTTTTTTTTTCTTATATTATTTAAACATGTACATTAAATGCTTGAATTTGTTACTGTAAAACTATGTACAACAATATTCCTTTATTAATTAAAAAAAAAATATATAAAAAAAACTACTAAAATTTGTTACTCAATTAACCGGGAAAATCGATTATCCAGAATGCTTCCGGTCCCGACCATTACGGATAATCGAGGCCTCACTGTAATAGAAAAAGAAGAAATCTACATAAAACAAAAGACATGATGGCAGATGAAATTGATCTCATCTTACGATCTCATTTTTTAATATATGTAGTTTTAAGAAAAAAAAAAAAATATGATTTGTGAATTGATATTAATTGACTGATAGTGATTTTTTTTTTGTGTTTTTTGCTAAAAATATTTATTTGCAATAATTTTAGTTAAATTTTTTTTGTTTTATAAATGTTTATTTTTCTATCTTATTAAAACTATTATTTAATTTAAGATATAAGTTTTTTATTACATGTCCAAATGACAAGTTTTGTTTTTTTCTTTATTTTCCAGTGTATAACTTTGAAAAGAAAATTAAAAAAAAAAATATGCAAATATTTTTGTTTAATTTTTTTTTATATTTTTATTTCACGTGCAAAGTACCAAATTTTTACGAATATGTGATTTCCAAAAAGCGTCCGGTTTGACATGGAATCACCAATATGCATATATTTAAAAATAATTTTATAAAGAATGTGCAATGTTATTGCGTATACGCTGAGCTTCAATTGAGTATGTAGAACTCGCATCAGATGGCTTCTCACCATTAACATCGCTGCTGGAATTTTCTTCTGGCGTTACATCAGATTCTTCTATCGGAAGCTTAAAATGTATACAAATGTTATGCAGAGCCGCACATACATTTGTTATTTTAATAACTTTGAGTGGTGTATAGTGTAACTGTCGACTTTGAAGAAGACATCGCCATCTATTTTTTAGAACACCATTTACCCTCTCTATAACATTGCGACATTTCGAATGGAGTTCATTATATTTTTCTTCAATAGAACTTTCTTGCGGAGTCCTATAAGGAGTTAATAGCCACGGTTCCAAAGCATAACCAGCGTCACCTTAAATAATATTAATTTACATAGTGTTTTTTTAAGATGAATTTTAATCAGTTTGAATTAATACCCAAAAGCCAGCAATTATTGTCACCCTGCAAAAAATCGCGCTCCATTTTGGCTCTCAACTCAGAAGTGTTCCATATTAAAGAATCATGGGAAGCTCCAGGGTGTGTAGCGTCAATGAAACGAATCTTCATATCACTGTCACATACCTGCATGTTAAATTAAAGAAATGAAATGAAAAGAAAATAATATTAATTACTAACTAGCATGACATTTAAGCTATAGGTTCCTTTTCTATTATAAAATAAATGTTTGTTTGTTGAAGGTGCTATAATGCCGACATGAGTTCCATCAACAGCGCCCACAACATCACATAGGTACTTCTCGTAAAAGCTAAGTGCACATTTACGTTTTTCTGCTGGTGTCAACCAACTTATCCACTGAGGGCACAGTGAAGCCTCAGAAACCTTCAAGACCTCGGAGAGTACGATGCTGAAGCTAGATTGAGCCAAACCCACATCGAAATCCTTACCAACTACCAACTCTTCTTTGGTACCCACCTTCCGCGAAGAAACGCAAACAAGCGCTAAGCTTAACAATAGGCGGAATACTAAAAGATTTTTAGGACGGTGGTAAGGAGTTGGTCAGCAAATTTAGAAGAAGTCTAAACATTTCTTTGTTGACCCAGAAATTCTGTAAAAATCTAAAAAAATTTGCAAATTGTATACTATACATTTAAACAAATATTTTAGCACTTACATTGGTTCATTCATCTAAAAGGGATTGGAATTGTCCCGCAACCTTCTCCGCGAAACCCGTACTCGATTCGCTTCCGAATAATTCCTCTCTACAAGGAGAATTCGTAGTCCAATGCTGTGCATGGTCGATATTTTTATTTATTTTATAATTTTACCAATTTATGTTTTTGAACTAATTTTTAATTTAAATTTTCATTTCCTTTGCTATCTAAATAAAACAGCTGTCTTATGTCAAAAGCATGTCCGAAAATTCGAGGCGAACTTTAACTCGGGCGAAATTCATAATCGCAGTTTTTTATTCGAGGGAACAGAAAAATTTCGGGGGATTAAAAACCCGGGCGGAATTCACAATAAGGCTGAATATGTAAAGACAATTATCCCTTTAGTATAGTGGAGAGTGAAGGATTCCAAAATTTGCTTAAAGTGGCTGTGCCGCATTACAAAATGCTGGTGAGAAATACGGTGACCAAATGGATTGACGATAAGTATGAAAAAAAAAGATATTTTAAATTACTTTTATTATTTTTATTACGTGCTTTATTATTATTCTTTAAATGTTAATAAATATATGTGCAAAATTTGAAAACAATATCTTTTTTCCTTCTATGAAAAAAAATTCCCGAAAAATTTTTTTTTAAATTTGTAACCTATATGCCCCCTTAATTATATTTAACCATTATTTACTTTGGGTATATGTAAGGTCGCTTGTCTACGCCAAAAAAACAGAGACAATTGCACACTATCAAGCCAACATTTGAAGCGTTATTGCCGAAATACTGCTCTCTTTAAAATAAAGTTTATTTCATGGATTTTAAAACATTTTACTGTGTTTTATTAAAATTTAAAGTTCTTCGCCTTTTTTTTTAAATTTGTACATTTTTTTTATGGCGTCGGTGGCGTAGTGGGTTAAAGAGCGTGGCCGCTATGTCAACGAACCTGGAGACCCAGGTTCGAACCCCAGCAGCGACAGAAAATTATTTGAATTAAAATAATTTTTCTGTACGGCCGCCACCTCTCTGCAGACAATGGCAAATCTCAGAGAGTAATCAAAATGCCATGTAAAGCTTCTTGAGAACAAGGACATTCCGTTCATCGCCGTTCGGAGTCGGCGTTAAACATGTAGGTCCGGTTTTCGGCAAATTTTGCACAAACTTAATAACACGCACAACACAATTGATCATAAGAAGCTAGGTCAAAGTACTTTCAAGGGCTGAAATGACCAGTTATTTATTTTTTTTTTTACATTTTTTTTATTTTTAACCTTTTTCCCTAAATGTGGTTTATTTTCACGTAAGAGATTGTCACCAATAATAACAAATTTGATTTTTTTGTTGTAGATTAGCCGTTCCTGACATTAAGTTGCAGCAGCGGGACAAGTAATTTTTTTTAGTGCTTGATTTCGCCCTCTACCGGCTGAAGAAGTGATAAAAAACCAAAAAATTTTTTTTGTTATCTTAAAACATTTATAAATATATCACAAAAAGTTTAAAATTGATTTTTAATAAATATGATTGAAAAAAAAAAATATTTAAAAGATATGTTTTTTCTACGAAAAGATTGGTACTACTCCCTTAAATGCTGTGTCAGTTCTAATTCCAGATTCTTTATTCCTAGTTGTTTCTTGCGGTTAATTTGGGTTTTAACTGGGTATTACCTGTTTCATGCATACTGCTATGTTTCAAGCTATGTGTGTTTATTTTTAAAAACCATGCGTGTATTATCTTACCTTGATTTCCGAAAAAGTGACCAAAATTTGATTTACTGAAGTAATGCGTGTGAACTTACTTCGACCATACTTGAGTACCGAAAAATCAAAACATAATTCGCGATCTCAGAAAAACCGATCTTTTCAATGGAAAATAAAAATAATTTAGGAGAAATAAAGTTTCCCAGAGTATATAAAAAAGAACTACTTTCAAGTATTATCCACTGGCGTATACTCCACTGAATTTAGGCCTGGTACCGTCAGGTTTTGACTAAAATTGAAAAAATTAACGTTAAAAGAATAATCATTAATTATTTCTTTATATTTAAACATCATCCTTCATAACCTTTATTCTTTCAAATCACTTTTTTTTCTACTTACATTTATCTCCTCAACTCTTCACAACCCAACTGAAAAAGCTTCCCGTAAAGTTAAAAAAACTCAAAAAAAAAAACCCTTGAAGGCTTAATTAACAAACATTCAAACGTGAAATATGAACACAGCTAATCTCCTAAAAAGTAGACCTAAGAACGTTAGTTTATCCTATGTATTGAATATCTTCTAGTCTAAAAACCTTTAACTTCATTAACCGAACTTGCTCTTGCTCACGGTGGGCAGGAAGTAACGATAGGTTTCATAAAAATGTCGACAAAAACTGAAACGACAAGGCTGTATTTGTTGATGATTACACAGTGCGACACGAAAAAATAACTTCAAATATCTCAATGGTTTATAATAGTGGATGGTCTATATATTATGCCCTCGTACTCAGTTTTATCGGATTAGGTCAAATAAGAGAGAAATTCAAGGTCAAACTTCACTTTTAAGTCACAAATTTTTTCTTATAACTCTTAAACTAAATTAAAATTCTATGTAGTAACTGCATCTAAATATTTGCAATGGATGATTCTTTACATTTTAAGACCATTTTTTGCTCAAAAAGTTACGTAAGGGGTTTAATATTTTCTTCGAAAACGGGGCTTTTTTAAAAAAAAAATACAATTTTCAATAGTTCAGTTACTATGTATTTGTCTTCAAAAACAATCAGATTTTGCTGAATTTATGTAATTACACATTTACGCGCATATCTTTAAAACGGTAACTCTTTCGGTTTAAATTTTAAGGACAATTTTGAAGAAAATTGTTGGGTCTATAAGTTTTATTTGAATGATTTTACGCTAGGGCTTACATTAACGAAGTTACCACCGTTGGTAATCTTTGAATCCGAATATCTTTGGATGCACACATGTAATGGTTATGATCTTTTCACAGGTGGGTTATTTTATTTTACTTAAGGTGTATGCAAAAATTCAGGAAAATCTGATTGTTTTTGAAGACAAATACATAGTAACTGAACTATTGAAAATTGTATTTTTTTTAAAAAGCCCCGTTTTCGAAGAAAATATTAAACCCCTTACGTAACTTTTTGAGCAAAAAATGGTCTTAAAATGTAAAGAATCATCCATTGCCAATATTTAGATGCAGTTACTACATAGAATTTGAATTTAGTTTAAGAGTTATAAGAAAAAATTTGTGACTTAAAGGTGAAGTTTGACCTTGAATTTCTCTCTTATTTGACCTAATCCGATAAAACTGAGTATGAGGGCATAATATATAGACCATCCACTATTAGAAACCATTTAGATATTTGAGGTTATTCCAATTGACCCTTAAATTGTCGCACAGTGTTATAGGTGAAAAATCGTTTGAAATGAAATCCTAGAAAAATTTACTATTTCTCATGGCTATATCTCGGAAACCGTTTGGAATTTTATTTTCCTGCCTTCAGGAAAGTTTGGCTTAGAAAAGAAGAATACCTGTGGACAAAAATGAATTCCTTTCAACCGGCCAAACTTTCAACAAAGAATTTGACTTGGGTGTAATGTGTCGTTTGCGTAATGCTGTGCGTCAAAATAGACCGGATTTGTGGAGAGACAATTCTTAGTTTTTGCATAACGATAATGCACAATCTCACACTGCACTCGTAATTCGTGTTTAAACTCGAATCCAAAAACTCGACCCATATCGTTGCGCAACCACCGTATTCGGCAGACTTAGCACCATGTGACTTCCGGCTATTCGCTAAACTCAAGTGACCGCTCCGTGGACATCGTTTTGAATCAATAGAAGAGATAGAAACCGAAACGAAGAAGGAATTGAAGGCTATTTACAAAAGGACGCGTATCTCAAACACTAATGAAAATGTTGACGTGTAATTTGGCACAGATGTCAGTGACAATAGTGCCAACTTAAAGATAAAAACATCTGTATCTATTAAAACCCCCAAAATATTTGTTTTTGGGTATTGCGGTATTTTTTGCCAACAGTAGAACAAACTGACCCGAACAAACTACACTGAAGCCTACAAGTCGCAAAAATACCGAAAAGTTTCCAAATTTTTTTAACATTTTTGGTCCATATCTTTCTCGATATTACCTATACAAAATAATTTAATTTTCTTTTCTTTTTACTGCTCAAAATTTTTTCAAAAGACTAGTTACTAATTGGTTCTGTTGTTTCTCAGGTAACTGCGTCACTATATAAAACATATTATTACATGCGGTAGAAGAAGAACGACCTCTGCATGAATGTGGAATTCTTTTGCCTATTTCTTGAAAACTTTTTGAATGGCTAGTTAATTGCGATCTTGTAATTGGACATATTAGAAGATACTATACCTTTTTCATTTCATTAATAGCACGTTCATTGTATTTTACTGTTTTCCTCAAAAAACAACTTTGTACTTGCGGGGAAGGAAGACATCCTTTTTTTTTCCTTACAATTTTTTTAGGTGGTCTTGCCAACCCCATGCAACTTTTGAGACCGCTTAGAATTCGATCTAAATTTATCGATACGCCCTACTGTACAACAGCAAAAAAAAAAACCAGTAGGATTTGACGACTTTTTATAGTGTTTTGGAGATCGCTCAAACCGAATATAAATTTCGTTTTTTCGGGTCACGTTAGGTTTTTATACTACATACATCGGGAGGCAGCTCCAGGGAGAACCTTAACGTTCAACTGTTGTTTAAATTACTATTTACTCTTTTAGGGAAGTCCAGACGGGGTTAATATGTGTGGTAACCCCAATTACTTTTCGAAAGAGGAAAATTTTTCCATTTGGAACCTATCTCCTACGACCCCTACTCTTGGGGGCTCACATACAATTGTTATATGTATATTTGTATATATAATTTTTTCTAATAGATTTTTTAAAAAATTTAAAATGAAATAATTTTTCTGTTTCAAAAAAAATGTTTGTTTAAGTCTTGAAAGTTTCCAAAATCTCCATTATATACCTATATGTTTTTATGTTTAAATTGTATTATTATCAATGAAACGAAACTAAAAAATATTCGGGCTAATTATTTTTTTTTTACTCTTGCTCTTTTTTTTACTCAAGAATTTATTTCTGTCATTTTGCACGACGACTATAAGAAGTCTTGAATCTGGCTTCACGCTCCAGCAGCATTCTGCAAGCATTGCAACCAAATCTTTTCCCTAGTACCTAGTTTCAATTTCAGACATTTCCTGGTGAAACTTTTCACCTTGTTCAACTGAAACTTCTCCACAATTGTCTGCAAAAATAACTACTATCGAAATGATTATGCAGCATATATATTTTCAATGACATTAAAACTCTCAAGTCTGCAAAAGCTATTAGCATATCTCTTAGAATTTCTTTTAAATTGTCTGCTTTGCGAAAACCTAAAAATATGTTATTTGCAGACTTGATGCATTTCCAAGCTTTGACTTTTTTTTCTGTCAATTTCTCCTCGATCTTTCATTAAATTTCGAATATTTGGGCCAAAACGACATTTAATTTAACTTATTTATTTTTATAAAAACGACGATTAGTGCATATGGCGCATTTTCGGAATTTGGTGTTTTATGAATGGATGAAGATCTTATGTGCATACAAACAATTTTAAAACTTAAAAAAACTATGTTTGTGGAACTATCTACAGAAAGTGGAAGACCTTCCGAATTTTAAAAAAAACCTTGCAAAAAATGACGAAACATTCGAGAAGTTTCCCACTGTCTCAAACAGAAGTTCGGTTGGACCATTTTGATCTCTGGTCATAATGGGACAACAAGAGTTTATTATGAAAATTACCAGGGTGCAATGAATACACTCATGATAGCTACTCAATAGTTTAGACAAGAGTATGTTTTAATAATATATCAAAATAGAATCAAAATAGAAATTATTTTAAACAATTTCGTAATGAATAATGTTTATGTACTTATTTAATAAATTCTTATACAATGAGCTTCAAATTAAGAAACAAAATCCTTGTGTCCTTGCAAATCAGTGTTTTTTATTTACCTTTGTTTAAAATTGTCAATTTAAATTGACTATATAAAAAACTGGGAAATATATCTTAGTTTAAGTTATTAAAAGCATTAGTTCCATTTCAAAAATGTAAAATACAAATTAATAAAAATTAATATTTAAACCATCATATACTAATTTTTATTGCTTGCCTGCATGAAATGGCATATATGCAATGTTGCGTAACTTCGCTCCTATTCATTGCATAGCATCCAAATTTCGTTTATATAGGGTGTTTTTTTTAGAGGTATAGAACTTCGAATTGAAATAAAATACAAGAAAATCGTTTTAATGTCCATCAATTTGGCTTTATTGGAAGGATAATTTTATGCCATTAATGTTTAAATATGATTTTGGGCATGTGGCTGCCGCGGCCAAGATCTTTGCGCAAAATCTTCCATAAAGTTGATGGACAAAGCTCCAATTGCTGTGCACGGTGGCGAATCGATTCATTCGGGTCCTCTTCAACATTTTGCTCTACAGCGGCAATTGTTTCTTCGGTGCGCACTGTTCGACGTCTCTGCGGATGCGTATTATCACATAGAGTACATGGTTAACCGAATTAATTGCTCTGATGGACGATTATGTCGACCGTAAAATGGACGGAGCTTGCGGTAAACTTCGCGAACTGAACCATTATTTTCGAAATAAATTTGCACGATTTGCAAGCGTTGTTCTTTTGTCAACCTGTTCATGATGAAATGGCAAACCAAACTGAACATAAATGACATTAGAGTTGCCAGATTTGACCACAAAATGCCAGTTTTATCTCTATTCGAAAAACAAACCCCTAAAAAAAACACCCTATATTTTGCCTTTTTTTTAGTTTTTTTTTTGGTTTTTTTTTAGCTTCACATTGCACTTGGCAAATGAAATGAAACAAAAAAGAAAAAATCCCACTTTAGATTGCAGTTGGTAAATAAAATGAAAGAAAAAAGAAAAGAAAATACCATAAATAACATAAGGTTAGAAGTTAGATTTTACAACAACTTATAAAAAAAGGCTAATACTAAGAATAAGAATGGATAAGCAATAGATAAGAAGATATCATCGGAGAAAGTAAATGATGTGAAAACTTTATACAACTTTTTATCACTTGATGCAGTGGCATACTACAATAGGGGTATTCACGGGTTGATGCGAATTGCAAGAATGCGAAAATGCAACATATTTTTCGCACTAACGCGAGAACATCAATATTGTAACTTTACGATAGCGGAACGAAATATATTGCCACCTTATTTCAAAATAACAAAAACTTATTTAAATCAACGTACAAACTTAGCCTTTTTAAAGTTTTACCCAGATGGCAACTATGCTTGAAAACACCCATAACATGAATCATCTGTTTCGCATCACTGTTTGTGCGCTTTCGCAATAGGTTTGAGCAGAGCGTAATTCAAGAAGAGTTGCAAAATTGCTTCTAATGTGTTTGTTGTTGGAATGAAGCAAAAATTCGCAATCTTGCATTTTCGCAACTGTGTTTCGCATCAACCCGTGAATACCCCTAATAATTTGTTTAATACAAGTTAAAATATAGGTACAATTTTTTGTCTTCGTCTTTTTTACAAACTTTGCTTCAATAAAAAAATATCCGTAAATCAAGCATTAACTTCGTGGAATCGAACTCAAATGAATTTGGTTAATTTTTTACTTGATTTTGTAGTCGAAACTTACCTTTTAAGAAATTAACAGGTATTGATTTAAGTGGACTCATAAGAACATTTGTATAAGATTAAGTTTAAAATTAAGTAAATATTATAATATATGAAATAAAGTTTTTGTTGAGTGAAATCACATTGCTTTTCATTTCTCCAATACATATTACATTTTGTTGTATATGCTATAAAACAAGAAGAGTTTCGTAAATAAGTGCATATAGAACAAATTATTTTTTTTTAAACGCATCTTACTCTAAAAAACGCTTCCAAAGATGAACATTTTTTTTGACAGAAAGAACCACAAACTCTTGAACTTTCCTTGGTAAGAAAATCGTGGCAGATTTTTCGGTTCAGTTTTTTACTAAACTTTAAACTTGATTTACCAAAAAAACATTTTTGTCATATAGAACACAATAACTTGCGAACGACGACATGACTTAATTATACAAGGTAGGAGGACAACTGGCTTTTTTCTCACTAGTGTCTTGCACCGACTGTCATTTGCCTGTATATTATGCTTTCCATTTTCTTTTCTTCTTTTTTCGTTCTCTAATTTATACTATTTTTGACAGTTGGTGCAAGACAAAAAAACAGTCGCTCCTGCCTTGTATGAGCCCGAACAGAATCAAAACGATCGACGATCCTCTCTTCTCGCCAATCGCTCAGAACACATCCAGAATGAAAGCGATTAGCGATTGGAGAACTATTCAGACTCAATTGTCAGAATGCTTTGTTTTGTGCATAATTGACATGAAGAAAACAGAAACACAGACAACAAATGTCAGAAGATAATAAAACTTAAGAAAATAGCACTGAACGTACCCCATCATTAGGAAAAATACGGCAACATTTATCATGTTTGACACCACTCAAAGACAGGATCGCCAGGTCGCCAGAGAAAATATAGAATAGATTCTAATCTGGCGAATGTTCGTCGCGATCGAAGGCCAGCGATTTGATTTCGGACGTGTTCATACGTTTTCATGCATTCTACTGCTTGAAAATGTCGCCAAATCGCTAATAGCTATGTTTCTGTTCAGGCTCTATAATTGTATCATGCCTCGACATAGCACTCATACACACTGACACATATAGCATATCGCACTTGACTTTGAATGACAATAGTCAGCCCTATTGCATATGGTATATAGCACTTGACTGTAAATACCACTTAAGTCACCACTTTTACACCAATTTAAGCTATGGTACTCTGAGATTATAAAGGTAAACTTTTTACCTCTTCGTACTCAAATCTGACACCTCAGATAACAGTCAATATGACACCAATTTTGCAGTAAAACTGCCAGACTCATTTAGGACTATCCATAAGACATGTAAATATGCCATTGGAATTGCGATCGTGTGTCTGCCGAGGAAAGGACTAGGACGAGGAAAGGACCCTTGCTAACAAATTTTTAGGATACTTGCTATTCTTCGTAGGCATAACGCTACCGTTGTTTTAAACAAACGTTCAAAATATTCCTCAGATTGGAAGACCAATTCCAGGATTTGGGTAATCCAATCTACATTTACACAGGAGAATGCGAACCCGTTGCCTGCGACCATCCTCCTTTATCTTAGCTTTGGACAGGCTGCTCGTGAGAACAGGCGGAGTTATTAAATAGAAGCAGTAGAATTTTTATTATTACAAAAATATAACATTTGTATGGGAGTCCCCTTAAGGAGGGGTCGGAGGGGATGGGTTCTAAAGGGAACTCCCTAAAGAGAGGTCGGAGGGGATGGGTTCCAAAGGGAACCCCCTAAAGACAGGTCGGAGTAGATAGGTCCCGATGGGAAAAATGTTCCTCCTCGAAAAGTAATTGGGGTTGGCCATACATATTAATACTTTCCGGGCATGCCTAAAAGGGTAAATATTAATTTAGTCAACATTTGGGCGTTATTGTTTTCCCTGGAGCTGCCTCCCGTTGTAGTATGACAACCTGACGTGACCCAAAAAATTCATATTCGGTTTTAGTGATCTCCAAAAAAATTATAAAAAGTCATCAAACTACACGGGCTTTTTTATTTTATGGACAATTGTACCGTGTAGTTAGTCAACAAGAGCTGTAGATATTTTTTGGGAAAAATTATTTTTTTTCCACATGGAGCGGATACTTTTAAACGATTTTCTTTTTGATCCCATTTATGATCTGGATATAGAATGGACATTATTGACAGAAAATTTGCTCTGATCCCTTTAAAGTTAGGCACTTTTTAATGTAAAAAAAGCAGAAATTATTCAACAACATTTATATTAGTAGTCGGTGAAATACTAAAAAACATACAAGTTATTTTGCCAAAAACTCTTATATTTAACTGTTAAGCTTCGAATTTCTTATTGTCGAGAACACCAAATTGGCACGCAATTATATTTTTATTTTTATAATTACCCATCAATTATAAATGACTAGCTTTTTCCCGGTGCGCTTTGCTGCACCTTATCTAGATAAGTAGCGGAAAATGTTGCAATGCCTTCAGCGTTATTATTTCTAAACCATCTCGTACTCGAAACATAGGGGTCGTTCATAAATTACGTGACCGATTTTCAATTTTTTTTGTACCCCCTCCGGTACTCTTTGTAGTGCATTTCAAAAACGGTCAAACATGAAGATGAAAATGGTTTGAAATGTTGGGTTGTATTAATTTAAATTTTTTCGAGTTTTTTTTTATTTTTGGTCACATTACTATATCTGAGACCCCCTCCCCCATTCGTTACTTATCGTAGTACATTTTAAAACCTCTCTCTCTACTAAATTGGTAACGTAATTTATGAAAGACCCCATAGTTACTGCGCAAATTTGAGCTAAATCGGCTCAGTAGTTTTGGAGTCTATAGCAGCGTTCTCTATTGTAAATTTTTCGCATTTTTCATTTCCCAGTAGCAGGATATTACCAAGTAGTAACTCCGTTCTTACTTTTATGTTCTTTGTCTTTTACTTCCATAGCTTTTCTGTATCGTAAATTTGGCTTATATGGGTGGAGCCACGCCCCGTTTTCGAATGCCCGTGCCAGTTTTTCAGTAGAAAGACCTTCATTATTATACGACATTTAGTTCCAAAGCAATTCGATATCATAAATTTGGTCTGTGTGGCCAAATTCCCCCTTGTCTAATGTTCGCTCAAATATATAGCAACTGCCTCTTGGGCCCATAGCATCTACACCTAAAATGCAAAATAACGTAACATCACTTTTGATAATTTTACAGGAGAAGCAAAAAACGATATAAAATTCAAACAACTTGAGATAGTGAATCGAAATTTTGAAATCAAATAACTTGGTTATTTTTGGTTGCAGAAGTTTAAAATTCATAACACACATGTAATATAATGTAGTGAATCGTATATATATAGTTAGACCACGCCCAGTTTTGGTATAGTTGCCGACAGTAACCATACGAACTTGTTTACCAAATTTTAGTCTAATACGACCAAAATCGTCTTAAACATAGCATTTTTATTGATTTGTGGGCGGTAAAAGGGGGTATGGAAAAAAGGGGTATGGACAATTTTTACTATGCCTATATTTTTCGCGCAAATCCAAACTAAAGTAAGACTTGTCAAATTATTCCAATATTCCATTTATTTCCAATTTCCCTTGCAAATATTTCCCCATATACAACATATGTGCGCACCTGTATTTGTTCACACCTGTATTTTTGTATAAGTTCACTAAAATGCCTATAATTCATGAACCAATACACATACAAAGACGGTTTATACATAAAAACCTTCGTATTGACGTCACCTTTCATGGGGTCACCAGAAACGAAATCGGTTCACGCATTATAGAGAACATAAATTTCATACACAATGCAACTTATTTTTATATATCACGAATTCCACCAAAAAGTCAACCTCATAGGTCAAAAATCAAATTGTAAAGAGAGAAGAAAAATTATTTAGAATATATTCTATCGAATTCGGACAACACGTTTTAAGTTGAATTCTTCAAGATAACGGTAGTTTTTCTTTGGTTTTTTTTACTTTCGCGTGGTGAATAAGTTGGGCGAAAATTTTGCAGTTTTATTTTGATATTTGCCGTGAGGGCGTGCGCTGTTTATTAAAACAATTAAAAAAAAATATTTGTTTCAAATTTATTAATATTTTCCTAATAATCATGTATAAATAATTATCAACGACATACCGTGGTAAGAGCAGTTAAATAAATCAAGAAAATATGTAGCATGTGCGTGACAAAATTTATATATGTTTCAATGCAGACTTTAATATAAGACATTTTTTGCGGAAAATGCTGTTATGTGTGGATATTGAGATGACAAAGTCGATTAAAAAAAATTTTTTTTTACTATTTCCATTGAAAAAAATTCCGCGCGTTCGCACGTTACACTTTTTTCTATACAACAATGTAGTTTTTACACACTACGAGGTCGTTCATAAATTACGTTACCAATTTAGAGAGGGAGGAGGGGTTTTAAAACGTATTACGATAAGTAATGATATGGGGGGAGGGGGTCTCAAATATATAAAAAATCGGAAAAATTGAAATTAATACACCCTTCATATAAAAAATGTCCATCTTTACATCTTCATTAGACGGTTAATCGGTAAAAAATCTAAATTGACGGTTAACTATTGAAAAGTTTTAATATGAATTCTCATAAGTGAGTTTTATTTAATTTAACCCTTAAATGCCCAGTGTTACTTTTTGGATACAATCGAGAAAATATGCCTTTTATTTTAAATAATTGCAAAAATTAAAATGCTGGATATGTAGTTTCACTCAGAAAATTGCAAATATAAAACAAAAATTCAATTATTGGCATAACTTTGTTGGTTTGGGAAATATTGACCGTCAAATTAAAAGAAAAGGTTTTTTAATTTTTACAGAAAGTTCGCTTTTTGACATGAAATACCTTTTAAACTATTAACAATTTTAGAGTATCATTTAACAAACAAATTTAGAGTTATCATAAAAAGAATCGTTTTCCACGTTTTTGTCTTGAACTCCTACAACCAAGCTGATTGATGGTATTGGTATACGTCGTAATGCCCACTGTATATTTTTGGATACAACCATGTTTTCTTTAATAACTCGTAAACAAAAATTTTTTCCAAAAAATTAAAAACGGGGTCGTTCAGGGGATCATTTAGCACAACAATTTTTTTTCAATGAAATCGGCGTTGTTGGGAATTGAAGGGTTAAAATAAACCGGAAAAAAAATTATTATTCAAATAAATCAATTTTAAGGAATCATATTCACAACAACACTGAACTTGGTGCTGTACGGGTGCAGCCTTTACGGGTAATCTCTCAAAGGCCAGGCAAATTTCTTTGCATAAGAAATGAGGATACACCTTAATAGGTCCACATGGAATCTGTTGAAGAATTTGAACAGTCCCTAAAGTTCCAGCTCCTTCAATTCCAGTGATTGAGATCACCGACTTTTGGATCGAAGATAGAATAGTTTTTATCGATTAAAATAATTGATTTTCAAACTTTTTTCTTAAATGTATCAAGTCATAACATAAAAGAGATTAAAAAATAAAGAACATAAGAAATTTTTAATTCTTTTGTTTTGTATTTCAGTTTTTAGTAAATATGGTCGAAGGTAACAGTAATATGAACGTACGGTGTAATTGTGCGTGACGAATATAACATGTGCGTGACGGTGTTTAAAGTTGAAAAAATTGTTTTATGATTTTTTTTCTCAAATAACTTAACTACTAATATAATCTAGGATAACCTCTAATTGCTCTGGTAGCCTCGGTAGTCGAGTAGGTAGCGTGCTCGACTGCTATCTCAGAGGTCCCGGGTTCGATTCCCGGCCAGGCCATGGTCCTTCTCTTTAAAAACCTTTCTAAATTTTCTTTCCTCATTCCTAAATCAACTGAAACAAATTGACCACTGAAACAATTAATATTTACCACTTGAAAATTAAATTATTGAAAAGTATTTATAAATTTAATGAAAAATCCACCAATGTTAACGACTTCAAATGAAATTATTGAAATGTATCTATGAAAAATTTAATAAGTAGTCTGTAAGAGTTGATCTCTGTTAGAGGAAATAAGTAAATAAATAAATTGCAGAGAGAAGCTGACATCAAATTTTTAAAGGGTAAATTTTGTAGCACGTGCGTACGCTACATTTTGCTTAATATCACCGAAATTCATAAGTGGATTGATAAAACCTTTACACGTTTTAAATGGACCGTAAAATTAATTAATAAAAATTGCAAACCAGTTTTCGGAAAAATTTCTTCTTAAGTTAATCAGTTGCAATTATTCGCAAGCTGTAACAGTGCGTGACATGGAATTCATGATATATAGATGAGCATTAATACATTTATTTTTGTGCAAATGTAGAGGTGTATGCGTGTGTGTGTGTGTGTATTTATATATGTATACACAGTGTGTCAAATAATATGCCGGAGACGAATCGTATCTCAGCTTCCAAGAGCACTATTTATGTATTAAAACATGCATTTTTATGGATACATTTTTCTCTACTGTCTTTTAAAATGTAATGAAGTTGGTTGTGAAGTTAACACACACTGCTCCTGAAGCAACTTCAAGTTGACCTAAAATGGCAACGTAAACTGAATGTCTCCAAGTGTTTGTAATGTTTTTTTGATGAAATATCACTTTGAATTAAAATCCTAGCTGATTTCGTTTTAAAAATATCTCAATTTTTGCATTTTCACGTGATTGAACCACCTTGTACATTAGACAGCGCAATATATTCAAGTATAAAAGTGTTTATATATGTATGGATGTATATTTGTATATATTTATATATATATTATACCTACGTGTGTGCTTGTGTGTGTGTGTGTGTGTGTGTGGGTGTAAAATATTGAGAAATGGGATATTGTTTCCACACCATCTACGGAGATAAATATCGCGGCGCGTTTTTTTTTTAGTGGTATCCCTTGTAGACCTATTCCACTATCCCGTCCCGTCCATAAATTACGTTATCACTTTTATACTTAAATTGGGTCAAATTGGACAGCCTCTAAGAAATTCAGCCATAGTCAAAACTATTTACACATCGCTAATATTTTTAAATGTTTTAAAGAAAGAGCTCACTTTATTTGTTGTTGGAAAAATTTTCCAAAGATATTTTTTTGTTGTTGCATTCTATGCAGTATGTTAAATAAAAACAAAAGTTTTAGCAAACCTAACGATATATATCACAAAATAAACTAATAATTGATAACTACTCTCTGGCGTCATAAGTATTTACACATCCTTTCTTGGAGTCAATAAACACAATTATTTACAAACATAAGTGCTGCACGACCTTACTTTTTGGGATTTAAGGAAGATACATGAATGTTTTTCCAAAAGACTCCTCGAATTTACAGGAAGACTCATCAGTCCACAAAACATTGTGCGAAAACTGTATAGGCCAGAGAATAGTTATATTTTGCTAATTTTTTTTAATGATATTTTTCGTTAGGTTTTTTAAAACGTGTTTTCTTTACTTTGCATACTACAAAGAATACAACAACCAAAAATTTCTTTGCGAATTATGCAAACAACAAAAAAGGCGAGCGCTTTCTTTAATCTATTTCTTCTGAAAGTGTAAATAATTTTGACTAGGGCTATATACATCTATCATTTATTACAAATGTAGCGAAGTAAATGTCACTGCAGCATTTTTTAAGCGACTTGAGTATGAAGAATCTTCGATAAAACTCTCCCAAAACTTGTTAAATTCGCTGTGAATCGACTCTCCAGCCTGCTCCGACCACAACTTCCCGAACTTCATCTTTTGCAGAGCATTGTCAATCATTTGTTTTGGAGTTGATTGATTTGGGCTACAAAGTTGAAATTAATGGCTAAAAATTATCAAGGAGAGATCTTTGAAGGCAATGCATGCAGACAACTTTTAAAGGAATCTGCAAAACTTAATGATCCCGATATTTATGAAACGGTTGGACCTTATGCCTTGCAGCCCTTTGAGTGTGCTTTTCAGACAATGAATAAAATTGTAGATTCTTGTTTTATAACCAAAAAAACCGATTTAACCGATTTAGATAAAAATTTAATAACTTTTCGCAAAGCCATTGAGAGTACTGGTGTCTCGCAGACGATAAAAATACATGTTATATTAGATCATTTGAAGGATGCTATTATAAAACTAGACTGAGATGGTTTGGGATTGTAGTCGGAGCAGGCTGGAGACTCGATTCACAGGGAATTTAACAAGTTTTAGGAGAGATTGAAAATTAATCTTATTGAAGATTCATCATACTCAAGTCGCTTAAAAAATACTGCAGTGACATTTACTTCGCTACATTTGTAATAAATGATAGATGTATATTTCTTAGAATCTGTCCAATTTGACCCAATTTAAGTATAAAAGTGATTACGTAATTTATGGACGGGACGGGATAGTGGAATAGGCTTACAGGGGATACCACTTTAAAAAAAAAATGCGCCGCGATATTTATCTCCGTAGATGGTGTGGAAACAATATCCCAATTTTTAATATTTTACACACACACACACACACGTAGGTATATTATATATATATATATATACATACATACATACATACATATATAAACAGTTTTATACTTGAATATATTGCGCTGTCTAATGTACAAGGTGGTTAATGACGTTAAAATGCAAAAATTGAGATATTTTCAAAACGAAATCAGCTGGAATTTTAATTCAAAGTGATATTTCATCAGAAAAACATTACAAACACTTGGAGACATTCAGTTTACGTTGCCATTTTAGGTCAACTTGAAGTTGCTTCAGGAGCAGTGTGAACAGTTATAGTGATTCTTTTTCGAAAACACGTGTTCATTTGATGTTGAAATTTAAACAAGGAACAAAGAGGTGTCATGAAGAAGTTACTGCCGCATATTGTCTTGAAGATTAAAGCGTTTAATGTCCAGAATTTGTAGTATTCGCCCCGATCCAGAAGGCAATCAAGAAAGTTTGTTTCTGTTGTACGATAATGCACCGAGTCACACAGCACTCTTTCTTCGTCAATTTTTGGCTCGAAATCGAATGTGTGTGTGATTCGGTTCCGTGAGACTTCTCTTTGTTCCCGTAATTGAAAAAGAAGCTGTAAAGATGATCTTTTAACGATATTTCGACCATTCAAGCAGCTACAACACGGACACTAGAGGCAATCCCGGAAAAGTCAGCTAGTGCAGGCTCTTGAATCGCTGTAACTAGTCTATTGAAACGGGAAGTGAATATTTTGAACAAAAACACCGAAAAATGAACAGAAATCGCGTTTAAATTATGTTTTTTAGAGCCTGTCTGTTTACAATAAAAATATACAAATTATGAAAAACATGACGCATTAATATTCTTAAATTTCTAACGAAAAAAAGCCTCTCTTATTTCGCAAATACTGATCCTATCAGAAATATGTAAAATGCGGATATCTTTAAAATAGGAGCAGATAAGATTTCATTTAAAACGGCTTTTCACCTATAATCATCAACAAATACAGCCCTGAATTCAGTTTTTATCGACATTTTTATGCAACCTATCGTTACTTGCTGCCCACTGTATGCCTGAGCTGTTTTTTCACATACTCCAATTTTATTGGCAAACTCAAATTTAAGCTCTTCCGCTTTTTAGTCCTTCATACAACACAGTAGTGTACCAAGGTCACTCTAATACGGTTAGTAGCTGAACATAAATAACTTAAGGTGCACGTTTTAGAACTTAAACATCCCTTGAAAAATAAAAAAACCACACACATACACAATGAAAACCACATTCCATCAAACCGTTTAAAGTCTCTATTTTCTGATTTAAAGATACATGCTGGGGAGCTTAAGGACCACACTTTTGTGTTGTAGTGAAAAGAGGAAAATAAAAAATAAAAAAAAATGTTAGAGGGTGACAATTTGCTACCTATGTAGATGATGAAATGCTCAGCAATGGTATGCAAACTAATGGAATAAAGAAAGAACAAAATACACAGAGATAGAAAATCAGATCAATTTTGAAATTATTTAAGAATGTTAGCCTTAAGTGGCGCACATAATAAATACATCAGCTCCAATGAAGAATCCATTATTACATCTATTTATCTTTCCAAGTGTTCAACAAATTCAACGCAGCGAAGCGAAACAGATTCAGAAAAAAAAATTTTGTAGGTGCACAGAAAAAAATGCTAATAATAGGAAAAATCAATAGAAATCGCTGAACGGTAATGGAGCGTAATTCAGTGAGGCTTCCTTGGAAAACGCAGTAAATTAAGAATAAATTAAATAAAACCAGAAATTTATTTAAATTAAGTTTGTTGTATTTATGTTACTTTATTGTGAAACATGATGTAGAAAGTAATGTTGGCAAAGGTGGACTTCACAGAGCGGAATGGGTCGCAACAACGAACGTTTATATTAAAAGCAAAAAAAAACCTTTTTAAAATGGCATGTTTTATTGAATAAAGCTCAACAGAAGATGTGTTCGCGTGCACATGGCAAATTTTGGGAGCATTTAGAAATGTCTGCATAAATTTTCCAAAATCATAGCGGTTCAATTGACCGGATTTATAGAGAAGTTCAAAAATTTTAAGAAAGTCATATCCAAAACACATGAAGACGTGAATTCATTCCTTATGAGTTTTTTGACAAGACAAGGACGTGTGGGTCAAGCAGTTGGGTCAACAGTTTTCAAATCTTTAGTGACCAGGAAGTTAATTGAATACCTATTGCATTTCTGAAATAAAAACTGTTCATGTTCATTTAATTGAGAAGGTTGTAAAGGAGCTTCTACACGATACCACAGCTATATCGTACAGTAGTTGGCAGTTTCAACCATTCGACCGTACAATATTGCAACAAACTCGTTGGATGCTTTCATCCAAACAAAACAATAAAATCACACTCATCAAAAAGCAACATATATTGGTACAGCCGTTATATCGTGTAGAAGCCCCTTCACGAACCTTTTTCCAGCTGAGGTAAGCTCGTCGATTTCCAGAAAAATATTCGAAACAAAACTTTATATTTGTGACTTTGGAGACATTAACTTTATTCAAAAGAGTTGTATTAAAACTAAAACTAAATATAGTGTTAACTATAAGTGATGTGATAAGCAGATTTTATATCCTCCAGGATAGCGAATCCGGCTGCTGCTTCCCTTGCGTAGTTTTCTGATAAGATCAGATGTATGATGGTTAATTAGTGAGACTCACGTGTCGATGATAAAGACGTGATATTATGACAACGTATTGATAATGACAATGAGGTTGGTGGTTCGATGAGACTTTCGGGCTTTTGACTTTATAGTGCCGATGAGGTGTTGCTTTATGAGGCCGATGCTTCGATAAGACTAACGTGTATTTACGTTTGTGTCCCGGTGAGGTTGATGCTTCGATGAGGCTAGCACCTGCTCACGTTGGCCTGTCGTTGGAGTTGATGCTTTGATGAGAATATAGGATAGGTTTGGATAGGGGTTCTGGAGAGCTTTCTAGGGTTCTGTCCACAGTGGGTCAGGTCGTTACCATCTCAAACGAAAGGAGCCCCCTTAATGCGAGTTTTCCCTACCGTGATCTACCTCAAGCAAACTCACGAATCGCTCAACTATACCTAAATATTTAGAGTTCCGTAGTGGGATTCTGTAAGAGATTTCGGCCGATATTCGGTGTCGCAAAGTTCTATTTGCGATAATTTTCGGAAAGTTGTATTCACCAAATACTTTTTTCCGATTTTTATTTATTTATTTCGTCAAACAGAGTATACTCTTACTGACTACTTAAATATAATTTAGAGAAAAACAAATATGTAATAACTTAGAATGAATTAAGCTAACCAGATTAAAGTTAAAGAAACTAAATAGTGGCATAAGTTAACATAAGTAATGATATCGATTACAGAATAAACAAGATGAACATAAAGAAAATTATTCTTAAATTTCAAAATATAAAAAATTAAATAACAAGAAATTATTAAAGCAAATACAAACATTAACAAAAAAAAAGAACAAAAAAAAAAGAACAAAAAAAAAAAAACAGAAATAAAGAATAAAATTAAATTTAATTAGTTTACAGGATATATTGAATAATTAAGAAGTATAAAATAATGGAAGAAGTTGGAGATTCATTTTAAAACTAGTTCTAGTGGTCGAGTTAAAAATGTCAATGAATGGCAAGACTAGGTTTGTTTCCGTAATGCAACGAGTAATTGGTTCATTCTGGGCATAAGAACATCTATGGAAGGGAGCTCGAAAGCTGAATTGACTACGAAGATATCGAGGTGGTAAAAAAAAGTTCAACATAGCAAGTAGGGTAGGGTCTTGAATATGATAGTGGACCAGGTCTCGAATAAAAATAATAGAATGCATTCGGCGCCTGGAATTCAAGGAACTGATATCGATTAGGGCACATCTTGTACTGTAAGGAAGAGGCTCAGGAAGGTTCCAATTTAATTGAAAGACCATAAATCTCGTTTTGAACCCTTTCAATTCTAAGAGCTTGAGTCGACGAGCATGGGTTCCAGACAACAGAGCAGTAATCCAGATGAGGTCGAACAAGAGAGACGTACAGAAGTTTAAGGGTGTAGGGATCTTTAAATTCTCTAGCATTTCGAATTAAGAAGGAGAACATGGAGTTAGAATTATTAATGACGAAGTTGATATGTTCCTTAAAATTCATCCGAGAGTCTAACAAAATGCCAAGGTCTTTCTTATAAGAAATACGCTCAAGTTGGCGAGAATCCATTAAATAATTCTTGATTAAAGGCAATGATGCTCTAGAGAATGAAAGACATTTGCATTTAGAGATATTAAGCGGCAGTTTATTCATCTCGCACCATGTAACGATGGAATCAATATCATTTTGTAGAAGAATTGCATCGTCAAACGAATTGATTGAACTGAAAAGCTTGAGGTCGTCGGCGAATAGGAGACATTGAGAATGTTTAACTACAGATGGAAGGTCATTGATGAAAAGCAGGAATAAGAGAGGTCCAAGGTGGCTTCCTTGCGGTACCCCAGAAGTAGCGGCGAAAGGACTAGATAGGCAGTTATTGATCTTTACTATCTGAATACGGTCAGACAGATAAGATCTTAACCAAATTTGGAGATTTGAGTGGATACCTAAAGAGGCAAGTTTGAGTAAAAGTTGGTTATGGTCAACTTTGTCGAATGCCTTAGCAAAATCGGTAATAATAACATCGGTTTGGAGGCCGGCTTCGAAATTACGAATCACGTCATTGCAAAATAGAGTTAAGTTGGTGGTAGTAGATTTGCCTGATAAGAACCCATGCTGGGCAGGTGAGATTATGCTTTTGACAAAAGATGATAATTTATTGTATACGATTTTATCAAAGACTTTTGGAATGCACGATATTTTGGAAATTGGTCTATAGTTTTTTATATCTTGTTTAGCACCAGATTTATAGATCGGAATAATATGTGATGTTTTCCAACTATTAATAAAATATCCCTCAGAAATTGACTTATTGAAAATCAATAAAAGAGGATAGGCCAATTAAGAAGCGCAAAACAATTTGCGCCAAACCGTCAGGTCCCGTAGATGAACTATTTTTAAGGTTTGATAGAGTGGATTCGATATCACACAAGGAAAAAGAAAGGTCGCCTAGATCTAAGACAGAATCGAACAGGATACTAGAATTAACATAATTAGAGTTTGTTACAGGAGAGTATACAGATTTAAAGTAGTTGGCAAAAAAATTACAGATATATGGATTGTGATCAGAAGAGGACCCATGGTAACTCATAAACTTAGGAAGACCATTTGATTTTCTTTTTTTGTTAATACATATATATTAGAGTGGCCCTTAATTTTTTTTTTTAGAAATTGAACATGTGCGGTGCTCTCGTTTATTTCTTATCATATCTAAAGTATATTGTGAAAATTTCAAGAAAAAATATTAATATTTAGACGTGCCGCAAAGCGAAACTTCATTCAAAATATGCCTTTATATTAGAAAAAACGGTTTTTTTTCCAACAATAATTAAAATTAAGACAATTTAATGTTCTTTTCTAGTCTACTCAACATAATATCGTATTTAACATAACATTTCTCACAAACGATCTATCATCCGTTGAAATTGGCTACAAAGTGAGAAAACTACAACTATTTTGTCGAGCGAAAAAAAAAATTTAATTTTTTTCGAAAATTATTTTAACTAACGTTCTACAATTATGTTTTACCGATCAACTTATTACATTTAAAACAAAAAATATATGTAATTGAATCTATTAAAAGTGAAAACACTGGTTACCTTCTAACACATATGTCCTTCAAGTATTATTTTTTAAAATAAAAACAGTGAAATTATCTTTGAATTCAAGTGCAATTCTTACTATAGAAGAATGCAAATTAATTAAACACTTGTACTTTCTGTGTTTTTAAAAAAGTTTATTATTTTTTATTCACTTCACTTAAACACTCTAGGAACTCAAGTGGCTGAGCTGGACTAAAAACCTATCTGTCAAAATCAGTTCTTCTCTTATTTAAAGGCTTTTAATATAAACAAAAGTGAGGATGGCTTGATTGCTTTATTATAAACAAAAGTATTTCATGACAAGATGAAATATTGCATCAGCCAGAATATTTGCAGACATAACAAATTTTAAGCTTAAAAAAAGAATCTTAAGACAAACCCATTCTTGAATCTTTAAGATACAATTTTGTTTACATTTACAATTTACTTATTGAATAAAAGGTGATCTTAACTTGCATAGATTTTTGGAAAAAGGCAAGCATACCTGCGAGTTCCCCCATCGATGTGTTCAAAAGTTGTTAGATTTGCACAAATGTTCGAAAAATTTACAAAGAAGTCAGAAATGCACAACAGAAAAAACTTTATTCTGCGATGAATTGGACAATCTATTTGATATTTCACACAGGGACGTTCTGCACCTAATCCGAATAGAGGAAGACAGCCAGTTCTTACTACTCCATAGAGAAAATGGAAGACCCGGTTGCATGATTGACGCTGATGACGTCTGAAGAGCATGGCAGAAGCTCAAACGTAATCGGGAAAAAAAAGAAAAACATAGGAAGCGCAAACTCGAGGAGAAGAAGCGGGAAAGAAGTATGATTTGTATAATAATTAAAAATTGGTTTAGCTTTGTTATTTGAGATCTTACGAGTATTATAATGTAGAAAGAGCACAGGAAAAATATCATATGAATTACAGTTTCCATGAGTATTAGTACTACCCAGATAGACAAATGTACCTTTTCTCCTCCTTTTGTGTTGTTCGACGAAACAACAGAAATTAAAGTTGACATGGCTAAAAAAATCCAGGAAGATGACCAGTTTGAAAGTGATAGCAGAAAGAAAGTATTTTTATCCAAAGAAGATATACAAACATTTATTAATAAAAATATCGTCGACTTTTATCACCACCATCGATGAAACTTTCCCAACGTTTCAATATTGGAACAGATTTTCTTTAAGTACATTCGGAAGATTGGAAATATCAAAATGACTACACTGATGTTCTGAAAATCGTTACTTCTCTAATAGTACTGAACGACACAGCTTAACATGCGGTTAAATTAATAACTGATTTTAATAGCCTCCTAACTAAAAACACTAACTAACGGGATTATCTCCTAAAAGTATATATGTATTTCTGATTGTTTGATTGAGAATTTAAAGATTTTACTTTTTTTTTTTTTTTTTTTTTTTTTTTTTTTGGATTCGCCCGGAGGTAAGAAATCTTCATAGATACGTATGACCCGCGCCATACGCATGCACGATTTACATTCTAAGAAGTTCCCGGATCAGCCGGACTGATAGAATGCACCTACGTGCTAAAACTTACCACCTGTTGGCAAATAATAGCCTCCACTAAGCACAATTGCTTGGCCTTTCAGCGGAAATTAAAATTAAATAAAATTTGAGAATTTTTTGTGCTTATGTAAACTTCATAAACATCATCGAATAAAAGCACATTCTTCATAATACGAAGCAATACAAGACAACATCCAAAGTTATTTATTAGACCATATATAACCGCATTTATAATTGTTGTCGTTCGGCTTGGGGCCACTGTCCAACCCAAGATCCTACGTGGAAAAGAGATGCAACTCTCAAACACCAAACCAATACCAAACATAGCACAGATATACAAGTATATATTGTGCAGGCACAATATATTTTAAATGTAGATTATTCGGGACTATCGTAAGAAATATCCAGGATACAGTCGTGAAATTTTATTTCGGCCCTACGAGCAATAACTAAAGTAAAAACAATTATGAATAATAAACGGTGTTAAATTTAAATAAAAAAAAAAAAATAAAAAAAAAAACAAATCTATTGATTAAGATTTTATTTTTTGTTGTTATTGTTGTGTTAGGAACGTACAAACTTTATACAATTTATAATTGGAAACATAAACTTTTTACAAAATAATTAATTTTACATATGTATTTTCGAAAAAAGTAATTTTTTTAAAAATTTTTTTTGCTCCACAAAAAATTTTAAGTTTCCGCATTTTTTACCCGATTTCGACACATAATATCTCCTTGGAAAGAAATGTTTATACTCATACGCCACTAAAAGATTGGAAAAAAAATGATTACCTTAATTTCATTTGTTTTCGGAAAAAAAATATTTCTTAAAAACAATAAAAATGTTGTAATTTTCGTATTAGTCAACCGTTTTCGACGAATGATAGCACGTTGGAAAAGTAAATTATATGCCTAATGCGATATTATGTTTCGTTGATTAAAAAATCACACAAAATTATCTTAATTTTAATTATTGTTGAAAAAAAAACAATTTTTTCTATATGAATGTGTATTTCGAATGAAGTTTCGTTTTGCGGCACGTCTAAATATTAATATTTTTTCCTGAAATTTTCAGAATATAATTTTGGCATGATAAGAAACAAACGAGGGCACCGCACATATTCAATTTATAAAAAAAAAAATTGCGCATACAGTTAAGGGCCACCCTAATATATATGTATGTATGTATTAATATATGTATGTACATATATATGTATATGTCCAAAAATATTTGCTATTTTGCTTGATGGTTAATTCAGTAGAGTTTATGTACGAATTGTAAAGAAATTTATTAAGAGTATCGAATTGAAGCTGGAGCGATAAGTAAATAGACTTAAGATCATTATTTGAATTACTGAATCTATAGTGTTTAAACGCTTTATTCTTCCTATTCTTAAGATTAGTAAGTCTTTTGTTAAACCAGGGAGGGTTGCTATTATTTGAGGTTTTAGAGCGAGGGACAAATCTATTCACCAAATCATTTAAGATAGCAAAAAACTTTTCATATTCAACCGACAGGTCAGTGTTATTAAGTACAGAATTCCACGAGATTGAAGACAAAGCATCGTTAATTGCATTAAAGTCCGCATTTTTATAATTAAACGAGAAGTTATCATTAATGGCCAATTTTTGATATTGATAAGATGAGAAAACAATTGAAATGGGCTTATGATGGTAGGTACCTTGAAACAGAGGTGAGACGGGTGATTCTATAGAAAAATTAAATTCTTTATCCACGAATACAAGATCGAGAGTTCGATTAAGATCATTGTGAATATCATTAATTTGGGCTTAGTCATGAAGACTGAGAAAGTCAACTAAAAGATTTTCAATTAATCCGTGGGCATTAAACGGAAGCAGGTAGGCTTCTTCACAGTCAGGCTTCCAAATAATGTTCCCTAGGTTGAAATCCCCAGCAAACACTACATGTTGATAATTATTATTAAGATTATCAAGAACAAAACGGCAGTCTTCAAAGTGCGCATTGTAAAGGTCCTGAGAGCTTCTAGGTGGAATGTTACTTACAATGATAAAAAGTTCAAACGAACGGTCAACAAAGAGTTTAATGATAACCTGATCAATGCCTATAAAAGCAGGCTGAGCAGCATTACTAAGAGGAGACACTAACTGGTTACAAGAGATTGAATTGTTAATCGCTATTAAAACTCCGCCACCACGAGATAACCCAGTAGTTAAGGAACAGCGATCCTTTCGGAAAACGCTGTAAGAAGTGTCATTGAATATTTCAGAAGTTAGATGACTGTCAGTCAGCCATGTCTCAGTGAAAATAATAATATCGTAGTCTAAACCACTACAAGCTAAGAAAAACAGATTAATTTTAGTTCTTATGCCACCAATATTCTGATAATATAAAGAATACCTATGACTAGACTCGGTCAGTTTTTTGGAGTAGAAGACATGTTGAGCATTGATCTTTCATGAGGTATTACCTGTCGAGGACGAGGTATGAATTCATGTACCGTTGTACCAGGTGGCCAAAAACTCTCAGATACTATAGTTGAGAAATCCAAATTATCCACAAATAATTTAAAGGATGATATCTCCCGAACCACTTTTGAAGAAAGTTTGTTACAGATGACAGGTGCTGAAGGTTGAGTTTTTGAAGTTAAATATGACATGACCTCATTCACAGACGTAGATGCAGCCAATCTGGAGATGAAAACGGACTTACGCAGCGGTCTTTGCACAACGACCAGGTTGGCAACGGTCCGCGCAGAGTTTGGTTACGGTACACCAACAGCAACATTATCCGAAATTAGCTCAATTGAAGGAATTTGCCGATTCACTGTCATACTGGGTGTTATATTATTAGAAATTATATCCATTCACGAAGAAAGAATTTTGTCGGTGAAAGTATCGGAATTCTGTCGCAAACGAATCGCACAACTTCCGAAGAATATTTTGATGTAGAAAAGTGAATCGAAAATATCTGTAAGTTTTTTGAAATTAAAATTATTTATAATATACTAAAAGGGCTTACACATCGGCGAATCTGTTCGTCACACGGCGGCCATGTTCACACAAGTTCGCTAGTTAAGAAGCGATGTTCGACAGTTTGTCACACGGTTGGCCGTGTTTACAAAAATTTTTGATTTTCTCTGTCGAACAAGGGATGCTGCCGAAAATGATGACAAAAAACAACAAAAATCAATGGCTTGTGTGACGAACAGGTTCGTTTAATTTGAACGCTAGCTTTTTCTTACACGTTCGCGCCGCCATGTTGTTCGACGAACAGATTCGCCCATGTGTAAGCCCTTTAAGTTGAATGAAACAAATTTTAATGCCTATTATTTTTTTGTAGCTTTAAATACCTTCAGTTATTTGGCAATGTACGCTACTCTCATAACGGCCTGCTACTCTCATGTTCGTGAAATGAATTCAGAACGATGAACTCTTCGAAGAGTTGATTCTCCTTTTGATTTGGAGTTGAAAAATTTTTTTAGTCAATATGATTTGGTTCAAATTAACAATATTGCGAATGATCTCGGTAGACTACTAGACTTAATTTTTATTGATAAAGACCTTAATGTTAGTATCGAGGTTCCTACTACATCTATTTTTAATAAAACGCTTCACCCATTCCTCTTTTAGTTAAATTTTCGACCGTTTTTTATCAGAAACCTAAGTCTGAAGATATATACTTTTATGATTATTGTAAAGCCAACTTTAATGCAATGAATAGCTCTCTACAAACGCTGGATTGGAACGACATCTTATCTGGAGTAGACTTAAAACTAATGTATGAAAAATTCTTAACCTATAAGCGGTTCAGGGGATCGAAACTTGATATAGAGCTCAAATCAATCTATCTTCTTTATCAACGCCAATTCGATAGTCTCAATAAGTTTCTTTATAAATCTTACATACTTTCTACGGAATCTAAGCTTAAGAAAGATAGCAAATATTTTTGGTCTTATATAAATATAAAAAGAAAATCTAATGGCTTGCCTAGCACCATGTTTTTTTTTTGATAACTCATCTGATGATACTCGTACTATTTGCGATTTTTTTGCAGATTATTTTAAATCCGTATACTCTGTTATTGACTACCATCCTGCTAATATTCCGTTGCTAAATCAGGTTGTAGATCTTGGCGATCTTTCTTTCGACGAATTTGACGTGACAAGAGCATTATGTAATTTAAAGTGTAAAAAAAAGGGCGGTCCTGACGGTATTGCTCCCATTGTACTGAAAAATTGTGCTGGGTCTTTATCTATTCTGCTTAGAGAAAGCGAATTTTTCTAAATTTTTAGAAAATCATTAGATTATGGTATTTTTCTTGATGATTGGAAAATTTCTCATATAGTTCCTATACTTAAGTCGGGCCCTAAGCAGAACATCTGTAATTATAAACCAATATGCAAAGTTTCTTCGATACCTAAATTGTTTGAAAAAATAGTGTACGATAATATTTGAGTTCAACTTACACATGTGTTAGCTGATCAGCAGCATGGTTTTAGAGCCGGAAGATCAACCGTAACAAATCTAATAATTTTCTGCAATTACGTTATAAAAAATTTCGAAAATCGTATACAAACTGATGTCATCTTTACGGACTTTACAAAGGCATTTGATAAAGTAAACCACACAACATTAATTAAAAAACTACAGGGCCTAGGTTTTCACTCTAACCTTCTCAGTTGGATCAATTCTTATTTAACAAATCGATACCAAATAGTTAAAATCAATACCTCCAAATCGGACCCCATTAGAGTGACTTCAGGTGTACCTCAGAGAAGTCGCTTGGGGCCTATTTTATTCTTGTTATTCATAAATGATCTACCGCTTGCCATTAAACATTCACAATGCCTGTTATTTGCTGATGATCTGAAATTATATTTATGACTGCGCGCTCTTACAGAAAGATGTGAATGCTGTGACAGGGATTGCCAAAGAGTGATTTTTGAAGAGTGCAACAACAATTATAACAAAAAACCAACAACATCAACAAATCGTTAGATGCAGTGATGTGATTCTGATTTAGTAAAAAATCCCGATCACATCCCGATTTAGACCTGTTTATCCCACCGAAATGACACGAAAAACCCACAAAAAATCCCACACAAATATTTATACCAATAACGATTTTTTATGCAATTTTTGAAAAGAAATAAGGATGGCCATCTGCTGAACACCTACTACTGAACACTGTGAGTTCTGACGCTCATCTCATTGAATTATCACTTTTGATAAATCATTGAGATGAATGCGAGTGCTGCTTTAGGCTGCTGACATAGTAAACGCGAGTTGCTGATCCGAGCCGATTGAAACTCAAAAACGCATTGGGGTAAAAGAGATGCATGACTTGCGTACTTTATTGCTCTAATATGTTTTTCGGCTCGGCTCAGCAACTCGCGTCCACAATGTTCGCAGCCTTAGCCCCAAGGCCGTTGAGAAATAAAATATTCGAATAAAACGAAGCTGAGCAAATATAGTTCATCTCTATTTAGTGAATTTCAGAGTGTTTTTTGTCGATAAAAAAGGTGAATATGAGTAGAATGTTGTATTTAATGTTTATTTTTAACAATTCGATGAGCAATCGAACAATAGAAATGGGAAAAATATTTCACGTCATGTTATGATGGCGTGCCTGTCCACCTACTGAACAAAACGTTGGCCCACCTTCCGAACAGAATTTCAGTTATTCCGAACAATTATTGATAGAATAAACTTTTTATAAACTCTCAAAAACTAGTGTGTTTACTTCATTTTCTAATTTTTTTCAACGATTTGTTTTAGGTGTTCAGTAGCTGGGCCGATTTTTTTCAGCGGTCGATTTCGAGACTTTTGTTAGATCGACTGACAAAATTATATTTTTGATAATTTTATATTTAATTTTTTAATAATTTATAATTATTATATTGAACTTAGCTTCCAAATGAAACAAAGAGCTCTGAAAAATTATAATTTAAGCCAAAGGTATAGCCTCCAAACAAAACGTGTTTAGTAGGTGGGCATCCTCCCCTACATTTTTTAACATTATAATAATTTTATAGTTTAATAATGTACATTATAAAGTTTTTCAATAAATATAACAAATATTCCGCAGAAAAAAAAAATACCTAAAGTTAAACTCTGCGTTTTTTATAAAAATTCTCTTAAGTGTATAAAGTAATCGTAAATTTCTTTCTTTGCATCAAAATTAAACTGAGCTTATATTTTTGTTTTTAAATGAGGATCTTGTTTTTATTAATTTTAAGCCTCTTGACTATACATATCCCTTTCTTACATATTTAGAATCAATTAAACACCAATTAAACGAAAAATTTTGAAAGATTACAAAAAAATGATAATAACCAGTTTTGCTAAGAATTTACACTTTAAAAAATTATGACACAGTAAAAAATCCCACCTAAGCATCTGAAATCCCACACGTTCTCAAATAGGCCAAATATCCCAAAATTAGCCCGAAATCCCACCAAATCACATCACTGGTTAGATGCTTAGTACAATAAGGAATTAGTAACAAAAAAAAACACAAACACAAAGCAGTAGGTGACGAAACCATACGCAAAATTACCAACAAGAAACCTTCAGCTTAGCAAGAGTTGTACGCGATCGCATGCGCTATATATACCAACAACGACAAGAATAAACAACAACAAACACACGCTGTATGGTTGCGGTGCAGCTGCGCCTGTGAACGATTCGACGAATTACAACAATCATAGAAATAGTTGTAATAGAGTGGAAAGAGTTGAATAAGTTAGGCGATGGCAATCGCTGATCTAAATATCCTTCCTTTAGGCCGCTGTTATACAGACGCTCAAATGATTCAAGATCACGTCCTTTTTTACGCTCTTTTTTCATTTTATGAGCCCTGTGATGAAAGTATGTTATACAGACGCTCATTTGATCCCTGAACACTAGTACACTTCTTGCTACTTTTAATACTTTATGCAAAAAAGTATCACGAGTATGAGTATGGTGAGTGTTGCTATTAAGCAGGTTTCATTACTGCTTTGATGCATTTCGTACTAAAAGTGTACTATTTTCATGCAAAAACACAAATGTTGTGAATAATTGCACAGCGAAACCCTGTTTTGATCTCGTGATTCCATTTCATTTTGGAATCATTTGGTGACCAGTCTGAGCAAAATAAATTTCCTAGCTCACTCCCTCAAATTTCCCTTTTACATTGAAACAACAACAATGCGTGCCCGTGATGTGATCGTGAGCGTCTCTATAACAACGGCCTTAAACATTTCTAAATGCCAGTGCTTTTCTTTGTTTAGGACGAGTTTACCTTTAACCGGAACTTACTCGGTCAAATCTTCTCCGCTTGAACGAGTCACCTTCAAAAAGGATCTTGGTATTGTGATTGATAGGCACCTGAATTTTACTGATCACGTTGACTACATTGTTTCCAAATCTTTTTCCATGCTCAGTTTTCTAAAAAGAATTCTCCAAAGAATTTTCTGATCCCTACACTCTAAAAACGTCATACATTTCTTTGGTAAGACCCGATTTAGAATATGACTGTTTAATTTGGAATCCTTCTTATGGAGTTCACTCTACCAGAATTGAAAGAATCCAAAGAAACTTTACTGGGTTCATAATCTATCAATTAAATTGGAGAATTGAAATGCCTCCTTACGCCACTAGGTGTGCTTAAATAAACATCGATTCACTTGAATGTCGTCGTAAAAGTTTTTCTGTAATTTTCGTTAGAGATCTAATTCATAATCAAATCCTTTGTCCTAGTATACTTGAAATGATTAATTTTTATGCACCAATGCGTCCCCTTCGTGAAAGATTTCACATTAGTGAAAAATCTTCATAGATCTAATTATGCCCAAAATGGGCCTATTTCTCGTTGCATCAGAGAGGTTAACTTTTTTAGAGGTTTAATTTTACCACGTATTGATTTATTTATTCAAATGTCACGCTATTGTTTTAAGAAAAATCTTACTCTAGTTTTAAGACAGTCCCACAGTACTTGATAATTGGTATCTGTGTACTGTTTGTTTAAATGTTGTTTTTGTTTTTTACCCATAGAAAGATTTTTTGATGTAATCGAGATTAATTAAATGAAATGTATATATTTAAGTAGTCTGTAAGAGTTTGTACTCTGTTTGACGAAATAAATAAATAAATAAATAAATAAAATTCAAGAAATTATATCACATCATGCGAAATATAACTCATGAGTTCATCGACTTATTAGACGACAGTCTACAGCGAAAAAGAACCACTGGTCTATCAGCTGAAAATCAAGTAAGTATTGTTTTTGTGTTTCATAGACATATTGGATTTTTTCCAGTTTTAGTAGGTTTTTGCAGCATTGCGCTTTTATGTGACTGGCTGCTACCAACGCCCCGTAGGTGAGCAAAGTGGAATTTCGATGAGCCAGTCATCCATAAGCCGATCCATTCATCGAGTTACGGACGCAATAAATTCAAACATTTTTCGGCCAAATGTGAGAATCCCGGTGACGGAGTTAGAAGCAGCACGCAATGTTTTTCGTAATGCCCGAGAACCTTTTGACGGTGCCATAGGTGAAATTGACTGCTCTCACGTGGCAATAATCGGTCCAAAATGGCATGCAGAAGCTTATGTCAATTACCATGGACACCATTCCATTAACGTCCAAATGGTAAGATACAGAAGCAAGTATTTTGTAGAAATTTAATATTAGGCCTCATTGTTGATTCCGTTCCGCAGCATTTCCGCGAGGAAATTTCATTTTCTATTGTTGATTCCGTCATATGAATCTGCATTACTTACTTTGTTTTTTCTTTGTTCCGCAATTTTAAATTGAATTGTTGATTCCACAGTATCGACATTTAACTGTGTTTTCATTCCGTTATATTTTTTCTGCGGAAAGCAAGTCTTGAAATTTTCGTAATATTAGAACATAACAAACATGTAAGTTTTCTGAAACAATTTGCAAATTTATATAAAATTACTTATAAATCGTTTTATTTTAGGAATAAGAAGCAAAAATACACCAACAAGAGATACTAGTTGCGAGGATGAAAGAAAATACAGACATTTCCGATTCCGTGCTGATAAGTGCCTTCTGCGTATTTGAAAGCATCCTTGTTTAGTATAGAACTTTTTGGAAAACTGAAATATTTCAAAATATTGGATTATTTACAGAACATATAAAATAAAAATTTTTGAGGCAATACTTACTCCTTGTCGGTCATTTCCTTAAGCCTCTTCTTTCTTGCCTCATATCAGTGCAATTTTCGTCATCAGAGTCCACAAAAAATAATGCAATACTGTCCATTTCAAAATTTTAAAAATTTTACTTCAATTATTTTTCACATATGACCAAAATGGCAACTTAGTGCTGTATATATTTTCGAGTGTGGTACCTAGTAACAAAAGATATCGAGATTATACATCACTACATAGCTAGAAAAAGTAAACATTTTTTTATTGATTAGGAAGTGCCGTTCCGCAGCAAATGTCAAAACCACCGGTAACACTGTTCGTTCCGCAGGAACCAACAAAAGAAATAATTTTGTCGATAGAAAAAGTTTTCCGCAGCGGAATCAACAATGAGGCCCATTATTTCTTCAATTCAGATTTGTGATCCAAATCTAAAAATTCTTAACGTTATTGCAAGATAACCTGGCGCCTGACATGACTCATATATTTGGGGATCTTCAGCTATTCGCGCTGTAATGAAACGGTCATTTGAAAACGGGTAGCATTGAACTTTTCTAATAGGTTTTAATTATAGAATTTAATTTTGTGAGACGATTTACCTTATTATACATTTTCAGGGGATTCTGGTCACCCTCAAGAACCTTTGCTAATGACTCCTCTCCCGAACCAGCCTGAATATTCACCAAAGTTTCGATATAATGAAGCCCTTGGCAAGTCTAGAAACTACGTGGAAAGGCATTTGGAGTACTTAAAGGAACATGGAGGTATCTTTCTCAACAAAGGGTTCTTAGGTACGAGCCTGATTTTGCAGGGAAGATTGTAAATGCATGCGCTACTTTGTATAACATGCGTTTAAGAACACTATATCAGAGGGAGCAGAAAACTCACTTCAAACAAATAAGAACAGTGGCTTTCAGATTCAACTTGTACTGGAAATCGAAGAAAACCTTCAATCTACAGCTTCAGCAAGAACCATTTAAGAACGCCTTTTTTCAGCGTCACTCACTTAATCCTTCTCGTGATACATGGTTATTTACTTACTTGCCGTGACACATGGGGTGTAATAATCATGTGTAAAATTTTTGTTTATAAAAAAAAATTTCAGTTTTTAAACAAATAGTATGAAATTGACATCGTTTGAAGGTTAAAAAGGATTTACATTTTATTGAATTTAATACTAGTATTTAAAGTAAAAGTAGAAAGTACAGGTATAAAAAAGGGATGTTGTTTAGAATAAGTATTGGCATTAAAAGGATTGAAGAATACTATGAAATTAATAATATTAGAGGTTCAATAATAATATCAAAAGCAGTATTAAAAAAGAGAATGTGTTGAATATAAGTATTAACATTAACTTAAATTTAATTCAGCTAAATTTTTCTACATGGCTCACCGCAGTAACATTTCAAACGTACCTACTAAACGTTCAAGAGGATTTGCTTCCGTTATCTGCAATCATCTAAAATATATGCAAAAGAAGGGATCCTTTTTATTGCGGCCATTTTAATATCAAAGCAATACTAATTTATGTGTGTTTACTGATTTACACATATCCTTGTTGTGCAGAATCTTCCCGCACAGCTGAGACAATATTAGCGCTGCGACGAAGTATTTCATTCATTCCATCTTCTAAAGCTAGTAGCAGTTCCTGAAAACATATTTAAAAGCAGTTAATTTCATTATTTAAAATAAAATAAGAGATCATAACTTGCTATTTTGCATTGTGTAGCTGTTTTAATCGCTACTTGGACTCCGTTCAAAATCTCGGTCAACTCCTGCCATTTTTTTTCTGTATCTGCACAACCATGCAGAGAGCAGAACTGACCTTCCGCGGGACCTATATTTTGCTGGAAAAAATCCAGCATTATCAAATGTTGCTCCCACGAAGCTCGAGCCGCTTTGACCATGTTTAATTGAAATATTTATTTATAACTGAATATAAATGACATTTCTCACCGATAAATAACTAGTGCTGCCACTTTTTTCACTTTAATTCGTAAACTTTTTTCAATCGAAATTTGTCGCAAAGTAAGAGTTATGGCATGCCGTTTTGTTTGCATTTTGTTTGCAAAAGTTGCGAAAAAGTTACAGAAGCCCACTACTGATCTGACGATAGGTTCACCATGTAAATCAAATATCTTGAGTGAGCGATTTGACGACAACTATATAGCTTAAATACCTATAATGCCTGGTCTGACGAAACGTTCACAGTATAACTTAGCGGTTAGCTGTCTTTTTTGTCGTCGAATGCTTCAGAGGCTTACTATCCTCCCTTTATCCTAGATCCGTGACTCCGGTTTATGTGTGCTGAATATGTGGCCGCTTCCTAATGTCCTTGCGCTGGTTCCTCGATGGTGTCTGTCCTGTTTCTCGCCACACTGCTGCCTTGACAACTGCCGCGGTATTTTTGAACAACCGATCACTTGATCTGCTCGACGGTGACTGCCTTACTGTAATCAATCACTTGTTTTCCTTGAAACTGATTATTACTTGGTACTACCGATTGATTTGGTACTTTACATATGACTGCTTTTAGTGCAACCGTTTACTTGGGCTCCTCGCCGCTAGCTCTAGTGAACGGTTGGTTCCTTGCCAGTGATTTAACTAAGTACACTCTTAAAATTTTTTTGTGTTCAGCATCATTGAATGTAATATTATAAATAAATCTGTTTTCAAACAGAGTTGATTGCATTTGCTGATGATTTTCAGAAAGGGTATGAGTTATATTTTTAAAATTTTTAGCAGATTTAATAATTCTTTTGAAAAATTGATGTTTTTGCTCAAACCGCATTGTCCACATATGCTTTAACGGACCATATTTTCTTATTAAGGTTGGATAATGGCATATGAAGTGATGTTTTGGACGTAGCTGTAATTGAGGAAAGCATTCTTTTCTATACTCCATGTAAATGTGTATATAACGTGAAAATAACGAAATATGGCTTTCTTGTAACTCGTGACTACATATAATACGACACATTTCAATCATTGCCGTTAAAAATTTCCAAACGGGATCTTCGCAGTCAACGACCTTATCCAAAAAAAATAAGGGAATATACATCACAACATGAAAAATTTCATCTGCTTTCCCTGGCATTTTACTCATTGTAATGTCAATAGTCGGAAAATTAAGAGAAAGTTTTAACTTATTTCTAATAGATGCTAATGAAACGTTTAAATAGTTTATAGAAATTATTTTTAAATCAATGAAATATTTGCATATTTCGAATAAATCGTATGGAATAATGCCTTCAAACAAATCGTGCGATATGCAAGGAGGAAGACCTTTAGTGACGTGGAAGTTATTCAGTCGATTTAAACATGAATCCTTTATAACTCCCATGCTCGAAGTAGCACTTTTTGTTAGATTATTGATACAATAATTATATTAATAGGATCACGCTCATTGGATAATTGGAAATCAAATGCTTGTAAGGAATCGCGCGTGTAAAAACAAAATCGACAAAAGTATTTATGGCTACCTAAATTGTCTCCAAGCATTGCAAACAAACTTCCTCGATAGTTTTCTGTGCAACCATCAAGAATTTTATCAACACCAATATTTTCTAATTCACTGAGGTCTTGCATCAATGGTTCAAGTACTTTTTCAAACCCGAAAGTATGAATGAACCTTTCTTTACATAACAGAACAAGCTGAATGTTTTTTATATTAGATCGATACTGCTCTGGGATGTTTCCAATCATCATATAAATACCAATTAATTTGTGTTTTTTTTTGATGATCCTAAGGGATTACAATTTTCAAAGGCATCTTGAAAGAGTATCAATTCAATTCGTTTTTTCTCATTAAAAAACAGATTTGTTTTTATATATTGAACCATCATTATAATCAGAAAAAAGCCTTCTTTCTCTGACTTTGTTGAAAGATATAAATGGTAAGAGTTTTTATCCTTTAATAAAGCCTGAATTGTTTTTAATATTGGAATATAATGAAAATAACATTTCCTGTGATGGTTATCAATGCCAAGACAAATTTCTACAGGAGCTACATAATGCATTTTTTTTTAAGAAGCTCTTTTCTTTTGTATTGCGATTTGAAATAATTAATATTTGTGAGCAAACCGTCCTTCTTATTTGCATTTAACAATAATCCCTTATATTTTGAAAGAACGGGGTTAAAACACAATTCAATTATGGCTTGGTTAGTACATTTATTTTGTATTTGAAAAATTTCTGCCAGTTTAGAAACTAAAAAATTGAGTGCAGTTTCAGTTATTTGATACTTGAACTTGAGTTGAACAATTAAACTTTCTAAATGATCGTAAATGTAACCATTAAAATCTACAACTTCTTCATCACATTTTTTGCTAATGCGAATATCGACAGCATAATTAACGTTGCAAATATTTTTATCTGCAGGAGAAACCATCGACTCGGAAATTAAGTTTTCATTACTTTGCACCACGTGATTACGATGCAGATGGGATCTAAAAGCACTTTTTTTTGAGAAAACTTTTCTGCAATTCTTAAAAAAACACTTGATTTCAGTATTTTTTATTAAATGAATATATAAATGATTGATAATTTCTTTCGTATTTTTAGAATTGAATTTACATGCATCACAATAAAATATTTCACTTTGTATACTGTTTGTCCACTTATGGGTCCTTTTTGTTTTTACATGCTTTCTGTATATATGTGATTTATATGCACTATAGTTAAAAAATATCTTAAAGCAATCTAAAGCACTTAAAAAATATCTAAAAATATCTAAAGCACTTAAACTGCACTTTTTTCTTTTTTATGCAAAAACAAATGCTTCTGATATAAATCAATAGATCCTATTTTTTTTTTGCAATTACAACACACAAACATTATACTTTCTTATAATTAACCTTTAATTAAATTATAACTTAAAGCTATTTTTACGCTTAATTTACTTTTTGACCGCACTCGTTTACGATTTTGTTCCGAATGAAGATCACATGGCGTCGTTTCTCACGTGATCAATGTTGGTAGCTTAGGTTGCGAACATAGTGAACGCATGTTGCTGACCCGAGCCGATTGAAACTCAAAAACGCATTGGCGCAAAAGAGACGCATGACTTCGGTTTTTATAGCTCTAATACAGTGTCGGAAAAACCAATACATAAACTTGCATACTTGTGTGTGTGACGAAATAACTATTATTCAGCTCAGCTCAAGCAACATGCGTTCACCATGTTCGCAACCTTAATGAAAGCAAGGTAAAACATGCATTGTGTACCGTTCAACCTTTTGTGTGTAGTTTAAAAAAACCGTGTCATTTTTAAGCCATCAATGTGTAATTTTCAATAACAAAGATTTGAAACTACAATTGATGTGTAAACTTAGTGTTTTAAGGTTAGTAGTTTTAATAAATAATTATGTAAAAGCGTTTTTTACACATATTATATGCAAAAATTACACTAATGTGCAATTTTACATGAAAAATTACTACACAGAAAAAAAAGGAATGGTGAAATCGAAGAATTGCCATTCTTTGATCTAAAATTTGTTGTTTCTACTAAAGTTTTATATAATTTAGAGCAACATTAGTCTTATTCACATTTGGTAATTCTTTGCTTAAACTAAACTAAATTCTTTGAATATACGAAACAGCTACTATAAAATACAAAGAAATCATTAGCTGATTCAATGAATATGTTTCTTTTTAGTGGCTATTTTCATTTGGCATAAACAGTGAATTCTTTTGTTACAAAAAAATATTATGGTTTCCCAAATAATTCTTTGATTTTGCATAAGTCCTCTTCCAAAGTTTCGCATTTTTGCTATATTTTTTTAATTAGTATTAGTTTTGACCAATTCTTTCGGCGTTTCAAAGAATTATTTCGTCAACTCCCGTTACTTTCAGTATAACAGCGTCATGCTCTGTACTTTCATGTAGTTTTCGGAAAGAGAAGCGTCAGCACTTATTTAAGATAAAAGTAAACCTGAATTGTGCATCTATATAATGTGTAAAAGTGATAATTAATAAATAAAATTAAAGTGCAAAACAAGTAAGTGAAAAACAATTTAAGAAACTAAATCTACAGAACTCAGTGAAAAGAAAAACTTTGAAAATGAATCAAGAACTGATTCTGTTTGAAAATTTGCCCGAAGAACAACAGTTGCTTGTGGAGTGGGGCTGCGAAGACTTATTAGAAGAGTTCATAGCCAAAAATATTGATATGGATGCAATGAAATTCATGACTCTCGATGACGTGAATAACCTTATTCCTATCGATCAATTAGGCCTAAGAATAAAGTTCAGACAAAGATTATTGCAATGGCGTGCGGAAAAAGTAAGTTTTACAATATGTGTAAATATATCCATCAAATACTCGAGGACACATAAATAAAAATCTTCTTGAAATTAAACATGTAATGTGTGTTAAATTCAACATTTGTTTCTTAAAGGGATTTGCAGTACCGTTGGCAGAAACGCTATCAATGAACGGTTCCATTCAATCTTGGATTGCCGAGCAACGATCATTTTCATATACATCGTCACCATTGCCATCACCATTGCCTTCACCTGAAATTCAGTCATCTTCCTTGCCATCTTCAAGCAAAAACATAACAAACGAATTCAAAATCGTAAGAATTTTTCCTTAATAAATATTTGCTATATTTCTAATTTTGTAAACTTTATATGACAACAGAATTTATTGGATGTATTAAAAAATTCACTTGTTGGAAGATCTATTGTCGATTTGCACTTAAATAATCAATCACTGACACAAGACAACCGAAATGATTTGTGCACAATAATTTGCGCATTTTGGATAGAGAGTAAAGTATCTCAAGTTGTTAACAAACACTATAGGGAAGCTGTATCGGAAATTATAAAACTATTCCCTAACGAAACTGAGGTAATTAATAAATTTAATGAATTTCAAATTAAATCCTCATGTTTTCTGAATTGAATTGTTTTATATGCTGACTTATCAACATTATTACAGGATATCTATTTAAGCTCCGATCCAAAGATAAAAGGCAGATTACTTCAAAGGTACTATAGTTTGACCCGGAAATATAGGGAAAAAGGTATTCTTGAAAGTCGATACCGAATAAAAAGACAAAAACTCGAACTTGAACCTGATTTGAACTTAAATTCCGAACAATCTTTTGAAATACTATTATCACATCAAATATGGTTAATAAACAATAAAGAGCCAGAAACTTTGGTGATTGAAAAATGGAGAGCAATGAATAAGCTTCGTTTGAAGCACGTTCTTGAAGATAAAGACATTTTTGAAGAGTGGCCAATATTGAAACAACAAATTGGAGCCTCATAGGTAAGTGTGGCTCAGAACCATTATATTTGTTCAATAGCAAATAAAAAAATCGCTATTTACTTCCTCAGATCGAATTGGACTTTGATGTAATATATCCTGGAAAAAGTGAGCTGTTATTCTCAAAGTGGGCAAACTTAAAACTAAAACTTATTGATGTTTTCAAAAGGAATATTAAAGACAAGTCATCAAAATTCCTTCTTGAAAAGCTCACATCAGAAGAGTTAAATGAAGGTAAGTGCAAGAAAAACTTTTTTCTATATTGTCGCTAAAAGTTTTAACTTTTATGTATTTAACTTAAACCAATAGATTCAGAAAACTACCTGAACAGCATTCTTCTTGGTGCTGTTTTAATCCCATCTGGAATCCACTTGCTTAATGAAACTGGCAAAGTTTTTTGGAAACCATCTATCATTGATTGTCAAAACTATATGGTGCTACACATTGAGGTAAGACACGTAAGCAGTATTCTGAAGTCAAAAGCAAAATTTGTTTTTCCTTTTAGATCGAGAACGATATTCGTAAAATTGTTGAATGTCATAGGAAGAAATTAACGGAACGAGGTTTAACAAATCAACCATTGCTAGTTGTTGTTGGTGAGATAAACCACATCAAAAAGTTTTATATAAATTTAAACGAGTTTTTTTATGAATTTGATTCTTACTTAAAATCTTTTTCTGTGATTTTCAAACTTTTCCAAGTGTTAAATCTTAAATACCCAGAGCCG
Source organism: Pherbina coryleti (assembly GCA_943735915.1). Taxonomy (NCBI): domain Eukaryota; kingdom Metazoa; phylum Arthropoda; class Insecta; order Diptera; family Sciomyzidae; genus Pherbina; species Pherbina coryleti. Next base: position 110,029,039 of record OX030951.1, read on the forward strand.
TGCAAGCAAACTTGGCAATTTTTTCAAAATTTTATTTACGAAATTTCTGTAAAAGGGAAAATATCAAGCCAATTGCACAGTTTGTTTTCTGAAATGAAATAGAGTAAGTGACACTATGTTGTATTTTTGTTTTGTATGCCACAAATCCTTTTCTTTTGTAAAATCTTACATGAGCCATTTGAAAATTGGTCACAAGCTCTCAATCCATTCTACATATTTTCAATGCACAAATTGTCCACAATCTTTTCAAAATATGTATGCATTTCGTCGTCATTTATTAAGACTACACCCAGAATCTAATTTTAGTAACAGAGGGAACACTGACCTTTCTCCCAATCCAAGCAGTATACCATTTCTCTCAGAACAAAACAAATCAGAAAAACCGAAAAATCCAAAAACAGATAAAACCTTTGATTACTCAAATATGTGTTTTAGTTTTGCTTTAAAGCTGTATGGACATATGTCACTTAACAGAAAATTAGCAATTGAAATAATTAAAAATTTTGAAGAGCTTATTACAACTATTGTGGATGATGTTGAAGAAATTTTTGATGTACCAACAATCAAACATAGTCTTAAAAGCCTTAGAAATGCTTTAACATCACTAAATTCAGAGTATAAATTCAAAAAAGAACTAAAAACACAAAACATGTACACAGAACCCACAGAATTTTTAATCGATAATTCGAAAACTCTAACAAATTTGACATCGAAATGTTCGAAAGGGGTGTTATTGCCAATTAAAGACAATATCGTCAGATATCTTCAAGAAAATAACAATTTATTTTTAATGATTCAAAAAATGCAAGATTTAAATTCTAAATCTGAATTATATAATATAATACAAGGGAACTCTTGGAAAAAAAAAATTGATCTTTATCAAAATAAACTTTGCTTGCCTTACGTACTTTACCAAGATGATTTTGAAGTTGACAATCCTCTTGGATCAAAAGCAGGTATCGACAAAATCTCTGGCGTCTATTTAAGCTTTCCCCTTTCAGCTGACTATCAAATTTCAAAATTAGATAATATTTTAGCATGCTGTTTTACTAAAACAGCTGATATATCATACGGTAATAACTCGAATTTTATGCCACTTGTAAATGCGCTAAAAGATTTAGAAGAAAACGGAGTTTCAATATCTACAGAAAATGGTGAAAAAACAGTTTATCTGATATTATCAGCAATAACTGCAGATAATTTAGGATTGAATTCAATTCTAGGATTCACCAAATCATTTTCTGCTTACTTCTACTGTAGAATGTGCACATCTGAAATAGCCATAATGCAAAAACAAACAGTGGAGGATGTATCAATGCTAAGAAATTTTGAAAACTATAAAATAGGGGTTGATGCGAAAGATGTTTCAAGTACAGGAATAAGAGAGGAATGCATCTTTAATTTAATTAAATCTTTCAACGTTATTGATAATGTATCTTGTGATATAATGCATGACATTTACGATGGAATTTGTCACTGCGAGTTATCTGAAATTTTAATTTACTTCATCACTAAGAAAAAATATTTCAGTTTATCTATTTTAAACTCTAAAAAACTTTATTTAATTACGTTCCATTAGATACCAAAAATAAATCAGTTGATATCGAAATGAAACACATAAACCGAAAAAAATTAAAAATGTCCGCATCAGAAATGAAATGTTTTGCATTTTATTTTCCATTAATGATAGCAGACTTCGTTCCACAAGACGATAAAGTATGGGAATTTTTACAACTTTTATTAAAAATAATTAAAATTGTTAGCCTACCATATTTTACCGAACCAATTTTAGATGATTTGAAAGAAAGTATAAGGATTCATCATCAATCATATATAGACATTTTTAATGGACAGTTGATTCCAAAACATCACTTTATATTACATTACCCAAACGCCATACGCAAGTTAGGACCAATAAAAAGATTGTGGACAATGAGGTTTGAAGCAAAGCATAAGGAATCGAAGGCTTATGCACATATAATTAGCTGTAGAAAGAATATTTTATTAAGTTTGGCTACTAAATCAAATTATCAATTTGCAAGTCAAAATAATAATTTCAATAAAAACTCTAAAACTGTAAAAATAATTTGCGGTGATGGTCAATACATAAATTTTACATGTTCTGAAATTTGGGAACATATTAAACAGAATAAAAATGCAACGTTGTTCACAAACATTTTTTCCACCAATGAAGTAATTATTAATAATACCGTTTATAAACTAAATAATATTTTAGCTATTTCCAAAGAGTTGGATGAAGTTTTTTTTTATTTAATTATACAAATTTTATGTGAATCTGTTGAAAACATATACTTTATTTGTGAAGAATTAAAAGCAACCAAATTAATTAATCAATTAGATTGCTTTTGTCTAATTGAAAAAGACAATATTACATGTTATAATGTGATAGATCATACGGACGTAAGATTTCCACCGCTCCATTTAATAAAATTGCCCGATAAAACAACTGTTTTAAAAATAAAACCACCTTTTTTTTTAACATTGTAACATAAAAAATGTAAATTAACTATACGAGTATTTTCAATCAATAAAAACAAAAATAGAGTTGGCTGTGCCGTGGACACACCCGTAGGTTTTGACGTGACGAAGTTTCTTGTTGTTGTTGTTAATGTTAATGTTGATGTTTGTGTTGATGTGGATGTTGATGTTGATGTTGCTGTTGATGTTGATGTTGATGTTGATGTTGATGTTGATGTTGCTGTTGATGTTGATGTTGATGTTGATGCAGATATTGATGTTGATGTTGATGTTGATGTTGATGTTGATGTTGATGTTGATGTTGATGTTGATGTTGATGTTGATGTTGATGTTGATGTTGATGTTGATATTAATGTTGATGTTGTTGATGTTGATGTTGATGTTGATGTTGATGTTGATGTTGGTGTTGGTATTGGTATTGGTGTTGGTGTTGATGTTGAGGTTGGTGTTGGTGGCGGTGTTGAGGTTGGTGTTGGTGCTGATGTTGATGTTGGTGTTGTTGTTGGTGTTGGTGTTGGTGTTGGTGTTGGTGTTGGTGTTGGTATTGGTGTTGGTGTTGGGGTTGGTGTTGGTGTTGAGGTTGAGGTTGGTGTTGAGGTTGGTGTTGGTGCTGGTGTTGGTGTTGATGTTGATGATGATGTTAACGGTTATGTTTATGTTGATGTTGATGTTGATGTTGATTTTGATGTTGATGTTGATGTTGATGTTGATGTTGGTGTTGGTGTTGGTGTTGATGTTGATGTTGCTGTTGATGTTGATGTTGATGTTGGTGTTGGTGTTGGTGTTGGTGTTGGTGTTGGTGTTGGTATTGGTGTTGGTGTTGGTGTTGGTGTTGGTGTTGAGGTTGAGGTTGGTGTTGGTGTTGATGTTGAGGTTGGTGTTGGTGCTGGTGTTGGTGTTGATGTTGATGTTGATGTTGATGTTGATGTTAACGGTTATGTTTATGTTGATGTTGATGTTGATGTTGATGTTGATGTTGATGTTGATGTTGATTTTGATGTTGATGTTGATGTTGATGTTGGTGATGATGTTGATGTTGATGTTGGTGTTGGTGTTGGTGTTGGTGTTGGTATTGGTGTTGGTGTTGAGGTTGAGGTTGGTGTTGGTGTTGGTGCTGGTGTTGATGTTGGTGTTGGTGTTGGTGTTGGTGTTGGTGTTGGTGTTGGTGTTGGTGTTGGTGTTGGTATTGGTGTTGGTGTTGGGGTTGGTGTTGGTGTTGAGGTCGAGGTTGGTGTTGGTGTTGAGGTTGGTGTTGGTGCTGGTGTTGGTGTTGATGTTGATGTTGATGTTAACGGTTATGTTTATGTTGATGTTGATGTTGATGTTGATGTTGATTTTGATGTTGATGTTGATGTTGATGTTGATGTTGGTGTTGGTGTTGGTGTTGGTGTTGGTGTTGGTGTTGGTGTTGGTGTTGGTATTGGTGTTGGTGTTGGTGTTGGTGTTGGTGTTGGTGTTGAGGTTGGTGTTGGTGTTGGTGTTGAGGTTGGTGTTGGTGCTGGTGTTGGTGTTGGTGTTGATGTTGATGTTGATGTTAACGGTTATGTTTATGTTGATGTTGATGTTGATGTTGATTTTGATGTTGATGTTGATGTTGATGTTGATGTTGATGTTGATGTTGATGTTGGTGTTGGTGTTGGTGTTGGTGTTGATGTTGATGTTGATGTTGATGTTGATGTTGATGTTGATGTTGATGTTGATGTTGATGTTGATGTTGATGTTGATGTTGATGTTGATGTTGATGTTGATGTTGATTTTGATGTTGATGTTGATGTTGGTGATGATGTTGATGTTGATGTTGATGTTGATGTTGGTGTTGGTGTTGGTATTGGTGTTGGTGTTGGTGTTGGTGTTGGTATTGGTGTTGGTGTTGGGGTTGGTGTTGGTGTTGGTGTTGAGGTTGGTGTTGGTGTTGGTGTTGAGGTTGGTGTTGGTGCTGGTGCTGGTGTTGGTGTTGGTGTTGATGTTGCTGTTAACGGTTATGTTTATGTTGATGTTGATGTTGATGTTGATGTTGATTTTGATGTTGATGTTGATGTTGATGTTGATGTTGATGTTGATGTTGGTGTTGGTGTTGATGTTGATATTGCTGTTGATGTTGATGTTGATGTTGGTGTTGGTGTTGGTGTTGGTGTTGATGTTGATGTTGATGTTGGTGTTGGTGATGATGTTGATGTTGATGTTGGTGTTGATGTTGGTGTTGGTGATGATGTTGATGTTGATGTTGGTGTTGGTGTTGATGTTGATGTTGGTGTTGGTGTTGATGTTGGTGTTGGTGATGATGTTGATGTTGATGTTGGTGTTGGTATTGGTGTTGGTGTTGGTGTTGGTGTTGAGGTTGGTGTTGGTGTTGGTGTTGAGGTTGGTGTTGGTGCTGGTGTTGGTGTTGGTGTTGATGTTGATGTTGATGTTAACGGTTATGTTAATGTTGATGTTGATGTTGATGTTGATGTCGATGTTGATGATGATGTTGATGTTGATGTTGATGTTGGTGTTGGTGTTGGTATTTGTGTTGGTGTTGGTGTTGGTGTTGGTGTTGGTGTTGGTGTTGGTGTTGTTGTTGGTGTTGGTGTTGAGGTTGGTGTTGGTGTTGGTGTTGAGGTTGGTGTTGGTGCTGGTGCTGGTGTTGGTGTTGGTGTTGATGTTGCTGTTAACGGTTATGTTTATGTTGATGTTGATGTTGATGTTGATGTTGATGTTGATGTTGATGTATATGTATATAGGTTGATGTTAGTGTTGATGTTGGTGTTGGTGTTGGTGTTGATGTTGGAGTTGAAGTTGTTGTTGGTGCTGGTGTTGGTGTTGGTGTTGGTGTTGGTGTTTGTGTTTGTGTTGGTTTTGGTGTTGGTGTTGGTGTTGGTGTTGGTGTTGATGTTGATGTTGATGTTGATGTTAACGGTTATGTTTTTGTTGAAGTTGATGTTGATGTTGATGTTGATGTTGATGTTGATGTTGATGTTGATGTTGATGTTGGTGTTGGTGTTGGTATTGGTGTTGTTGTTGGTATTGATGTTGATGTTGATGTTGATGTTGATGTTGATGTTGGTGTTGGTGTTGGTATTGGTGTTGATGTTGGTGTTGGTGTTGAGGTTGGTGTTAGTTTGGATGTTGGTTTTGGTGTTGAGGTTGGTGTTGGTTTTGATGTTGATGTTGGTGTTGGTGTTGGTGTTGGTGTTGGTGTTGGTGTTGAGGTTGGTGTTGGTGTTGGTGTTGGTGTTGAGGTTGGTGTTGGTGCTGGTGTTGGTGTTGATGTTGATGTTGATGTTGATGTTAACGGTTATGTTTATGTTGATGTTGATGTTGATTTTGATGTTGATGTTGATGTTGGTGTTGGTATTGGTGTTGGTGTTGATGTTGATGTTGATGTTGATGTTGATGTTGATTTTGATGTTGATGTTGATGTTGATGTTGATGTTGATGTTGATGTTGATGTTGATGTTGATTTTGATGTTGATGTTGATGTTGATGTTGATGTTGATGATGATGCTGATGTTGATGTTGATGTTGGTGTTGGTGTTGGTATTGGTGTTGGTGTTGGTGTTGGTGTTGATGTTGATGTTGATGTTGATGATGATGCTGATGTTAATGTTGATGTTGGTGTTGGTGTTGGTATTGGTGTTGGTGTTGGTGTTAAGGTTGGTGTTGGTGTTGGTGTTGAGGTTGGTGTTGGTGCTGGTGTTGGTGTTGGTGTTGATGTTGATGTTGATGTTAACGGTTATGTTTATGTTGATGTTGATGTTGATGTTGATGTTGATGTTGATGTTGATGTTGATGTTGGTGTTGGTATTGGTGTTGTTGTTGGTATTGATGTTGATGTTGATGTTGATGTTGATGTTGATGTTGATGTTGATGTTGATGTTGATGTTGATGTTGATGTTGGTGTTGGTGTTGGTATTGGTGTTGATGTTGGTGTTGGTGTTGAGGTTGGTGTTGGTTTTGGTGTTGAGGTTGGTGTTGGTGTTGAGGTTGGTGTTGAGCTTGGTGTTGATGTTGGTGTTGGTGTTGGTGTTGGTGTTGGTGTTGATGTTGGTGTTGGTGTTGGTGTTGGTGTTGGAGTTTAAGTTGTTGTTGGATTTGGAGTTGGTGCTTTTCTTTTAGCTTTTTTTTTGCTTCCCCGTTGGTTGTACTCTAATTTGAATTAATTCGGCAAAAGTGATGCATATGTGTCACATTAGGCGGTTCCCTTAAGGTCTTTGACACGCCGTCAATTTTTTTTTTATTTGTGTCATATGCCCGAAGACCTCACCTTTGTTTTCGTTTCTTAAATTTTACCGTTGCACCAGTAGTCTCAGAGTTAAAAATCCATGCAACGTTTTTTCATGGCTGTAGCACTTTTACTGCATTATGTGATTGCATCCCTGAAATCATGACAACAAGAATTTTTTTGTAATTTAGTTGTGAAGCCTAATAACACATCCATGCTGTCGTAAAACAAAATTTACTGTAGCACTCCTCCTGATTGAGTAATAATTCCATGCAACGATATCACATTTCTGTTACATAAGCTGCTATATTCACGACCAGACGACGCTGGAATTTTTTTTTTTATTTTTGTCGTAAAGCCATTTGTAAAACCTTAATTTTTCCTCTTGAACTTTTATCGTAGTTTATATACTCATTGAGTAAAAATTCAATGCAACGCCGCTGCATGAATTTTGCGTTATCGATCTTTGAGCGGCTGTCTCAGCGTCCCCATGGCGACAGAAATTTTTTGTCTAATTTTGTTTTGAGGACTTACAGTAGGTCTTTATTGGCGTATCGTATTTTTAATCCTAGCACTAATACTCAGCGAGTAATAATTCCATGTAACAAATTTTCAGTTGTGTTGCTTAAACAGTTCCCCCTGCGACCCGATGATGTTTTGAATTTTTGTTTTGTTTTTATAATGAAGTCAAAGAATTAACCTTTACGGTCATATCATTTTTTTAATCAAAGCTCTTATACTCAGCGAGTAACAATTCAATGCAACGCAGATGAATTTTTAAAAAATTAATTTTGTAACTTTTTTGGAAACTAGAGCAGTACAACGTAACTTCGTCACGTCAAAAGTATGAAAAACTTAATAAAAAATGTTTCTCTTATTTTGATACTTTTGAGCAAATTTAATTATAATCTAGTACAATCTTTTTCTCAGTGTGGATAGGTGGCGATAAACGAATCAACTGGTGAAAATACAAATATTTTCTTTAATATATCTAGTGAACATTGTCTATTTTGGCAAATGAATTCTTCGAAACAACAAAACACCAAATCGATGATTACTGCAAAATAACTAATAGTTGCTCCAATTTCGCTAAATTATGTCATGATTTCACCATTTCAGGAATGATCAAATCAAAGAATTCAATGGCTTAATTACAAAAGAAATAGTGACTTGAAAAATATGAAGAGAAATATTTCATTGATTTCACCATTTACAATGGTGAAAACAGGTATACATTTTCTTTAAAAACACTCAAACTTCAAATGAATTACTGCAAAAATTGCTGATTATTAGAATAATATATTATTAAAATCAAAGAATTCATATTCGCAAAAATAATGAAAAACTTTATATGACTGGATATTGAAGAAAACATTAGTTTAACTGAACACTGTTTTCTATGATATCAACATATCTATTTTTTCCGTGTAGCTCTATGGTAGTAATTTTCAAACGAGTTTTTAGAGTGTACGATCGTTCGATGACTACTCTCAAAGTAAGAGCCCGAACAAAGCGCCTGTCGGTTGTCGAATTCGCTGTGCAACAAAATACATAAAAATGTATGCAGCCACCGAATAAAAAATCATCGTAACACATGGTCCTACAAGTCCCGAGACTAACTACTAGGTAGCACCTCTAATGAAATATGGATATAATATTTCGATAGTTCCAACCTTTAAGCAATACGTGTAAAAATTTCATGACACTCTTACGTTTAGTTCAAAAGTTGCAGTGATTAAGTTACGCTACTGTTGATATTTTCGAAATAATGGATTCAAAGCAATTCTGTGTGTTGATTTATCACTGTTTTTGATGGCAAAAAATACTGTCCAAGATGAGCAATGGCTTCGAAAGTATTATTCAGACTCTGCTCCTTAAAAAGCTACCATTTGCCGATGGTATGCTGAGTTTAAACTTGGTCGTACAGACACAAATGATGATGAACGTTCAGGACGCCCAAATGAGGCAGTTGTTCCACAAAATATAAAAAAAGTACTAAAAATGGTATTAGCCGACCGTAAAGTGATGGTGCGCGAGCTAGATGAGGCTCTGAAGATATCGAAAGGCAGTGTGGTAACAATTTACAGGGACATTTGTCGATGAGAAAGCTGCTTTCCAAATGGGTGCCACGTTTTCTCACACCGGACCAGAAACAATAAGGTGTCGATCAGAGAACTGCAAAAATCACATTTTTGCTGATTTAATCATATGCAAAAGTTTCAGATCACAATCGATCACGGCAACCAAACCCAAGCGTTGAATATAATCAGCATCATACAAGAAAGCGCTCATTCTAACTGTGCTTCAGTCGGCTGATCGAACAAGTTCAATCTACTTTCTTGATTTCATGCTTGTTTCGTGCCAACTGATTTGATCGGTAAAGAAAAAACAAATGATTGCAATGAAAGCACCCACAAATTGAATGAATAGAACCATAACAAAGCAACAATCAAATGGATGTGAATATGAATCACATGGAAAAAATTTTTGCTTGCGTGAAGCCAGTTATATGTATGTATGTACGTATGTAGTGCATGTGTTCAGATTAATTAAAATGTCAATTAGCCAAGCTATGTATCAGATTTTGTACACTCATGTTACAAAAATTTTGAAAATTAATTTTATTTTGCTTAATTAGTTTATTTAAAGTTATAAGGATTTACTTTGCTTTAATTTGTTACTTTTAAAGAGCTGAATTTAGTTTTCTTTAATTGCCTTTAAGTTAATATAAAAAAAATATAACTTGAACTTTCTTTTGCAGAATATGCAATCAGGTACACTCGTTGATTTTATTCTTTTTCATTTTTATATGCTTTGATTGCAATCGCTTCGTTTTCTATGTTCGATCAAATCATTCTGCAAAAACAAACATGCTCAATGCTTGTGTGATGCAAATGTGTTTGTTTGATTGGCTTATGCCCATCCAAGGTGAAAGGTTCAAGCACAACTTCTGATTTTATTCGCAATGGTCGCATACAACCACAGGATTGATTGATTTAAAATCATCAGGCAAATTAAGTGTTCGCGGCAAGTTTGATCTGTTGAGCACAACATCTCACTTTTTTGGGTGTTGGTTTATGTGTGAGCATTTATCAATCACCCGTTGCAGTTCTCTGGTGTCGATGATTCGAAGAGTTTTTTGGCATTGTTTACAACAGGGATCGTAATTCTTATAAGCGATATCCAAAAACTCAAAGTTTAATTCTTATTTTTAGATTTTTATTTTATTCCTCAACAATAAAAATTACTTTATGATTTTTATTGTTTTGATCAGAAATAAAAGTTATTTTTGATTTTTATTTTTCTGTTCAAGAATAAGAGTTATTTTTGATTTTTATTATTTTGCTCAAGAATAAAAATTGTTTCTCAATTTTTATTTTTATATAAGTTATTTATAAATAAAAGTTATTTCTCAATTTTTATTTTTTCGCTCAAAAATAAAAGTTATTTCTCAATTTTTATTTTCCGCTCAAAGATTAAAATCATTTGTCCAGTTTTATTTTTTTTTTTCCTCAAACATAAAACTCTAAACACCACACAGTTTTGTTGTTGCAGGCACATGCTCGCATTGAGTGTGTCTTGTGTGCGTACGAAAAAATTGTGTTTGGGGGCCGTTTTCAACATATCGTTAAAGTCAGAATTTATTTGTATTGTTAGGGCCAAGTAATCAGTGTTGAGGTAAAATCTGGTTAATATTATTCCATTCCAATCTACAGAAGTTGAAAATGTTACGGGAGGGTCAAACCCCCTTCAGGCTCCTCGCGCAAGCGCATTAAAGCGCAAGCCACATAGTTCTTAATTCTCAGAAGCATAGATACTAAGGTGGATAGTTATATCAAGTCCTTTTTAGAAATATTAATTTGTTTAAAATTTACTGAAAAATCTGTAGCGATTTTTGTAAAAAATATCCAAAATTTCCATTTAAAAAAATCTCGAATCTAAAAATCTTCTTATTCATAACTTTGTGGCCCCAGATACCTTTAAATTGCACTCTACTTTGGGGTATTTATTTCAGCTTTATTAGAACTTACATCGAAAACACTGTTGATTTTTGGCGAAAAAGTGATTTTTTTCAAATCAAAACCGCTGGCAAACGGTTGCACCGATTTCGATATCCTTTTGAATTCAAGATCTACTTGAACCCAGTTTCCAGAATATGAGTGTTGATAAATTTTTTTACGCCTGAACAAAACGATCCACCTTAATAGACACGAGCTCATGTATATTTACATGGAAGCTGCATGGCTCAATAACTAAAAAGTCATACAGAGCGACTTCCCAGTAAGCCAAATGAGTTCGAAACATTTCGAGACATTTTAATCGTTAACGATTATCGTTTTCGAATGCGCGAACGGAAAAAAATCACCACTCGTTAACGAGTCCGAGAATACGATTTGAGAACGGTTCGCTTATTTAAAAATATCGAGTCCTTCTCCAACTGTCTAAAATATAAGATAATTGCCAATGATAGATATTATTATGTTTGTTAACTACAGTGTAAATTCAAATAAAGTAATGCAATTCAAGTGTTTTACAAAAAAAAAAAAAAAAATGAAAAAAAAAACACTTAGATTTATAACAGATTCATAAATTTCTTATAGGGAATTATATGAAGAGACTTAGAACTTCTTCATATAAAATGAGTCACATTTTTATACTCCCACGTTTAAAAAACGTAAAAGGGGTATATTAATTTTGTCACTTCGTTTCTAATCAGCATCACCATTCGAGACGATTAAGCCATGTACGTCTGCCTGTGTACAGCCTCAGTTTTCAAGCTATCATCACTGAACTCGATATTTAAGCTTACATCTAAAAAATAAAGATCAAGTTCGAAAATGAGCCTAATCGGATGAAAATTAAAAAATAAAAGCGAATATTTTGCGGTGAAACTATGACGAAAATGTTTTAACAAATAAGCATTTTATTGACTGCTTAAGACTTTGAATATACTTTCGTTTGGCCGTGGGCGTATTTTAACTTCGGCCCAGTCGAAGAATATTTTTAACTAGTTTTTATTCTAATTGCCATATTTTTAACAGATAATTAATATAATATAATTTTGTATGGATCCGAGAACTCGTATTCGTTTCGAGCTCGTTTACGAATCGTGCTTCGTTTGTTGTTTATTGGGTTGTTGTGCATACCGGGAAAATTTTAGTGAATATGAGTGGATAAGAATGAGTGAATAAAATTTGAAATTGAAACAATTTTATTAAATAAGGGTTGCCAACTAAAAAAATAACTCATGAGTAATTTAATATATAATATATTTAAATTGAAATATTCTTTGTACATTGAATCTTATTTTTATAGTATAATGCATAAAAGAATCATACATAATAGTATCAAACATATTACTAGCAGGAATAACAGTTCGTATAAATAGTAATTTACATAAATAAATGTAATGACTATTTGGAATTCATTTTTAAAAATAAAATTTTTTCTAAATTATCAGATGACAAATATCATTTCAGGTCACTTAAAACCAGCCTAAGTGCAGAAAAAGACCTTTCCACACTCACTTGAGTTGCTGGAACACTTTGAACTATTTGCGCTAGTGACCATAGGTATGGATACTTAAGCCGTTGTTTGTTCCAATAATCTATTATTTTGACATCAAAGTCAATAGGTTTTGGTGCATAGCTCTCAATTTCATACATAGCTTTTTGCAACTCTCCATCTCCTAACTCATCTTCGGATATTTCATCTAATGGAGATACGTTAATCGAATTCAAAAGACTGCCTATTAAGGAATTTGAGCTTTGAGAATGGATTCCCTGGCTAACTGTTTCTGAATCTTCGACTTCTTGCGACGTGCTTGGTTCACTATCGTCATCTCTGCGACTTATTGGTCTAAAGAAAAATTATAAAGAATTGTATTTGAATAGGATTTAATTTCGAGCTTAAGGTCAATATGTTAAGAAAAAACTAAAAAAAAAAATAAGCTAAAATGTAAAACCAACTGAGTTCTACCTTGGCTTTTATATCTAAAATCTGGCAAATTAGTTGCTTTAAATGCATTTTGGCATATATCATTTTTTTCTGGATTTTGAACTAGTAATCGGCGAATTCGGGGATCCAGAAACAAAGATGAAATCACGGAAGGATTTTCCAATAAATGTGTCTCCCGTTTTTCCAAACATTTAACTAGCAACTGACTGTAAGGGCTACTATTTTATTGCACTTTTAATTTTAACTGCAGCCATAGTATATAGAAGTCTCCTGTTCTGGTTATAATGGTGAAACCAATATCTGGTTTCAATGTTTGAACAAGTTCAACTACTTCGTTCCACTCTTCTGTAGAGAGATTAAGGTTTTCATTGATTTGCTCAGTAAGCTAACAAATCTGTCAACATATTGAATGTTGAGTTCCATCGCGTGACTATATCTAGTATTGGTCGATGAAGTCCCTGAGCTGCCATGGTATACCTGCAATGAGAATTTATTTTAAATAAATGGGAGTCGCTGATTTCAAATCTGAAGTCAAATATTCCATACCTAAGATGGCGGATAGGGTTGCCACCTTAAAATGTTTTATTTTAACGGCTTGGAAGCACCGGACTGGGTAAAAATGGGTTGCCGGTGCTAAATCTAATGTTAGAATTTACAAATTCCAAAATTAATTTGACAATAGGGTTGCCACTCAAAATATGTTATTTTGCAACTTTTTCACATGAGCATATAGTAAAAAGAAATCGCTGATTGAAACTCTCAAGTCAGAATTTTAATATTACAAAAACAAAATAATTTTCGCGTGGCAACCCTATCCGTCATATTGAATATTGAAAATATGACTTTATATTTAAAATCAGCGAATATTAAACGGCAAGTTACAGATAAATGGGTGGTCAATCCGTAGTAATTTGACGGTTAGTTTAACCCAATTAGTCGAACATGAAAAATTAATCAACTCTCGATTAAAAATCGATAAGTCCACTAGCGGTTAGTCGATTAATCGAATACTTTCAATAGACCTACTGCTTACCTATAAGGAGGGGTTCTCAAGATTTTAACGATTTTTCTTGCACGTTCAATGACTTTATCGCTTTGGACATCTGACAAAAAGTCTTTGACAGCCAGTTTCGATAGAATTTCGATATCATTTGTCAATTCTTCTACACTAATTTCTTCATTAACAATATCTTCTTCATCAGTTTGAAGATTCAGCAGCTCCACGGCTTTCAACATATTACGACCGTTGTCGGTTGTAACTGAGTAAATTTGGGTGACATTAATGTCAAAATTTTTTAAAATTTTTTGAATTTCGGTTTTTACATTTTTTCCAGTCTGCTTTTGATTCAACTCTATCATTCCAAGAGTGTATATGCAGAGTTTGGAATTTGCGCATATTTGGATATTCACTCCCAGAATACCACGATCAAGTCGTGTAGCTGTGTCTATTTAAAGTGACCGCATTTTACCTTTAACGTCGATTTTAATTTGCTGTTTTACTAATTCGTATTTTTCACAAATTAATTCATGGACACTTCTCGAAGTCACCGGTGGTAATCCTAAGCCAGCGAATATCTGTTCGAACAGAACTTTGGCCCACGGCCAAACAAAAGTATATTCAAAGTCTTAAGCAGTCAATAAAATGCTTATTTGTTAAAACATTTTCGTCATAGTTTCACCGAAAAATATTCGCTTTTATTTTTTAATTTTCATCCGATTAGGCTCATTTTCGAACTTGATCTTTATTTTTTAGATGTAAGCTTAAATATCGAGTTCAGTGATGATAGCTTGAAAACTGAGGCTGTACACAGGCAGACGTACATGGCTTAACCGTCTCGAATGGTGATGCTGATTAGAAACGAAGTGACAAAATTAATATACCCCTTTTACGTTTTTTAAACGTGGGAGTATAAAAATGTGACTCATTTTATATGAAGAAGTTCTAAGTCTCTTCATATAATTCCCTATAAGAAATTTATGAATCTGTTATAAATCTAAGTGTTTTTTTTTTTCATTTTTTTTTTTTTTTTTTTGTAAAACACTTGAATTGCATTACTTTATTTGAATTTACACTGTAGTTAACAAACATAATAATATCTATCATTGGCAATTATCTTATATTTTAGACAGTTGGAGAAGGACTCGATATTTTTAAATAAGCGAACCGTTCTCAAATCGTATTCTCGGACTCGTTAACGAGTGGTGATTTTCTTCCGTTCGCGCATTCGAAAACGATAATCGTTAACGATTAAAATGTCTCGAAATGTTTCGAACTCATTTGGCTTACTGGGAAGTCGCTCTGTATGACTTTTTAGTTATTGAGCCATGCAGCTTCCATGTAAATATACATGAGCTCGTGTCTATTAAGGTGGATCGTTTTGTTCAGGCGTAAAAAAATTTATCAACACTCATATTCTGGAAACTGGGTTCAAGTAGATCTTGAATTCAAAAGGATATCGAAATCGGTGCAACCGTTTGCCAGCGGTTTTGATTTGAAAAAAAATCACTTTTTCGCCAAAAATCAACAGTGTTTTCGATGTAAGTTCTAATAAAGCTGAAATAAATACCCCAAAGTAGAGTGCAATTTAAAGGTATCTGGGGCCATAAAGTTATGAATAAGAAGATTTTTAGATTCGAGATTTTTTTAAATGGAAATTTTGGATATTTTTTACAAAAATCGCTACAGATTTTTCAGTAAATTTTAAACAAATTAATATTTCTAAAAAGGACTTGATATAACTATCCACCTTAGTATCTATGCTTCTGAGAATTAAGAACTATGTGGCTTGCGCTTTAATGCGCTTGCGCGAGGAGCCTGAAGGGGGTTTGACCCTCCCGTAACATTTTCAACTTCTGTAGATTGGAATGGAATAATATTAACCAGATTTTACCTCAACACTGATTACTTGGCCCTAACAATACAAATAAATTCTGACTTTAACGATATGTTGAAAACGGCCCCCAAACACAATTTTTTCGTACGCACACAAGACACACTCAATGCGAGCATGTGCCTGCAACAACAAAACTGTGTGGTGTTTAGAGTTTTATGTTTGAGGAAAAAAAAAATAAAACTGGACAAATGATTTTAATCTTTGAGCGGAAAATAAAAATTGAGAAATAACTTTTATTTTTGAGCGAAAAAATAAAAATTGAGAAATAATTTTTATCCTTGAGCAAAATAATAAAAATCAAAAATAACTCTTATTCTTGAACAGAAAAATAAAAATCAAAACATTACTCTTATTTTTGATGAATAAAATAAAAATCAGTAAATAATAATTAAATTAAATTTTTATGGGTAAAACTCAAAAAATAAAAATCTTTCATATTTTGATAGAACATGCATTAAGCAGCATATTGAAGTTATCCAAAATGTCCTCCGACATTTGGAGCATGTTGATTCTTTGTTATTTAATTTTTGGAAATAATCGTTATTTTCGGTCCCTGGTTTACAAAGAATAAACATGCATTTTTGCGTCGGTATGTGACAACGGATGAAACATGGATGCACCATTACACACCGGAATCAAAATGGTCGTCAGCTGAGTGGAGAGTAACCGATGAAAGCAGGCCAAAGCGACCAAAAACACAACAGTCGGCTACAAAAGTTATGCCATCTGTATTTTAGGATGCGCATGGAATTTTGTTCATCGACTATTTCGAAAAGGGAAAAACAATTAACAACGATTATTATATAGCGTTGTTGGAGCGTTTGAAAGATGAAATCGCGAAAAATCGGCCTCATTTGAAGAAGAAAAAAGTCAGACAATGCACCTTGTCGTCCGTGGCGTGGATGGTTAAAGTACGTGGCCTCTGTGTCAACGAACCTGGAGACCCGGGTTCGAACCCCAGCAGCGACAGAAAATTATTTTAATTAAAATAATTTTTCCGTACGGCCGCCACCTCTCTGCAGACAATGGCAAACCTCAGAGAGTAATCAAAATGCCATGTAAAGCTTCTTGAGAACAAGAAAATTCCGTTCATCGCCGTTCGGAGTCGCCGTTAAACTTGTAAGTCCGGTTCTCGGTCAATTGTGCACAAACTTAATAACACGCACAACACAATTGATCATAAGAAGCTAGGTCAAAGTCCTTTCAAGGGCTGAAATGGCCAATTATTTATTTATTTTTTTTATGCTTCTATATTCACGACCTGCTGACGTCAGAATTTCTGGCAACACTGCTCAAGACTTCGAGTAAAGTAAGAACAAGCATCGAGAAGAATAAGCATCAATAAGAAGAAGCAAATGTCAAATTACATTTCATAACTGTTTGTGTTTTGCGATAAATAAACTCATAAATTGTGTGCCTATGAAGAATTTTTCGTACAACAAATAAATAATAATAAATAAAAAATAAGTAATTGTCCAATTTTGCATTAAAAAATGGCTTTTAATAATTGGCGCAATTTACGTTTAACACGTCTGCAGTCAAAATCAGCTGTTTTGTGCTTGAAACTTACTAGAAGCTGTTTCCGTCCTTTGCAACTATTCTCATATTTCATTTTTACTCTCTCAGTTTGAACTTACACAAATCTTACACAGTGTAAAGTACGGAAACAGACCTAATGGAAAAGCAAATAAAAAAAAAGCGAAAACAGCAACAACAACAACAAAAACAAAAATATTTTAATGAAAGTCATCATATTTGTCTCCAAAAGTTCCACCAGGCTTTCTATTGTAGCCTTCCCTCTACTCGTTATTCCACTTATTTTCTAACCATTTTCCTAGATAATTACAAATATGAGTACTTGTGTGTTACCTTTACATTTGTAGACTAGAATGTATGTATGTTAAAATTAAGAATTTGCTAACCATTTTGAAATTTGCAGCCTCAATTGTTGGCATTATTAAAATTCATTTCAGATAATATTCATTTAGAGGCATCCTCTCCCTTGAGGCAGTCATTATTAATAAAAGGTCAACGGGTTCAGAAATCGTGTCACATGGAATACGTTTTAGAGTCTTATTAATAGATATGCTTGCATTATATAGATAAGTATAAATAAATTAGAACTTTAATAAATATTTTTTTTAATTTTTACTGTTCTATTTGCTCTAATCACTTGATTTATTTTTCCCCTGTATAAATAAATAGTACTCTTCTTTTGATATTAATATCTAATCATAACTTTCAGTATTAAATTTAATTAAGAATTTTAATTTAAAAACAAACATTATATGTTAAGGCATTTTATTTTTAAACAGTTTTAGTTTATAAGTCAAAAGCTCTCAACTAGCTTATAAATTGAAAATTTGAAAAAATGATAAGGATTTAACTCCTTCCCTAGGAATTGTACACAAAATGAAAAAAAAATGGCTTCATCTTTCTGCTTCATCGCTTACTGCTTCAATAGGGATTGACTGAACTTCAAAGAAAAGTATAAAATATTTTTTTGGCATAAAAACAATGAAGCGTACTTCAGATTTTGTTTTTTCTAGGAAAAGTGCAAGTAATAGAATTTATTTTATCATTAACATTCCCGTAAGATTTTATGTTTCCTCTAAAGAGCATTTTTGAAAAGATTGGCGTTAAAACTTTAATATAATATTTACTTAGGTGGCTATTGCTTAAGACCATAAATTTCAAAGCATGTTTGTCTCAGAGGAAATTAAAATTCTAAAATTTTGTGTTTGTTGTTCAAGCATAACGTGCCTAGAGAATAAATAATATTATTGAATAAAAAAATATTGAGAAACATTTTTCAATATATGAATGAAAACGGATCAACTTTGTGTTGATAAACAAAAACAGCTCAAGTCTGAGTTTTATATTTCGAGAACTCAATGAATCAGTGTTTGTAGCAAGAAATTTTGTAGAAATTTTTTTGTATGTTTAAGTCCCATAATATTTTTGTCTTTTTTTAAAGCCAATCGGGACCCATTTTCAACAACAATTGTGAAAAAAATTTGTAGCATTTGTTTATAAAAAATTGCTACGAATTTCTACTGTAGGTTAACATACTCATCTTACAACTTTTTAATATTAATATTAAAAAAATGAGAATGAGACTTATATCATTCCAAAGGTACGTAGCCACAGATGTGCCGAAAAAAAAATAAATATATTATGTGATTTTGCATTTCAAAATAAATGTATGCATTCGCATGCCCATGCAAGGTTGCCAGTTAAAATTCGGATCAATTCCCACGGAAATTACCTTCTTCCCACAGTACCCTAAATTAAATACCAACAAAATTACCACGGAAAAAGTAAGCAAAAAATTCCCACCACAATTAAAAAATACCGCAAAAAATCCCACAATCATTAAAAATTTCCACAAAAATACCACGCAATTTAAAAATACCAAATAAAATCCCATATGCATTTAAAAATCCCAAAAAAAAAAAAACCCATACGCATTATAAAATACCACATTAAATCCCATATGAAACAAAAATTTAAGGGATTTTTCATACGTAACTTACGACATAAAATCGTTATGTAAACAGAGCATTTGATGCGTATAATGGCAATGATTTCATATGAAGTTTTCGCTTAATAAATGTAAAAAAAATAATTTGAAGAAAAAAATTCCCAAATCCCACGGTAATCAAAAAATACCACACTGAATTCCCACGCTAATTGAAAACAAAATTCAATTGAATTCCCAAGGGCAACTAAAAATTACCACGAATGGGATTTTTCCCATATAACTGGCAACCTTGTGCCCATGGCTGTAGTTTGAATCCCTCTCCCTTTCAAGTTTTGCAAACAGAAGCGCAACCAAAGGGGGAGTTTTGGGGTTTAAGCCCCCTCCCCCCAAATTATTGTCCCAAAAAGAAAAACATGATAAGTAATAACATGTTTTTGTCAAATGTGCGAAAAACCCAAATTTAAATTTCAAATCAATTGCGGTTGAAACATGACACTTCGCGACTGACATTTTGGTGCCGGAGATTTTTCAGCTGATTATAGACAAATTGGGTTTCATGATTTCAGATATAGACTCCATTTTTCTTCATCAGCTCGAGTTTTTGAGCTATAGGCAAAAACATGAACATGAAAATCAGTTCTTTTTCTGATCATTTTGGTATATCTATTGCACTGATTTACCGATTTGTATTAAGATGATGAATTTCAATGAAGAAATACTAGACCTTTCAATTTTTGCACATGGTTTTGCAAGTGGTTTTGAAACAGTGCCTCGAAGAGTTAAATATTTGTAGTTATCAAAAACTGAAGAAAATTTGTCCCACTAGATGGATTGAGAGATACAACTCGGTTACGGTATTTGTGAATTTTTTCGATGCCATAATATTGGCATTAGGCAAAATTTCCTGTTGGGAGGATACAAACACATCCAGCCAATCCAGTTGAATCGTATTATCACATATCGGTTTACTTACCTTTCTTGGATATATTTATCACAAGCCTGAGTGACAGATTTTTAAAACATATAGGTATTCTAATTGGATTTTAATCACATTTTCCTGTAGAAAAAAAATCGCTAAATGTTGAAGCTTTGGGTGCTTTTGAAAAACTAATCGCATTTTATAAAGATGATTTGGAAGGAGATTTTGATGACCTAAAAAATGAGCTGAGTGTTTGGTATAAAATAAGTAATAAAAAAGATTATGATGGCAAAAACACAGTTTTTCAAGTTATACAACAGTGCAATAAGGATATATTTCCAAATATATATAATTTACTTATTATCCTTGCAACTCTTCCAGTAACTTCATGTTACTGAAACTCTTCCAGTAACTTCAGTACTTCGCCGACTCTATTTAGGAAGCAAAACCTATTTAGGAAGCACGATGTTGCAAGATAGACTAAACGGCCTCACATTGCTTTATCTGTACAGAGAAATGACACCCTCAGTACATATTATTTTAGATAAACTCGCTGAAAGTAAGCGTAAAGTATATATAAAAATATAAGTTAGTTTAATTTATTATTCTTAATCGCCTTAATCCTGTAACTAACGTTTTTTAATGTAAAAATAATAAATAAAATTTTTTATATTCTAATAAATAACTATTTATAAAAATTTTATCATTATGGGGGCATATAGGTTACAAATTAAAAAAAAAAATTTTTTTCGGCAATTTTTTTTCATAGAAGGAAAAAAGATATCGTTCTCAAATTGTGCACACATATTTATTAACATTTAAAGAATACAAAAAAGTTTGTTTCAGATTTTGAAGCAGCTTTTGACGTTATTTGATTTTTTTTTTAAAAAATGCCAAAAAAATGACGGTGTGCAGGATATCACCAGTCTGGAACATTTGAGGAAAAATTAAAAAAAATCAAATTAATCCTTGTTTAAGTGGCTTTCGCCTGAGCTAGGATAATTTTTTTCCGCCGAAAAAAAACGAATTGGCGGCCATTTGAAAAAAAAATCGATTTTCGAGGTTACAAAATCGGTCGGTTTTTTAAAATTTTAAACCTATATGCCCTCTTATGTTTGCTGCCATTGTGGTAGAATTAACGTTTTGAGTGCAATATTTGGACTCATTATACCATAGCCGCTATAGTTACGTTCATTTTTTTTTATATACATATAGTAATAAAAGCCCCCCAAAAGAAATTCCTGGTTGCGCCTCTGTTTGCAAACAATTGTTGCTCTTTATCTCTCTCTTTGCTCATCGCATTTCATGGTAGAATAATAAAGGTAGATGCAAGTGAGAGAGAGCGTAGACTCAGAACTGTCAAATCAAAATTATTTAAGTTTGAATTATTTTTTTGTATCTTTTGATTTCTTTCGTTATTTTAACAGTTATGATCGGGTGTGGGCACCACTACATTTAAAGCTTCTGTGTTGTTTCTGTGTTTGTCTTTTGTCTTTGATATGATGTTGCGTTTTGTGTTGCTACATAAGACTTTGCTCTCAATTCTTGATCTCAACGCTTCCAGAGCGCTCTCTGCCCATAGCTAGTTATGATTGACAAAAAGAGAGCACAAGCAACCCAGAAATCCACAAGAAATTGTAATAGATTCAAGTATCAATATAATGATTGGCTTGAAGGAAAAACAGTGCTGGATTTGAAAATTCAGCAATTGTCATCAGGGGCCAAAGGAGGACGTCCTTAACTTTCATTTACCTATAAATTGAATCTCGGTAAAAGAACGCATTGGAGTTAATTTAACAATTTGGAAATTAAAGCACTTTTATGGTTATGGCAGCAAGCACTTCAGCCCGCAAACAAGGAAATGCAGATCTAGCAGCTGTTGTCAAAAAATTCATTGAGAGCCCCGGTCGAGCGTCTAAAATTAAGGAAAATGGACTAGAAAAGAAAAAAAAAATCCGATACCACTGTCATTCAATGAAGCACTAGCATTTTTATTAGATAATAATTTTACAAAGCAGCATTATTTGAACGTGGGGAGTGAGACTAAAATGAGGAACAGTGATATATATCCTCCATATAGAATAGAAGCGATTGCCAAGAAAGGCTGCAGACCACAGCGAATAACTGTTACCGAAAACTTTGCTAAAGTATCTCTTATAATACTATTATAACATACAGTCAAAAGGATCATGGAGTTGCAAACCGAAGTAATATTAGCTGTGCTGGATGGTAACAAAGAAAGTTACTTAAATGTAGAATTAATTCTTAGTCAGCTACTAGATTTGTTTGTTCTACGGGTCAAATAGATTACAAACAAATATTTTCAGATTCTGGCACCTCAGAAGATTCAGATTCAGCCCTATTCGCAACCACAGTTATTCCATTACGTTTAGTTTCAACATCAGGCGAAATTCTTTGGAATAATCGTACACCACAATCGGTAAGATTCAGCCCTATTCGCAACCACAGTTATTCCATTACGTTTAGTTCAACATCAGGCGAAATTCTTTGGAATAATCGTACACCACAATCGGTAAGATTTTGTAGACCTTTGAAATTAGAATACATATAAGAAACAAAAGAAAGTATATTTATTAATTTATTTATTTGCCCAAACAAGGAAGGAATTACTTATTCTTACATAATTCAATCTAACTTATTATAACATATTTTTTTTTTATCCGCAAACAGGATAGACATAATTTTTCAAAACTATGTCATAAAGTTGTTCTTCGCCTGCTAGAATCAAGATGGAGGTAAGGACTTAGGATAAAATTTAGATGTGATATTTGGCATAGGTCATGAGTATTGAAGATGATGATGACAAATAAAGGATGATGACAAATAAAGGGATGATGACAAATTATTTATGTTAAATATGAGATGATGAGATGAGATGATTATAAAGGGGAAAGGAGGTTATAAGGACAGGAATAGGAACTTGTAAAGATTGGTTTTTAAGGAGAATTTAGATTTGGATGGTGAATAGCTATCGCTGATATTGTTAAATTCTTTACAACATCTATTAATTGGTTCATTATTGGCGTATATAGTACTGATACTCATATAACATTAGTGTGTGTCTTGTACGTCTTGAGGGTTCGTTGAATTTTATCTTATTTGATATATAATCACTATCTATTGCACCATTGAGAATGTTCTTTTGGTTGATAGGGACATCAAATTAAGCAAGCTAAGCCTATGAACATAAGATGGTAGGGTATTGTATTCGCAGGGGTTGTAGGCGTATCTTAGAGCATAAATCAGGAACTGCTTTTGAATAGATTCCAGTCTCTCACTATGTAAATCGAAAGCAGGATTACAAATAATGCATCTATATTCTAGAAGTGGAGTACTAAAGAACAATATAACGTTTTGGTTGCCGGATTCATGTCCTCCATGCGCCATTTTGACAATTTTGAGTTAATGATACCATCCCGGGATATTGGTACTAAATTTTTTAAATCTGCGATCCTTTTTTGGCTATCTCTTCCGGAAATTGAGATATTGCTTTATATCCCTTTAAACAGAAATTTTTGGTAACCTCTTGCCCCATACGCCACTCAATGGCATAGAAAGCAAAATATCAGTACAAAATTTTGCACTTGGTTTACAAAAATCGCTTTGCTCTTAACTAACATAGTTGTGGCTAGTTTTTTTCAGCTAATTATTTTGTGTTTTTATTTAATATTTTGAATTATTAGAAAAGTGAAAAGTAGACTTTAGGGGTATTCTCTATGCCTAGCATATGCTGTTGTACAGTGCAAGAATATGAAAAGTACAATCCATGCTATGGCGAAACAACAATAGCGGATTTAAATCAGCAAAAACCCCACAACTTCCCTCTCAGATATTAATAATCATAAATTTAAAATTGTGATTCTACAGAAAATGTGTATTATAACTTTTGTTATTGTTTTCTCATATCGTAACTTTTTGAGAGTTTTTTATATCTATTCCATGTATTACAAGAAAAGCAAAAGAGCAGCAAAAACCATATCACAAGCGCACTTCGAATTAAATAAATTGTAATTTATTCCAAACAACTTTCATGAGGAAAATTATGTATTTTTGAGTAGAGCTCCATTAATGATCATAAGGCTTCTCTTTCTTCTTTTGCGTATTCTGTTTCGGCGAAACCTTTAAAAACCTAAAACAACATGAAAATAATTTAACATTTCAACTTACTCAACTAATAAAATTTTGAAAGCCTTTAAATGGTTCCTTTATGTTTGACTCATAAAATTAAAATAAAAAACCCACGCACAAAACCAAGAACAATTCAACATCGACATCAGAAATTGGCGTATCGCAATAAATAATAGTCAGTCAAAGAGCATTCATCCACTCAAGGAAATCATTAAGATTACGGCAAATAGGCAGATTGCTCTGACTATAATGAATAAAATATTCAAAGTATTCATTTTCACAGAGGGCCTGAACAAATTTTTAATGCGACATTCGAATACTGCACTTTTTTTAAGGGACATAAAAAGACACACAAGGATATGCTTTAAGCGAAAAGAATACAAATCATAAGAGATGCTTTTTCAAACCGGCATTTTTTGACTTCGAATAACAAGATTTTTCTAAATATACTTATATACATATGGCTATTTCGCCGTTTGTAGATTTCAAACGCTCCAAAACCCTTATTAACCCGCTGGATAAGACATCTGTTTGATAGGCAGACACGCCGACTAGGGTATGCAAAACCGGTTCGAATTATTCGGCGTTTCGTTTTTTTTTAAAAATCGCAATTTTCGAATAATTCGAAACCCGGTTTTTTTGGCTCGAATTATTCGACTGTTCGAATAGTTAAGAAATATATAAATCTTCAATTTAAAATTGAAAATTTCTTCAAACCACTTCTTTTATTTCATTTGAGCGACCCTTTTTTTTCTACTTACGTTTTTACATTTCACTAACGTTTGTAACATTTCTTATCTCTGGCTTCTATTTAATTTTGTTTTATTTGAGCTCGTTTAAACATATGCTTTGGTCATTTCTTTTTGCTTTCTTTTGTTAAAATAGCTTGTAAATCGGCTGGCGTATTTAAGTTAAACAGGATTTTTAGTTTATAATGCATTCTTTTTTAAAAAATATATTGAATTATCAACAGCTTGACATGAACTCCGAAGTCTGGAAATATTTAAAAAAAGGGGAAATTCAACAAGGCTTCTTGCACAAAATGCCCAAAAAAAAAAAATCTGAAAGCACTAAGAACAAATATAGAGACAATCATAAAAAGACATAAAACATGTGTTAAAAAGACTGAAAGAAAAACTCGAAACATACTTCTACCCAGTGAATCAAAACTACTGTTTTCGAATTCATTTATGAGCCATTTCGGGTAGAATCATATCATTCTTCGAACTAAAATGCCTCACAAAAATTAACCCTTTTTTGTTCGGAAATGAGTTAAAAAATAACCATAAATTTTACTTTTTTGTTTGGAAATTACTTAAAAAAAAGAACCATAGACACGTTATTTTTCGGCACTCGGAAATTAACCCTTTTTGAATCAATAAAACCGTACTGAATTGCTTTTAGAAAACAAACCTTTTTTTGTTCAGAAATGAGTTAAAAAACTAACATTTCGGAATTATAAATTTTATTATTGCTTAATATTATTTGTAATTACATATCGATGATTTGTATAAAAAGAAATTATTATGATAGAACTCATTTAAGAATGCAAAAAAAGAAACATTTATTATTCGTTTTTGAACAAAAATGCTTCATTTTCGAACTATTTTTACCTACTAAAATGATAAAAAATTGTTTTTTTCGACTCTAAATAAGTTTTTAATGAATTTTGAAAAAGAATTTCAGTTTCATTTATGGGAAAAATTTACACGAATTTAATCTTCTATAGCAAGTACTTTTTTAAGCAACAAAATAAAAAATCAAAAATTAAAAAAAAAAAATTCTGCCCAAACACTTTCGCAAAATTCTCACCTTACGCAAAACCTTCGCTTATGGTTCAGTGGGTAGTACTGCATAAGTACCTTTCTTTACTTTATTAAAAATAGTTGCTTTTTTTGTTAAATAAAAACTACATAGATATATCGTCGTTCGCAAATTATTGTGTTCTATATATAATGTTTTTTTGGTAAATCAAGTTTAAAGTTTAGTAAAAAACTGAACCGAAAAATCTGCCGCGATTTTCTTACCAAAGAAAGTTCAAGAGTTTGTGGTTTTTTTTGTCAAAAAAAATGTTCATCTTTGGGAGCGTTTTTTAGAGTAAGATGCGTTTAAAAAAAAATAATTTGTTCTATATGCACTTATTTACGAAACTCTTCTTGTTTTATAGCATACTAGCTTTTTCCCGGCGCGCGTTGCTGCACCCAGCAACTACAGTGGCGAGCAAAACTGGCTAAATGTTTCCACTTTTATGCATTTTTGACTGTTGCAAAGCCATTTTTCTATATAGCGCTACCAAATTTTCTGGTTATATACTTCATTTATTAAGAAACGCAATGTATAAGTCAAGTTTGAATAATATATAAAAATAAAAAAATATTACCTACAAAAATAACAAAAAATTCTATTGAGCCAGTTTTACATGGCGGTAATACTACAGCGTCATCTGGTGTCCAAGGTGGATCAAAGGAGATAAAAAAAAACTCACCGTACCTGAAAACCACTACATACCAATTTTCATTCTAATCGCATGAGCGGTTCAGGAGTTTGAGGTGGTTTTGTAAAAACAGTTATACTACAGCGCCCTCTGGTGTTCAAGATGCGTCAAAAAAGATAGCAGAAAAACACTCAACGCACACAAAAACCACTATATATCAATTTTCATTCTAATCGCATGAACGTTTTGGGAGTTTAAGGTGGTTTTGCAAAAAATGTTGTACTACAGCGCCCTCTGGTGTTCAAGATGGCCCAAAAAAGATAACGTTAAAACACTCAACGTACATGCCAACCACTATACATGGAAAGACCTGTCTGTCCCAGTTTTTCAGTAGAAGGATATCACCAAGTTGCAACTCCATACTGAGTAACATTGTTGTGCAACATTTATATCCAAAGATATTCTTTATCACAAATTTAGCTTGAATGGGCGGAACGACACCCTCTTTTCCAAAGTCCGTCTCAGTTTTCTAGAACATAGAAGGACATCACCTAATAAATAGTAATTCCATTCTGAGTTTTATTGTTATGCGACATGTATTTCCAAAGCTATTCGATATCATATTTTTTAATTATATGGGCGGTGTCACACCCCCTTGTCCAATGCTTGCTTAATTTTGCTAGTCGAAGGACGCGACTAAATAGTACGCTCTTACCAAGTTTCATTGATGTGTGACTTATAGCTTGAAAGATATACCGAAAATTTGGTCTGCTGAAAAAGTGCCACGCCCCACGTCCAACACCCATACAATTTTTCCTGTGGAACGGCACTTGTAAATTGAGGTAGAACACCGAATTCCGATGCTATGCGACCTATAATTTCAAAGCTATTCGCTATCGTAGATTTGGGTTGTATCGGAGGTGCCCCGCCTCCTTGTCCAATGTTCCGTGCATTTTTTCCAAAACCTTCGCGTAACAATTACGAACAAATTCACAGAAGGAAGTATCTAATTTGGTCCAGTCGTTTTGAAGTTTTAAGCATCCGAACAAACCACTATTCATTTTAATATATTAGGATGCTGTAAATTATCTCAATATATTTATTGGATTATTTAACTCAGTAGATATTGAAATAAAAAGAGTGGCACGCAAATAAATACGATATATTGGGCTTATGGCTACAATGTAGCAGGAATTAACTGAGTGCAACTGTCCACTCAAGAGACCAGCGCGGTGAGTTGTAGAATCTCACCTCTCTCTCTCAACAAAGAGCTTAAGCTATTGTTTGCTGTTATTTCGTGCTGCTTATACAATGGCAGCATGGATTAAAATGCACGAATTCTTAAATAATTAAATAAAAAGATTTACCAAAAACGTAGTACCCAGTAGCAGGGTCGCTTAATATAGCAATTGAATAGTGAAAGAATTATTTAAATCGGTTCAGCATTTACCCCATGATTGAACGATGAAAATTCGAGAGACGCCTTTTATATAATAGTATAGATGGAACAAAATGTAATATTTATTGGAAAAATGAAAAGCAATGTGATTTCACTCAACAAAAACTTTATTTCATATATAATAATATTAACTTAATTTGAAACTTAATCTTATATGTTCTTATGAGTCCACTTAAATCAATACCTGTTAATTTCTTAAAAGGTACGTTTCGACTACAAAATCAAGTAAAAAATTAACCAAATTCATTTGACTTCGATTCCACGAAGTTCATGCTTGAGTTATGGAGATTTTTTAATTGAAGCAAGTTTGTTAAAAAACGAAGACAAAAAGTTGTACCTATATTTTCAATTGTATTAAACAAATTATTAGGGGTTTTCACGGGTTAATGCGAAACACAGTTGCGACGATGCGAAAATGCAAGATCGAGAATTTTTGCTTCATTCCAACAACAAACACATTAGAAGCAATTTTGCAAATCTTCTTGAATTAAAGGGCTTACACATCGGCGAATCTGTTCGTCGAACAACATGGCGGCGCGAACGTGTGTGAAAAAGCTAGCGTTCAAATTGAACGAACCTGTTCGTCACACAAGCCATTGATTTTTGTTGTTTTTTTGTCATCATTTTCGGCAGCATCCCTTGTTCGACAGAGAAAATCAAAAATTTTTGTAAACACGGTCAACCGTGTGCACACTGCTCCTGAAGCAACTTCAAGTTGACCTAAAATGGCAACGTAAACTGAATGTCTCCAAGTGTTTGTAATGCTTTTCTGATGAAATATCACTTTGAATTAAAATCCCAGCTGATTTCGTTTTGAAAATATCTCAATTTTTGCATTTTAACGTGATTGAACCACCTTGTACATTAGACAGCGCAATATATTCAAGTATAAAACTGTTTATATATGTATGTATGTATGTATATATATATATATATATATATATATATATATATATATATAATATACCTACGTGTGTGTGTGTGTGTGTGTGTGTAAAATATTGAGAATTGGGATATTGTTTCCACACCATCTACTGAGATAAATATCGCGGCGCCTTTTTTTTTTTAAAGTGGTATCCCCTGTAGGCCTATTCCACTATCCCGTCCCGTCCATAAATTACGTAATCACTTTTACGGGATAGTGGAATAAGTCTACAAGGGATACCACTTAAAAAAAAAACGCGCCGCGATATTTATCTCCGTAGATGGTGTGGAAACAATATCCCAATTCTCAATATTTTACACGCATACACACACACAAACACACACGTAGGTATAATATATATATAAATGTATACAAACATACATACATCCATACATATATAAACACTTTTATACTTGAATATATTGCGCTGTCTAATGTACAAGGTGGTTCAATCACGTGAAAATGCAAAAATTGAGATATTTTTAAAACGAAATCAGCTGGGATTTTAATTCAAAGTGATATTTCATCAGAAAAGCATTACAAACACTTGGAGACATTCAGTTTACGTTGCCATTTTAGGTCAACTTGAAGTTGCTTCAGGAGCAGTGTGTGTGACAAACTGTCGAACATCGCTTTTTAACTAGCGAACTTGTGTGAACATGGCCGCCGTGTGACGAACAGATTCGCCGATGTGTAAGCCCTTTTACGCACTGCTCAAACCTATTGCGAAAGCGCACAAACAGTGATGCGAAACAGCTGATTCATGTTATGAGTGTTTTCAAGCATAGTTGCCATCTGGGTAAAACTTTAAAAGGCTAAGTTTGCTCGTTGATTTAAATAATTTACAATATTGATGTTCACGCGTTAGTGCGAAAAATATGTTGCATTTTCGCATTCTTGCAATTCGCATCATCCCGTGAATACCCCTATTGTAGTGTGCCACTGCATCAAGTGATAAAAAGTTGCATCAACTTTTCACATAATTTACTTTCTCCGATGATATCTTCTTATCTATTGCTTATCCATTCTTATTCTTAGTATTTAGCTTTTTTTAAACGTAGTTGTAAAATTTAACTTCTAACCTTATGTTATTTATGATGGTGTTTTCTTTTCTTTTTTGTTTAATTTAATTTACCAACTGCAATCTAAAGCGGGATTTTTTCTTTATTGTTTCATTTCATTTGCCAAGTGCCAATGTGAATCTAAGAAAAAACCAGAAAAAAAAACAAAAAAAAAAAAGCAAAATACAAAGACCTCTAAATAATTACTTTAATAACTTTATTAAGACTTGCATATAGAACAAAATATTTTTTTTACTTAGTATTTTTGCTTCGTTTTTGTTCTATATGCACAATTTTTTGCATATAGAACACAATAGGTTACGAAGCTTGTTACAACAGTGTTGTATAGCACAAAGTCGATGTCTCATATTTCGAAAACTATAAAAGATAAAAGCAAACTGATGACACAGATCTATAGATCTCGAAAAATTTGCCTATATATCAGTCTTATCTCAATTTTTTCAATTTTGTGATAAAGAACACAATAATTTACGAACGACGATATGTAGGTAAAAAAATTAAAAAATTTATTTAATTTGAAAAAAATACCGGTTTTCTCGGTTTTTTCTGGTCGAATAATTCGAAAACCGGTTTTGTAAAAATAGTGCTATTCGAAACCGGTTTTTTTAAAGTGTCGAATAGTTGCATACCCTAACGCCGACCATTTGGAAATCACTACAAATGACCTCTCTAGAAGCTACAGGGACGAAAACAGGAATGAAACCATCCGTCATCTTCAATGTTTCTATCTTGCGTTCGCCAGAATACGGCTCAAAAATCAGGGCTTTTTTTTAACGTTTTAAATCACAATTTTGTCTCATTAGGATCAAGTCAAGTGTGTTGCAATATCGCAATGAACCGTTCTCGTTAAAGTGAGCTGGGGTATTTAATATATAGACAGCCTACAATTCCTATTTTCTAACAAAAAATGCTAGAAATTACAGCCCTGATAAAATTTAATAAAATTGCTTACTTACACTTCCAAAATTACCCTGAAAATTGCGGTTTGTGTATCTACTTATCTTGTTTGGCACCTGTTTGATTTTCTTATTTTTTACTTCTTTTGATGTCATTGAAATAAATTTTGTTTAAGGTTGTTTAATTTTTTTTAAAAAAAATTTGTAACCTTTTTAAATTCAATTTATTGTAACCTCGAAAATCGACTTTTTTCAAATGGCCGCCATTTTGTTTATTTTTCGGCGGAAAAAAATTATCCTGGTTGATGTTCAGATGTTTCAGACTGGTGATATTCTGCACATCGTCAATTTGTTGGCATTTAAAAAAAAAAAAATTAAATACCGTCCAAGACCACTTCAAAAATTCTGAAAAAAATTTTTTGTATTCTTTAAATTTCAATAAATATGTGTGCAAAATTTGAAAGCAATATATTTTTTCCTTCTATAAAAAAAAAGAAAGTTCTTGTAAAACTGTAGCCAAATATCTTCGCTACAAGGAAAAGATCGTTGCAATAATGGTTTATTCTTTGTCTAACAAAGTGCAGCAACTTCGAAACAAAAGACTGAAGTTCGTCGAAGCTAAATAAAAAAAAAAAAACAAATCTTTGCCGTAAAAATAAAATATTTACCATAACGATTGAATCATATGTTAACAAGGAATTGAAAAAGTATGTAAAATCAACAACGTTTCTTCGTTTTTTTGAAGATAAGCATCATTGTTTCAAAGACAAAGGCTGTAACTTTAAAGAATTTTTTCTACGAAATCATATTTTTCTTAAAATTATGCGCTTATAGTTCACAGTTACTTTGTGGTATATCCTCTATAAGGCAATTGATATTGTGTATAAGTAATATTCAACACTAGATTAAATCGTTAAGGGAGGGGAAGGAGGAATGGAAAGGCGGGGTCGATAAGAGAAAGAAAAAGGAAAGGAAATTAACTTTTCAATTTTGAGTCTTTGCCACAAGAAGTTAAGTCTATGATAAAAAGTAGATATTTTATGGACACTTAACAACGTTTGTGCCTTTGCCGTAACAATTTTTTATCTTTTGGCACATCTAACCAATAAGTCTTTGTTGCAAAGTGTATTTTCTTTGGTCTTACGATTTTTTTTCCTTCGGTGTAATCAATGAAAATTCTACATTGTTTTTCAAAGTATTCTTCAAGATGATCAATCTTTTGCTTTCGTCAGAATCAATTTTTGAAACAGATTTGCCACTTTGAATTTGGCACCTCCGAAACCAGATCTTTGAAGGCCTCAACGGCTTGTTCGGCGTACAAAAACGCTCGCCACGCATTTTTTTCTTAAGGGCACTTTTATGTAATACAGGGTGGGCCAAACACAAGTTATTTTTTAAATGCAATAAAAGGAACAAAATAATTTTTTCCATGTATCGCTTTATTAGTAAGAGCAAACATTTCCATTAATTATGGAACACAACGTCGTTCAGGTGGCTGCCTCGGCTGGATTCGCAGTAGCGAATTCTGTCACTCCAATTTTCCAAGACTTTGTTGTTGGTTTTGGGCTATACCTCACGGATTGCTTGGATGATATTGGCCTTAAGTGCTTGAATCGTTTTCAGATTGTTAGCATCACATTGGGTCTTCACGGTTCCCCACAAAAAAAAAGTCCAAAGGGTTCAAATCGCAGCTCTGCGGCGGCCAATTGACATCGCCAAGACGGCTGATAGCACGATTTAGGAATTTTGTGCGCAAAAGATCGATTGTGGCATGGGCTGTGTGGCATGGCGTGCCATCCTGCATAAACCAGAGGTCGTCCAAATTTATGTCTCCAATTTCAGTAAAACAAGTCGGTTAACATGGCTCTGTTATGCCCACCATTGACCAAAACGTTGTTCCCAGCCTCATTTTCGAAGATAAATGGTCCAATGATTCCACCACTCCACAATCCGCACCAAACTGTCACTCTCTGTGGATGCATCGGCCTCTCGATAATAACGTGCGGATTTTCCGAGCGCCAGATGCGGCAATTTTGTTTGTTAACGTAGCTACCGAGATGAAAATGCGCCTAGTCAGAAAAGATGATTTGTCACCCAAAATCATTGTCCACTCCAAACTACTCTATGACCCAAACTGCGAAGCGGATACACTAAGGGAAATAACGCATATAAGCATTATCCACGCCTGAGTATACATTTTATTTAAATATTTTCGTGGATAAATCAAATGTTTTCCTTATAACTCTTTTTTTCTCGTATTTGAATTGTATTTATACCACACACGTACACATCATATTCCATAGAAGCAAGCAGCAACAGCATCGCACACGTACACACATACTCCGACAAGCAGCAACAGCATCGCACTTTGTTCCTGAGTTTATTTCTTGCAGTTGCAGCTTTCTTATAGTTCTCATATAGTTTTTGTTGCAAGGGTAACATAGCCTGGATTTTTGGCAAAGACTAGTTGTGAGTGCGATTGATGATCGCACAATAAAATTGTGTAAGGTTTGAGTGACAACCGGACATTTTCTCACAAATGTCTTGCGCCGGCTGTCACTTGCCTGCATATTTTTCTTTGCTCCTTTATTTTATTTTCCAATTTTTCTTTCTCTAATTTGTACTATTTTGACATTTGGTGCCATAATACTGCAACAACTGTCAAAAATAGTATAAATTAGAGAACGAAAAAGAATATAAAATATACTACAAAATGGCATTTGATGGACGCATCTCGTGAGAAATATTCAAATATATTTTTTTTAATTTCAATATTTTTATATTAATTTTCTTTAAATGCGATAGTTTTATTTTTTTTTAAATATTTGAAAGATATTTAAAAAAATTCGGGCATAATTTTAATATATTTCTTATTAATTCTGTTTAAATATTTTAATATTTTATTTAACTAAAAAAGTATTTAAATAAATTTTAAATATTTACGTAGTCGATTTGAGTAAATGCGTTATTGGTGCAAAAATGACTCGCTTTTTGGATAAATTAAAAAATTTTTTGGATAAATTTAATATTTTTTCTCTTAGTGTAGTCGTACGCCTTCAATTGCTGAGTCAATTGGACCTTGTAAGTAATAATTCGAGATCTTTGTGCAGAATTCTCCTTAAGCTAATACGTGAAATGTTGAGCTGTTGAGATCGATGGCGTCTCACACTCTCGGCTATAGCAGCCACATTCTGGTCTGTGCGCACCGTACGTCGGCAGGGACCATGAGTGTTGTCCACTAGCATATCATTATAATTAACTTTTTGTACAAACTTGCGTACAGTAGGCGCGGTTGGTGCTTAATTTCGGCCAAAGCTTCTCTTCAAATAACGCACTGTTTGGGCTACACAGCACTTACTTTGGAAAAAAGTTTCCAATATTTCCCAACGTTGTTCAAGCGTAAAGTGACTCAATTCTGTCCACAGAGGTATAATACTGACTGTATGTCATGATTTTAAACGGGAAACAGCTGGCAGTGTTAAAATATACTATAATTTAAAAAGAAATCACTAGATGACCCACTCTGTATAAACGATTTGAAAGGCGTTTTTGGAAGAATACTACAAAAAATGGTCAGAGATATATAAAGATATTATGAAAAGTTTTTTATTGATTTCAATAATTATTAAAGTACATAAAAAAATTTTGTTTTTGTGCCGTCATTTGCGTGTACGTGACGTTGTCATAAAGCGAAGCGAAGTGAGTAGACCATTTTGCTTTCAGAATAACATCATCTGTAATCATCTGAAAAAAAAATATATATATTTGTAAAGCTGAACATTTACTT
Organism: Pherbina coryleti; assembly: GCA_943735915.1. Lineage (NCBI taxonomy): Eukaryota > Metazoa > Arthropoda > Insecta > Diptera > Sciomyzidae > Pherbina > Pherbina coryleti. The sequence goes on from OX030951.1 coordinate 110,063,729, forward strand.
CGAGGTAGTGACTTCGCACTTTTTTTAAAAATAAGCCTGAAAATAAATTAACAGCTCGGTACATACTCAAATTTACACCCATTTTTTAAATAATCAACTTTAAAGGCGCGTTATTTTCTTATAAACAAACATTTTGAAAAAAACTCCAATTTGAGTTGAATGATATGCAGGCATGACATAAAATATATATATAAGACATATGCGGACGATCCTCACAAGGCAAGGCGTGAGGGTCAAGGGGGCGATCTTCACATGGCAACGTGTCTGACTCAACCTGGTGAGGCCAGCATTATCCATGTCGAACTCGTCTCAAGTCGACTCAAACCTCTGCGTGGTGTCCTCTAAGACGGCAAACTGGCAACCGTTAGTTCGACGGCTAATCTGAGCGGCGGGCTCCCCCTGCCTTTAAAGGGTTGTGCGTTGGGTTTGAAGTCAACCACGTAAAAACAAAATTTCAATGAAACGCATAAGAAATAAGATAAAAATGATCCCCAAATCTGATGACGACTACCGCAAACGAAAAACTGACAATGATTTACGGATATGCACTTGGAACGTCCGAACCCTTAATTGGGATGGTGCCTCTATCCAACTGATAGATATCTTAGAAAGATACAAAGCTGATATCACTGCAATCCAAGAAATGCGAAGGAAGGGACAAGGTTGCTCACGGCAAGCATCCTGTGATATTTACTACAGCGGCCATGCGGAGAAGCACGAATTTGGATGCGGATTCGTGGTTGGCAAGCGACTACGACATCATGTTCTGCGATTCACACCTGTGAACGAACGATTTGTCATAATCCGTGTCAAGGCAAGATTCTTCAATATAAGCCTGATTTGTGCACACGCTCCGACAGAAGATAAGGACGATGAGACCAAAGACAGCTTCTACGAGCGCCTTGAAGATGCCTATGAGCGCAGCCCCCGCCACGACATAAAAATCGTGCTTGGTGACTTTAAAGCCAAGGTGGGAAAAGAAAATATCTTTGGTCCAACAGTCGGAAAGTTCAGCCTCCACGACAATACCTCCGATAACGGAATGAAGCTGATTGACTTTGCCGCAGCACGAAACGTGGTCGTTTGTAGCACTGGATTCAAGCATCTCAATATTCATAAAGCCACTTGGCTGTCTCCTGATCAAAAGACGCGCAACCAAATTGATCACGTTTTGATTGACGGAAGGCACTCTTCCAGTGTTTTAGATGTACGCACGATACGTGGTGCCAATATAGACTCGGATCATTATCTTGTCGCAGCCAAGATCCGTACACGCCTCTGCGCAACCAAAAATGCGCGCAATCCAGCATAGAGAAAGCTAGACGTCGAAAAGCTGCAATCAAAGCAAACAGCCGAAGACTTCGCTACTCGACTCTCACTCCTGCTTCAAGAAAGCACTCCTCTGATCGACTATATATGCGCGCAGTGGAATCATATTTCCCACTCTATGCGTACGGCTGCCGAAGAGGTGATAGGCGATCACCGCCCTCGCCGAAACCAGTGGCACAACCAAGAGTGTCGCGACGGCACTGCAGAAAATGACGCCGCCTACAAAGCCACCCTGCAGTCGGTTGTAACGCTGCTAAGGAGCGATACAAAGAGAAGAGGAGGGAAGAGAGACGCATTTTCAGGCGAAAGAAAAGGGAAGCGGAAATGCGTGAGTGCGAGAAAATTGAGATGCATGGTGACAGGAATGAGGTCCGAAAATTTTTCGAAAAAAAAGACGCCTGGCCGATGATTTCAAGACCAGGGCCTCTTCCTGCAAGGATGAAAATGGGAATCTAGTAACAGATATCCAGAGTACACTGATGATGTGGAGGGAACACTTCTCTAGGCTTCTGAATGGTGACGACGAAAGCAATCACCGCCAATAGAGATGATATCCCGGAATCCCCAATTTTGGACGTCAGCGTTGAAGTTCCGCTGCCCGACCATAGTGAAGTCTTGAAAGCTATAGCTCGGCTTAAAAACAACAAGGCCGCAGGAGCCGATGGCTTACCTGCTGAGCTCTTCAAGAATGGAGGCGAAGCTCTATTTAAATGCATTCATGAGCTTCTATGCAGAATATGGTCGGAAGAATGCATTCCAAACGATTGGAACCTCAGTGTGCTCTGCCCAATCCACAAGAAAGGCGATCCCACAATTTGCGCCAACTACCATGGGATAAGCCTTCTTAATATCGCATATAAGGTCCTGTCGAGGGTACTATGTGAAAGACTGAAGCCTATCGTAAACCAGCTGATTGGACCTTATCAGTGTGGCTTCAGACCTGGCAAATCCAGCATAGACCAGATATTTACGCTACGACAAATCTTGGAGAAGACCCTAGAAAAACAAATCGACACACATCATGTTTTTGTCGATTATAAAGCCGCCTTCGACAGACCAATAAGGAGTCATCTATACTCCACCATGTCTGAATTTGGTATTCCTGCAAAGCTCATCCGCCTTTGCAGAATGACACTGAACAACACCAGCAGCACAGTTAAAATCGGGAAGGACCTCACTCCTCCATTCGATACCAAACGAGGTTTCAGACAAGGTGATTCCTTATCGTGCGACTTTTTCAACCTAATGATGGAGAAGATCATCCAAGCTGCTGATTTGAGACGCAGTGGCACGATATTCTACAAAAGTATTATGCTGCTGGCGTATGCTGATGATATCGATATCATTGGCCATAATACGCGCGAAGTCAGCGCAGCATTCTCCAGATTAGCGAAAGAGTCGAGTCGAATGGGTCTTGTAGTGAACGCAGATAAGACGAAATACCTAGTGTCAAGAAATAAACAGTCCCAGCGTCTTGGAAACCACGTCACTGTTGACAACATCTCCTTCGAGGTTGTTAAGGACTTCGTCTACCTGGGATCCAGCGTAACCCTTTCAACGATGTTAGTATTGAGATAAAGCGAAGGACAACTCTTGCCAACAGGTGTTACTTTGGGCTGAGTAGGCAATTGAGAAGCAGAGCCCTCTCTCGACGAACAAAACTCACGCTATATAAGTCACAAATCATGCCCGTCCTATTATATGCAGCACAAACCTGGACTTTGAGCAGTTCTGATAAAAAGACTTTGGGAGCCTTCGAGAGAAAGATCCTTCGTAAGATCTTTGGTTCAATCTGCGTTAATGGCGAGTACCGAATTCGATGGAACCACGAGCTGTATGAGCTGTACGCTGACATCGACATAGTTAAGCGTATTAAAATCGAGCGGCTTCGCTGGCTAGGTCATGTTGAGCGAATGGAAACGACGTGGTCAACGCAGAAGAGGACGTCCACATATTCGTTGATGTTGGATAACCTGACTACACTTGGTGTTTCCAACTGGCGCCAGCAAGCGCAAAACAGAAATGGCTGGCGCAATTTTTTATACGAGGCCAAAACCGACCTTCGGTTTTAAGCGCCAGATAAGTAAATAAAGTATATATACATATATTCTTTGATCTATTCCCCTTCAAAAAAGTGCGGTGTTCTAAAGTTACATTAAAAGTTCTTTCAGGCCCCCTGTATTTTACACTTTTAATCATTTTTTATGGCAGAATTCATCCCTTTCTCACTTTCCTTGTATATTCAACGTTTTAAAAATTCAACAAAAACTCAATAACTACAATAACATTAAATGTAAAACTCTGCCTAACTCATTTAATGAAATTGTATTTATAATGTAATGGAAACTTCAATTTAAATACATCAACTCGATTCATCACAAAGTTTGTTATATTTTTGCAGCCTGGCAGGCATTCAAGTGTTTCAAATACCTTGCTCTTGTAGAGTAATTTGTGAGTTTTCGTAAGTGAGCTATTAATAGTAACTTAATTGAAGACAATACACCGGAAACAATGCTTTGACAGCAAAGTTTGTTATGTTTGCCAAGGGAAAAGTTCGTCGAATGATGTGATGCCTGATGTTTGGGATAAATTCGTTTTGCTACGTGTACAAAGTTAATTGCATCAACTGCTCCAAAGACAGTCATGAAGTCAGTTCACAACTACAGTTAGGTTTTGAGCCAACAGAACTCAGAAGGTTGTACATGGAAGTACAGTTGTGTGACATTAACAACGTAATAACTATTAAAGGTTTTTTTAAAAGTAAACATATATGTACACATAGAAACAGTGGCGTATCTAGAAATTGCTCATGGGAGAGCGGTTAAATTACCAAAATTTTTGTTTTTTCATTCATTATATTTATTTATGGACATTAGGGCGTATTCTAAAAATTTAGATCGTATTCTAAGAGGTCTCTAAAGTTGCATGTGGTTGTTAAGATCACACAAGAAAATTTAAAAAAAGGATGTCTATATCTTCCGCAAGGACAAAACATATGTATTCGCCTACTTTTGAGAAATGTATATTTAAACTTTTTTAAATTTTTAACTTTTCAACAACATGAATATAAGATTTTCTATCTCGAGCATCAGAAATGGTACCGAAGAAAATTTTCTCAATTGGATTCTTCTAGAATGAGTGGGATGAGAAAAAAATTAAATTTTTTAAAAAAATAAAACTAAGAACATTTTTTAAAAAATTAAAGTGACTTAATGTATTCACTTGAATCAAGAATTTTTAACGCATTAAAAAATCACACGAAATCAAGTGAAAAGTTTAAAACTATTCTCAGAAAAAAAGATATTTTTTCTAATGAATTCATTAATTCTTCACAAAGCAAGAAAACAAAAATGGCACAACAACAAATATATGATGCCAAGAAGATAAAAAACTTTTTCAAATATTTTCACACCATCACATGAGATAACAAATTTTGCTTTGGAACAGCAAATCGCACTTCTCTCTGAAATTCCTATAAAAGTTGGAGCAATAAAGCAAAAGCCACAGGTTGGGTGCCGCAGGCTTGCTTGAATGCATACGTATCGAATTTACTTTAAATTTTTTTTCAGGTGGATATCATACTCGAAACAGCACAATATTAAATATAAGTATAGGGTTTTTTTTTAGAGGCGGTCAACTTAAAATTGAAATAAAACAAAGGAAAATGTTTTAAAATCCATGAAATACACTTAGTTTTAAAGTTATTTTATTTTGATATAAATGTTTGGATATGATTTCGGGTATAAGGCCACCGCGGCTGAAACGTACATAGCGTAATTTGAATGTCCAGTTTTCAAACATTATTTCCAGTAAATTAGGCTGTAATTTGGCAATAACCGAACTTGATTTTTAATCAAGATTTTGAGGATAAATTCGAAAATGCAGTAATTCGAAAAAGCACGTATTATTTTAGTTATTATCCTTTAATAGTTGTGAATATATAACGTATGAGGAATGAAATTTATACAAAAATTAAAATATATTTTATTTAGAACTTGGAATATTATCATTTATTATGTTGTTTTAAGCATAAATCATTGTATTATACCCACTGACTCATTAGCGAAGGTTTTGCGTAAGTTGAGAATTTTGCGAACGTTTTTGGGTAGAATTTTTTTTAATTTTTGTTTTTTTTTTTAAATTACTTGTAAATGAACCATTTATAAATGAATTCAGAAATAATTGTTTTTTTTTTGTATTCTTAAATGAGTTAAAAGAACAATAATTTTTTATCATATCAGTAGAAAAAATTTCATAAATGAGTTCAGAAATTCATCATAAATATGACAATTTTATATTCTTAAATGAGTTGAAAAAGGAAGAATTTAAACCTCTGTTGATATTTTTATAATCGTAAATTAAAATTAAGATGAAGCCCAAATGGAATGGAAACCACTTTAAAATTCCATGCAGAAAATAATAAAATAAGTTCCCCAATAATTCATTTACTATTTTGATATTTCATACATAATTTGAAAGTTTGTCAAATTGGAAAACAAACATAATTGTTTCATATCATAATCATTTCTTTTTATACAAATTACCGAGGTTGATTTATTAACTCATCTTTAAACAAAAGGAGGTTGGTTTTCAAAAGGCAATTCAGTCCAGCGATTGATACAAAAAGGGTTCATTTCCGAGTTACGAAAAAGAACTTTTCTATGGTTCATTTTTTTTAAACTATTTCCGAACAAAAAAAGTACAATTTATGGTTATTTTTTAACTCATTTTCGAATGATACAAAAAGGGTTATTTTATGAGTGCCGAAAATAATCGTTTCTACCCAAAAAGGTTCATAAATGAATTCGAAAACGGTAGTTTTGGTTCACTGGATACAAGTAAAAAAAAAAATTTTTTTTATGAATAAAACATCGATCAATAAATAGCTCAATAAAAGCTTTGAAGTCGGCGCTAATCTTTGACACACAATCATGATCTTTTACCATCCCTGCACTATTTTAAACTTTTTTATTTGATGCTATGCTGCTTTGATGCATCACTGTAGTCATTTTAAATCTTATTTTAATTGCCACTGAAAACAAAATCGCTAAAAAGCTTGTATATTCATAGAGTTATTGATATTTTTATGGTAATAAATTCAAATTAGAAAAAATTAAAATAATAAGATTTCGACTTAGTAAGCCGACTTCAAAGCTTTTATGTTCATAAAGCAATAAATATATTGATGATAATAAAACAAAATACAAAAAAATTAAAATGATAAGATTTCCAATATTATAATATATATAAATAACTTTTAAAATTTGACCAAGAAATAAATGGGAAAAGTTATTTAAGATTATATATTACTTTGTAGTGATTTTGAAGTCGGTTTGTTTTTTTTTTTTTGCTAAAAAGTTTTTTATACTGAGAATTTCTAAGCTGATTAAATTTTGAACAATTTGAAATTATATTCTAATGTTTTTTAGCGAAACATATCTACTAATGAGGTAAAGGTCTTCATAAAGGTCAGGCTGAATATGGAGGAAGATTTTGCTGCTGTAGTGTATGGTACCATGGTGGCGTCCGTGGCGTTGTGGGTTAAAGTGCGTGGCCGCTATGTCAACGAACCTGGAGAGCCGGGTTCGCACCCCAGCAGCGACAGAAAATTATTTGAATTAAAATAATTTTTCTGTACGGCCGCCACCTCTCTGCAGACAATGGCAAACCTCAGAGAGTAATCAAAATGCCATGTAAAGCTTCCTGAGAACAAGAACATTCCGTTCATCGACGTTCGGAGTCGGCGTTAAACATGTAGGTCCGGTCCTCGGTCAATTGTGTACAAACTCAATAACACGCACAACACAATTGATCATAAGAAGCCAGGTCAAAGTCCTTTCAAGGGCTGAAATGGCCAGTTATTAATTATTTATTTTATTATAGTGTATTGTACCATACACTAAAGTTGTAGTGTATGGTACCAGGCATTCCATTATTCCTCCGGCACGAAATTTGCAATCGTCATCAATTATTAAATTTACAGACCTATTCCGGTGAGTTGACAAAGTTCAACATATTTAGAATAGTAAATATATTGACAATTGTCAATATATTTACAATAGTAATAAAGAAGAATAAAAATAAAAATTATTTTGTGCATTTTATTGACTGTCAAAACAAAGTGTTGCCTCCTATAAGCAGAATTGATTAAATATGTTGTGGGGGATAATTCAAGTGCAAAATTAAATTTTTATATTTTTGTTTCTTTAAATATTTTTAAATGGTTTAAAAATATTGAAGCGTTTAAGAAGATTGTGAACATCTTTTTTTTCAAGATTTTTTTTCCAATAAACTTATTTTAAAGAAAAAAATACAATATTATGGATTTTTTATTATTATAATAAAAAAAGTCATATCTTTATTCTTCAATTTGATATAAATTTTTTTATAGTTACTGTTAAACTGTCAGAGTTATCACACTTTTAAGAAATAACTTTGTACCAATATAACTTCTAAAATAAAGGAGAAAGACATTTTTTGTGCCATTTTTTTAACCCTGGAAGTAAATGCTTCGTCGAATCGACGACGCATGGTTTAGCTTTTGTAAAACTAGCCAAAAAACTCAAACTGCGATAACGAATTTTTGTAATAAAAACTATTATAAATAAAATTCATTGCATTTTTCCTTTGCTCTTAATAAACTTAATAATCAAGAACAAGTGATTTTTAAAGATTTTGTCGGATAGGAAATCAGTAGGGCCATTTGAAAACATGTTGTCGCCGATTTGACGAAGCATGACCGTTGCTAAAGGCGTCAATATTTGAATATGTAATATTAAAAGAACTATCAATTTCTCAACGATAAATTCATATTTTCTTTTTAAAAAGGGAATTTAACATAATTGGGGTAATTTTGTCAATAAAAATGCAACACTTAACAACTGACAACAATCTTTTCACCTTCCTGTGGTGAATAAATAAAGCTTTTCATTTGTCAAGTGTTCGCCTGAATAGGTTTTACAGGTCTGGTTGACAAAATTTTGAAAAATTATTTCTTGTAAGTTGACAATCAGAATAGGTCTATTAATAACAATTTCTTTTTTTTTACAGCAGCAAAGAACGCGTACTAATATGCAAACCAAAATATACGCAAATCGTCATAATTTCAATCAGCTGCATCATATGTCAAATCTGCAGAGTTGTGCGCATACTGCACACTGCTCCTGAAGCAACTTCAAGTTGACCTAAAATGGCAACGTAAACTGAATGTCTCCAAGTGTTTGTAATGTTTTTCTGATGAAATATCACTTTGAATTAAAATCCCAGCTGATTTCGTTTTGAAAATATCTCAATTTTTGCATTTTCACCTGATTGAACCACCTTGTACATTAGACAGCGCAATATATTCAAGTATAAAACTGTTTATATATGTATGTATGTATGTATATATATATATATTTAATATACCTACGTGTGTGTGTGTGTGTGTGTGTGTAAAATATTGAGAATTGGGATATTGTTTCCACACCATCTACTGAGATAAATATCGCGGCGCGTTTTTTTTTTTAAAGTGGTATCCCCTGCAGGCCTATACCGAGAGACACGAGGGACGCGAGACACCAGTACTCTCAATGGCTTTGCGAAAAGTTATCAAATTTTTATCTAAATCGGTTAAATCGGTTAAATCGGTTTTTTAGTTATAAAACAAGAATCTACAATTTTATTCATTGTCTGAAAAGCACACTCAAAGGGCTTCAAGGCATAAGATCCAACCGTTTCATAAATATCGGGGTCATTAAGTTTTGCAGATTCCTTTAAAAGTTGTCTGCATGCATTGCCTTCAAAGATCTCTCCTTGATCATTTTTAGCCATTAATTTCAACTTTGTGGCCCAAATCAATGTTTTTTCCCGCCCAACAAGAGGTACGATACCACTCCAAAACAAATGATTGACAAAGCCCTGCAAAATATGAAGTTCGGGAAGTTGTGGTCGGAGCAGGCTGGAGAGTCGATTTACAAGGAATTTAACCAGTTTTGGGAGAGATTTAAAATTAATCTTATCGAAGATTCTTCATACTCAAGTCGCTTAAAAAATGCTGCAGTGACATTTACTTCGCAACATTTGTAATAAATGATAGATGTATATAGCCCTAGTCAAAATTATTTACACTTTCAGAAGAAATAGATTAAAGAAAGCCTTTTTTGTTGTTTGCATAATTCGCAAAGAAATTTTTGGTTGTTGTATTCTTTGTAGTATGCAAAGTAAAGAAGACATGTTTTAAAAATCCTAACGAAAAATATCATTAAAAAAAATTAGCAAAATATAACTATTCTCTGGCCTATACAGTTTTCGCACAATGATTTGTGGACTGATGAGTCTTCCTGTAAATTCGAGGAGTCTTTTGGAAAACATTCATGTATCTTCCTTAAATCCTAAAAAGTAAGGTCGTGCAGCACTTATGTTTGTAAATAATTGTGTTTATTGACTCCAAGAAAGGCTGTGTAAATACTTATGACGGCAGAGAGTAGTTATCAATTATTAGTTTATTTTGTGATATATATCGTTAGGTTTGCTAAAACTTTTGTTTTTATTTAACATACTGCATAGAATGCAACAACAAAAAAATATCTTTGGAAAATTTTTCCAACAACAAATAAAGTGAGCTCTTTCTTTAAAACATTTAAAAATACTAGCGATGTGTAAATAGTTTTGACTATGGCTGAATTTCTTAGAGGCTGTCCAATTTGACCCCATTTAAGTATAAAAGTGATTACGTAATTTATGGACGGGACGGGATAGTGGAATAGGTCTACAAGGGATACCACTTAAAAAAAACGCGCCGCGATATTTATTCCGTAGATGGTGTGGAAACAATATCCCAATTCTCAATATTTTACACGCACACACACACACACACACACACAAACACACACGTAGGTATAATATATAAATATATACAAACATACATCCATACATATATAAACAGTTTTATACTTGAATATATTGCGCTGTCTAATGTACAAGGTGGTTCAATCACGTGAAAATGCAAAAATTGAGATATTTTCAAAACGAAATCAGCTAGGATTTTAATTCAAAGTGATATTTCATCAGAAAAACATTACAAACACTTGGAGACATTCAGTTTACGTTGCCATTTTAGGTCAACTTGAAGTTGCTTCAGGAGCAGTGTGACTGCAAATTGAGATGCATTTCCGAAAATACTCTATGGTAAGTCATTGGTTTATACCGACAAACCAGTAACTCTTTTCTGGTTTAAAACCAGAAACCAGAAAAATTGCACTGATCGAATGGACAATATTACTCGTAGCCGTGGCAAACATATGCTTGTAGTCATATTTAAAAAATAAACGCTATGAGATTATCTTCTACCAGATAGGTTAGGTTAGGTTGACGTGGCTGTCTCCTATGAGACACACTTAGGCCAGTTTGGCCCGTTGTGATACCAGGGGTTAATTATTTCCACTCTATCTGAACCAGTTGGAGCTATTTATGAAGCTTTGTATTCGGTAGACCGCAGTTTTTGAGAGTTCGTCTAGTTCACTGTAGAACCAGTTACCTAGGAAGAGATGGCGCTTTCTGGCCAGCGCTGGGCATGTGCAGAGAAGGTGTGTTGTGGATTCAACCTCCTCCTCATCTCTGCAGCTTCTGCAGAAGTCGTTATGGGGAATATTCAGTCTTCGGGCATGGTTTCCAATCAGGCAGTGTCCTGTTAGAACGCCTATTACGATATTTATTTGGTCCCTTCTAAGGGATATTAGTTCTTTTGAGGGTCTTAAGTTCAGTGTTGGCCAAACTTGACACGTTATACTGCATGTACTACCCGTTGACCACCTGATGTTGGTGTTTTCAAGGGATAGCTCATTTATCAGTAGCTTACATGTTGCGAGAGGTATTCCAATTTGTTCCTTATCTGTCGATAGGGGTTTGATGGTACCGTTTCTAGCGAGTTCGTCTGCTTTGCTTGTTACCTTGGAAGTCTCTATGTCCGGGGATCCAGCAAAGGAATATATTGAGCTGCTCTGCCATCTCATTTAGAGATCTGCGGCAACTTACGACTGTTTTTGATGTTATTTCAACAGATTCCAGGGCTTTCAAAGCGGCTTGACTATCAGATAGAATGCAAATATCTTTTGCTAATATTTCGTTCATCTGAAGCCAAGTGACTGCTTCATGTATGACAGTGACTTCCGCTTGGAAGACACTGCAGTGGTCGGGGAGCCTAAAGGCATGGTTAATGTTTTGGGATTCAGAGTAGACTCCTCCCCTACTTCTACCAGATTATAATAATAAAAAATTCATTCCAACAATATTTCTATCTTGCATTTTTATTCAAAATTCTCAAGTTCTTAAAAAAACACCCAGTATAATGGAGTACTAGTAAGATAGTCCGTGTACTAATTATGCTTAAGAGGTGAATGTTCATTTTGGCCACTCATAAAGAATTTAATGACAAAATATCACAGTCAAATGTAAGTGTTCAAAAAATACTTGCTGATAGTTCGGTGATATTGATGTGGTTATTCATTGTGGAACCTTTTGCCAGAGTGACCATTGTGACCTGGCTCTTCGGGGAGTATCGTGTTGGCTGTGGTAGTTCAATATCGCGAACAAGACCTATGGTGGCCAGGTCTGGAGTTGCGCTTGTTAACAACCGGGTGGCAATACCGCTGGGATGACATAACGTCCACGGATATAAGGTCCATGGACATTATATCCACTCTAAAAGGTCATAATGTCCGTGGACCTTATGTCTTTTTCGGGATGGACGTTATGACCGTTCTGTTCGGTCAACAATGAGTAATCGCCCTACGTTTATTTTTTGGGAGATTGCTCATTTCGACTAAATTGCGCTCATTCTCAATTTAGAACAGAATTAACAGGTTTCCCTGAAGTTTTTTTTTTGTAGCGATTTTGCTTTGCTTAACTAGCGATCAAAAAAATTGTTAAGAAAGTTAATGGTTAATGTAGTATTTTTTTTTGCTCCTGGAATTTAAGCCCGATGAACTTAAAATGACAAAATGATCTGCCCTTATTCGGAATTTTGTTTTTTTACCTTCCGTACAAGGGCAAATCATTTTATCATAAAGAGTTTGATATTTGTTTCTGATGTTATTCCATGAACAAAGGGACCATAGACATTGCCATATCTCCGGATAAGGTAAAATGGTGTTTTTTTTATGATAAAATTATTTGCCCTCATACGGAATGTTATGCTCTTACCTACAAAGGCCATACAAGGGCAAACCATTTTATCATAACAAGTTTGAAATTTCTTGACTTTTTGGCTATAAACAAAAATTCGGGCGTTTTTTCATATTTTAATTTGGCATTTAATTTGGATCCTTATATCTTCTTTCTTTCGTTTGGGCAATTGTTCATCGTATTTTTGGACAGTTATTCATTATGAATAAATACCCAATATTTTGGGCTATTGTTCATTTAACTTTTGGGCGATAATCGCAGTTTTGGGCGATTGTGCATCTGTTTTTGGGCGATTTTTCATTATGAATAAAAGCCCAAATTTGTGTATCAACTATTGTGTATTGTATTAGTGTATTGTGTCAACATGTCCCGGCCACGGAATGTCCATGGACATTCTGTCCGTTTTGTTTTGGACATTACTTCGGTGGACGTTATGTCATCCCACCGACAATGCCCAAATATTGTCAGAGATTTTAGATCGACTTTGTTCTACTGACAATTGTGGATGGTGATAATACTAGCCGTACTAGTGCTATTATCAGGGCTGCGGAGTCGGTTCGAAAAATCACGACTCCGACTCCGACTCTGACTCCGACCATAAAATTAAAAATCATTTATTTTTTTTTTCATGCATACAATTTGTATGTATGTATCTTTTAAATGAGGAAGTTAAAAATATAAGGAAAGTACTGCTATATAGGGCAGTGTCAATGAGGATCTCGATATGTCAATTCGTCGTCATTCTCAACAATTAGGCTTGTGGTATTTGACCACCTGGGACATTTTATGTAAGAACCTCGGTATGAAACCATACAAAATACAGCTAGTTCAAGGATTGAAGTCGGGTGATTTACCCTAATGTCGTTTGTGTGTCGAATGGGCCTTAGAAAACTTGGATGAAGATCGACTACGGATGGACCACCTCAGGCGTAGCCGCGGTCAACATTAACATGAAATATCCCTTAAAAAGTAAATGACAGATATTGATGTATCGCTCCAAATAAATATTTCATTCACTATAGCAAATTTTGTTTTTTTTTAATCTGTAAGAAAACTACTATAAGAAAAACTGGCAAGAAAACTTATTTGAAATATTTTTTCAATTTTCACTCATGAAACTCATCGTACGAATTGATTTTACAATGAACTCTTTTCGTTTGGTTTAAAGGAAAAAATTAAAACTTTTTGATATTTATCAACTGATTGATTAACTGATTAAAAAATTAGTAACAACACCTCAAGTACCAACAGACGACTTTTTTAAACAACCATCAACCAGTTTTGCTGCTAGTTGTTCGTCTATAGGGCCCTTTACATATTAACATAATTTTAAAAATTAATAACTTTTCTATAAGATTTTGTTCTATGACGATATTCGTTAAAAATTGGTAATGATTTTTTTTTTATCGGAGTCGGAGTCAGAGTCGGTGCATTTTCTAAGACTCCAACTCCGACTCCTCGACTCCGACTCCGCAGCCCTGGCTATTATAACGAAGCGTTGGTCGAGTCTGTACTCATGGAGGTGACACCAAGGAATTAATTTTCTGGGTGGCATTTCCATGAACCTCGACTCCTGTGTCTAGGGGCACCGTAGTATTAAAACCATATGGTAGGTGACTACGATAAGCACCAGTCGTTTTATCGTCATCCAATGCATGCAACGTCTTGGGTGCAGAGTCTGAATAATGTTTATCAAGATAAAGCAATGCTTCATTAACACAAAAACCAAACTTGCTTCACTCACAATCACACGAACCAATTGTCAGACAGCTGTCAAATGTATACACAAGGCGTTTGAAGATTGGTAGTAACGACAAATCATATGGATTTATTTCTAGTAACGCCAACGTTGTGTCATCTTACGAACTTTTCGACCCAACTGTTACTTCAAAAATAACAACGGTTTCACGTTAAATCATGCATAACTTGAAAAAACTATGCAAACTATATTTGACTTAAATACTTAAGCAAATATATGTAAGTTATGTTGAAATTAATATGTAAGCAAACTATGAAAATCATTTCCAGCATTTAGTAGCAGCTATTTAGACCATATTGAAATTTAAGCAAAAATATCAATTCAGATCCAGAAGCAGCTCCGAGCGCAGATTTATGTAACATCTTTTCTACGGTTTTTTTTAATCCCCTAGAATTTTGCATCTCAAACGAATTTGCATAAAAACAGAAGGAAATCGACTTGATTGACTGTGAAACCCCTTATCCAAGGATGAATTTTAATTTCAAATATGCTGCTAAGGATTCAAAGTTAAAACTCTGGAATTTTTGTAATTAATCTGAATTAGTTTGAATACATTTACATACATTCGAAAAAGGCACTTAATCGCTTTAAGGTAGATACGCAACGCTTGAGCTAAAGCCACATGAAAAATACTTAGCGCCACTAAGAGCAGAGGTGAAACCAATGACATACACAGTGCCTCCCTCATTGAACAACAAAAAAATATAGTAAAAAAAGGTTTTTATGGCAACAGGCTTAAATTCAGCAGCTAGGTGCAAAGCTTCATAAGAACTTTTATTTGCCGTTTATTCATCGCGAAACTCATGCTAATTTGTTCAAAAGTTTGAATCCTTTTTTCTGCACTTCTGTTTTTAGCAGTGAAATTAAAATTAATTACTTTGATGAAATATTTTATCGCACATCCGAGAAATTCTGAATGACATTGTCGGAAAAAAAAACAAACTTTTCACTCACTGCGTGTGAAGTAGGGAAGTGGAAACAGGTGCTCAGAGCATTTGCTACATAAACTTGTTTGCATGACCAACTAGTTGTAAGAATAAAAAACAGTACATTGAAGCCAACAAAATACCTAAAAAAACACAACCGATAGAGCGCAGATATGCCACGCCGGCATGGATGGAGCACACACGGCACCCACAATGCTGTTGATTTTTTTTCACTCCCTTTTAAACCGTTGTGACGCACTAACGTTACATGTTGGTGGGTTTTTTTTTGGGCTCCTCTTTTTTTCCATCGAAAGCGCGAAGTCTTTTGATGTTGCATGCATGCAAAAACTTTTGCAAAGCTACTGAGCGTTGAAAAAAATTTATGAATGTCGCTTGTTAGCAGCATACTATACACAACAACTTACACACATATACAAATATTTATGAAAATTCCTTTAAAAAATATTTCACTTTTTATTTTTTAGTGTTTAATTCATACAGTAAAATATACTGTTGCATGCTGTAGCCACCAATGCACATTTCAAACAAACACACAGACACGCACACACACTCGTGCATCACCTTTATGAAATTGCATTTATACAAACGTATGTGAGACTGTTTGCAAAAAATTCAGGCACGGGTAAAAGTTAACTCTCGGTTCAGCAATATATATGTAAGTTCGAGTAACTGTACATTTTAATGCTTAATTTGAATTGGTTAATTTTATTTTTTAAATAAATACCTACACTTAATGGAAATGCTCAAGCAAAATTTTAATAAAATTATGCAAGCCTATTGTAAAAGTAGCTACTCCTTAATTAGCTGATCCAAAAAAGTTTAATCTTGAAACGCATATCCTTTTACTTAAAGCATAGCAAGTGCATGTATTCATTGCTAAGAATACTAACAATGTTAAATGACTGGGAATGATTGATTGGAAAGCACATGCTTTAAGTTTCCTACAGCGCTGAAATATGTGATTGCTACGTGTTAGAGTGGTTCGATTCCATAGAGAAGATTGGAAAAATAGAAGAAAAATAAAGCGAACTTTGTTTTGGAACACATAGTAATGTTAATACTTCCTCTTTTTCGTCAGAAATTAAGGTCAGTTTTTTACAAGTTCACCTCGAGTCTGACCTGCGAATTTCACAATGGGAAAAAAAGTTGAGCAAAGAGTGTATTTGAAATTGTATTTAATCAACAGGATTTCTAGATCAGATGCATTGAAAATTTTACAGAAAACCTATGGAAAGTCTCCTTTATCACATACCCAGACATTTGAGTGGTACCAATTGTTTAAAGAAGGTTTTACATCAGTTGATTAATTGCCTCACTCTTTTCATTCAGCAATATCAATAAACGATGAAAATGTCAAAAAAGTAAAGGAAAAAGTAAGAGATATAGTTGAGTGGCGCTATCCAGATGAGCCGAAACCCAAAAAACCACGACAAAGTTCTTCAAAAATAAAGGTGATGTTGACTGTTTTTTTCGATGCTCAAGGTGTCGTGCACTCGGAATTCCTTCCGCAACGGGTCATGCGTCAACGCTCAATATTATTTGACTGCTATAAAGCGAAAGAGATGGAGAATTTATTTGGTGAAAAAGGGCAGGACTATAGAAGGACAATTCATAATTTATGCACCACGATAATGCAACAGCTCACATATCATGCATTGTACGCTATTATTGGAAAAAAAAAATGTCAATACGAGGGGCACTACTTATTTATATTTCAGGAATAGCAAATAATAATATTTTAGGTGGAGACCTCCAAAACATGGTTTTTGAACGCTTCAACTGCTTCTGTGGCGCTCGTAAATCGTTGACCACGCTGTTTACTTTTGATATTCGGGAACAAGAAGAAGTAATTGGGTGCCAAATCAGAACTGTATGGAGGATGAGTCATCAATTCGACGTTTTGACTGACCAAAAATGCACATGTTTGACCAGATGTGTGAGAGCTCGCATTGTCATGATGCAGCTTTGGCGGTTGGTTTTGCGAATTTCTCCGAAGACTTCCGGCAAACAAATGGTCGTGTACCATTCAGAATTAACCGTCCTACTTTGCTCAAGCGGAATAGTGGCCACATGACCCATTCGGTGGAAGAAACAGGCGACCATTTGCTTCGCAGTGCTTCTTACGCGAACAAATTTTGTTGGATTTGCCTCGTCTTGGAATACCCTCACGGTCGACCGATGTTTTGTTTCCGGTTCATACGCATATATCCATGATTCGTCACCTGTCACGATTTTATACACGTCTTTTGAAATACCACGATTGAACTTTTTAATAATTTCCTTACACTAATCGACGCGAGACTTTTTGAGCAATTGATAAATTTTGGGGTATCCAACGAGAGCAAATTTTTTTTGCAGATAAGTGTTCATGCAAATCGAATGTATTGAAGTGGAACTAATGTGCAAGGATACCTTTATCTCACGATATGTCACATGACGATCTTGCATTATTAGTTCACGTACTGCATCGATGTTTTGCGGCACAACAACCGATTTTGGACAATCACGATTGAATTCACTACACCAGCGATATACTGTGGTTTTTGATGGTGCTTCATCGTCGTACAAAGAACTGAGTTCATCGACACATTCTTGTTAAGATAATCCATGCCGAAAGTTGTGAAAAATAATCCAACGAAAAGCTTCTCTTGAAATTTTCATTTTTTGAACAAATTGATTTTCTTAACTCACTGTAAACAAAAAAAAATAGCACTTGTACATCAAAACGATGTGAGCAAGGTATATTCAAAAGGTAGTCTCATCTCGGAGTGGTGGGTACAGTAGCTGTCAAAGATAAGAAGAGCGTAAAAAAAAGATACAGTATACCGTGTATACAGTAAAGAAGTGAAACTTCTTCTTTGTATACACTCTTCCTCTTCTAGAATAAGAACCATTTTAGTGTAAAGGCTCGATTATACAATAGTAAAGCTACGCAACGTAACATGGCGTAGAGTTCTATCTGGAATAGAACCCATCGCTGCGCTAGGTTACGTTACGATTTCACTAACCACTTACACTTATTTTTCATAAGATATAACTCTACGTCACGTTACGTTGCGTTGCTTTACGATTGCATAATCGAACCTTAAAGGCAAAGAGAACTTTTTAAGCAAAAGAAATACAATAAAAAGTTTTTATAAAAAATATTCTGTTTATTTAATATTCATTGGTATGGACCTATGGCCGAAAAGCAATTAATTTGATAACCAATTTGCGTCGTATTTACATATAGATGTGAATACAGAATAGAACTTGATATACTTTTAATTCAACATATGTACGTATTAATATTACTTATATCAAACATATTATACTTACTGTTATTAATAATATTTCGATATAAAATTATATAACTACAATATGTATAAAATAGTTATCTATTGAAAGAACTTATTCTAACTTTTCTTGCGCACAGTGTCAAGTTAGCGTCATGGGCGACAGCATATGCTTCATGAATTCGGGTTTTTATATAATTTTATATCGCAATATTATGAATAATAATATAATATATGTAATATGAGCATGAAGTGAATAATATACGTAATATGAGTATGGTATGAAGATATACCAACGTTGGTATTCTAAAAAAATATTGGCATGGCAGCCCTAGTATGAGAGTCTACTTTGCGAAAATCATAATGCGCTCAGGGCAACTCTCTTATTCACTTCTGCTTCGCTGAATCTTTCTCTCTTCTACCCGAGTCATGGCAACCCCCCTGTCTACCACACATAGAACGCAATCAGCATACAATCTGAGGCTTTTGCCACCCAGCGGTAATCGAAGCGCTTCAAAAGCACTAAACAAGCGCTTCTGCCATAGCGCTTCACATATCTGAAGCGCTTTTTAAGTAAACCAAATTCATATTAAAATTTATATTGGATATCCTAGGATGAAAGCGCTTCTTAACAAGGAAATAGTTAAAAAGCTCTTTAAAAAAAAACAAAAACCAAAGCGAGAAAATTTTATAAGATGTGAGGATTGAACTCGGACCACTGGCATTACAATCACATGTATTGCTGCTGTGCTATTTCCCCGCTGTTTTCGTTATGAACAAAATGTGTATAAAAATATGAGCTCCACAACTCTGAACTCTGAAAAGCACATCCTCAAAGCATATCAAAAATGCGCATAAAAAGCGCTATTTCTAGGAACGCTTTTTATTTTCCCGCTGGCCATCTACAGCAAAAGTAGTTTGATTAATTGGCATATAGAGTAAATTTTTGTATGTAGAGTTTAGCTCGTTGGATAGAGCGTTGTCTTTGTAATCTTTAGTTCGCAGGTTCGATCCTCTGCTGTGACAAGCAAATTTTTTAAGTCTTTTATACAATGTATAACTCTCTCATTCTCTCTACTTTAAAACATATCTTTATTCTCTATCGTGTAACGAAATCAAGTAAATTGACCTTGAAATTTCACTCCTCAATATTCTCGTTCAAATTTCGAAGCGCCGCCTAAGAAGTTTCACTTCAAAAAACAGTGAATAGAAAACTGTCAAATATTTTAAAATTCATAGTTTTCATTTTTGTGCGTGCTGAATGTTTATTTTTAGTATTTATCGTCAAGGTAAAATAACACTAAGGAAGGCACTGCTCCTAGCTGCAACCAGAGTGGACCGCAATTCTTCCCCGGAGGATTTATAAAATTCGTTTTATAAAAATGCTTTTCGCAGACCCGCGCTGATTGGGAAAATTTTGTGGAACAAGCAACGTTCCAGCGATTGCGTCTTGCTTCATTAAGAGGCACATTCAAAGACGAGCCATTTTCTTTTTGAAAAGGGTTCTTACAAACTGCACAACTTCTGGGCATAATCGCTTAAATAATTTTCACCAACAATGCAAGTCTAATTGGAAAATTTTATTTGTTTTGCTTTTATTCGTTCAATAGCCGATTTTGACAGGTGCTGTACCCACCACAAGAGAGAATTTCAACTACTAACTCTACCTTCCTTAATATACCTTGGATGTGAGTACATTTATGCTAACAAATGTCAAACTTTATTATGGTGGTGCCAGATTTTAACTAGTGAGCTTTTTAGCTATTTTGCCAGTTCCCGAAATATAAATAGTACCCCTCGTATCGTTCAACAAGCACCATATTCGCCAGATATGGCCTCGTGTGACTTTTTCCTACTCCCCAAACTCAAATTGTCGCTTTATGGAAAACATTTTCAAACGATTGAAGTTATCACAGGGAATTCGCTGAGGGAGCTAAAGGCCGTGCCGAAATCGGCCTACCAGAAATGCTTTCAAGAAGTAAAACAAGATTGGCATATATATATCGCCTCCGATGGTAATTTTTTGAAGGTGATAAAATAAATATTGAAGAATAATTAACCGTTGCTGTTTTATTTGCACAGTCCGGTTGAATTTTGAACAGAAGGTAAGAAAGTATAGATTAAAAAAAAAAAGCTCAAGCCTATGTTAGATAACACGGGCGCATAGGTCAGACGTAGAATACGTTAGTCATTAACAGCCTTATTCAATAGATTTCCTTAAACAACCTTTAAACGCTTGTTTAGTTACGCACTGTTAAAGGCTTTACGCAGCTTCTATGCAACCTTGCTAACATTGTTATTCATAAACATTTTTTCATTTTCTGCTTAAGCCCAGTATGCTGTAGAAGCGGGAAGAAACTTTCCATATGGAATGCATTGAGTTTTTGACAGCGAATATGCAGCGGAATTTTTTTTCGCTACTTAGTACGCTGTAGAGGTGAAAAATTTGTTTAATGCTAGCAAGTACAACAACCATGTGTAGAGTTGAAATGTCAAAATTTCGCTGTCGATTATATGTTCGGTCATTTAATTGGCACCAGAATTTTGACATTTCAATAAGAAAACAGTTCGACCTCGCTTTACGCAACACTCGATAATCGCAATACTCAAAAATTTACATTGTTGACTCAGTAAACGTAACTTAAAAAAAAAAATGCACAATTATCGCAACTTCCATTTGCGTACACTTCCATAAACTTTTATATTATTTACTTTGAGTTCTTCTTTTCTTGTAAAATACATTTTTGATGTACGAAAAATCTCTTAAAACAATATTTAAGGAAACAAAGTGCATATCTTAATACATAAAACCACAATATCTAGGATTCAGAGCCATAAAGCTTTATGTTTAGAAGTTAAATTGCGTTTCTTCAACATTAACTACGTCAACTGACCGAATTTCTATTAGTTGCATTGAGCTATTTCGTACTGTAGTTGCTTTTTTCTCCACACAAACATTTTTGACTCTACACTAATATTTCGGGTGTAGAATTATATGCTAAGAAATTTTCGTTTCTACAGCATACTAGGCTTTTTGATTGTAAGGTTTGTGTCTGAACTATAGAAAATCTCTACAAAAATCAAGAATTCCTATGGATTTACAATGGCCGCCGCATAAAAAAATGCTGCAAAGGGCGCATATGGAGCATGTCTTTGATATTAAAAGAAATGACAAACAAAAATCATGGTTGTATTTATCATGGTTGTCGCTCGCTACTTGGTCATTATACTTCTTCTCTTTCTCACACTGGTTCTGTGATGAACACACAGATAATCGTACTGCTCTTACACATGATGTTATAATACATAAAATACAAGGCATATGAAAATTAATACAAAATTTGAAGGAGTTAAATTTTGATTTACTTATAGAATCAAAAAAATTATATGTAGCAATATGATTATTTAAATACAAATCAAAAGAAGACATATTAAATATGTTACGACCATACTTGAATTTTCTTTAATGCATGCTTAAAGTATTAAAAACTTATAATGAAAGTGACAAACATTTTCTCAAAATTTTGTGCTCCAGATTAACACCCCCGTATAACGTATTCTACGTTAAAAAACAAAAAAATGCAAATTTCGATAAAATTTTTATTTCGTTATAATGTTTGGACTTTCATTACATCATTACAGTGGAATACAATATCATTGAAATATCCTCCATGGGAGTTTTTGCAGGACTCAATCCTTTTGGGTAATTTTCAATGATATTTGGGCACAACTTGGTCACTAGCTCGGCCATGACTTGTCGAATGTTGGTTTTTAATTACTCAAGAGGTTGAGATTTATTCACGTAAACACGATCTTTTAGGTAGTCCCAAAACCAGAGCAGAGGCGTCAAATCGCACGATCTAGGAGGCCAATTGACATCGCCAAATCTCGAATAAGTCCTTCTGGAAATTTCTGTCGCAAAAAAGGCATAATTGGTGCTGTTGTGGGGCTCTTGGCTCCATTTTGTAGAAACTGCATATAGTCCAGATTCATATCTTCAATTTCAGGCAAACAAAAAAAAAAAAAATCGGTTTACATGCGGCCATAGCGCTCAGAATGGACTGTAACAGTTGCTCCTCGATAGTTTTCAAAAAAATACGGACCAATGATACACTCAGAAAAAAGTCTCTCGGAATATGATAAAAAAGGCATCATATTTTGAGAAAAATGGTAAAGAGTTTGCTCCAAAAAATGCTTTTCTCTAAAAGTGATTCCAAAAATTCCCTAAAAATGGAAAAAAGCTTCTATGAAAAGAGAAATATAAGAAAAATATATCGTTCTTAGAGAAAAAGACTTTTGACGTAGAATACGTCATTCTCGGAGGTAATTAGGATGGTTGATAGTGATCAGGTGTCGGTATTTAGGTCACAATTTGAGCCTTTGGTGTGCCTAAAGTACTGATCGTACCAGGGCTGTGGAGTCGGAGTCGGAGTCAGTAAGGATTTTTGGATGAAGGAGTCGGAGTCGGAGTCTTAAAATATGCACCAACTCCAACTCTGATAAAATAAATCAATACATATTATAACAAATTCGCCATAGCACAAAATCTTAAAGAAAACTTATTCATTTTTAACATTAATTTGTAAAGGGCTCTATACAACATAGACGAACAACTAATCGTAAAGCTAGTTGATAAAATGGTTGCTGGTTGTTAATAATAAGTCATCTGTTGGTACTTGAGGAATCATTTCTAGTTTTTCAACCAGTTTATCAATCAGTTGCCAAATATCAAGAAGTTTTGATTTTTTGCGGTTTGATCAAACACTTGGTGATCTAGTTGATGTGTTTGTAGCAAGTTTGGTCTTTGAAAATTGAAAAAAAAAACAAAATTTGATAAAGTGAATAAAATATTTATTTGGAGCGATACCTGTCATTTACTTTTTAAAGATTATTTCATGTAAATGTTGCCCGCGGCTTCGTCTGAGGTGGTCCATGCATAAGCTCCAATTTATGGCATACTTTTGCCAGCATTTTGGCCAGTATCTCACCAAAGGCATCTGTAATGTTTTCTTCCAGGGCTGCAATTGTGGCTGGCTTGTCCCTGTAGTCTAGTCTATAGTCTAGTTTGGTAAAATTTCATGATCGTGGCAGCCATTGGACTGCTCCAAAACGTGAGATTAATTGCTCACTAAACTCGCCTCTAAACAATTGATCATAATAAGCTAGGTCAAAGTCCTTTCAAGGGCTGAAATGGCCAGTTATTTATTTTATTTATAAACTCGCCTCTTAATAGGTCCATGGTATTGTGTGCCCTGTGGCACCGTCCAATTTTTCCATTTTGATTGTAACGTTGTGATTTTCATTATTTTTAAAAAAGAATGGTCCAATGATCCGGTCAGCAAATCGCACCAAACAGTGCATTTTTCAAGGTGCATTGTTAGCTCTTGAACTGCCTCTGGCTGCTCTTCAGACCAAATTCGGTATTTATGTTTGTTGACGTACACATTGAGCCAAGAATGCGCTTCGGGACTAAAGACAATTTTTCGATAAAAAAGTGGATCTTCATCCAACTTTTCTAAGGCCCATTCACTAAACAAACGACGTTAGGGTTAGTCACCCGGCTTCATTTCTTGCACACTTGTATTTTGCATGGTTTCATACCGATGTCCTTGCGTAAAATGTTCCAGGTGGTCAAATAACACAAGCCCAATTGTTGAGAATGACGACGTTTAACATATCGCGATCTTCATTGACACTGTCCAATACAGCAGTAATATTCTCCTCAGCACGCACTCTCCGCATACGGGTTGGTGGTTTAATGTTCAATAAAGTGAAACTGGTACGGAATTTGGTCACAATACCTTGAATAGTCTGTTCGGTGGGTCAATTATGACGACCATAAAACGGACGCAATTTGGGAAAAACATTTCTCACAAATCACCCTTTATTTAATTTTAAATTTAATTGAATTTGAATTACTTTACTCATATTTTTAACTTCCTTATTAAAAAGATACATCAAACAAATTATATGCATAAAAAAAAAATTAAATGATTTTTAATTTTATTGTCGGAGTCGGAGTTGGAGTCGGAGTCGGTGCTTCAATATTTGGCGAAGTCGGAGTCGTGATTTTTTTAATCGACTCCGCAGCCCTGGTTCGTACAATGTGGATGTTAGCACTTGTTGGTCTGCTTGATCCTCACTGGGAGAAAAATTCATGTTTGAACTCTCTAACTTATATAAATTTTACACAATTACATGAAATATAAAGCCAACATTTGATGTTTTTGTTTGCTTAAGTTTGCTACCTATTTATCGACAGTTTCCAGTTTTATCGACAGTTTCCAGTTTTATCGACAAAACCATAAAATTTGTATGGGAACCCCCCTAAGGAGTGGTCGGAGGGAATAGGTGTTCAAGGCAAAAATGTTCCTTTTGCAACAGTAATGGGGGTCGGTCATACATATTAACCCTCTGCGGCACTCTTTTAAAGGACATATGCTCAGGTGTATGGAATAAATATAAAAAAATAAATAAATAAATAACTGGTCATTTCAGCCCTTGAAAGGACTTTGACCTAGCTTCTTATGATCAATTGTGTTGTGCGTGTTATTAAGTTTGTACACAATTGACCGAGACATGGACCTACAGGCTTAACGCCGACTCCGAACGGCGATGAACGAAATGTTCTTATTCTCAAGAAGCTTTACATGGCATTTTTATTACTCTCTGAGGTTTGCCATTGTCTGCAGAGAGGAGGCGGCCGTACAGAAAAATCATTTTTAATTCAAATAATTTTCTGGAATAAATATACAAAATTTTTTTAATTAAAGAAATACATTTTTTTTTTTACATAACATTTAGGAATTTCCTTTATAATTAAAATAAGAAAAAAAAGGAAGAAAACCAAACTATTACATATTCTTTATGACAATGTGTGCAGTACGCATGGGTATAAATTTGGCCTGTGCGAGTAGCTTTGAGTACGAGTCGAGTCGAGTAGTGCAACTCGACTCGATTTTCGATTCGAATAACTCGGTGTTTCGATTAACTCGAAATTACAAGTTACTCGAGAAATTATCGAGTAACTCGAGATGTTTTCGAGTAACTCGAGGTATTTTCGAGTAACTCGAGATATTTTCGAGTTATTCGTACAATTTCGAGTATTTTTTTACTCAGTGGCTGTTTTTTTTTTATTCCATGTTCTCAGCTTAACTCAAACAGGGTTACCCCTTTTCTAATAATACAAAAATATTAGTTTGTAATGGTTGGGTCAAAGAAACTATTTTTCCCTAAAATTCTATTAAGTCAAGAAGTCAAAAGAATAAGAGAGAGAGAGAGAAAGAGAAATACAGCTAGATTTGTGCACATAAATTTTCTCATAATTTTTTTATTGCTGAACTGACCATTGAAATGAAGTTAAAAGCTACAAACTAAAGATTTTTATGTAAATATAAAATGCATGATACCGGTTGTGGTATAAGAGATGAATATTTTTCATTCACAAATCACCAGCTGGAGAAAAAAGCCTTTCACTCTCGACTGATGTACACAGAATCGATAGCCCAGCTAGAACAGTAACTGTTAGCTAACTTGTTATTTAACGCGAGTCGTAACAGAAAAACTGTTAGGCCCATATAAAATTCTCCATACAAAACTCGTTATATTTGTTCAGGCGGTGGGAAAAATCTAACAAGTATTGTCCTATATGTGTGATCTTGCATTTCGTTCTGGCACCCATGTTTTGTTCATTTAAAAAGACTAAAGCTGCACTCCACACACCAATAGGATATTACATAAGAAAAATCATAACAAATTTAGGCTTTTTATTTAAAACACAGTTAGCGGCCGCCCGCCGCTTGCCCACAGTAGCGTTATGGTTAGAGCTCAGACCTTTAATGCCAACTTACTCTGTCCGAATCGCGAGTTCAAACCCTGGCTCAAACAAAAACACTAACTTTTTTTATTGCTATTTTTTATTATTTTATTTCGATATTTTCCTAATAAATGTTAGAAAATACATATTTAAATACAATTTTACAATTTTTTCAATATTAAAGTAAAAATAATGTATGGACAAATTAAAATAAATATATTCGACACATAATATATTAATTTTAACTAAAAAAAGGAAGCTAATGAAACTCAAAACAACAAAATAAAAACAGCACAGCTTTTTCACACCACTTATATGCTATGTTATTTCACTTATATTTTGTTATTTTACACAAATTTATTTTATTTTTTCGGAAACTTTTTTGCACCGCTCACTTTATTTTGACTGTTTTAAAATTTTTTCGTTTATATTTTGATGGTAAAAGAGCAAGATATACAAGTACATATAATTTTCCTTGTTTCACATAACATGACACAGTATGAATGTGTTAGTGTACACAAAATTTTGTTTCATTGTATTTGTAAACTTGTTAGCGCTGTCTTGCAGGGAGATATCGTAATGTCATGAATGAAAGGTATGACAATTTTGATTTTTCATTCTGTCACCGCAATATCGGTTATTCAGCAGGATCAACCCGGGGCTAATTACTGTAAAGTACCAATTCCTGGCCAATAAGTGAAATCCTAATCCTGAAGCATGGCAACTCTGTTCAGAAAGATTTGAGCGGATGTAACGTTATTCAATTCAATGAGTCGTTTTGTAGTTAACTTCGCATCATACAGTGTGTCAAACATGAAGATACGAGAAGATAAATTAAATACGTGTATAAAAATAGAGCTTTTTTTAATGAAAAGTTAATTATACTACGATGATTTCAACGTTAATACAATATAGAAAACTTGACCCAACATTTTAATGCTTTTCATATATGTATATTGCTTCGAAACACTTTAAAAGTTTATACAAAATATTTATATATAAAAACCGAGAGTGTATGAACCGAGAATGCTGTTTAAATTTTATAAATTTTAGTTATTTACATTTATTTTTTTATTTTTTACATTGATTTAAATATTATTTATTTTATTAGAACTACTAGAACGTACACACAATAAATATATGCGATTATTTTTAAAACCATTCCACTGTGATCAGCTATGAGTCAAAACTCATGAGTATTCTAAACATTCAAACCCAATAGGAAATGGAACATATTCCCAAAATATTGAAATCCATGCATTGGAACTCAAATAATATAAAATTATAACGCAAGCTACCATAACATAACAAAACATTTCTTTATTGTTATTATATTTGGTTTGATCCCCAAACCCGTGGCTGTGTTATTACCTCATTTTCTTCACATTTGGACAAAACAAGGTCTTTAACTGAAACATCGCTTCAGTATATCACAACAAGGGTATTCAGTAAAATTTGTTAAGTCCTGTTAAGTTGCTAAATTGTTAAAGTTAGCAGCTGTTGGCGTGAACGCACATGATAAGACATTTTACAATCAAATGCTAAACTGATATGCCAAAATCAGCATTTGGTTAATAAATAAATAAATCTTTACCGAAAAAAGATTTCTTTTGCAAAAATTTTTTGCTAATGTTACTTTGACAACTTTCAATGCAGCAAAAGATATGTGGTTTAAATTACTCGTGTAACCAGTACACAGAAACTAAAAATTAATACTTTTGATACATTTGATGAAATGTTTTATATCTCTATCAACTCCGCTACAAAATTTTTATTTTTTTATTAATAAAGTGCAGGTTTAGAGCTTGAAGCTGTAAATCAAAAATAATTTAGAACTTATTATAAGTAAGAAATAATATCTACTAAACAAAAATACGGTGCTGAGCTTGTTTACTTGCTAACAAGCAGCTAAGTCTTTTCCCATACAAAATTTTGACAAGACTTAACCAATTTGTTAAGTGCAGCAAATTAACAGGACCTAACAAATGTAATGAATACCCTTAACATAATGCTGGTTCAGATATATGTTGAAAAATCCATGCTGTTTTATTTTCTACT
Source organism: Pherbina coryleti (assembly GCA_943735915.1). Classification (NCBI taxonomy): domain Eukaryota; kingdom Metazoa; phylum Arthropoda; class Insecta; order Diptera; family Sciomyzidae; genus Pherbina; species Pherbina coryleti. The sequence continues at coordinate 110,092,076 of OX030951.1, forward strand.
GGGTGTTTCCACTGATGATTGAAAGCACTCACATACATTCATATTTCTGATCACACCACATGCATATGTTTTCATGTCGATTGAGATCAGTGTTGTGACTGTAACGCTAAGAAATAAAATATGTTAGGCAATATTATTTCTTAGTCCCTAAACCGGCAATATAACTAATTACTCAGCAGAAGTAATAACTTCC